>JASKON010000031.1:2710000-3290000 GCA_036010255.1 Myotis pilosus | reverse complement strand
ACACCAGCTAAGAGGGATGGATTGTTAGAGCTGTGAGGGGCCAGTGGATTTGGGGCTGTTTTCGTCTGGAGAGTTCAAATAAATGGATTCACGCAATATGTGGTCGTTTGTGACTGACTTTCTTTCACTTAGCATAATGTTTGAAAGTTCGTGTTGGAGCATGTATCCATATTTGTTCATTTTTATTGGCAAGTAATATTCCATTGTATGGATATACCACATTTTGTCCATCAGTTGATGGATTGGCATTTAGGTGGTTTTCTATTTGGGGCTAGTATGAATAATGATGCTTTGAACAGTCATTTTTTAGGTGTAGGCGTATGTTTTCATTCCTCTTGGTATATACTTAAGCATATAATTGCTTCGCCATATGATAACTTCAACATTTGAGGAATTGCCAGTTTTCTACAGCAACTGCACCATTTTACATTTCCACCAGTAATGTTGAAGTTTCAGTGTTTCTTTATTCATGCCAACACTTTGTGTTCCCCGGCTTTCTTATTGTAGCCACCCCAGTGGGTGTGAAACAGTAATTGGTTGTGGTTTTGATTTGCATTTCCCCAATGGCTGATGATTTCAGGCATCTTTATGTATGCTTATTGGCCAATTGATTTCGGAGAGGAAGCGAGAGGGAGAGAGAGATAGAAACATCAATGATGAGAGAGAATCACTGATCGGCTGCCTTTTGCACAACCCCTACTGGGGATCGAGCCCGCAACCTAGGCATGTGCCCTTGACCGGAATCAAACCCAGGACCCTTCAGTCTGCAGGCCAATGCTCTATCCACTGAGCCAAACCACCTAGGGCAACACTTCACTTTCTTTTTTTTATAAAAACATATTTTATTGATTTTTTTTACAGAGAAGAAGGGGGAGAGAGAGTTAGAAACATCGATCAGCTGCTTCCTGAACACCCCCACTGAGGATGTGCCCGCAACCAAGGTACATGCCCTGGACTGGAATCGAACCTGGGACCTTTCAGTCCACAGGCCGATGCTCTATCCACTGAGCCAAACCGGTCAGGGCAACATTTCACTTTCTTGATGGTGCCCTTTGAAGCATAGAAGTTTTTAATTTGAAAATGTGCAGTTTACCTGTTATTTCTTTTATTGCTTGCACTTTTGGTATCATCTAAGAAGGCTTTTCCTAGCTTAAGGTCACAAAGATTTACTCCTGTGTTTTCTTCCAGCGGTTTCATAGTTTTAGCCCTTGTATTTAGGTATATGACTCTAGGGTTAATAGTTTCCTGTGTAAGTATGGTTGTGTGGGTAGTTGGGCAGGCTCTACTGAGAATTTTTAAACTTCAGGTTTCAGGTGTATCAGCAGTACACTCAATGGGCAGTTTGCTTTTCGTTTTTTACAAGGAGAGTGAGTATACTTCGTTCTCCATGAACTGGGTCACAGGGGCTTAGGCTATTTTGGTGAAGAAAAGTAGCTGTCACATGGCGGTCCATTGGAGAGGGCGTCAGCTCTCTGCCCCGAGAGGAAGAAATAACACACAAAAGGACAAAACGCGTATGTGGAAGTTTTTCTCTCAGTTTATATTTAGGATCTGCAGGGGTGGGTATCAACAGAAGAGAGGAAACTATTAGTAAATAAGGAAAAAGGCTGGATCCTGAGAAATATAAAGAGACACAAATCTCACAGCACTTAATGGTGGAGACTTGCACAATTAAAGTCCTTTTTAAAAGTAAGCAATCCAAGTTCAGTCTTCCATTTCACGTTCTAAATTTTTTAAATGCTTTACTTGAAATAAGTTCAGATTTACAGAAAAGTTGCAGGGATGCAACTCACCTCTATTCATCTCTTATGAGCATTTAGTCACATTAGCTTATCTGTCTCTGTATTACATATTTTTTAGTTGTTTGAAAGTTGCAAACATCATCCCCATTTCCCTAAATATTTCAGCATATATTTCCTAAGAACTAGGACATTCTCTTTCATAACCACCGTACAATTAACAAAAACAAGAATCGTAACATTGATGTAATACTCTTACATAATGTAAGTCCACATCCAAATTTCTGTGATTATCCCAATAATGTCTTTTATAGCATCCTCCTCTTAGCCCCTCCCCAATCCAGGATTTAATCTAGAATTACATGTTGTGCTTATGTCTGTTTAGTCTCTGAATGGTTCCTCTACTTCTCTGTCTTTCATCATATTGACACTTTGGAAAATTATAGTCCCGTTAGTTTGTAGCAGTTTGGGTTTGTATGATGTTTTCTCCTGATTGGGACAGAAATACGACATTAATGATGCCCTGATTGGTGTATCATATTAGGAGAACACATACTATATTCTTGTCCAGTTATTGGAGATGCAAACTTTGATCTCTTGGTTGTTTTGGTGTTGAGTTTGCTTAATTTGATTTATCTGTTCCAGAGGAATTGGGCATTTAAAGAAGATGATGTAAGCGTTCACTTTCCCCCTTTAATGTTGTTTCTGAATTACTATTTCTAGTCCTAATGGGACTTACGATCTGAGTCACTTGTTTACAGTAAACTACACACAGCAAACCACGTGACTGCTAATATGTTTCTGTGAACACAGTACATGGGCGCTTTGGCTCCATAGCCCTTCTCACTGTCGAGATAAAAGCGTACACTTTCCCCAGGATGGGTAGGGGATAAGGGATGTTGCCAGATGGTAAAAGAAAAAGGCACGTGAAACAAATGTGGGTATTTATTTATAAAACCAATGAAATAGGCCCTATCACCGCCCACACAGTAAGCCCCACTGACCTAGCAACCTAACAACTGGACACTAGCAACAGTAAACAAATCCTCCCCCAGACTAACAGCTGAAAAGGAAGCAAGATTTTTAAACTTCCGAGGGAGTAGGAGGAGGAAAGGGTCTTCGGATGCCTCTTATCTTCGGCCCCAGGCTTATTCTGGAAGAGATCTGTGGAGGCCAGGCCTGAATCTCTACAAGGTGCAGCATGTGTAAAAATAGAAACCTGGATTAATCCCACACTTCACATACCAGAGGAAGTCACTTTGCCCTGTCGTCATTTTGTATGCTTTTGGAGAGAAAGAGTACAATGTGGTGATGCAGCCAAGCGAGTGTCCCACAGCCAGGTCTGCGAGTGGAAATGAACTTTGTGGGCGAGGTGAAGACTAGAGAAGAATTTGATGAGTCATAGGAATCATTATTTTCGGTGTTGTTGAACCCAGTCTTCTGGAAGAGTGAGGCTGAGCTACAGAGAGATTGAGGGATTAACCTAAAGTTTCATGGGGGTTGTGATAGAACTGGTCAGGTATCAGAATCAGCAAGTAATTAGCGGAGGCAGTGTGACAGGAGGCAGGTCTCAGTTGGCTTGAATTTAGGAGTTCAAGTACGTGCATAGAGAAGTTATAGTATAAGACTCAATAAATGTGCTAAGTAACAGGAAAAATAGTAGCAAAGAGAAGATTAGAAGAGAGGAATATTTGAAAAGATAGCATTGATCTCCTTTTTCAGAGGAGTGAACAGGAAATGTCTTTATGGGCTGTAGACATTGGAGAATAGTTAACAGCTATTACTTGGAATCCCTCTTAAGTGGAAAAAGGAGTAAAAATAAAATATATTGTTTTATATGTGTGTGTCTATGAGCTTTTACTTTTTTTCTTAATTCCTTCACCTTTTCCACCCAGCCCCCATCCCCGTTCCTTCTCACAGCTGTCAGTCTGTTCTCTATATTAACTAGAGACCTGGTGCATGAAATTTGTGCAGTGTGTGTGTGTGTGTGTGTGTGTGTGTGTGTGTGTCTCCCCCTCTCCCTCTCCCTCTCCCTCTCCCTCTCCCTCTCCCTCTCCCTCTCCCTCAGCCTGGCTTGCACCCTCTCACAATCTGGGACCCCTTGGGGGATGTCCGACTGACGGGCAGTTGTACATCCCTCTCACAATCCAGGACCGCTGGCTCCTAACCGCTCACCTGCCTGATCGCCCCTAACTGCTTGCCTGCCTGCCTGATCACCCCTAACCGCCTCTACCTTGGCCCCCGCTGCTGCGGCTTAGTCTGGAAGGTCATTTGGCTGTCCGGTCTAATTAGCATATTATGCTTTTATTATTGTAGATTTGTTTATTAGATTCCACATATAAGTAAAATCATATGGTACTGTCTTTCTCTGACTGGCTTATTTCTCTTAGCATAATTCTCTGCAGGTCCATCCATGCTGTCACAAAGGGTAAAATTTTCTTCCTTTTTACAGTTGAGTAGTATTTCATTGTGTAAATGTACCATAGTTGTTTTATCCACTCATCTACTCATGGGCACTTGGGCTGCTTCAAATCTTTGCTATTGTAAATAATGCTGCAGTGAATATTGGGGTTGCATATATTTTTTCGAATTTGTGTTTCTGGTTTCTTTGGATATATTCCCAAAAGTGGATTTGCTAGGTTTAAGCCACTAAGTTTTGGGGCAGTTTGTTATGTTAAGCAATTGATCACTGACACAATATGTTATTTATATATATATACTGTGTGTATGTGTGTGTGTGTAAAAGGACCATACACACCTGTATCAATTTTTATATCTACCTATTTCTACAATGATTGATGTTTGTCAAAGGGTTGTAACAGTAAAATTATTTTTCTTGTAAATTGCAGTTCCTGCAGCTCTTGGATGCTTTTATGTATTAGAATAATGTTCTGTACTGGTTTCAAAGTGTTCTTGTGGGCATGGGGCACTTTATGGCTAATGATTCTTTAGCGTGGGTGGTGGCCATGGCTGACACTGACCAAGAAAGTTTATACTGCTGATGACTCGCTAACTAAAATGACCACTGAATAGATTTAAAGAGGGAAAACTTGGGGTGTGTTTCTCAGATTCTTCAGTTATAAACTTGTTTTTTTGTGTCCCCAAGCTCTATTGAACACATCTCTAGATCTCCCTCTGGAAAGCCAAAAGGCATTTTCCCTTACAAATTTTAAGTACTTTTAAAAACCAGAGAGTAAGATGTAAATTATGCTCCAAGGTTATACGGGATAATTATCATAACCTGCCATATGTTTGGGATAAAACCCACGTTTATTAGATTTTCAAGGAGAAGAGCCATTCCAATTACAAAACCAATTTCCAGAACCCCAACACATCTGGTTTATTATACCCTTCCTTTTCCTCAGTACTGAATGTTTTTGCTGTATCTGCTTCTGAGAGGAGGCAAAAAATCCTGGTAATAGAGGAATATAATAAGAAAGAATATCTTTATTGAAAATGTACAAAACAACGCAATATCTAATGGTTACAAAGGTTTCTATTAGAATAGGGACCATTTCTGACGGTGATATTCTCTGTTTTCCCAAGGAAGGGAAATAGTTGAGAGGACTGGTATCGGTTCGGAACCTACTCTGGCAAGGTGGGCACTTAGTACACATTTCCCTGATTTAAACTTCACAGCAGGCATACAAGATGTGGTAAATATTTTCACGGGAGAGCCAGGAAGTGAGAAAGCAAAGGAGCCCCACCTTGTCTAAGGTGCACAGCTCTGGTGGACCGCTGGGAGTCCCGTCCTGTGCGTGATGTTAGAGCCCGTTGCATGCATGGAAATCAGAGGAGCATATCCACTTGCCTCGCACGCAGACCTTGAGCAGAGCTTAGACCCATTTCCTGCCACCACATTGGGTTCATGTTGACTCTGGGCCTGTTTCCAGCCTCAGGGAGGACGTGGGGAGGTGGGGGGCGGGGGGGTTGGACTAATGTGTGTTGTGTATGCTAATTCTCAGAACAGACCTCAGAGCCCGAACATACCAGAAGATGCGAGTGGGGATGGGCTCAGAAAGAAGAGGTTTTAAAATCTCTATCAATTAAAAATATTAATTCTTGAATAAGTGGAGTTGGTATAAATAATCAAAATTTTGAAGGGCCACAGAATTTAGGTTACCTCCGCTTACTGTGCTCATTGTAGGGAAGATGACCTATTTGGTAATGGTAGCATTTAAAATACACTAGTATAGTTTTATCGATTTCAGAGACGAAGGGAGAGGGAGAGATAGAAACTTCAATGAGGATCACTGATCGACTGCCTCCTGCACGTCCCCTACTGGGGATGGAGCCCACAACCCAGTTCTGTGCCCTGACCAGGAATTGAACTGTGACCTCCGATGCTCAACCACTGAGCCACACCGGCCGGGCAGGAACAGTAGCACTTTATTCTTCCTGGGCAATGTGTTTCCATAGCCAGAGTCGAAATAACCTGGCGGTGCCTCTGGTTTGGCTGCTGGGTTTTATACTGCTTGCACAAAGAGAGCTTTATCAGCCTTCCGATCTCGTAAATGAATTACCTGCCTTTGCCTTAACAATACATGTCTGGTGGGTCAGCTCCAAGATTTCATAGACTGGTAGCCCTTTCCAGCCAGATCTGAGGACTGTGTTTAAATAAGGACACTTTATCGCTAGTGCCAAAAGAAATAAGGAAGTCAAGTGTTCCTCAATCTAGCTTTTTTTTTTTAATCCTCACCCGAGGATATATTTTTCCATTAATTTCTAGAGGGAGGGAGAGAGGGGGTGGAGAGAGAGAGAGAGAGAGAGAGAGAGAGAGAGAGAATGAACATGAGACAGACACATTGATTGGTTGCCTCCTGCGTGCGCCTGACCAGTGCTGAGGATCAAACCTGCAACTGAGGTACGTGCCCTTGACAGGGAATCAAACTCCAAACCCTTCAGTCTGCAGACTGACACTCTAACCACTGAGCCAACCAGCAAGGCCTCAATCTACCTCTTGATGGTTTCCCAGAACTTCGGTTCCCTCCTGTTTTTAACCAGTCTCCAGAAACTGGTATTGGCTGGGAAGTTAACATGCTTTGGACTTGCAGGTAGCATTCTCTAGTTTTCCTTGGCGTTTTCAGAGCAGATGAAGATCCATAAAGTAGTGGCTTTAGGGCCTGTCTAGAGGATGTTGTTACAATAACGTGGTGTTCCTCAAGCATCACAGCAACTATGGGGAGGGGTTGGAGTTAAAATTTTCATTTGGTTCTAGCGAAGAGAAGTCTTGCTATCCAGGGAAGACCAAGTGTAATGCTCTGTGCCTTTAATTCATTCGGTAAGTATTTGGTTGTGAAACACCGGGGAGGCGAATGGAGGATCTGGTCTTAAGGACTCGATGCTTCCACAGGGGCTCAGATGCACGTGCAATACCTGTTCAAGACCGGCCACGTGCTGGGTGCACCAATTGGCTGATTAATTAATGGACCGGTAATGCACACCTTTAGTAACTTTGCTCCTTCCCGTACATTTCTCCTCCAGCGATTCCAGTTGTTTCCTTTTATGAGGGGATTGTGAGGTCCCTGTTCTTAGTACAGAGACTGTCATCTGTACTCTCAAGAGCTTTGTTTGTTTACTCCCTTTTAAACTAAGAAAGAGCTATGGCTCTGTGCATCCTCGGAGTCCTTCACAAAGCTCTGTTTGGATTAACTGCTGGCCCCATCAGATACACGAGCATCTGGCAGCTAGGGTGGAATTCTCAGCTGTCTCCCTTTGTTATGTCCACACAAGGAAATGTGAGTTTTATCTATCCACTCGGGCAATGTTACATTCCCTTTTAGGTCCCTGAGACCCACCAGTCTGATTGTGGGCTCCTTTCCTACCATTGCTGTCATCTTCCTGCGCTGGTTACTGGCCAGGGGTGATCTTACCTTACTCTCACGAATATGAATTTCTTACCGGTCACCTCCCACACCCCTAAATTCTCCTTTAAAGTTCGTTAGGTTTTGCTGACATTCTCATTCGTCCTGTCTTGTGTGGTTAAGGGATCCCGGCAGTATAATATTAAGAAGCTGTCGCTGTGGTGTTTCTCTTAGCCAATAGCTTTCCTCCACAATTGCCCATTTTCCAGATCTCTCTGAAATGGGTTATTTTATCCTTGACCCAGGATAATGCATATAATTATATGTTGTCCATATTGTACTAAGTGTCAGAATTAAAAGTGGATCTTCTCCTTCACCATGAACCAGAAATGGGCTGCATTTCTAGTCAGTTCCCCAGGGGCAGGCGTGATGCTCCTGGCCCGGGACAACACTGGGAGAACCTGTGTGAAGTTCAGGGGCTCAGGAGTCACGTGGATGCGGGTCTGAATTCCTGTGCTAGTATTCACCAGCTGTGGGAGCCCGGATTCTTCATCTGTAGAATTCAGCAGAGTAATACCTCTAATACAGGGTTTTTGTGAGGATTAAATATATTAAAATGACAATAACACCTAGCATTTATTAAGTACCAGGTACTTTGAGAAGTGCTTCTCATATATCATTCACTCTGCAGCACTTAAATATTGTCCCCGCATATAAAGGTCCTGGCACCTGGCCAGTGTTGCTCAGTGGTTGAGCACCGACCTATGAACCAGGAGGTCATGGTTCAATTCCAGGTCAGGACACATGCCCAGGTTGTGGGCTTCATCCCCAGTAGGGGGCGCGTATAGGAGGTAATCAGTGATTGTCTCTAATTGAGGTTTCTGTCTCTCTCCTCTCCCTTCCTCTCTGAAATCAATATATTTTTAAAAAATCAATAAAAATAAAGGTCCTAGTACACGGTAGCTGTTCAGTCAGTGCCCCCTGCCCTTCCTGTCTGTATTTAAGAAGCCAGGGAATGTGTAATGCACCTTAGAAAGGTTTTCATAAAGCTAGTTTACATCTTTTTTAAAAATTTACACTTTGAAAGAAAACTTACCAAAGCTGGAATATTTATGGGAATGGTTTTATCAGTAATGCTGAATAGGAAAAATGTTACTATTATTTTAAATGATAGAATAGTTCTTCTTACCATTTTTAGGGATTATTTTATTTACCTGGGAATGGATGGGAACATTTACTTTGTGCTGATTATTGTTTGCTGGATGCTTGTTAAAATACCAGTACTTACTTTTTATGGTTGTTGAGGGATTCGGTGGTATTCTAATCTGTGTAGGACACTGAAAACAGGATGTAGAGTTAGCACTTGATGAGAGAGCCAGTATTATTGTTCCCTGCACTTCAGATTTGTGAGTATAATAGAGTCTACAATCTAGTCGTACCCCAAACATGAGGGATAGTTCCCAAAACAATCCTGGAGCTGGTAACAGTGCAATTGGCGCTCCCCAGCTTTCAAAGCCAGTGGCCCTGCATTTGCAGCGGCCCTTCTTAATCTTGTGTGGTTGACAGTGTCCTGCTTGCCAGCTTTAATACCTTTCTGTGGCCTCACAGCTTGCTCTACCCGGAGCTGGGAATGAGATCTGAGCAGGTGTGATTCAACTTGACCTGCTGGGTTGCCCGCCTGAGGCACTGCCCAGACACTTCCCCCAACTGGACGGGCTCAAGGAATTAAAGGAGACCTTGGTGCGCATGCGGTGGGGAGGCACAGAGTTAGAGCAGGCAAGGGGGCCTTTCACCTGAGGACGGGACTGCTGTCTATGCAGGAAGGGAAGGCATTGTCTTGTTTCATGCTTTCCTCTCTTGCTGTAGCCATCATCAGGGAAGGAGAGGATGTGACAGGTAAAGGGAGCAGCAATGGCCAGGCAGTGAGACAAGTAGTGAGAGTGAGGCTTAGCCCTAACTGGCTTACTCAGTGGTTAGTGCATCAGCTTGCGGACTGATGATCTTGGGTTCGGTTCTAGTCAAGGGCACATACCTCCGTTGCAGGCTCGATCCCTGGCCCTGATCAGGGCACATGCGGGAGGCAACCATTCGACGTGTCTCTTGTATTGATGTTTCTCTCTCCCCCTCCCTTCCACTCTCTCTAAAAAAAATTCAGTGGAAAAAATACCCTCCCGTAAAGGTTAACAAACAAAAGAGTGAGGCTTGAACACTCTTGGTGTGTGCTTGAGCCGGCAGTGCTGTGGTATGTCACAGCGAGCAGTGAGTGAGTGTTGGAGGAGGCTCTGAGGGAGAGGAGGCTGGAGGTGGGGGTAAGCAGGGGTTAGGTTGAGGAGGGACTTGTTTGCCGCGAATTGAAGGGACGTGCTCAAGAGTCAGGATGTTGTCCTGTTGGCCGTTCAAGAGTTTCAGGGGAGTAACTTGGTCACATTGTATTTTGGAGACTCTTCTGTTGCTTCCTGGTGTGTGTAGGGCTGACCCAGAAGCCTGGAGACCGATTTCATGGGTGATTTTTAGAGGAAGGCCAGGGGAACAGACCAAGGAAGCTTGGTGAGTGAGTGAGTGACATGGGTGAGAACAGAAGTCAGGCTGATATATTTTAGAGATTGTCCCCATTTCAGGGGAGAGAGGGTGATTTATGTAACCATTTCTACCAAGAATTAATAAAAACCCTATCTTCTCAGCATTTTAACCAAATATCTGGTCCCGATAGGAAAGGGAAGGCTGTCTGTCTCTTTAAGTGTTGACCTAATTATTCTAGCAGTGCCAGGGAGTTGTGAAACATTTGTGGGAGGGAGAGGCTGGGTTTTTTGACACCAGGCAACACCCTCCGACCAGTTTAGCTTTGCTCAAACAAGAGTAGGTAGACTGAGAAGCAGGGTTGTACATTGAAATAAAAGATTTCAGCTCTTAGGCCTTTTAAAAAACTCTTTTCTTTTTAAGGAACCTTCCATTAAAGAAACCCTACATTAAGTGATTTCCAAACTTTTTGTAATTTGATTCCTTTTCCAGCTGAAGTTTCAAGATTCTTCCCCATTAGGGAGAATGGTCTGTAAAACCACACAGAGAACGCAACGGATTGATTGAGCGCCACCTGCTGGTTCTGTTTTAATGGGCAAAGAGGTGGTGCTTGGAAATCTTTAAGAATTTGCATACATCTTAGTGTTACAAAATCATGAAGCTGGAAGTCAAGGTGAATTTTGATGATTGTTAATAGTAATATTTTAAATAATTGCTTTGTGTAGCGTTAGGAAAGGTAATGCTGTACAAATGAAGAAGGCAGGTTCTAGGGATTTCACTCACCCATGTTTTTGTCTGGCAAAGGATTAGCCTGATGGAAATAAAAGGTAACTTTACATGTCAAATATTTTCTAACATTGAAATCAACCGGTCTGTGTATCTGGAATGAATTTAGTTTATGCCAAAAGCTAGTATTTTCTCTAAGTGGTTTCCTTGTCTATTCTTGTTTTCCTTGTTACGATACTGCTGTGAGATTAAACCTTTCTAGAACATTTGCTGCTTACAACATGGCATTTTCTACCCCGCTTCCCCCAATTTCCTCCCAGCACATACCACACAAAGCTGTATTTTTTCTTGTCCATTTAGGTTAAAGTACGAATCGTTCTTTATTTTAAAAAATTGGAAAACATAGGAAAGCATGGAGTATATTAAAGTTGGCCGCAATCACTGTTTAGGAATAACGGCTATTAAAATTTTGGTGTCTCCTTTTCCTTTTTTCCAAGTGTGTGTTTTGAGCATTTGCTACGTATTCTAGACAAAAGGGACAGTTCAATGAATAAAACATGCTCATATGGGGCTTAATACTGATAAATAATATTTATTTATTGAGATGTAGCTGACATATAACATTGTTTTAGGTATACAGCATAATGATTTTGGTGTGTGTATGTAATTTGAAATGGTCCCCACAATAAATGTAGTGAATACATCCATTACCACATACAGTTGCAGCATTTAAAAAATAAATATTTTTATTGATTCCAGAGAGGAAGGGAGAGGGAGAGGGGGAGAGAGAGAGAGACCACCATCTGGGCATGTGCCCTTGACCGAAATCGAACCCAGGACTTGTCAGTCCGCAGGCTGAGGCTCTATCCACTGAGCCAAACCGGCTAGGGCTGCAGCATTTTTTTTTTATTATAACTTTTAAGATCTCTCTCCTTGGAACTTTCAAATATATAATGCAGTTTTCTTAACTAGTTAAAAATATGGGCATCATGCTGTACATTGCATGTGTTGTAAGAATAGCACTCTGTTTCTTGAGTTGAGATTATTGGGGAAGTAGAGGCGTAGATGCATTCTCTTCTGGGGTTGGGTCCAGCTAATATGTTAATCAAGAACATCTTGAAAGTTGCCCTTGTTAATAAGTGTATCTGTTGTAGTTAGAAACGTGACGGACTTGTAAACTGGGCGGCCAGATTGATTTATCTATCTATTCCATGGGGGCTGGCCTTCCTTAGGCAGCAAAATCATTTGCCAAGGGTATCCCTCAAGGAGGGTGTAATTAAAGCAACGCCCTCAGCAGAAATTCTTCCTTAGGATCTGGTTTTCGTTTTTATATTTTAATCACCACTCCACTTGCTTAATCTTTCAAGGCCATCTGAAGTAATAGTAGGTGCCTGGTACTTCAGCAGTAAAATGGGAGTCACGTGGTGGAAACTCAGAGTAAGAATTTTTGTTATTTACTGTCAGCGATTTTATCAGAATGCAGGGGAAGCAGGGTCTTTAAATCCAGGCCCCCTGGGAATGCGTTTCGAGTGGCTTTAAAGTGCCTGAGCCTTCTGTGTTCCATTCTACTTCATATTTGGGGTAGTTTGACTTAATGTAAAAAAAAAAAAAGAAGAAACTATTAAATACAGCTATGAAAGCAATTTGAAGCTAACTTACTTGTGCCTTGTGAATGAAAAAAGGTTGCTATTGCGAGCTCCGTTAAAAGGACTTCAGCTACCTATGAACCGATTCTCCTGTCCCCAGTTAAAAGAAGGGAGAACCTGGAGAGAAAATCCTTGATCTAGAAAAGGAAGCCATGTTCTTAGTATTCAAGTTAGATATCTAAGTGAGAAAAACTTCTTTTCTGCAAAAGTCCATATTGTAAATAATTTAGGTTTGAGGACCAGGGAGTCTGTAGCAACCACTCAATACTGCTGTGGCCCGCCCTTCTAGTGCAAACGTAGCCATAGACAGCATGTAAGCAGATGGGTGTGGCTGTGCTTCAACAAAACTTTATTATTTTTATTTTTTTAAATATATTTTTATTGATTTCAGAAAGGAAGGGAGAGGGAGGGAGAGATAGAGACATCAGTGATATGTGTCGTTCGTTCTGGCTTCGTACTGCTGCATTCTACAGATCGGAGCGCCTACCTGGCACGGGGCTTTGGGGAGTGTTCTGAGCTGTGTTTCCACAACCAACCTATTGCCGCATTTCTGTTACCAGCCTGATCCTAGGTTTGACTTTAGTGTTCAGTGTTCGGTAAAACACTACCTGCTGCTCTGCTCTGCTGCTGGGCTTGGTTAGCTGTGGCCACAGGGTGGCGTGGTTCTCCTGTGGGCGCGGCTCTCTTGTTGCTAAAATGGAAAGGTTTAAAACATACTGTAAGTAAGGAGAATTCTGTCCCCTACTTAACATGGCATGGCTTTCTCTGAATTGGTTTTTCCGCTGTCGTTATTAAGATTTACATAATACTGAACTGCAGTGCTTTAAATCTCAGTGCTTTAACATTTCTTGTGTATGGTTACAACATGAATTATATAATGTTGATGATTGGGAGAATGGTAGTTAGGGCTGTATTTCATAGAATATGTTTAGTTTAGCCACTGACCTCAATTTAAAAAATTAACATATAAAACTAATAAAAGAATATCTCTAAGTAGTTGCAGGGTCGTGAGCAGAGTTATTGGCCCAAGATTTTTGTCTGACTCCCACGAGTTTAGTAGTGGGGTGTATAAAGCAGAGTAGGGATTCCAGATGGTCAGGAAACACGACTTGTAAGAAAAACAACCCTTCCCATCCGTATAGATTAAGAATATTATCATAAAGCTGATGTGTTCCAAGAGTTTTTCTATAAATGATAGGGCAAAAGTAGGCCTACAGTTGTTCGTATAGTTAATAAATCATAATACAAGAATGAACTGTGTTTTGCGTACTCACACCTGTAAACCCCCTTTGGCCTCATCCTGTTTTAGCTGCAAGGAGAGAGGTATTATCTTCATTTATGTACCCAGGCTTATGCTCTTTGCGCTCGACCGTTACCAGGCCAGCGCTGTCAGACGCCCCTGCCCTTGCTGGGGAATGGTGGGCTCGGTAATGATTTCCGGGGGCTAGGATTTAGAGGATTACTCCTGCAGCTGGAACCCAGAGGTTAAGGGTAATTCAGCATAGGCCTCCTCCATCCTCTCTGCCTTATTTTTGGATTTGTCTTAATTTCTCTCCCCTCTCCTCCCATTCCAATTCATCAAGATTTAAATATACCATCTGTTACCTTGTTAGTTTGCTTCTTTGTCTAATTACCTGCAATAAAATGTAAGCCTAAAGGGACAGAAAGTCTTATTTTTGGGTCACTTTGTATTCTCAGTGCCTAGAATATTGACTGCATGCCAGTGCTCAGTCCGTGTTTGTGTTTGTGTAAACCTCCTAGAATGGGGCACAGTTGAGATGATTCATGCGATTTTGCCTTAATCGTGGTGTTTTGTAAACATAGACTCCCAAGAGGAACCCTACTAATGCCTCCTTGCTTATCTCTCCCTTTCCTAGGGCGACTGTGTTGTTACTGTATTGCTCACTGAAGAGGACAAAGTTGAGGATGATGTAGTGTTTTACTTGGTGTTTTTGGGTTCTACCCTCCATCACTGTACAAGTACCCGGAAGGTCAGCTCTGCTACGCTGGAGACCATTACTCCTGGTGAGTATTTGTGTGGAATCTTCACTAGCCTTTACCAGTTCTCGAACACTTCCATTCTGTGTTCGCTAGTATGGCATGATGGGAAGAGTGAATCAGGGTGACAGAACTATGGTCACATCTTTATTTTTAAATAAATTTTTAAATTAACTATTTCAATCATACCTTGCTTGTTCCACAAAAATTGGAGCCTAACTAAAAATAAATGAAATAAAATGAAAAGATAAAAACCGGGCTCAGCAAAAATATTAATTTATTGGAATGCTGAGGTTTGGGGAAACTAAAGCTCACACGAAGGTGGACGCTCTCGCGTGGTCACTGGTGAGACTCCATACCTGGTTCTGTCACAGGTCAAAACAGCAATAACACATTCCTCAGTATCCGTGGGGTGGGGGGTTGGGGGGGGGAGGCTTGAAAAACCTCCATAAGAGCCGGACTTGCCCCAAATTAACAAATTATAGTTATGGTAGAATGAGTACTTTTTTGCTGTTACATTTATAATTTTAACAGAGTTAAAAGAAAAATGTTTACTTTTTTTTTTTTTTTTAACAAAGTCATTGCTGTATCCATGGAATGGCTGATAAAATAATGGCTACCTCTTGACCTATCCTAACACCTGAAGATGCATTGATTTGTGTTTGGGGATGAGCTGCTTGCCTTAATTGACCTTTCTTCAGTGTTAATAATTGGCCAGTTTATCAGAAAACAAAAGCAAACACATTGGGGGGAGTCTCTACAAAGTGTTGACAATTGAACTATTTTTCTTTAGAGAATAAAATAGATTTAATTGTAATGGAAACATTTCTTTTTACTAGTGTTTTTATATGACCCTGGTTCCACTTTATTAAAATAAATGCTGTAAAAAATTATCCAATATCTGGTCTTGCCAGTATTGAATCAGATTGCCCGTTTTTTGTTGCTGTGCCATTTTATATAAGTTAACTTCATATCTGATACTTACCAAATCCTGGAAATTTTACCACATTCAAGAACTGGGATAATGACAGTTGAAATCTGTATTTATCCTTCTACTTGGCAAAAACGGTTTTTAAAAGTATAGGATTTAAAGATTCTGGGCAATTGCGTGAATATTTTCCCCCCAAATTTTAGGGAGAGGAAATTTAACAAGGACTTCAGGATAGATACTGATTTCTGTCTAAAGAGTATTAGGTGTCCTTCTCTGTAATTTGAAGCGGCACTCCTCTTGTTTTCTGTGTTGTGTATCATGTCCCAAAGGCTGATCTGGAGGTGGAGGGCTGCGCACTAGCAGGTTCCTGTAGTGTCACCACTGGCTAGCATTTTAGTATGCGGGGTGATGGGGAGCAACTCCTCAGCGGGGAGTATCTGATTGAGAAAGGCACGGAGGCAATTTTTATAAAATTATTCCTTCCTGAAGTATGCACACTTTAGGAGTAAAAGTTTGCGGGGGGTGGGGGGAGAGAGAGAGAGAGAGAGAGAAAGAGAAAGCATCACCCACAAGGCGAATGCAAGTAGCTGTAAGAGAAAGGACAAATGTAATGGGTGTAACCTTGGGCCCTAGCTGAGATCCTCAGTCACGAGTACCAGGAGAGTCTGGCCTCTTGGTTGGAGGTGGATATGCCCCCAGGTCCTTCACCTTCACTGGTATGTGATTTTTAAAATTTTTTTATTTTTTATTTCAGAGAGAAAGGGAGAGGGAGGGAGAGAGAGAAACATCAATGATGACAGAGAATCATGGATCGGCTGCCTCCTGCACCCCCCACACTGGGGATGGAGCCCGCAACCCGGGCATGTGCCCTGACCGGGAATCGAACCGTGACCTCCTTGTTCATAGGTCGACGCTCACCCACTGAGCCACGCCGGCTGAGCAGGCGTGTGATTTTTGTCAGTGTGGGTCACTGGTGTACGCTAAGAAAGGCTTGTGTTAGGAGTCCCTGCCACGCCATGGCACAGTGTTCTCACTGCGTCCCAATTCATTCTGGTTCTTAGAAGTCACTCTACTAGAAAGCTGTGCGCTTGTGCAGGCACACAGACGCGCACACACCCGTGGGCACACACACATGCACTCTTTCTTTTGAAAAATGCAAAGGAGCCTCTTCTTTCTTGAATTGAGTTGTTGGCTCGGGCAGGAGCCTGTGCCCTCTTTCCAGAGCTGCCTTTGACCATCTCTGCGTCAGTGAGCCGCACTGACAGCCTCCGATTTCCTGTCTGCTGAGGGTGGCGTCAGATCAGTCAGGGTGCTTCATGGAAAGTCTGTGCTTGCCTGTGCCCCCCAGTTCCCAGACAGATGTGCGGTCTGTCTGCAGCCGTGCGGGTGTCTGCGTGCTCTCTGCTCACCTGTGGGACCGGCTCTGCAGTCCTGGTCAGTTTGCTGACCACGGGACGAAAAAGAGCTTTGTGCCTTGTTCTTGCTGTTCATGTCACGTTTCATACCGACTGCTGGCTTTAGAGTTTTCTGTGTTTTGCTGACCATGTTTTGTAATATTTTTGTTTTTACTAACGAGATGATTGATTGACCTTCCAAAGGCAGCCACTTCCTGATGTTAGTCTCTAATCTTTTATTTGGAGGGGAACAAGACATTTCTAAATTGTCTCCTTAAAAACACACACACGTGCGCGCGCGCACATACACACACACACACACACACACACCCACACACCCCTCACCCTGGCTGGTTTGGCTCAGTGGATAGAGCGTTGGCCTGTGCACCAAAGGGTCCCAGGTTGAATTCCGGTCAAGGGCACATTCCTGGGTTGCAGACTCGGTCCAATGTCCAGGAGGCAGCCAATCAATGATTCCCTCTCATCATAGATGTTTCTGTCTGTCTCTCCCTCACCCTCCCTTTCTGAAATCAATAAAAATATATTTAAAATACACACACACACACACAAAAACACACCTCTTTGACTTAGGATATTGAGATTATTTCTTCTATTTTCTCACTGTTTTGCTTGTTTCCTGGTGAGAAGTTTGTGTTTGTTTATAAAGAACTTGTAAAGGATTTTAAAAGTAATCATTTCTTCTTTTTTTAAGTATATTTTTATTGATTTTAGAGAGAAAGGAAGAGGGAGAGAGAGACATCAGTGATAAGAGAGAATTATTGATTGGCTACCTCCTGCACACCCCCTACTGAGTCATACCAGCCGAGCAAAAGTAATCTTTTCTTGACTTACCTACAGTTGAAAGACTGTGGTGCTCGGCCAGTGTGGCTTAGTGGTTGAGTGTTGACCTATGAACCAGGAGGTCATGGTTTGATTCCCAGTCAGGGCACATGCCCGGGTTGTGGGCTTGATCCCCAGTAAAGGGCATGCAGGAGGCAGCCGATCCATGATTCTCCGTCATCATTGATGTTTCTATCTCTCTCTCCCTCTACTTGCCTCTTAGAAATCAGTTAAAATATATTTTTAAAAATACTCATGTACATACAAACACGGTTTACACACCAAATTTGGGCATCTGTCATTAGGCTACCAAAAACTTGTAGGGGTGCATACTTGTGCATATCATCTCATCTGGTAGAGTCTGGGTCTGAAGACTAAAGATTTCCTTTAACCCTGTGTAGCCACTTCAAAGGGAAGAAAAAGACACTATTTTTCTATTTTCCACCATTGACTAATAATGCAGCCTTTCTGTGTGGAGGTGTGCAGAGTGCGTCTGGGCTTGACTGAGCCAGCAAGCACTTCAGGGTTCCTTTCTGGAGAGCCGGCCGGTCAAACAAAGTCCCAATTGTTCCATCTCCAGCAGAGAAGGCCCGGATGGGATGTGTGCCGCTTTTAGCTTAACAGGAAATGAAGTCATTCTTGGGCCGTGCTGCAGCTGTTTGTTTATCTGTAGCAATATTTCGTTTCCATGGCGACGGCTGCTTCATGGAGTGATAAGAGACCGTGGAAAAGCTCTTCCACCCTCAGGAGCACACACCTCTTGACCTGCAGGCTAAAAAAAGGTTTAGGTTGGATGCTTTGCAGAGGACCGTCAGCAGTTAAATTTTGTTTCTCTCTCGTGTTTTTGTTTATTCTGCATTCTTCCCCTTCCCTTAATTTTTTCAGTTCTGCCAAAGGCAACATCCAGCTCAGAAGCTTCATTGGGCCATTTGCACAGCTCTTTGCAGACTCCTAGGGCTGTTTTCTGGAGTGTTTTCTGGAGCAGGAGCATTTAGTAACGAATAATAATAACTAGCAGTTTTAGGTACCTGTGTTATGTCCGGTGATAGCATACCTTTGTGCAAACGGGCTTCATGGTTGAATGACTTTTTCAGGAAAACCAGGCTGTCTGCCATGGAGGGTGAGATTCAAAATTAATATTTTCTGACTCTACAGCTGCTGCTTTAGCACCCCTTCCGTTTATTTCATCCAGTTAGGAACAGCCCTCTCCCACCCATAATTGACTTTACATTTCTATTGTAAATGAGCGGGACCTGCCTATGGGATAACTTCAGAAGGCAGTGTCGGTCATGTTTCTTTAACAGCTTAGTTCTCTTCTTTCCCTCCGAATCCCCTGGGCGAACTTCCCTCAGAAGAAGCACAGCCAGTTTCTCAGAACTTCCCTTTTTAAAAAGACCCGTGATTTTTATTTTCCTTCGTTACTAGAGAATTGAGTGGAAGGAAAACACCACGGAATTGGCTGGGACCTTGCTACTCTTCTCTCCATTGCAGCTTCTGTTTCACATAAAAAGAAGTTAAAGGGTGATTATCGTATTGGATTGGCCATTTTGGAATTGGATATTACATTGAATTGGCTATGCAGTGTAGATGTAGACACCGTGCATTTCTGTGTGCACGAAGGCACTCAGGAAATGAATGGCCCATGCAGAAGTCATGGCTCCAGAGCTAATTTATGGCAGCCAGAGGTCTTCTGTGTGCATATGCAGTGATTTTACTTTATTGTATTATAGACCCATATCACCTTGTTTTGAAAGTGTTGATTTTTTTCTCTAGATGCTTCATCTGAAAGGGTAGAAGGATTAAAAAATAATCTTAAGAAGCACTTGAGCCTAATAGGAAACATTAATGTGGGAGGGGCGCCCGGCCAGCCTCGTGTGGTTGGATCCAGACGGCAGGGTGAGGCACTTTATTCTTCATCAGTAGTAACTCTTCCAATTTACTCCGTTTAGCGAAGACTAATCCAGGAAACCGTCCGTTCTCCAGTCCTCTTTGAATCCTCAGTTTTTCTTTTGAAAAAGAAGCAGGCCTATAATCATATCAAACAAATTCCAGATTTATGGCACTGTTCGCTTAAGATGATTCATAGTTTCTCCTCTAGATTGTGAGTTCACGTCTGAAGGGGAAATACTGGGCTGACAATCAGATGGCTTCTCGTACATATCCCTGTCATGGCCTTTTCTGACATTCTGCCTCCTCTAATGTACAGTTTTATTTTCACTTTCTGTAAAGAGAGCTGCCAGTAGTTCACCCAGCCACTTTCTAAACAAATTCTGCTGCTAAAGCAGCGAAAGAGACATTACTGCCTACACCGCTGAGCACTTGGCTTGCACACATACCTCATACCCCTCACCTTCTTCTGTTTCTCTCCCGTCGTTTGTCCCCACCCATCCTAGCAACGTAAACAGTCATTTTAGCAATTCCAGGTAGATTTCTGCGCAGATACGCTGCTTCTGTACTCTCTGGTCAGGAGTCAGGTGGCATTGCTTCCCCATGGCCATTGCTGTGTGTGTGTGTGTGTGTGTGTGTGTGTGTGTGTGTGTGAGAGAGAGAGAGAGAGAGAGAGAGAGATATATGAAGTTGAAGAACTGGAATATGGTCTGAACTCTCTGGGTATATCCAGAAGGTGACGTTGCAGTGCCGTAAATGCTATTAATTTTAGTGGCATTGCGACTCCCTTTCCGGTTCAAGGTTTCAGGTTTCTCACCTTGGCACAGGTGTGGGGAAGGAGACTGGTAAGAAAGAATCAGGACCGTTCATTTTATTTTTTAACTATATTTTTATTGATTTCAGAAAGGAAGGGAGAGGGAGAGATAGAGACATCAATGATGAGAATTATCGATTTGCTGCCTCCTGCAGGCCCCCCACTGGGGATGGAGCTCACTACCTGGCCATGGGCCCTGACCTGGAATCGAACTGTGGCTCAACCACTGAGCCACGCCTGCCGAGCTTGTATGTTCCTTATAGAACCCATTCCATTGTGACTTCGCAGTTATCTGCAGCTTGTTTGATTCCTGTTTGTAGACCGGAAACCTCTGAAGGGCGGAGGCTTACCTTACTCATCTTTACCTTCTAATCACAGTTCGTGGGGCTTGGTGGCTGTCCAGCTATTGTTAGATGTTAGAACAGTTGAAAAGATATGCTCACTTTCTGCCAGGAAAACACCAAGCCTCCTCCCTGACTCAGTCGACTTGTTTCTGCTGACATGGTTGTCATATGTAATTAGGTTGGCTGCCCTTCAAAGAAAGATTCAGGTGTTTTCCCCCTCATTTTATTGCCTAAGTTCAAAGTACATATTGAGCTGAAATGCATACATGGGTGTACACACATGCGCGCACACAGAGGGCCCTTTAGTTTCTTAAAACCTTCATAGAAAGAATTCAACTCCAAAGGCAGTGGGAGTATCTGGTAGAGTTGTGTGTCTATAGGGAGACTGATCTTGGAGGTTCATGAACCTGTTATTTTGGCCTAATAGTTATACTGGCTTCTCATTCCAAGTATTGGGCGCCTTTCAGGCAGGGGCAAAGCTATCATTCTTCTCCTTTGGTTATAAACAATGTGGTACAGAATTCTCGCATCATCATGTATATTAGGCCATGTCCTTTGGCGTCAGACTTGAATTTGAATAATGGGCTCTGCTTCTTAATGTGTGTAACCTTGAGGTCTCAGTTCTCTCATCCATAAGATGCGGACAACACTTGATAAATACATAGCTCCTGAATTTGCTGTGTAGAGAAAATGCCTGGTATGTAGTAGGTGCTTGCTTAGTAAATACTGATTACCATTCTGAAATCACACAGCAGCAAGAGACTTCTTCTGTTACAGGGTAAAGGGCTTAAGGAGGTCCCTGGGGGAAAAGTATGTGGAAAATCACTTTTCCTGTTCTCATTGGAAACGTGGGAAAAAAATTGCTGTTTTCTCTTGCAAAGACAACCGAAAGCTTGGTTTGTTCTGTCCAGGTCTGAAACCTCTGTTCGCCTGTGCCCATGGCATGGAAAGCCAGGGTCATGGGCCACATAGAGGGTTTCACTGGGCCTCCCGCCCCGTGGAAAAGCAGTCCCTGCGTGGGAATGGACTCAGGGGAGCCATGGATGTACAGGTGCCTGCGGTTAACCAGGCAAAGCACCAGCATCAGTTCCCTCTATTTTATTTTGTTCTCATCAGAAAGATACATTTTTTAAATATATATTTTTACTAGAGGCCCAGTGCATGAAATTCATGCACGAGTAGGGTCCCTAGGCCTTGCCAGCAATCAGGGCCGATTGGGGCTTTCTGACTTGTGGCTGGGGCCTCCCTTCCCCAGCTGCCGGCAGCCGGCCGGGGCCTTCCCTCGCTCCGTGCCGCCCTCTGTTGGTCAGGGCACGTCATAGTGAGCAATTGAACTCCTGGTCTTGTGGTTGAACTCCCAAGGGGACACTTTGCATATTAGCCACTTATATATATATATATGTATGTAGATTGATTTCATAGAGGAAGAGAGAGGGAGAGATAGAAACATCAATGATGAATCCTTGATCAGCTGCCCCTGGCACACCCCCTACTGGGGATCAAGCCCACACCCCAGGCATGTGCCCTTACCTGGAATTAAACCATGACCTGTTTATAGGTCGATGCTCAACCACGGAGTCATGCCAGCTGGGCGAGCTTTCATTTTTTTTTTTTTTGTTTGTTTGTTCAAATTGAACAGCCGCAGTTCAGTATATATTGAAATACTCAGGGACTGTTCAGTGCCAGACACTATGCGTTACATGGTGACAGCTGAGATACAGTTGTCTGCTGTTTGGTAAGGGACTACGTCATACTTGCAAACAATAGAGCTGGAAATGGAGTTTTAAGAAGTTTGGAAGGTTGCTGTCAGAGTTCAGGGGAAGGAGGGGCTTCTAGGCAGGGAACTTGTATGTCATGCAAGAAGGGCAGTGAGGCCATGTGTGTCCTCTCAGCAGGAGGCGGCTAACACTGTACTGTCTTCCTGTTCCGTGTATTTTCTCAAGGTCACGACTGCTGTGAGACAGTGAAGGTGCTGCTATGTGCTTCCAAAGAGGGCCTCCCCGTGTTTGTGGTGGCGGAAGAAGACTTTGAGTTCGTCCAGGACGAGGCGTATGATGCAGCCCAGTTCCTGGCCACCAGCGCTGGGAACCAGCAGGCGCTGAACTTCACCCGCTTTCTTGATCGGTCAGGACCCCCGTCTACAGACGTGAATTCCCTTGATGAGAAGGTGGCCCTCGCTTTCCGACACCTGAAGCTGCCGGCGGAGTGGAATGTGTTGGGGACCAATCAGACTTTGCGTGGTAAGAACTTAAATGACCCACAAAGACATGCTGAGTTTGGAATACTTACAGGGCCTTTTGGTTGGTTGGTTTGTTTGTTTTAATTCTCACCGGAGGATATTTTTTCCATTCATTTCCAGAGAGTGAAAGGGAGGGAAGAGGGGGAGAGAGAGAGAAACATCAGTGAGAGAGACACATCGATTGGTTGCCTCTTGCACTGCCTCCACCAGGGCTGGGGAACCTGCAACTGTCAGGAATCGAACCTGAGATCCTTCAGTCCATGGGCCGATGCACAAAACAACAACAAAGAAACCCCCACACTGATGTTCCTCTTAGTCAGGTAGAGGTTTTCCCACATAGTTATTCTTGTGGCAGATGCCATCTACTAGATGCCATGGTTTTATATATAAATTCCAATGAAACAGCCTAAACCTGGGGTCCAATAAATAACATCCTCTTTCCCTCCCACGTTCAAATCCAGTTGAAAGAGTTAGCAGGTACACAGTGAGAGGTGGACATGTTTTTCTGTTACTGATAAAGCTGGGTTGGAAGACTGACATCAGACCTCCTGCCCGAAGGATGTGCTGTCCTTTCTGCTTTATCTCTCAAAGAGCTGGACAGTCACAGGACTGCCCTTCAGTGTCCACCCAGCTTTGGTGACCGTGTTATTTAGGGAGCGCAGACCCGAAGTCACCGCCTCTGCAGGTAGCAGATCCTGAGGAGGGATGCCCAGAGGAGGCCGAGCCAGGGGCATGCTCAGTTCCTGCTCCCACAGACCCATCAAATACACGCCTTCTTCCTCCCGTGACCCCATGGAAGATTGGTGAGGGGTATTTGCCAGCTTTGCCTCTCTCGTATTTACTGAATTGAACAGTTAGCCTGTGATCAGCTGCAGAAATGCCGCCCCTACCCTCAGGGGCTTACTGTGCACATGCCAAGGCAGTCCAGGTAGAACACAAAGGCAAGTGTAGACTCTACAGTCAAATCAGGAAGAAATCACGTTTCCTGCCTTTTCCTTGCTGATACAGTGTCCAATAATCCTCTGCAGTGCCAAGACCTGGAGGTCAGAGTGTTTGCCGTTGTGCAGGCCATGAGCGCCTCGCCAGACACCTCATGTTGGGGCCAAACACCCAGAGCCCCACTGTGTCTGCGCTGGCCTGGGACTGCTTATTCCGGTTGCCATTCATGAGTCTCTGTCAAGATGGGGTGCAGTAGTTACTTGTGGAGCTTATGGTGTTTTTATGGTTTTGTTTCTTTGTTTCTTTAAAGAAGGCACGGGAGTTGGATAGTTTGTTCCTGTTACCATATCAACAAGAAATCCATTTCACCCTGAGCAACATGGGTTTCAACTGCGCAGGCGTCTTTTACGCCAGATTTCAGTCTACAGGTGGGAATCCACCTGCACAGAACGCTGACTTAGTTATATGCTGATTTTTGACTGCATCGGTGGTGCCCCTACCCCCTTGTTGTTCAAAGGTCAAGTGTACTAGAAAAAGCGCAGGTCTGAAGCTTTAGGCGTCTCAGTTCCCCTCTCTGGGCCTTAGCTTCCTTGTCTTTAATAGGGAACTGACCAGCTTTAATATTTTTGTGGACTTTCCGTGGACTTCTTAAGCTTCTATTGTATAATTGCTCAAGTAGTGCTAGCACAGGTTAAAGCAAATGTGAACACTTAGAAAAATGCATTAACATCACAGTAAGGTACCATTACACACCTATGAGGAAAGCTAAGGTTAACATACCAAGTGCCAGCCCTTAGCCAGTTTGGCCCAGTGGATAGAGCATAGGCCTGCGGACTGAAGGGTCCATGTTCGATTCAGGTCAAGGGGCATGTATCTCGGTTGCAGGCTCGATCCCTGGCCCTGGTTAGGGTACTTGCGGGAGGCGACTAACTGATGTGCTTGCTCTCTCACGTCAATGTTTCTCTCGCTCTGTCCTCATCTTCCCTTCCACTCTGGGAGTGCAGAGTGATATCACCACTCTAGGAGATGGTTTGGCAGTTTCTTATAATGTCACGTGTGCATTTACTGTCTGACCCAGCAATTCCACTTCTGCCTATTCCTCCTAGAGAACAGAAATCTTCCATTCACTCAAAAAATCTTCACACAAATATGCCTATGGCAAGTTATTTATAATCACCCCAAACTGGAAGTAACCCAGATCTCTCTCACTCGGTGAATGTATAAACAAGCCCTGGTACATCCACACTTGAATATTACTCAGCAATAAGAACTGTTGCCATGTGCAACAACTTGGATGCATTTGAAATGCATTGTGCTAAGTAAGGAAGTCAGTGTCCAAAGGGTGTTTACTGTATGGTTTCATTTATGAGAGATTCTGGAAAAGGCAAAATTATAGGCACAGAAACTCGATTGGTAGTTGCCAAGTCTAGGAGGGGGGAGCGTCTGACAGCAGAGGGGTATCTGAGGGAATTCTTTGGGTGTTGGAATGGTTCTGCATTTTGGCAGTGGTGGTTATAAGAATCCATGCATGTGTTCCAAATCATGAGACTGTACAAAAGTGAATTTTTACATACATTAAAAATAAAGAACAAATGAAAATGAACAAGTTAGGGGTATACTTTGCAAGGTGAAATGCATGGAAAGGTCTTGATATATTCCTGCCTTTGAGTCAACAACTGGAAGCAGGAATCTGGTTTCAAGGGCTAGATTCGAATTCTGCAGTTTTAACGTTCAATCAGTTGTGGATTAGAATCTACAAAGACTGAGTGTTTTAAGGGCAGAGTGGCTTCAGTTGAGAGGGTCTTGCTTGCTGTCCCGGGATGATGTAGAGGAACATTCTGCTCACGTCGAGTTGTACCTCTAACACTTTTTAAAAGTTGTTTAAAGAAAGAAGGTACCAAGTGAGCTTGTTGCCTGGGATAATGAAACAGGTAAATAGGGCACTTGTTACATAACAGGGCTCCTTGCTATTAAAGGCGAGAATATTTACTGGTATTCCAGCTTAATGCTTGTACAAAGGCGTCATGTAAGATTTGTGCTTAATCCTCATACTAATTGTTCGGATGCGGAGCTTTTACTTTTTTTTTTTCAGGTCAGTGACTCCTTTTAAAATAGCTCAGATTTCTCCTACGGAAAAAAATACATATAGGCCTGCAGAAATTTACATATAATTTCAGGGATTCATTGCTGCCTTGAACCGCAGGAATGGACGTGAAATTAAGAACTTCTGGTTTAGCTTTCCTATTGTAAACGGGAAAACACAGGCAGTGGAGTCAGTTTGTTTACCTCCTGGCTTCACTGCAAGGCTTTGTGCAGAATGCTAATCTGTTTCTCAGTTTCTTCACATATAAAGTGGAGGAAAATAATTTGGATCATGTGTGCTAGTGAGCAGAGCTGTGCATTTTGAACATACCGGGGCCAATAAGCAGTAGCCTTTTAGAGACAAATTTGAGCTCTGATGAGGGAAAGGAACATGTCTTATAAAAGGAAAGAACAGCATAATGAGACTATTTCTGTTTTACTTTAACTTATTTCTAAAGTTAATCCTCACTTTAAACATGAGCAAGAGGGGGTTTGTCCATTTGAATTCTTTGAAGTGTTCTTTAATCTCTAGTTGCTTAAAGCAGCCTCTACACTGTTCTTTTAGCCTTAGTTCTCCCTTAAATGCCAGTGAGCATTCATCTGGGGGGAGGGTGAATGGTGGGGTAAGGGTGCCTTCCCTGTGAGTTACCAAGTATTGGTGGTTTTAGCTTTTTTTTTTAATTGCATGTATGTATGTATTTAGTTAATCTCACCCAAGGATATTTTTTATTGATTCTTGGAGAGAGTGAAAGGGAGGGGAAGAGACAAAAAGAGAAACATCAATGTGAGAGAGACAGCGATTGGTTGGCATGAGCCCCGACTGGGGCGGGGATGGAGCCTGCAACCCAGGTACATGCCCTTGGTTGGAATTGAACCCAGGACCCTGCCGTCTCAGGCAGATGCTCTATCCACTGAGCCAAATCCGCTAGAGCTTTCTTTTCTTTTTTTAGAGTATGTTTTTATTGATTTCAGAAGGGAAGAGAGAGGGAGAGAAATAAAAACAAATGATGAGAGAGAATCATTGATTGGTTGCCTCCTGCACGCCCCCTACTGGGGATAGAGGCCACAACCCGGGCATCTACCCTAACCTCGAATTGAACCAGTGACCTGTTGGTTCCTGGGTCAGTGCTCAACTGCTGAGCCACACCGACTGGGCTAGTTGTTTTAGCTTTTTAATACCTCGGTGGTGAGTGAAAATGATGGATTAAGATGCTTTTTCCCCGGAAAGAACCCGGAACAGTAGCAGTCAGCATACCTCTCAGGTCGGAGGGTGGGCCTATTGAAGAGGAAGGAGGAGAAACACGCCGGGGACGCCTCATTCTTAGTCAGTCGTGGCACCGTGGGACTAGGTGAAAAGGAAAGCTCATCGTCACGGGAGGTGGGCATCCTCCCACAGGGAGAGATTTGGGTGGAGAGGAGGAGGAGACAGGCTGAAGAAAGACTTTGCTGAAAACAGGCCTGTGCGTTCTCAGTTCTGGGTGTCTGATGTTGGTTAATAGAACCTCAACCATAATCATTTGCTGCCTGTTTCAAACTTGTTCCATAGGTTTTCATGGAAGTTTTTCCTTAGCTGCACTCGCTAGTATTTGTGTTTTTCAGCTGTCACAGCTACTACAAAAGAAAATAATGAAATATGAAAAGACTGCCGAGGGATTTTTCTCTTCACAGAGGCTTACTACTGTCTTGACTCCCAAGATAAGCAGTTTCTAGTAATGGCAGGACCTCAGCTCCACCAGGCTTTGTTGCCTGTCAAACCTTGATTCTGTCGCAAGATTACAAGTGTCATTTTTCCAAGAGCCCACATCTCACACCGGCCTTTTGTTCTCCTTCCCCACGGGTGTAGACTTCCTGCGTCATACGAGCTTCAGGTGTATTTGAGAGGCAGTTCAGAATAGTAGAAAGAATGTGGATATTGGCGTCTCATAGATAGAGACTCGGAAGTTACTGTCGCTGGGCCTCTGGGTGGATCGATGGGGTAAGAGAAGTACACATAGGCTTTGATTGCTATATTGTTCACAGAACCTACAGCGCTTTGCTTAGTTAGGAAATCTGGCAATTTGAAGAAGATGCAGCCACCTAGCATTTCATAGCTAATTGCTCTCCGGGCACATCAGCTTTCTCTGCACATCTGGGCACGTGTGTACGGGAGGTGCTTCCAGCATATGAGTAGATAGCAGGGGGGACCTAGGCATTTCCTATACCTGCTCTGTGGGTAAGAGCTGGGGCAACATAGGGATTTTTCCAATTGATGGTTAACCAGGAAAACCAACCAGACAACGTATGGCCTACAAAAGAACATTACAGCAGAAAGGAAATGGGAACATATCATGAGTGTTCAGATGGAAGGCTCTCTGAGTGTAATTTTCTTTAAGAAATGAAAGAAAAATTTAGAAGAGATTTTCCATTTGTCTTTTAAAAGATCGAAGAAGGCAGGCTTATAATGAAATTAGAGAAGGAAGCAGCAAGGAGAAAAATAGGTTTAATGAGTATGTCAGTCAGGTTTCAGCCAGAGAATCAGAACCATTAGGGGGAACAAGTATGTATTAAGATTTATTACAGGAAGCGCAGCCGGTATGTCTCAGAGGTTGAGCATCGACCTATGAACCAGGAGGACACAGTTTGATTCCTGGTCAGGACACATGCCCGGGTTGTGGGCTCGATCCCCAGTAGCGAGCGTGCAGGAGGCAGCTGATCCATGATTGTCTCTCCCACTTCCTTCCTCTCTGAGATAAAAATATATTTTAAAAAAATTTATTATCGGGAATAGCTTGCGTGATTGTGGGGTCTCACTAAGCAAGCCCCAAATTTGTCAAGCAAGAATAGAAGGTCACGGGCAGGCAAGCTCAAACTCACCAGCGTGAGCCAGAGTGTGGTCCTCAGACAGTGGGAAGGGGAGACGGAGCAGGATGGAGCTCTGGAGCGTAGACACCGCCAGCTTCCAGACACCGGCTCCCACAGGCAGGTTCTCTCTCCCGGGGAAACAGCCCTGCCTTCCAATTGCCTCAGGCCCGCCGGCTTATCCGGGATATCTTCCTTATTAAATGAACTGATTAGGGGCTTTAATTACATCTGCAGAGAAGCCATCACAGTGAGGGCAAAGATGGACAGGGAGTTGGCTGACATGATGCGAGGACATCCAGCATCCCATGGCATAATTCAATTCAGACGGGGACAAAGGACCCCATTGACATCATAGGAAATGCAGTTAGTGGTCTGAAAACACAGTTGAGTGAAAAATACAAAGGAACATCAGAGGAAAAATATATAGGTACAGAGAGGAAAGAACAGAGATGAATCCTAAATTGTAGGTTTAAACTAGGGTTTAAACGGATGCAAAAGGAACAAAATCAATAACTCTTCCTGCTGGATCCCCACGTTGTGACCTACATCCACTTTTTAAAGGATATGTATATTTTTATTGATTTCAGAGGGGAAGGGAGAGGGGAAGAGAGAGAAAAAAATATCAATGTTGAGAGAGAATCATGGATCGGCTGCCTCCTGCACGCCCCTACTGGGGATCCGAGCCCACAACCCGGGCATGTGCCCTGAACTGGAATCGAACCATGACCTCCTGCTTCATAGGTAGACTCTCAACCACTGAGCCACACCTGCTGGGCCACCCACTTTTTTTTGGTAAGGAAAAGAATATATGTGTGGAGCCACCCTTATAAATTAGCTCATATATCAGTTCATAGAACCGGCGTATTAAATTGGAATGTAGAAAAGGCTTGATCCTCATGTGGAACTGTCTCCTATTGGAGATTTTGCTCCTCATTGTTTTTTTCTAACGTTATTTTGTTTTCCCTGGAGAGCTGTCTTTCCTCGGCCACTACAGAATCGTTCATGTCGTACGTTGTGGCCTTAACTTTAGGATCTTAGGTACTTGGAGGTCGTGGTGTTCACCCACCTTGCCTTTTTGTTGGTTTGCTTTTTTGTTTTTCACCTTCTCCCCTCGCTTCTCCACATCCTCTCCCCCTCTGCAGATGGCGGCCCCCGGGAGACACTGATGCATTTTGCCGTTCGGCTGGGCCTGCTGAGGTTGACGTGGTTCCTGTTGCAGAAGCCAGGTGGCCGAGGAGCGCTCAGCATCCACAACCAGGAAGGAGCGACACCTGCCAGCTTGGCCTTGCAGCGGGGTTATCACAAGTTGCACAAGCTCCTGACCGAGTAAGTGCTCGTTCTCCCTCCCCTTCCCTCCCCGCCGACCCCACCCCTGACTCATGGTTGTACCACCCACTTGGCATCTCGGTGTGTTTGCTCCGTGCCTTGCCTTCCGCTGGAGGCTTTGTCAGCCTGCTCCTGCCTCACTGTGAGAGTGACACACGTAAGTCACACCACTATTTCTCTCCTCTTTGCCTCCTGCCTGCACTGCTCTCGCCTTTTGTCAAAAGTCTTGTCTGTGGGGGTAGATTCTATTGCCAGGTGTCTAGTCGATCCCTGTTTAATACAGGAGGAAGGAGTTTCCCTGTGCCATACCTTTTTGGTGGTATGTCTTCAACACTTGTAAGATTTCATTAGAAGTGAATACTTTAATATAACTGCATGCGGGAAATGTACTGAACCACGGAGGTTAGGTTTGAATGTAATTTCTGTGAGTAAAATCAGAGCAATCGTCTATTCATATGAATAGCAGTAAAAAGCAACCGAATTGTCTTGGAAATCGCTGTAGAATAGTGTGTGTGTGTGTGTGTGTGTGTGTGTGTGTGTGTGTGTGTGGATTCGGTTGTCATACAGTCTGACTCTTCAGAGAGTTTTCTGAAGAAAGGCTATTGGTTAAAATACTCGAATTTTTTTCCTTTGTAAATAGAAAAATAAATGCATTATAGCAGGCAACATTTTTCCATTGGAATATTTATAAAACGCAGAAATTTCAAGTACAGTTTTTATTGAATATATTTTTATTGTGTTATGATCATTATCATCTTTCTGCTCCGTAACTGAAGAATGAACCTTGGATCCCTGGTCTTTAGCAATTGAGGGAATCCTTGTAAATTAAGTCAGTATTCCCTAATTCTCAGATGTTTTGCTCACGGCAAACTTCATTTAGTTGCAGTTCATAGTTGACTACTATTAGCTGTGAGTGTGGGACAGTGTACAATGGCCCAGAAGAGATCTCTGAATATAAAGCTACTTACTGTCATATCAACAGCTGTTGTGCTTGTTTCTGCTTTAGGTGCTACGCTTATAGCTTTCCCAGGCGAGCCAGACAGAAGATTCTTTGCAGGAAGCTTTGTAATGGGTGCCGCAGATACAGTGACGGTAGGAGGGGAGCCCTTCATCTCAAATGAGCGGTGGATACTTGAGCTCCCCTACCACAGTATTCCAGAAGCGATAGGCCCCATTCCTCCGTGCTTCCCATCTGGCCAGTGACTGGATTCCCTCTGCTCTTGCCTCACGGCCGCCGGAAGACAGGCCTCGTTCCAGTAGTTGAAACCAGTGACTTAGTATAACTACTAGGCGATTCCAGTGCAGTTCCCCTAACTGTGATCTCAGGGCCCCGAGTTTTTGCTGGGAAGCAGGGTTGGTTAAGGATTGCCATCCAAATGGGGAAATGAAGCGATTACAACAGCTGCATTATATGCTGGTGAGGGTGTCACAAGACCTATTGCAGCACAGCTTAAAGGAAACTAGAGTGTGTGTTCTTGGAGAAGAGGTCTGGCTTGCTTCATGGTGCCTCCCCTGTTACTGTGTGAAGACCACTCACCCCACAATAAGAAAGGGAAACAAAGGGGAAGCCAGATTCGGAAACCTGCACAGAGGCCCGCATGAGGAGAGCGTGAGCGCGGTGCTGCAGGTCCAGCCCCGACCTGGGATTCTGCTGGCTCTTCCTCTAGGCGTCGGTTCTGTCACCTGGAAAAAGTGCTGGATCATAATTAGCCATTTAAAAAGCTTGGGGGGTGATTTTTACTCAATCCCCCAGTCTTAACTGTGGTATTAGTAGACTCTGCTAGAATTTCAAGGAAGAGTGGGTTGCTTTGAGAAATAAATGAAAGAATGCTTGGAGAGCCCTAGCCGGTTTGGCTCAGTGGATAGAGTGTTGGCCCACAGACTGAGGGGTCCCAGGTTCGATTCCAGTCAAGGGTACGTACCTCAGTTGCAGGCTCAATTCCTGGCCCTGGTCAGGGTGCGTGCGGGAGGCAACCAATTGATGTGTCTTTCTCACATCTACGTTTCTCTCTGTCTCTCCCCCTCCTTTCCACTCTCTCTAAAAATCAATGGAAAAACATCCTCGAGTGAGGATTAACAACAACAAAAGAATGCATGGAGAGTGCATAGCATAGTGACTGACAAAAATATTCTCTCTTACTGCCCTTTTCTTAATTTTCCTCCTTTTCCTCTAGGTCTGTATCAGTTTTTCATCCATTAAGGAAATTTTTCCAAAATCTTGAAATATTTCCAGGCAGCATTTGGATGTCCCTACTTGATAGGAGTTTGAAATTATTCCCAAGTGTAATAGATATCACTTTAAAAGAATTAGTTTGGCTCTCTAACACAGGCTGTGATGTCTCGATGACTCTGGGTTGATGGCACAGGGAACTCTAGGTCGTTAAGGAATCATTTACAATGCGGCCACCATTACAAAAGGAATATTTCTCATTAGGATTTTAACTGTGGAGTATTGACATAAAAATGGCGAGATATTTCATTTGTCCAAAGAGCAAGTGCCAAAATGTTTGTCCTCATAACCATCTCATTTTCAGTATCAGTTCAACAACTCTTTATTTATCGAATGCCTGCAATGCATTGTTGATATGTTATAGCTAATATTTCATTTCACCCTATGACACCCTTTCTCATGTAGGCATTATGTGTATTTTACTGATGAAATATGAAGGCTCAGAGAACTGAAGTGACGAGCTCAATGCTTTATAGAAAAGTGGTCAAGCTGCTGTTGCATGCACATCTGTGGAATTCTGAGGCCCGTATTATTCCCTCTACAGAAATACGACAGACGCAGGAAGAGGCCACTGGGATAGAGTATGACTGGCAATGATGAGGAAAAGGCTCTAAGTTTTCCTAGCCTCTCCTTGCCTGAGGGGAACAGGAGTCTCAGAACCATAATTTGACGTTTCTATTACCCATCAGATGGGTTTAAACGTATTGTTGGTTACATTTAGCCAGTCTTTTTGTATTTCATTCCTGTGACAATTTTTAAAAAAAAATATTTTATTTTATTTTTTTTTTTACAGAGAGGAAGGGAGAGGGATAGAGAGAGTCAGAAACATCGATGAGAGAGAAACATCGATCAGCTGCCTCCTGCACACTCCCCACTGGGGATGTGCCCGCAACCGAGGTACATGCCCTTGACCGGAATCGAACCTGGGACCCCTGAGTCCGCAGGCCGATGCTCTATCCACTGAGCCAAACCTGTTAGGGCTCCTGTGACAATTTAATGAGTGAGTAGGGTAGGTATTACCCCTGTTTTGTAATTGAGGAAACTGAGGCCAGAGAGATGAAGTGAGTTCCCAAAGTCCTAAGGCTACAAGTAACAGAACCAGGCCCAGGATCACAGGCCAGTGGTCTGCCCAGTTTGGGATGACATGTGTGCACAGAGCGCAGACCCAGCCTGGCAGACCCTGGGCCGTGAGTCATGGTCTCCTGTGGTGGGCGATGCTGGCCCCTCTCAGAGAGTTAGTGTCTCTAGTTTCTCAGGTCCTTCTTTGGACATATTTGCACTTAAAACCTGGGTTCAGGTCAGAGGGTAGAGCAGCTCCTCAAGTGTACGTATTTCACAATGGAGCCGAGTGCAATTGAGCAAGATGTTCTGTTAACATAGGGCTTGCCTCCTTATGGTCCCTGCAAGGACTCGACAAGTGGGTCCTTTGTAGCCCATCGGGTGCATGGCCAGTTTGGAGCCTTTGCTTTTCCTCAGGGGAGGAAAGAATGAAGTAAATATACAAATGTACCTTCCACATAATAGCCAGGGTTTTTAAAATATGCTTTACATTCATCTAGCCTGAGTCACACCTATCTGTCCATTCGTTCACTTATCCATGTATTCATCCATCCATCTTCCTGCCCTCCTTTCTCACCATATGATCGGGGCTCTGTCCCTTGGTAAAGATACGGTGCTGGGGCTGGGTGGAAACTAGAAAGTGGGGGAAGGGCAGTGGCATTTATTAAATAGTGAGTATCTGCTACATTGGTGCTTTACAAGTATCCTCATTAAATTTCTCAGCAGACATCGAAAGTGTGGTCAGATTAGTACAGTCAGTACCGTACTCCACAGATGAGGAGAGAGACCCAGAGAGGCTACATACCTTGCCCAAGGCTATGTAGGCAACAGTTGCCATGATTCACAAGCCTGTTATTTGTAAGGTTTATTGATAGGATTTTATGAGCAGTCGTGTTTGGTGACATTGTCAGTCTTTTAACCAAACTGATTCCTCTGATTCATAGATCTGGTTTTCAGTGACTTGTTTGGTAAATTTCCCACTGAAGCATTTTAAGAATTTTGATATTTCCTAGTTTCTGTGTGTGTGTGTGTGTGTGTGTGTGTGTGTGTGTGTGTGTTTTCAAAGCCATTCAAATAATAATTTGAGGATTTCTCTAAAGGCACTTTCTGAGGATAACCCTTGTATTTATGTAACAGGAGCGCCAGTTGCCATCTGTATTTCTGCTCGGCATTTTGCATAAATTCTCATATATTTTATCCTCTCCCCAACCCCTAGGGTAGTGATGGCGAACCTTTTGAGCTCGCTTGTCAGCATTTTGAAAAACCCTAACTTAACTCTGGTGCCGTGTCACATATAGAAATTTTTTGATCTTTGCAACCGTAGTAAAACAAAGACTTATATTTTTGATACTTATTTTATATATTTAAATGCCACTTAACAAAGAAAAATCAACCAATAAAAATGAGTTCGTGTGTCACCTCTGACACGCTTGTCATAGGTTCGCCATCACTGCCCTAGGGGGTGGGCATTTATCCGCACTTCACCAGATGACCGCCGTAGCTGGCAAGTAATGGAGCAGGAATTGGAACGAGGCTGTAACTCCCATATGGACTTTGTCACACTGTCTGGACTCTCTGAGAACATGGGCTGGTGTGGGAAGTGGGCTGCAGCAACAAAGCCGCTCCATAGTCTTGTTTTCCTTCGGTCCACTTCTCTTCCCTCCCTGCTGTCCGCAGGCAAATGGCCCAGCCTATGAATGTTTCGGCCTCAGAGGTTTTCTTCAAAGATCTGTGAGGTTATACATCTTAGCCAATGAGAACACATTCTCCATGGCAACAGCGTGTGGTTTTGAAAATACTTCTGACTTCGCGATAGACCTTAGTGGAAGAAAACATGAACCTGTGATAGGACTTGACATTTGCCTGTGAGCAAATGAAGGATCAGTTGGCACCTTCCAGCCTCTGAAAAGCACAAACCTTTAGGAACCATCACACCTTGGTGGTGGTGGTGGTGGTTCAGTTTTGAAGTTTCCTTGAAGTCATACAAGTGAGTTGAAAATTTTACCTGCATTTATTATTAAGAGGAGTAAAAATTACTCTTTTTTTAAAATTTAAATTCTTTATTGTTTCAAGTATTACATAAGTCTCCTTTCCCCCCCATTGGCCACTCCCCGGCTGCCCCCACCCCCCAAAATTATTCTTTTTAAAAATAAGAAAAGTCAGTGGAAAAAATATCCTTGCGTGAGGATTAACAACAACAGAAGATTAAAGGAGAGTACGCTTGTGAAGTTCTTAGGAACGTAGCATGTCCCTTTATTTGGAGACCTAGGAAGAAATACTCATTGGCAATAAGGTGACCCCCAGCCGTGAATGAATGTGGCACGGCTGCTCCACCATCAGTTTCTGACATTCTTTTGCCAGGTCAGTGCCACCCCACAGCTGTAATGCTATCTCTTGAAACACTAGGGAATTAAAGCCCCATTTTCCCCTCAGATTTTCGGGAGTAAATAGTTTAGGATGACACCTGTGTAGTTGCCTGACAGCTACCTCCCCGACTCCTGTTCCTTTTTTATCCTTAATGTCTCATACTCAGAAACTTCCTTCTTTTCTGTTCATTAGAACTACAGCAGCCAATACCATGTCGTCAGTTGGTTGAGCACTTTGGGAGGGCCAAGCACTAGGCCAACCCTTCCATGCATCTGATCTCACAATAAACTTGGTATTCTCACTTTACAGATGAGGGCATTGAACTTCAGAGAAATGAAAGTAACTGCCCCCCCATCCCCCCCAAAAAAGGGGGAAGAGAGAAACCATCAGTGCTAAAATTTCTAGTGAATTTGCATGTGCATGAATCCACAACTAGCCTAGCAGTGAGCTCCCCACAAACACCTGAGATCGTGAGTAGCCTCCTGTTCATTTTGGGGGTGTCGCTGATTCCCCTCCCCCCTCCCAATTTAGCTTCTCCTGCTCCATGTCAGTGGCATTGTGGTGGAGTTGGTAGGACTCCTTGAGGGTGGCACTGTGATGGTGATGTGGTTTCGTGAAAGATACTGCAGTGGCCCGCAAATGAGGAACTAGGTGCTGCACTTCCTGTCAGAAGGAGCAGCAAACACGCCTTTGGGCAGGGCCGACCTGGCCGCGGCTCTCCACCCTTAAAGCTGCAGTATGCGGCAGGGACCCACGTAGAATGGGCTTGCGATACTCGTGGTGTGTGGGCAGCCACAAGTGAGTACAGACTGACAACTTATTGATCTGCGTCGTCTATTCTCTGACATTCGATCTGACTTTGTTGTTGTACCTCAGCAGATGTATCTTTGAACTTCTCCCCTGAATGACTAATGCTGTTAGTACTAGAAAACATGGTTTTTTTTCTGCAGTTGGTTTGACAGGGTTTTCAGTGTGTTAACATCAAATTTGAACTTTCTCGTGAGGTACACCATGCTGGACAAGGTAGGAAGCAGAGGCTGGTTGGCTGTTGATGGTTGTATAGCAGCTAGGACACTGGGAAGTTGGCTGGCGTTCACTCTGGGCTTATTGGATGTTACGTACCACATACATAAATCTTCACTTTCGGAACCAGATGTGGATATTCAGTTTGGATGCTGTAACCCCAGTGTCTGAGGAGTGGCCTCTTCATTGTGGTTTCCTACAGTTGAAAACTTGCTCTGGATCCTGTAAAATTTATGATAACAAAACCCAATTCACATACCTGATGAGCTTCTCATACATATTATGTCAGACTTGCAGTTGATATTATTTGAATGTGATCAGAGTTTGAAACTATTATAGTCTAGGTATCACTGTGAAAGTGGAAAGTCTGGGTACAAATTCTGGCCTTTCATGCACTAGCTTTATGTTTTAATAATGGCTACGTAATAGTCTGTAAATCTGTTCTTTAATTTAACAAACTGCCCTCTCATTACTGACTCGGCTAGGTCGCTTCTAACTTTCAATGCTATTATACTTAAAGTTTCAGTGAATATTCTTATACACAGAGCTCTGCCAGGTTTATTAGTGGGCCAGGAAAGGTGTACACAGTACGGAACACAGCAGAAAAGGTACTGGCTTCAGTGTTACCTCGGTGAGGTCTTCCCTGACCCGCCATATTTATAATCGCAACCCTCAGACCTGCTTTATTTTTCACGTGGCTCTTGCTGTCTTCCAGAATCCTAGGTGTTTTATTTACCTGAATGCTCTTGTCCCCCTTGTTACGGGGATAAGCTCCCGCAGGACATGGGTTTGGTTTGTATCACCAGCACCTAGAATAGAGCCTGGCATGTGAGTACTTGCTGAATGCGGGGGTCTACCCAGACCTGCCGACAAGATCGGTTGGAGGAGTGTCGGAGTTCATGGAAGAATTGCAGTGGGAGAAGAATTGCAATGATAGTCTTTGGTCTCTAGACGCGCTAGGAAGCAAGAAAAGGCCACAGGGACAGTGAACTGGGAGCCTGGAGGGTCAGCTCTTGGAAGTAATTATAGCAACAGAAGCACATTCCTCTGGCAGGAGAGCATGGGAGAGGTAGATGGTCAATAGGTGGTTGTTGCAGAAGGGAATTTCCCAAGGTTTACGTATTAGTGGCAGGGTTAGTAGGGAACTAATTTTGCTGGGAAGGGACTCTATCACTTTTTGTTTCTGTCTTAACAAAGAGCCTCCTGAGTGGTGGTAAGTAGAGCAAGTTATGCCATCAAAGGCTTCTTATTGGAGAACTAGAGGCCCAGTGCACAAATTCGTGCACAGGTGGGGTCCCTTGGCCTGGCCTGCCATTGGGGCCAGCCAGCTGGGGGGAGGGACCGTGGGAGGTTGCCTGGCCATAGGAGACTTGCTGTGGGAGTGCACTGACCACCAGGGGGCAGCTCCTGTGTTGAGCATCTGCCCCCTGGTGGTCAGTGCGCATCATAGCAACCGGTTGTTTGGTGACTTGGGCTTTTATATCTATAGATGTCTCTGCGCTAATCTCAGTAAGCAGATATGCCAGTAAAGTCTGTCAGACAATTAAACAGAGTTAGTGACATTATCAAACCAAGCTTCCAAGTTAAATTTACAGCCCAGCCTGAGTGGCTCAGTGGTTGAGTGTTGACCCAGGAACCAAGAGGTCACCAGTTTGATTCTTTGGTCACGGCACATGCCCGGATTGCTGGCTTAATCCCCACTAGGAGAGGTGCAGGAGGCAGCCGATCGATGATGTTTCGTGCTTTGAGGTCTAGCTGAGAAATGCTTTTCCACATCCCTGTACCTTTGTTGGCTTTATTTGTACAGGAGGTAGGTATATTTGAATGATATGAGTTGAGCAAAGCTCTGTCTTTTAATAAAAAAATTTTAAACTCGAAATTCATATAACCAAGGCTTCCTTCAAAATAGGATGTGATCACCACATTGACAAGGAGAACATGATACGGCACTGTAGTAGTTTTCTCTATGTGGACGACTTAAGAATTTTCAATGTGCTTCCTCCACCTACCGTTAACAGCAGTTGGAGTGCCCTTGCATTGCATGGGTGGGGTGAGAGGCTCTTCCGTACCCCCATCACCGTCTGTGGTGTAGCCAGTTTTAAGAGAAATGTCTAACAAGCCTGGCTTCTGTTGAAAACCAGGCTAGAGTCATCCTCCTTACATTTCCTCATTATTGGGTTGTTAGCATAACATTAACTATTTTAAGAACCCAGATTTCTTTTTATTTTGATCAAAATGACATCCTTAGGGAGGAATCCTGTAGTTTTTATTTAACCCATTTGTGGCCTCATGAGGAGGATGGAACAATTAGTGAAATCCCGAATCGCTGGGGAACTGTCCAAACCAGATTTCTCCGGCAGAGCCTCAGAGAGCAGTCAGGGCCCGGCCAGCGTGGCTCAGTAGTTGAGTGTTGACCTGTGAACCAGGAGGTCACGGTTCAATTCCTGGTCAGGGCACATGCCCGGGTTGCAGGCTCGATCCCCAATGTGGGGCGTGCAGGAGGCAGCCGATCAATGATTCTCTCTCATCATTGATGTTTCTCCCTCTCCCTCTCCCTCTCCCTCTCCCTCTCCCTCTCCCTCTCCCTCTGTCTCTGTCTCTGTCTCTGTCTCTGTCTCTGTCTCTGTCTCTGTCTCTCTCCTCCCCCCTCCCCCTCTCAGAAATCAATTTAAAATAAAAAGCAGTCAGGGTGGCAATACTATGTGAGACTTAGGGTCCATCCTGTGCCTGGGAGGCGCGATGGAGCCGCATTAACCATAGGCTGCTTGCTTACAGGGAGAACGCTGGAGAACCGGACTCCTGGAGCAGTTTGTCCTATGAAATACCCTGTGGAGACTGTTCTGTGAGGCATCACCGGGAGCTGGATGTGTACACACTAACCGCAGAGTCCCAGGCGCACCATGAGCCCCCACCTCCTGCAGACAGCTGCACTGGGCACATTTTTAAACTTATGAACATCCAACAGCAGCTAATGGTAAGGCAGAAATTTCCATTCTAAGGCCTCTGTGCCCTCACTCCTTCCCCCAGTGAACCTTGGCTATATTTAAAACAAAAACGCTTCCCTTAAAGATTGCGAAACCTGTAAATAAGGCAATATTCAGTGTTTTAGCAATATTCAGTGTTTCTGCTTATATGAGAACTAGCACGGGGTTTGTAGCAGTAGGAGGCTGAGAGAATTTTTTATTGGATTTTGTAGTAATGGAAGATACACAGACACATTGCAGATATAGAAATATGTAACAACCAGAACTAAAGTTTCCGGGCATGAAAGGAAATTTGTCTGTTTGTCTTTATAAATTTGTTGGTTTAACTTTATAAAACTAAATGGGCAAAGTAGCTTCTGATATTGTTGCTAAAGAACAAGAACCAGATTTCCTCAGAAAAACGCCTTTTCACAACTTTTTAAATGAGTGATGATAGTGCTGCTGTATCTGAATCGATAGTTATATGGTACAAAGATCACTAAAAAAAAATAAAAGATTTTATAATCCACTCAAGGCCTCCAAGATGAAGTTGTTGCCAGACATAAAAACATTACAGACTCCCTGATAGCTTTGATTATGGATAATACGAACGTCATGTGGGTACCGCTCTCCGGCCATAACATCTGAAAGGCTAAGTTTAGATCATTTTTCCACCCAGTTTATTTCAGAGATGATTTGATTTGGAAAAAGCTTGGCAATAATTTCATTTAAGGTCACCTAGGGTCAGCTCAGTGCCAGAAGCTTCTTGGGGAGCAGGCATTACTTCTGAGGCCAGCAGGCCGACGCACGGCATCGGAGAGCTGGATGCGGAGCTTGCCTCTGCCTTTCCCAGTATGAACAGGTGTCATATTATTTTCCTGTGAACGACTGGCAGGAAGTCATGCTTTCCTGTGGGCTTCTCTTCCTGAGTGAACCAGAGTCCCGCTGAAACTATCAGTTTGCAGGTGTTAAAGCTACCTCAAGGTATGGGAGTCGTTGAACATGAGACACTGAAACTGTCCGAGGATGCATGTGTTAGGAGCATCTAATGTTTTTTTCAAGAAATGCCCCTTGTTTCTGCCAGTCTCTGTTCTGTAATGTTTGCCTGTTATTAAATTTAATGAACTGCGTTCGTAATTTTTAGGAAACTGTTATGCTTTCAACAGGAACTGGAAGCAAGCTAATTTTGACTGTGCTAAAGAGCCTAGCACACAAGCTTTTGTTTACGTATCTATTTATTTTATTTTTATTGATTTCAGAGAGGAAGGGAGAGGGAGAGAGAGAAACCAGCTTCTTTTTATCTTGATCAAAATGACATCCTTAGGGAGCAATCCTGTAGTTTTATTTAACCTGTTTGTGGCCTCTCCTGAGGGGATAGAACAATTAGTGAAATCCCAAATCGTTGGGATATCATCCGTGATAAGAGAGAATCATTGATCGGCTGCCTCCTGCAGGCCCCCCACTGGGGATCGAGCCTGAAACCCAGGAAAGTGCCCTGACTAGGAATCGAACCATGACCTCCGGGTTCATAGGTGGATGCTCAACCACTGAGTCACACTGGCTGGGCTCACCTTTTATATTATTGTTTATTTTTATCATTCCATCGGCTGTGGAGCTATAAGGGAGAAAAGTGATACCAGGAACAGGAGAAACTTCTCTGTCTTTATTTAGATCAGCTCGTCGTGGAGCCTCAGAAGAGCTGGAATGGTCGTCAGTTTTCTCCAACTGGGTTTTTGTTGATGGGTGTCAGTGACATCTTTTCCCATGAACAGTTTTTAAAAATTTTCTTTCATTTCCTCCTAGAAAACAAACCTCAAGCAGATGGACAATCTAATGCCCTTAATGGTGACAGCCCAGGATCCTTCGGGTCTGCTTACTGCCCAAGATGCAGATGGCTCGTTCCTTCCCTGCGCATCAGGGTCCACGGACAGCCCGCAGCCTTCCTCCCCTCCTGCCGGTGCGGGGAGCTCTCCACGTGGCCCCGGGATCACGGTCGCGCAGGTGGAGCGTCTCTCTGATTCCTCCAGCGCGGGCAAGGAAGAGAACACAGATTGTTCCTGTAGGAAGAAAAATAAAGGCGTGGAGAGAAAAGAGGAAGAGGCGGAGCCTACCGTGGACTCTGAGACTCGGTCTAATCCCCAAAGCTGCCTTCAGAGCATGTCTGATTGTGGGGAGAAGGGGAAAGAAGGCCTTCCACCCTGTGAAATCAGAAGTGAAGAAACTCAAGCAAAATCTGCCACAGCGGCCACAGCCCAGGGGTCTCTGAGCAGTGGGGGTGCTGCCCTGCCGGGAGTCACACTCATGGAGTCAGGCCCGGCCCCACATTTCCCTGCAGGTGAACAGGAAGGCAGGTCAACAGGAGATGCTGGTGTCCCAGAGACCGCAGAGGGAGCGGAGCGTGGTCTCAGGAACCCAGATGCCACCACCCAGAAGGTGCTCACAGCCGGGGAAAGGACAAAGGAAAGACTAGAGAACTCTCATGTCGGTGCAGCTGGAGCCTCTCACGTCAAAGACACAAGGCAGCCAGTGGATAAAGCCATGGTTCCGAACTGCGTGTCTGCCACCAGCTCCCTGGACGGTGAGACGCCTGCCGAGTCGGTACTTGTACTGAGTCATGGAGGAGCCCCTATTGAAAAAACTGCCGAAACAGAAACTTCCAGACGTTGTGACGCGCGTGCTGGTGATCAGAGCCCTGCCAGCGTTCCAGCTGCTGCAAATGGCAAGATGGACGCTCCCTTAGCACACATGGGTGGGGCAGTGTCGTCTGCTGGTCTACCCTTCCCCCGGCCACAGAAAGATGCTTTGCCGAAGGAGAAAGCAGAAACGAATTCACCTCATCTTCAGAGCCAGAATGACCAGCCACCCATCTGCTCTCCACCTGGAGACGATCAACCTCGAGCTGCCCCTGCCGGTGGACAGAGCACAGTGACGTCTAGTGGTGCGCTGGCTGCAGAGCATCGTGATGACACAGTCACCCAGCCTGGAGGCTCCGCCACAGGCCCGCCCCACGCACAGCCTCCGCCCACTGCCGTCTGCCCGGAAGGCCCACAGGCTGAGACCGTCACCCCCGACCCTGGAGGAGACACCCAGGAAGATGTGGGTTTTTGTCCCCTTGAAGTTTTGGATACAGAGGGCCAAACAAGAGGTGTGAACTCACAAACACCTCTCACAAACGCGCTTGAAGTGGAGCTGCATCCACACGCTGTTTTCCCCAAAGCAGAGCGAGAGCCAGTGCCAGGCCAGGCGGTGACATCAGGCAGGACTTTCTCTCCGGCAGGCAGTCCAGACAGTGAATCAGTAACGAAAGATGACGCACTTTCTCTTGTCCCCTCCCAGAATGAAAAGGGAACAGCAACTCCCCAGCCACTTACCGCTACAGACGGTAGAGATGGCGGAGATTGGAGTGATCCAGATAAGCAGCCACTAGAAGACCGTGCAGCAGGCCTGCCCACACCCCCCGCTGCCCTGGATCCTCAGCCCAGCATGGGGAACGCCAGTCCTGGAGGATTTGGGGGGGAGCAGGAGGACCCCTGCCTCCCAGCAGCCCCTGAAGTTAGGAACATGGAAGAGGGCACCGACTCTTCCCGGCTACATGTGGCTGAGGCCCCTTTGGCCTCTGATTCCAGTTTGACTGAAGAAGGAAACGGCCCGGTGGTTCCAGAAAGCTCTGCGGCTCAGGGACAAGGTGACAGATTTAAAGCAGTGATTTGCTCCTCCACTAAGGAGGACACGCCTCCTTCAGGGGCGCTGCGGGAAGAGCAGGGAACAGACCCTCCGCCACAGGAGTCACCAGGGGACCAGGGAGAACCTGGCGCAGCTGCCTGTGCCCGGGACAAAGCACTTGAACACGGTGGTTCCCGGGGCACACCCTCGGCCTGTCTGAATGCAGAAACTAAACACAACAAGGAAGTGGCCCCACCAGCCTCACTGCTGACTGAAGGTGGGGCCGCCCAGAGCCCAGTGCTACCGGGAGCAGGTCTGGCCACAGACGCAGGCCAGGAAGCCGGGGGTGCAGAGCAGAGCAGCTCCCCTCGGCTGCCGGGTCTGTCCCCAGATGCCTCTCGGGCTCCTAATTGCAATGGACCTTCTGCTGTGGATGGAGTGACAGACGCTCAAGCCCAGGGAGAGACCGCTGCTTGCGAGGCGAGTGGAAACATGGCATTGGATGTGGCAGTGGGTAATGCGCTACAGGGAACTGCGGAAGCCAGAGGAACGGCTCTGTCACACAGTGCCCAGGACCTGCCCGTTCCGGAAGTCTTGCTGCGCCAGGAGAACGGGATCCAGGTTTTGCCAGGAGCCTTACCGGACAAAGGTGGGACGGACCTCCAGGGTGCTGCAGCCCCAGAGACGGTGCCTCCTGTTTGGGAGAAAGGGAAGCCGGAGGGACCCTACCTCAGCTGTCGCAGGGATGCCTCCAAGGAGGCACAGATGAATGACACACGCTCTGTCCCCCTGCAGCCCACTGCCAAGGAGCTCCCCGCAGAGGCAGGGCTCTCCACCAGTGATGACAAGGCCCCCAGCAGAGACAGGGGTGCTCCCCCTGTTCCTCATGCTGTGTCTGCCGGGGCCGGGCACCTGCCTAAGAGCGCAGACTCCATCGAGGAGGCTGCGAGTCGTATAGTGGATGCCGTCATTGAGCACGTCAGGGCCTCAGGAGCCCTGCTCACAGAGGGCGACATCAGTCACCTGCCACCGTCCAGTCCTGCGGAGGCAGGACCCCGGGCTGACCAGCTGGAGAGCGCTTCTGCCGGGAAAGTGCACGCCCTCCTGCCTGGGGAGACCCCACCAGCGGGCAGTACTCGTGAAGAAACATCCGGGAGCCCTGCCGGATGCTCTGCTGGAAGGGAGGAGCCAGAGGAGATCATTCCGCCGGTTCCAGGACCTGAGCCGGCAACAGGTGAGCAAAGCAGATGTGAAGTTAACTGAGAGACAAGCTCCCTGAGCGTGTGTGACGTGCAGGTAGGAATAGAGGTGTCCTTGCTGGGTAGAGGTCTTGCGTTCATTGGGCAGGCTGCTAAGTGAATAGTCACCACCCCCAGAGAGGCACGCCCCTGCCCATCCCCCCCCTCCCCCCTGTGCTGAACAGACTTTGCATCCTGTATTGTAGACCCCTGGCTCGATTGCCTGGGTCTATGTGCTCTGTCTGTCACACTGGGGTGGGGTGGACGGTACGGTCCTATTAACCTGGAACTCCATGTCTGCTAGGTCCCTGCTGCTCTGAAATGATGAAGGAATTTAGCAGGTGCGTGTATTCACATGGCTTAAGCCTTTTCTAGAGCCATCCAAGACGGTGCTGAAATAGAGTGCTTCCTTTACATGCCTGGAACTCCTTCCCCCATCCTCGTCTGTGTTCTGAGCAAATTGAGAGTCAGAGTGGTTTCATGAATAAGTAGCTGTTAGTATCGGTCTAAGCCGATGGCCTAACATCCCACATGGTGGCATGAGGTCATCCGTGGGGGGCGGGGGGGCACCCCCTCCTCTTCCTGCTCTAGGACCAGACCTCCCATCCCATGGCCTGTGGCTTTTGGGCAGCAGTCTGGGAATGCAGGCCGCTGCACGGTGCAGGCATAGGATGCAGGATTTCCGCCCCAGCCCAGTCTGCTGAGCTGCTGTCACAGGGCAGACGTGGTGTCTGCTTATCTTGGTGAAGCAGCTGCAGCGAGCTGATTGCTCACACAGCCGCCTGCTCCGTGTCCACTGAGCAGAGCACCCCCACTGCGCAGGGCAGACCAGCTCTCTGAGTAAAACTTCTCCCTGGGAGTTGGCCGGAGCTGAAACTGGAGCCAGGCTCCGTGTTCCTCCCGAAACCTGTCAAGGTCAGTTCGATTCGCTTTGATACCACCACCTGTTACCAGGTATAGACAGAGGACCTGCCTCCATGTTTGGCCCCAGGCTGTTGTAGGTAAGACCTAGCCCGTTTTGTTTTTGTTGTCTGACTGTGTTTTTGATGTTTTTACTTCATTTTTGAAAATCCCTTTAAGTGCAGTACGAGTTAAGCGTGTGGGGGTGGGGTGGGGTGTGTAGAGAAATGAACAAACAGAACGTGAAAAGGCGTTGCTTAGGAAATAGAGCAGTGCAAACACATTGTCATTTCCCCGAAGCAGCATTGTTAATCATTTATAACTTTCTTTTTTTAATTCAGTGGAGGTATTTAAGAAACATTCAGTAGTATTTTTTGGTGACTTTAGGGTTTTAGTTTTATTGATGTTTTGTATCGCTAGTGGGAGAAACTTGTTGGCTGCTCTCTCAGAATTTCAGTGAGGAGGTCTCCACTCTTTAAAATAAGGCACAAAAACAAGTCTATTTTGGGGGCGCGGCAGGTTGACATTTGGGAGGAAGGGGAACGGCTGTAAGCTGATGCCTGGCCGGTTCCTTTCCTTTGGGTGCAGCGCCTTGGGCCACATGCGCTGGAATGGTTTCTCTTTCTGGCTCCGTGAGACTTAACACAAGGCAACGTGAACTATAGGAGCTTTGTGTCTGTAGTGCCCTCAGAAAGGTAGAAACCAGGGAGAATTTCAGACCTTGATATTTCTCAGCACCTACATATAGAAAAGATCTTCAAGTTTTAGGAAGGAAAACGCGATGAATGCCATTTCAGCGGTATCTCTGGGTTTGGGGCTGTTGGTTGGTATGTGTGGGCGAGTTACTTGTTCAGTTACCAAGAGGAGTCATATGTGCTCAGAGCTCATGGTCTCAAATTACAGAGAGAAGTGGCCAGTGATAAAAATCTGTGCTTTCTTCAGAAAAATAGCCCGGATTGGGGAAAGCCCCTGGTCACATTGCCCTGGAAAAAAAGCCCCGAGTGTGATCTCAGAGCAAAAGGGTGTTTTTTTTTTCTAGGAAGTTCATATTCCATTCATGAGCATAACCAGCCTGTTTCATGAGTGAAGGGACATGAGTTTACCTGCTGATTTGGAAGGAGCCCCAGGGCCCTGGCTTCTGTTTTGTTATTTGCTGCTGTGGATTAAGCCAAACAGAAATTGAAATGGGGAAAACACACAGCTTCTGGGTAGAAAGAGGGGGTGAGCCCTTCCCCCAAGAGCATTGGTCTCAGGGCTGTGGGAACCTGGTTGTACACGAGTGAGCCAGGCCAGTCAAGTGTCAGTAATCACTGTTTACCGTTGCGACTGGCCAATGCTTGCCAAAAATCCGTATTATCAGTTGATGGGCACAGGATAGCAAGGTCATGCCAAAAATCACATCCCCCAAATAAATAAAATAAAATAAGAACAACAGTAAAAAATCTACTCTGGTTCACCTTGAAATATCTTGGTTAAGGAATGCTTCTAAGGGCATGGTTTAGACAGATTATTTAATTTAATCACATTTTTGAAGTACAGGACTGAGTTTGGCTCTTTGGATTTCCTTGCCTGTTTTTAAATTGCTAGTAAGATTATGTAATTATAGGGGCAAAGAAAGAAGAGATGTATAAAGGTTTGTTTATAGATGTAACTTTCCTAAATCTAAAGTAGATCCTTGTTCATGTCACAGTGTCCTTTTAGGACAAAATCTCTATATATAAAAGGCTAAGTGACCAACTGTATGTCTGTCCGACCGTCCGACCGTCTGGTACATGACGCACACTGGCAATTTAAAAATAAACATTGACTCGCACATTCGCGATACATATAAAGCTTCCATCGAATTTCTTAATGGTATTACTCCTTTGGGAATGCTGTGTCATAAATTAAAATTGAAAGTAGGTGCAATCATCATGCTAATGAGAAATCTTAATAGTAAATGGGGTCTTTGTAATGGTACTAGATTTATTATCAAAAGATTGCGACCTAACATAATTGAAGCGAAGTATTCACAGGATCTGTGGAAGGAGAGGTTGTTCTGATTCCAAGAATTGATTTATCCCCGCCTGACACTGGCCTCCCATTAAATTAATTCGAAGACAGTTTCCCGTGATGCCAGCATTTGTGATGACTATTGAGAAGTCACAAGGACAAACTCTAGACAGAGTGGGAATATTCCTACCTGCACCCGTTTTCTGACATGGTCAGTTATATGTTGCTTTCTCTCGAGTTCAAAGAGCATGTGACGTTAAAGTTAAAGTTGTACATACTTCATCACAAGGGAAATTAGTCAAGTGCTCTGAAAGTGTTTTTACTCTAAATGTGGTATACAGGGAGATATTAGAATGAGTTTAATCAATTTATCAGTCATTGTTTTTATTGATGTTTTTATATCATGTTTTTGTTGCTTCTATATCATGTCTTTGTTATATAAAGTTGTTATTGCTTATTAATCAATTTATATATTATTTTCATATACATTTTACTAATTTTCTTTCATCTCTGACACTTGTATTAGAAAGGGTGAATAGCAATATTAAAATATTTCTTCTAATTAATCTCCTTTCAGTGTGCATGGATCCGTGCACCGGGCCACTGGTTTTAATATAGTCTGTTCTTCCGTGAAAGAAGCTTCTCTGCCCTTGGGTGTAGGGAGCAGCTCTCTTTGCCAGAGCAGTGGCATGACTAGATTAATAACAACCGCAGGAAGTTTTCCAGGTGAAATTGAGATGACCATTCCATTTGTGTTTGGATTATCCAGGTGAATTTTGACTGTTCGGTCATCAGTCCCCTTCAAAGAAGTGCCAAAGCCTAAATTTGCTTCAGACATTTTAGCACGTCCTTCCTGTGTTTGCTTACCCATACGGTGACCAGGTAACCACTATGGTTTGGTCTGTGTTGAGCATAATTCTAGAGAAGTCTTTTTCTTAAAAAAGGAAAACTTTTTCTTAAAAAAGGAATTGCTCCTTTGTGATTATGTCTCGGTTTGAGAAGAAACAAAAGTTAAAACAATAACTTACTAGAACAGTTAGTGTTACCATTTGCAGTTCTGGGTAAATGAATGCATATAGTGTTTTTTATTTTTAAAATTGTTTTTATTGATTTCAGAGAGGAAGGGAGAGGGAGAGATAGGTAGATGAGAGAGAATCATTGATCAGCTGCCTCCTGCATGCCCCCTACTGGGGATCGAGCCTGCAACCTGGGCATGTGCCCTGACCAGGAATCAAACCATGACCTCCTGGTTCATAGGTCGACGCTCAACCACTGAGCCATTCTGGTCAGGCTGTATGTAGTATTTTTAAAGAAAGACTCTTCTCAAAGGCTTTCCCTCAGTGCTTTCTTTTTTGTCCTGTACACGTGCAAGCATCTCTTGCCTCTCAGATGATGGTGGAGATGGACCGCCTAGCTTCAGCTGTTAATCTGTTACCTTGGAGCTTATGTAAGTCAGCACCACACTCAGGTTTGTCATGAAAAGTCAGTGACGAAAATGGAAGTTCAGTGAACATTGAATTGGACCTTCCCTTACCTACAGACCCTTACGAAAGCCAGAGAAAACCATGCAGCCATGTAACAAAGGAATAGCTCAGCATCGGGTCAGAAATGACACCAACACCTGAAAGTAAAAGAATGCTTTTCCCGTAGCCCCAAAGCAAACACACAGAAACACATGAGCATGTGTGTCAATAATAAGGCGCGGGAATCAGTGTTCCGCATGCACTGTGTAACCCTCGTGTTCTCTTCAGAAATGCCCGACACCAAGGCTGACGATGAGGTGGACTTTCTGAGGAGTCCCAGGCAGAGCTCCGTGTCTGAGGAGGCGGCTGGAGGCGACACGGCTGATCCTTCGGGGACGAGACCAGGCCTGAAGACACCGTCGGTGAGTGGCCTCCGATCTTCGCCGGCACCAGCCATGTTCCGCGTGGCCCGGCGGGCCTGATTTACGGCCTTGTTTTTTTGTTTGGGGAGTGTTTTTTCCTTTCTCTCGTTCCATGACATGTCACCGTGGCTCTGCAGTTAAGCTTTCATAAATGGTGTACACCACAGGGCAGATTGTGTAATGGCCTTCCGGAGTGGATCCCTTGGAGATGGTGATGGAAAAGGTTTTATTTTCCCTGTGAGCACAAGACCTTTCAGTTTGTCACCAAGTTTAATGGGTCACAAAATGAGAATTACCAAAGGGATGCTAGCCCTTTAAAACCTCTTTCCTTTTTTTTTTCTTTTTTAAATATTTTATTGATTTTTACAGAGAGGAAGGGAGAGGGATAGAGTCAGAAACATCGATGAGAGAGAAACATGGATCAGCCGCCTCCTGCACACCTCCCACTGGGGATGTGCCCACAACCAAGGTACATGCCCTTGACCAGAATCAAACCTGGGACCCTTGAGTCCGCAGGCCGACGCTCCATCCACTGAGCCAAACCGGCTATGGCTCCTTTTCCTTATGTAGAAACTGATAGCAGCAAAAATGAGATTTTAACTTAGAGCTCAATATTATCTGTCTGCAATATGAAGTCTGTCATAAATGATGAAAAAAATGGTTAGTAGGTTTTTTTTCATAGTAGCTCTATTGAGATGTTACTTCTTTTTGTTAATCCTCACAAACAAATATTTTTTCAATTGATTTTCTTTTTATAGAGAGTGGAAGGGAAGGAGGGAGGGGGAGAAAGAGAAACATCGATTTGAGAGAGACACATCGATTGGTTGCCCCCCACGCATGCACCAACTCTGGGCTGGGGATCGAGCCTGCAACCGAGGTGCATGTCCTTAACCGGAATCGAACACCCTTCAGTCCTCGGGCTGACTCTCTAACCACTGAGCCAAAATAACTAGGGCGAGATGTTATCTTTTTTCATAACAGCTTTATTGCAATGTAGTTCTCATACTATGAAATCATACTCATTCAAGTAAAATGCATAGTTTAGTAGTTTTTAATAGCTTTACAGAGTCTTGCAACTGTCACCACTATCTAATTTTAGGACAGTATGGTTATCCCACAAAAGAAACCCCACTTTTTTTAAAAAACCCCACTTTTATTAGCAGTCCACCCATCCTCCCCCCATCTCCTGGTGGTCACTGATCCTCTCTCTGTCTATGGATTTGTCCATTCTGGATTTGCATATACATGGAATTATACAGTATGTGGGTCTTCCACTGAGCATAGTGTTTCAGGGTTTACCCATGTAACATCGATCAATATTTCATTTCTTTTTATTGGTAATAGTCCATTCTGTAGATACGCCGCATTTTTTTGTACATTGGATTGGTTTTTTTGGCCATTGTGAGTAATACTGCTATGCAGCCTTGCAGACAGGTTTGTGTGGACATATGTTTTTATATACCTAGTAGTGGATTTGCTGGATCGTATGGAAATTCTGTATTTAATATTCAGTAAGTTTAGAAATGCTTTCCTTCAGGTTCTTGAAATGACTTTTCTTCTTCTTTAAAGCTATGAATTTTAAAAACAAGGAACTTTAACTTGTAGAGAGAAACATTGCTTTCAATTTGAAATTCCACGTTGGTTTAAGAAAAGCATAAACCTTTCGGAAGCTGAAAATCAAGTTACTGGACTCAGTTATATTGTCTCTCAGAACATCAGTCCTCCTTGTCTAGACCAGATGGTGCACTGGTTTGGTTTTTCAGAGGGCTAAGTGTTATATCTTCTTAAAGTTCCACTAGTATAAACAGCACTGTACCCTCCCAAACTGTTCCAAGTGTCTGAAGGGTGATAAACAAGCCTGGTTTTATTGGAGCGCATTGGGAGGGAGGTGCTGACCATTCTAACCCGCTCCTTAGTGCAGATAATACTCATGACTAATGCCTGGGTGGCTCTTTGTATAGCAGGCGTTTCAGACCAATGTTGCTTTTGCCTCTGGGGAAAGAAAAGAGAACACACCCTGCATGGGTAGGGTACATGTGTCTTTGTTTCCAGAAGCCCCTACAAAAAGAGAAGGAACAAACTCATATCCTCGAATTCAAATGCCTGTTTCTCAGTCCTCCACCTTAACAGGGCAGTGGTTAGTGTCACTGAGCACAGCCCCATGCGTGCTTTCCCATGAGAGATATCTCCATTGTGATGGTATCTTGTCCATTATAAAGAGGACAAAACATTTTTAAAAATAAAAAACTCCCTCACCTCTTTCCTGTTTTCTTTTTCTTCTAGTTTTAGGCATTGAGAAAGATAATATTCCTTTGGTTGGTCAGTGTGCCTCATCCTATATAATAAAAGCCTAATATGCAAGTCAACCAAATGGCAGAACGACCGGTCTCTATGATGTGCACTGACCACCAGGGGGCAGATGCTCAACACAGGAGCTGCCCCCAGCCCACAGGCCCCAGGCCAGCCAAGGCGGGTGTCAGCGGGGGCTCCCCCCCAATCACCCCCATCCCTCCCCTGCAGGGGGAGGTGTTGGGGGGCGGGGCCGGCTGGCGAGTGGGCGGGGCCAGGCTGGCCAAGGCAGGTGCCAGCGGGGGGGCCCCCCCATTCACCCTGCCGGTTGCCCCACAAATTGGCCCTGATTGCCGGCCAGGCCTAGGTCAAATGAATTTCGTGCACCGGGCCTCTAGTTTCATAGATCAAAGAATCAGAGGTTCAGAGTCACATGGCTAGCTCAAGATCAGTCCGAGCTAGAACGAGAGCGTGGAGTTTGATTTATAACCTAGGATTCACACAACACTGCACACGTATCCTCTTCACTCTTCCCCCACGGGTATATTCTGAGGAGCAGCTGTAGGTAAGAACCGTGTAATGTGTTGATGGGGGAGGCCTCTGCCTCATGCTTTGTGTATGTTGGCACTTCATATAGTTGGAGAAAACATGTTAAGCATCTTCTTAGTTCTTGAAGATCGTCAGGTCTGAATATTGGAGATTTTTTGTGTGCACAGCATGGCAGTGATGTGAAACCTGGTCACTTGCCTCTCTCCTCCCTGGCACTCTGCCACACTTGCCTATTTGCTGTGAATTGAAAGGCTACAGCGTGCACACACGCTTTAGTTTCCCCCTGTGTTCCATGTTCTCTTTTCCCACAGGTAACTCCTCATATGCCACAGTCACTGTGTGTGTTTTTACTAGGAAACAGAAGTCTGTAAAACTCTTCTTGAAAAGGACAGACAGTAGATATTTTAGGCTTTTTGGGACATAGTGTCTCTTACAACTAGTCAACTTTATGAACAAGAGTGTGTGTTCCACTAAAACTTTATTTAGCACTAGCCAGTTTGGCTCAGTGGCTAGAGCATTGGCCCGCAGACTGAAGGGCTCAGGTTCAGTTCTGGTCAAGGCCACATCCCTCAGTTGCAGGCTCAATCCCTGACCCTGGTAGGGGGGGCATGTGAGGGCAACTAATCTGTATGTCTCTCTCACATTTATATTTCTGTCTCTTCTCCTCCCTTCCACTCTCTCTAAAAATCAATGGAAAAATATCCTCAAGTGAGGGTTACAAAAAAACAGAAAAAACTTTATAGACACTAAAATTTGAGTTTCATATAATGTTCATGTGTTACAAAATCCTCTTTTTTGGATAATATTTTTGAGCCATGTAACAATGTAAAATCCACGTTTAGGTTTTGTCATAGGCTGTACAGAAAGCAGGCAGTGGGCCCCTGGCCTAGAGAATATTGCGCCTCAGTGGATGAAAAGAAAGCAAACAGGCTTGTTTTCTCTATTGTTGCATTGGTTTCGTGGTGAGCGCTCTAGTTGCTGTCAGCAAGCAGGAAGGCAGAGTCCCGTCTGTGCCTCTCGAACTGGCTGTGTGACCTAGCGTCTCCCCAGCTCGGTGTCTTCATCCGTTTCTCCTCTTGCTTTAACCTCTGGAATCTATTCGCGGCCTGAAAGGGCTACTTGAGCTGTGGTTGTAGTTGAGGGTGGAGTGGCGTTTGTTTAATATTATTTAATCCGATCTTTCTGACACATGCCCAGTCCCTGTGTTGGCCTTGGGAATAGGCCAGTCATTGCTTCATCGAATCATTGTTTCACTGAATCATCCTCTCCTCAAGGTAAAACAGGAAGAATTTGTGTATCTTACGCTCTGCTGGTGCATTTATGGCCATTTTCTAGCATACGTCAATAAAGACTATTTTAAATTCTTTTAGAAGTCTCCCTGTTTGGTAACCTTCTCTAAACATATTTATTGTCAGTGCACAGGGACCTCAGTTGAGTGTGGCTCTACCAAGTATTTAAAGAAAAGTCCAGTTGGGTTCTTGTTTGCTTTAGTTCAGTCGTCTCATACCTGTCATACAACCTGAGGAGCGACTTTTTCATTCCTTAACCTACCCAACATGTTGTGCTATAAATGAGCTCTTCATTTAGAGGTTAATAATGCTGAAAATCATGATTCATGAAGGAATTAGGCAATAGCAAGATGAGTGAGTGCTTGCTTATTTTCTCAGAGAAAACACATTTATGTGTTTACTGCTACAGGTTTCTCCATAGACTATAGATGATCCTAACAGATGTTTCTTCACTGGGTTGAAAATTGTTCAGACGTGGTGCCCGCAGTTGAGGAGGCCAGGTTGTTTAGTCATACACAATAGGGTTGTGGCTTGTTATTAAGTATTGCCAACGCTGTAATATTAAGTTACAATTTAATATTCAACATGATCCCCTCTTACACACTTCACTGGTCTCAAAATTTCTCAGATTGCCTGTGTTCTGTTCTGTTCACCCTCAGTGAGTTAATGTATATCAGGCACTGGGAGTCTGGCACCAGTGAGTACAGCTTAGCATCAGTCAGTTTCATAACTGCAGATTCCAGTGTTCTTTTCACTCATTTCAGTGACCAGTGGCGTATGGTGGTTCGTAGAACAATCGAGACTCAGTTTCTGCTTCTTGAACATTGTTATAAAAGCTGCAAGAATAGCATCAGACCCTAACTTAAGGTGGGAAGCTGGGAGCTTGTTTGACCCCTGAGACATTCAGAATGTTAATGAACCTGAGCGATTATCTGAATTTCCATGGGTTCAGCGTGGTTAAGTGGCCGCCTCATTTCTCCAGTTACCTCTGTAGACTAGGCTCACTGCTGTGTGAGTGCTGTTCCCACTAGACGTACTGGTTTCACGGAGAGCCAGCCTGAGGGGCCACTTCCGGGGAGTCCAGTTCACGTGGGTGGGTTTCAGCATTTTAAACAAGTGCCCCTTGACTTAGGCTTATCCACACCAAGGTCCAGAGCAGTGGTTGGCAAACTTGCGGCTCAGTAAACCGCAGCTTGCAAGACACATGCGGCTCTTTGGCCCCTTGAGTGTGGTGGTATTTTGTGGAAGACCCACACTCAAGGGGCCAAAGAGCCACATGCGGCTCGCAAGCCGTGGTTTGCCAACCACGGTCCCGTTCCATTAGCCTCCCATGCTTTCAATGAGAGCTGGAGAAATTCCTTTCGCCATTTCAGGACCAAAGCTGAGTCATTTTTAAACAAGTCTCATGTTCTTATTATAGTCTGTTCAGCTTCATCAAAATACCGCCAAGGTAAGGTGGTGTTTGTCCAAAGAGTTCATTTTTGGTGCAGAAATTAAGATTTTCCAGATCTGCCTTTTATTTTCAAAAGAATGAGATGACTATAGAGATGACATTGAATCCCTTGCGTCCAGAATAGAAGCCTTCGTGGGTCACTCACCTTGAGGTGTGCTCCATGGTGGCCGGGAAAGAATTCTGACTCCTGCTTCTCTGCCCCGCCCCCTCCCCCCAAAAAAACCCCCAACTCCCTTGCTGCAGACCGGCATGCTCCACGTCTCATGTGAATCTTCTCTGCAGTATGTGGCCAAGTTCATTAGAAGGAGCTTGCCTCCCTGGGGCATGAGTTCATTGAGGTATCTCTGTAATAATTCCTTTTCCAAATGCTCTTCCCATAAGCTTATTAGCCATTTGGAACAGTTAGTTCAGTAGCCAGTGGATCTTGTCAGGATGCCCGTGGTCCTAGCAGCCAAGTACTCAGGAGCAAATGTGTTCAAGCACAACTCTAAAATCCCATATGTTGAGTATTGGGTTACTGGGAAAGTCTACTCTTCATTTAAGAAAGCCTGCTCTTCAATCAAGACAGCATTTTAAATCAGAACCCTATTCCCCTTTTCTTTACAGCTTCACAGCCAAACATCAAAGTAACTGAATTTTCACTGGTAATTATTGTTACAACAGCATTAATATTTGTCTCTTCAAGGCTGTGATGAGTGTATGGTTGGACAGATTCTGGTTAATGTCTTCTCCTTAGTTCTCTCTACGCTTCTATTATTTTCAGTGGAACACTATGCTTTCTTCCTCTTGTCTCAAGGGGGCGAGCTTGCATTTCCATCCCTCATCCAAGAGTCTGGATAAAAGCTTTGTTTTGTGTGGCTCCTCGCAGTCCTTGTGCACAGCCAGAGGACAGCATGGCAGCTCTCAGGCGGTTGGTAGGGAACCTGACAGCCACAATGCTGCTGCTCAAAATGGCTCACATATCCTAGCCTTACTCAACAATTTCCAATTTTTAAAAGTCCCTTAAAAGATGTCCCTGCTATCGTATTTATATGTGTAGTTTTGTGGTGGATGTGTCACCTAGGAAAAGACAAATTGGCCTCTAGCCGTTGCCAGTAGACAGCCCCTAATTAGCCCTTTTGGGTCCAAAGCTAGAGTTAGTTTCAACCACAGGGAAACTTACTCCTCAGCTTTTTCATACTGAGTTTTTGGAGCTACTCTTTTTTTATGTCTCCTCTGAAATGGAGTTTCCAGGAAATTTCTGCACATATTCTTCTACAGTAGATAGTTGCAAAACTAGTGCCGCAGAGAGGAACCCCAGATCATAAAGCTACAAGTGGAAAAACTGTAACCTCAGTGTAAATATATCTGTAGGTAATAAATGTGAGGGTGTAATGTACTGACCTGGCTATATATTTTTAAGTGACCTTGAGCTATTTAATTTCTCTGGTCTCTATTTTCTCTTTTGATAGTGGTTAGGTGCTCTCTAAAGTTCCTTGCAGATCTTAAATCTTGATCGGTGTGGAATGATTGCAATAAATTAATAAATATTGGGTGTATAGCTCATGTGTTGGACCAAATGGACAGTCATGTGGGACTTTTCAAATCATCCTTTCTTTAACAGCCAAATTCTTTTTTTTTTTCTTTTTAAAATATATTTTATTGAGTTTTTACAAAGAGGAAAGGAGAGAGATAGAGAGTTAGAAACATCGATGAGAGAGAAACATAGACCAGCTGCCTCCTGCACACTCGCCACTGGGGATGTGCCCGCAACCAAGGTACATGCCCTTGACCGGAATCGAACCTGAGACCTTTCAGTCCGCAGGCCGATGCTCTATCCACTGAGGCAAACCGGTTTCAGCTAACAGCCAAATTCTTAACTAATCACTTTTTAGGGAACATTTTCCAAGGAGTTTTTTCCCTCCCCCTGAAGTCTAAAAATAAATCTCCTTTTTTCTTTCATAGAACTGCTTAATTTCAGATCATAGGTCCATTTTTGGAGGGGTATATGTACCTTTTTCCTCCTTTTGGGACAAAAGAACATTTGATGCTCACCACTCCTTTTTTTATTATTTGAATCTTCATTGTTGTGAGTATTACATATGTCTCCCTTTTTCCCCCTCATTGTCCTCCTCCACCCAGTTCCTGCCCCACCCAGGCCTTTACCACCCTATTATCTATGTCCATAGATAATGCATATTTATAATAATAAAAGTATAATATGCTAATTAGACCAGACAGCCAAATGACCTTCCAGACGTCCTTCTGGACGACCTTCCAGATGAAGCCGGGGCTTCAAGGGCTGAACCCCTTGCACGAATTTCCTGCATCGGGTCTCTAGTATGCATATCAGATCTTAATCTCTTCACACTCCCCTTCCCTATGTTTCCATGCCTCTGATTCTATTTTTAGATTCAGTTGTTGATAAATGTTTTTATTGCCATTTTATGGTTCCTATTTTTTATCTTTCTTCTTATTATTCCTCTTCTTAAAGAATACCCTTTAACATTTCATGTAGTACTGGTTTGGTGGTGATGACCTCCTTTAGCTTATTCTTGTCTGTGAAGCTCTTTATTTGACTTCCAAGTCCAAAATGAGAGCTTTGTTGGGTAGAGAAATCTTGGTTGTAGGTCATTGCTATTCATCACTTTGAGTATTTCTTGCCACACCCTTCTGGCCTGCAAAGTTTCTGTTGAAAAATCAGCTGACAGTCATATGGATGCTCCCTTGTAGGTAACTAACTGCTTTTCTCTTGCTGCTTTTAAGATTCTCTCTTTGTCTTTAATCCTTGGCATTTTAATTATGATGTGTCTTGGTGCAGGCCTCTTTGGGTTCCTCTTGTTTGGGACTCTTTGTGCTTCTTAGACTTGTAAATCTATTTCTTTCACCAGGTAAGGGAAGTTTTGTCATTATTTCTTCAAATAGGTTCTTCTTCTGGCACCCTCATAATGCGAGTACTGATGTTTCTCTATGCCTCCATCTTGGTTCCCCCCAAACTGGTCATTTCTTGGTTCCTCTTACCACTTTTTTCATCCATATTTTTGCACTATTCACTTCTGTTCATTTTTTAAAAATTCATTTTATTTAAACAAAACAGAAACAGTTCACCCATCATCTCCCCCTCCCAGCTCCACCTCTTGCGACCACCAATCTGTTCTCTGTATCTGTGAGTTAGGTAGGTAGGTAGATTCATTGCACACATGAGAGGTCATGCAGTATTTGCCCTTCTCTGTCGACTTATTTCACTTAGCATAATGCCATTGAGGCCCATCCATGTTGGTGCAAATGGCAAGATTTCATTCATTTTTTGTGGCTGAATAATATTTCTCTGTGTGTGTCTATGCAGAGTGTGGCAAAGTGAGTTTACCAATTCTATCAGGCCATAGTGCTACTCATGTATGTTACCATGTTACTTTATGTTTACTCTGAGGGTGCCTCAGCCACAGGCCTCTTGAGATTGGTTCAGGGCCTGGGCCCGTCTGGAGGAGGGTGCATGACAAGAATCGCAGACTCCGTAAAATGTGCAATCTCAACTTTGTGGGCAACAGGACAGTCATTCTAAGAGGCTCGGAATTTTTCTCTTAATCCACCCTGTGAGGCCAGAGATTGTGGGAGCTCTAGACTGACTTGTCAGCAGGGCAGATGGCACACATATATTCATGCGTGAGTTCCTTACTTTAAACACAACAAAGATTCCTAAATAAATTGTGCTGTTAGAATGGATTCCCTTCTTATGGGAGTTACTATTGTGCATTTCCCAAAGTAAATTGAGCCTTTACTTTTCATACACATACTGTTTGTGTGTGAACATTGTAATAGAAACTGGGAATGCCATGAAGGGTCAAACGAGTAAGATGTACCCTAAAGAAGACCTGTTGAGAGAGCAAGTAGTGAACCGGGAGTGACCGTGGGTCATGGGACCCGGAGAGGCGTTATCTGTGGGTTAGGCCTGCCCACACCCGTGTTCTTTCTGCTGTTTGCTTGTGGCGGCATTGTACCATGAGGCCTTAAGTGGAACACTAAATGTTTCACTCAGGGATTTTTCCCTGTTGATAGCATTGCTGGCCTTGAAATAGGAAGTCGGTCTTTTTATTCCAGTTCCAGAAAGTGATGCATGTGTCATGATTGTGTTGCCATGGAGCACCTCCTGTTCCTGTCACATCGCACTCCCAACACAATGGGCTGTGTTCCTTCCCAGGAGCTATGAGGTGTCCCTAATGGGATGATCTGAAGGAGGAAAACAGAGCTGTGCCCTCCTCCCTCGTTAGCCCCGAGCCTGGTGCTGGTCTGCCTCACGTCAGGCTCTCGGTGGATTGTTTTTCTCCTTGTTTGAGACTGTTTGTTCCTTCTGGTCTCAGGAAAAGGAATTAAGTCCTGGCTTTCTTGACCTGTTACTCTAATGCAAGTGCGATGGCACCTAAATCTATTCAAAGGAGTTCCTAAAGCTGTGAGAAGAAATACTGTTTGAAGATTGGTACAGAACAGCGGTTCTCAACCTGTGGGTCGCGACCCCTTTGGCGGTCGAACGACCCTTTCACAGGGGTCGCCTAAGACCATCCTGCCTATCAGATATTTACATGGCGATTCATCACAGTAGCAACATGACAGTGATGAAGTAGCCACGAAAATGATTTTATGGTTGGGTCACAACATGAGGAACTGTATTTAAAGGGCCAGAAGGTTGAGAACCACTGGTATTGACTATAATGTGGGCAGTGCTCTTAGGTCTGCTGTTTAAGTCAAAAGACTGTCCTGTAGACTTTGAGAAACAGTCAGTCATTGGCACACCCCACTCCAGTGGAGTTTCTTAGGAGATTCCTGTCCATGGTGAATTCAGATGATGGGCATCTGCGTAGGGTGATAGGTAGAGTGTCTGTAGCTGCTCACTGTGCCTGGAAGAGGGGAAGGGGGTGGTAAGCTCCTCAGTGCTTAATAATGCCGAGTTTCCTTGTCTCTGTTTTATTCCTGACCGGGCAGTGTCTGTGCTGCCATGTGTCCGTTTCTTGGCACGGCTCTCCAGGAAGAAGTGAGGGTTAAACAGAAAACAAAGTATTGCCTGCCCTTTTAAGAATATGATCTCCGAACAAATCGTGTTGTTTTTTTTAAGCTTAGACTCCCTCTAGGGGTTATCTAATACCAGCCACTTGTTAGTGGATAAACATGAAGGTGCCCTGAACTGGACTGATGTGAAAAGTGGCCTCGATCCTCCCTCCTTAAAGCTCCAGGTAGTGGGAGCTGGGAGCAGGAAGGAGGGAGGTACCACCAAGGAAAGGGAAGATGGAGAGCTTTAATGTGTTGGGGGGGGTGCGGGGGGAGAAGGCAGAAGGGTCACTAAACATAAGTCTCTTCACAGCGCCTGCAAGGGACCTGACCTAGCTGTGAAAGCACGGCGGCAGCAGCTGTGGTCGAGCCACGCCGTCTAATTCTTCTGGCAGTTGTTTCTCTGATTTGTCATCCATCGCCGAGCATAGAGAAAGGAAGAGGGATATGAAATGAGCTTTTATTCTAGTAAATGAAGAAGAAAGCACTAGTTGATTCTTTTCTCTGAAAAGGATTTGATCACATAACTAACTAATTTAGTGTAATGGAGGGAGATGATTACACAAATCTATATGTAAGTTAAAAAGTGGAAGCAGTAAATATCAACACGAAGCAGATTATTATTGTAGATCACGCAGGGAGAACAAAGGGTAAAATATTTAACTGTAGCAGTGTTTGACTATTCTGCGCAGTGAGAAAACCTAAAGTCATTTTCAAGGTCCACCATTTCTTCTTTTCAGTTGGGTCAAGTTTCTCAGCTTTCTAAATCTCTGTTTTCCAGCTAATGAAAAGAAAGTAGGATTTCACTGAGTCTCCTATCTACCTACGGCAGGATTTCTATGAGTATCAAATGAGATGAGGCACGGGAAAACACTTCACAGACATTTGGTTACAGTGTAAAATGTTCCCACCGGGCTATAAAGCCAGTCGTGTTCCTGGGCTGAAGAAACTGCAAGGAGGCTAGTCGCTAGGGAGAGGAAGTCGGGTGTTGTTAGTGACATCATTACCTGGAGGGTCAGACACTTAGAATATTAGCCTTTTATATATATAGATAGTAATTAAAATATTTCACAAATGCATGCCTTTGATTTTTACAGTTTAACAAGGCAACCCTTTGAAAGGGATGCATTATTCCCCACCGCCACAAAGCATATGTGTTCTGATGGTCACAGGAGTAGCTGAGCTGAGAGAGAACTCGACTTTGCCAGGGAGAGGAAATGTGTGTGAAGTCTTCCACAAGGTGTTTGTAACTTCCATTCCTGAGGATTGCGGCTTGTGAGTCCCCACATTACCTGCCCCAGGAGGAAGACCGTCTTATAATTAGATTAGAGCATTTCTTCTCCATGGAACCTTGAACAAGTTAATCTCTTTTTTAAAAATATATTTTATTGATTTTTTACAGAGAGGAAGGGAGAGCGATAGAGAGTTAGAAACATCTATGAGAGAGAAACATCGATCAGCTGCCTCCTGCACACCCTCTACTGGGGATGTGCCTGCAGCCAAGGTACATGCCCTTGACTGGAATCAAACCTGGGGTCCTTCAGTCCACAGGCTGACGCTCTATCTACTGAGCCAAACCAGTTAGGGCCAAGTGAATCTTTTGAAGTGGAGGGTTTCAGGTAGCTGGAGCTGGAGCTTTGATTTGGAAATCTGTACTGTAGAATATTTCTAAAATATCTCTGCACTTGGCTGGCTTATTAAACACTGAACACTGTTTTTCCTTCTCTTGATGTCTCAGAAATGTCATTATGGCTAGCACTGACTGTTACTTCGTGAAGATGTGCATCAGTGGACACTGATCCTACTAATAGTACAGAAACTTGGATGAAAGAATCACTCATATTGGCCCAGCCAGCATGGCTAAATGGTTGAGCATCGACCTATGTACCAGGAGGTCAAGGTTCAATTCCCAGTCAGGGCACTAGCCTGAGCTGCAGGCTCAGTCCCTAATGTGGGGCGTGCAGGAGGCAGCTGATCAATGATTCTCATCAGTGATGTTCTCTCTTTCTCCCCCTCTCCTTTCCTCTCTGAAATCAGCAAAAACATATTAAAACAAAACAAAACAAAAACCTGGCTTTAGTCCGTATGGCAGGAGTTGCAACTGAAAGTCAGGTGGAGAAAAGGAAGCTTCTTATTTTGATACCCATTTAGGGTTGAACCAAGAAAAATGGCTCATCTCTGTCTGTGTACAGTTTGTATAATTGTCTTTGTAGTGAAACACAACAGATTAAGCTTTCTCAGGTTTATCAGCCTGAGAATTGGAGGCATAGAACCATTAGAATTCAGACCCAGAAAACGATACTTGTATGAAACAAAGGTGGTAACAGTAGGCAGTATTAAATAACTGATGTTTATTCTTATAGCATCCTCCAAGGGGAAGCGGAGGAGAGATGTTACTGCTCGTCCTGTAGAGGGCAAGTCGGAGGGACACGTGTGTCCTGCTCAGTGCTGGATGCTCAAGGGTTGGCCCTGATAATACTTTATGATCTTATCTGTTCCTTAAACTATCTCCTTGGGTTACCTGATTTGTCCGATGCACTGTCCTTACATAGCTCTCCACCAGCCAGTGCTGCCAGTCACCTGACCCAGCATACACACATGGGAAAAAATGATGAAAGTGTGTGTGTGTGTGTGTGTGTGTCTGTCTGTCTGTCTGTCTGTGTTGTTGTTGTTGTTAATAATCCCAACCCAAGGATATTTCTTCATTGATTTTTATAGAGAATGGAAGGGAGGCGGGAGATCTAGAGAGAGAGAGAGAGAGAGAGAGAGAGAGAGAGAAACATCGATGGTGAGACACATCGATTGGTTGCCTCCCACAACTGAGGAACATGCCGTAGACCAAAATCAAACCTGCGACCCTTTAGCCTGCGGGCCCGTGCTCTATCCACTGAGCAAACTAGCCAGGGCTGAGACGTCCCATTTATTGATAAGGCCCAATGTGCTCCTGTCACTTGCTTGTGGTGAGCGGAGTAGAGACGCCCCTTTCCTCCAGTGGGCACCTCTGTATCCAAGAACCCATGGGTGACTGAAATTGGCAAATGAAGGAGCTTCTGAACCTAGATTGCCGGCACTAGTTAGGCCTAGTCCTGAGAATGTCGCTTTTCAGACAGCGATGGCTGTTTATTCATTCAAACAGGAGCCATTTGTTGAATGCGAAGGCCAGGAACCTGAAGGAAATCCAAAGAAATAGAGCTATCTTGCTCAAGAGCCTTGTGTAACAGATACCCAGCTCACTGTGATGGCCAGTGGATGCTTCCGTGTGACAGGAGTGCTCAGGGCTGGGGCGCGGGCATGGAGGCAGCCAGGTGTGGGATCCAGTCTGAGGGCAGTCATCTGACTTGTGCCGCTGCAGGAGAGGGGGTCCAAGGAGAGGTGAGAAAGGCACAGAGGCCGTCATGCTGCTGGCTTTTCTCCCAGAGTCCCGCCTGAGAGCCGCTCGGTGCTCTTTATCCCAATGGCCACTGGCATTTCAGCCTCTGGTGGGGATTGTTCAGGACACCAGAAGTTCCGTCCAAATTAGGCACTTGGGGATTGGCCAGGAAAAAAATCTATAAATATCTGTCTTTTATTACTTCTTTCCCTTTGCCTCAAATGAAGAGGCTTTTTCCTTCTTTTCCCAAGATTGACTCTTCCATCTTCTTTCCTGGTCCATGTTGACTTTTTTAAAGAACTGCTCCATGCCCGGCCGGCGTGGCTCAGTGGTTGAGCTTCGACCTATGAACCAGGAGGTCACAGTTCAATTCCCAGTCAGGGCACATGCCTGGGTTTCGGGTTCGATCTCCAGTAGGGGGCGTGCAGGAGGCAGCCAATCAGTAATTCTCTCTCCCTCTCCCTTCCTCTCTGAAATCAATCAAAATGTATTTTTTTTCGGGGTTTCGGACATTTGGAAAAAAAATACATTTTGATTGATTTCAGAGAGGAAGGGAGAGGGAGAGAGAATTACTGATTGGCTGCCTCCTGCACGCCCCCTACTGGAGATCGAACCCGAAACCCAGGCATTTGAGCCCTAACCTGTTTGGCTCAGTGGATAGAGCGTTGGCCTGCGGACTCAAGGGTCCCAGGTTCGATTCCGGCCAAGGGCTTGTACCTGGGTTGCGGGCACATACCCAGTGGGAGGTGTGCAGGAGGCAGCTGATCGATGTTTCTCTCTCATCGATGTTTCTAAGTCTCTATCCTTCTCACTTCCTCTCTGTAAAAAATCAATAAAATATATTTTTAAAAAAGACATTTGGTGGAAAGAAAGATTTACAGAACTCAGTTTAATGCAAACTCATTTTATGAGCTGTGTGCCCTGGTACAGCTGACTTAGACTCTGAGTGTGACTTCTCCTCGTCTGTAGACAATAACATCGCCTGTAAGGAGCACAAGTTTGCAAAGAGACCTTTTTAAAGCTTTGTGTTTTCTTACATTCTCCCATCTTAATTTCTTTTTTATTTATTTATTTATTTTTTCATTTTATTTTTTTTAATTGCTTAAAGTATTACAAACGGTATTACATACGTGTCTCCCCCCCCCCCCCCCGCCCTTGACTATCCCCTGGCCTCCCCCACCCCCCAGCGTCCCATGTCCATTGGTTATGCATATATGCATGCATACAAGTCCTTCGGTTAATCTCTTATACCCCTTCCTCCTTTTTGCCATTGTTAGCTCCCAGCTAAATTGTCTTAAGGTTTCTTCTTGCAAAGCCCTAGAACAGAGGTTCTCAACCTGTGGGTCGCGACCCCTTTGGCGGTCGAACAACCCTTTCACAGAGGTCGCCTAAATACATCCTGCATATCAGATATTTACATTACAATTCAAAACAGTAGCAAAATTACAGTTATGAAGTAGCAGCGAAAATAATTTTATGGTTGGGGGTCACCACAACATGAGGAACTGTATTAAAGGATCGAGGCATTAGGAAGGTTGAGAACCACTGACCTAGAGGGTTAAAGCAATAGAGTGGCTTGCTGCTGTCTAGACTGATATGAAAAGAGCAGCTGGTTGCTCACTCTAAAGGCCTTCCTGTTCTCCTTTCACTCTCTTAACCTTGGGGCCTCCAAACCTAGTCAAAGAAATGCCGGACCAGTAGTGCTTGAACCTCTACCCTGAGATTAAAAAGGAAGCCCGAGGTGGAAACAGTGCCTTTGCAGCCATTGTAAATAATGTTCCCCTTTCTCCTGTCAAGTTCCAAACATCGTATTTTACGCAGACTGTTATTCTAAGCAGCCTGGAGTTGCTCAAGTGGAGGCTAATGTTTCACCTGTATTCTAGTCAATTCGGCCAACAGATGTGCAGCTCTGAATGACTCACATGTTTAAGTTAATGAAATCATAGATTGATGAAAATTGTCAACTGTGGTAGACCTCTCCTTCCTTCCCATTTCATGTGGAGGTGGCAGATGTAATTGTGCAAGAATATACTGCATGTTTTCTACAACTGGTTTTGAGCAGATTTCTCCGTTCCTATGAGCTAGCTATATGTCAAGTGATAAATACTTTTTAGTCTCAGACTGACGGTATCAGATCAAGAAGGAATGTCAGGTATGCTACAGTGTCCATACTCTCAGTGTTCAGTTTTGAAAACCTAAGTCCAGAGAGTCAGCGTCATTGTCCCAGGTCGCTCAGGGAGATAATGGCACACCCCAGAATGGAAAGAACCCTTGGTTTTCACACTCCTACCTGGCGTTCCTGCAGACTAAATGAGTCACTGCTGAGTCACTTAACCAGAGCCCAGTCATATGCTATGTTCCTTTTACTGGCCCTGAGCGTTCTGTTTGGATCCTCAGCACACCCACTAGGTGGTGCCCTAACGCAGAACTGACTGTGGGACTCAGGCAGGGCTCTGCCCCAACTGGAACAAAAGGAGCCAAATAGAGGTGCCCTGTAAGAAGGTTAAATAATTCGGGTAGGGGGTTAGATCTTGTCATTGAACAAACCAGGAGAAAAATTAATTCTTGAACAGAAATGCTATAAGTTATAATGCATAAAATACTGTTATTCTTCATTTTCTGGAATTTTAAGAACACATGCCGGGCCTGTGGTCTGAACAGACTAAAAGCTCTGGTTCTTCTCTTGAGGAATTTGGAAACCCTTGTTGCGGATAGAAGGACACAGAGAGAAGGAGGGATCATTAATCTTGTAAATAACTACTATTGTAAATAATACATAGATTATTACATAATTACAAGTTCCCAAAATTAAAGGAAAGAAGGAACATTCTCAAAACAAAAATTTGTAACTCTCCGCTCTAGTTTGGATTTGAACTGATTGGTTGCGGCGTTTCAAAATTCTAACAGAATAACTGTTCAGTGGGTCCAGATGTTTTTGATAAAAACTTGGAATTGTCACATCAGCAGCAAAAGCACAGGACTACGGAGTCTGTCTCCTGTTGGGGAGTGCTGACCCAATCCAGAGGGGTGAGGAAAACACTCTCCCCACCCAGGGCACTTCTGCTCCAAGAAGGAACAGAATACGTAAAGACGATTCCAAATCGTCGAAATACATTTATGTGTCCAGAAAAACTAAGAAATCTCCATTCGCAGCGGGTAGCACAAAGCCAGCAGACAGTCAGAAATTGAAAAGGTTCATCTATATGTCTCAAAACAGTAATCTGGGCCATTTCAGATAATTATATTATTTTGAGGCAGATTCCTCTCTAATTATATAAACTTCTTTAGGACAAACCTTGTTATTTATTTTGTTTGCCTTCACTGCACGGCACAAAATAGCTGTTAAGTCAGTATAGATTATGTACATTTATGTCAATAGGGGAGGCTGGGCGTAGAAAAGCTTTATTGTGATTAAAGCATCTGGTCCCTAGAGAGATGCCTGGGAACCTTGGAAGCAGGAAACATTTGAATCTAATTAAAACAGAAGGGAGCGGCAGAGAGGAATAAACCATATTGAGGACAGAGGGGAGGCAGCTCTGTGTGCACATGGGGAGGGGAAAGAGTGCTCATTACAGCTTGGTGAAAGCTCGCACCGAAAAGATAAGACATTATTCAATTTTCCATACACTGAAGCCTAAAGGATCTTTCCGTTGGTGCCTTAGATCACATAGTTTCAAAGTATTTGTAAATTGCTGACCAGGTCCCCGCCCTTTCGGTAATAAGCCTGAGCAAGACTTTCACTGACAACTTTTAATCTTGCCCTAATCATCTTGTTTCTGCTGGTCCCCATCATCACTGTGATGAGCAGCGCCCCTGTCTCACTGTACATGTGGGGGATGTCCAGGAGCCAAGGCCCCCTGGGGCACGTGGGGAGGGAGGCTGTCTGGTCTCCCTAGCGGTGAGGGCTGGCAGTGAGGCTGGGGGATCCCTCCCGGAGCAGTGAGGGCTGTGAGGGCTGGGGGGTCTGGGCCCTGAGTGATTATAGCTGCAGCTGCGAGTTAGCATATAGATGGAGAATGTAGGCATTATAGCCAGACTGGCCGCCTCCTGTCCTTTGAGCTAGTTAACAAGTGAATGCCTGGCCTGGGGAAATGGTGACTCATCAGACGTCTCTTCCCCTGTACATACAGTTCCTGGAAAAAACCCCTCTCCAGCTCTGCTTGCCATCCCCGTGGTATTAAGTCTCTTTTCTTCCTTGAACCCCCTCATTCACACCCTCATTCACACCCTCCAGGTCCAGCTAGGACACCTGGCCAGATGAGGAAAATCAGGCTAACGCCCCAGGAGGCAAATCTTTCTATTTCTTCTTTCTTTCTTCACTCTTTCTCCCTTTACTTCCCCCAGTGCCTCCTCCCGTCCTCCTTTCTCTCCCAAATCATTTTCACCCTCAGTGAGGGAATGTCTGGAGTGAGAGAGCAGATTCTGGAAGAGGTCTGGCCCCGGAGAATGTTCCAAAGGGTGGGGCTAGCGAGGTCTCAAATAGTGAAAAACAGGCAGATGGGTCGCAGCCGTGCCCAGGGCTGCACAGGGCTCCGCAGGGCTCCCTGCGTGTGAGCGGACGCTTCGCAGGCAGAGCAGTCCCAGCAGGTGACTTCCTTAGTCACAGAAAGCGGTGACACACGTCCCCATTCATTTCCCTGCTTTCCTCTCTAATTCTCTTTAAAGCCCCCTTCCGTTCACCAACCCCCTCGAAAAACAAAAAAAATAAAAAGCTGAACTCTTGATGATGTTTAAATCTTGTCGGACACCTTTGTGGCCCCTTCTGGATCCTAGAGAAACAACCCTGAAATATTTGGCTCACATTTTTCTCACGTTAAATCACTGGTTTGCCTTTGGCACGGAGCTACAGTGTGTGCCTTGGGTCGCTTCAATTCTCTGTACTCGGAGGGAGAGAGAAGCGCGTTGCACATGCTGGTGGTGGTCAGGGTGACATCCCCTCCCTCCGTCACTCCTGCCTGACATCAAAGCGTCTGGACCCACAGAGCCTGCTCACAGGGGACAGTGGAGGAGGAGGAAGCGCTGGGAAAGGAAGCCTTGTTTTTCTCTCCTTCCTTCGCGGGTGAATCATGCTCCCGCCACTGCAATTAGCTTTTCAGGCCTCCGAGGCGGTTGGTGCGGAGCTGAAAGGGCAAGTCTTGACGTCCCCGTGAGTGAGGAGAAGGGAGGACGGGCTGGGCTCGGGCAGGGCCAGCGCCCTAAAGAGAGGGAGGGGCTGGGGGAGGGGCCTTTTCCTCCTTCGCCGCTGCTGTCATTACATATTTTCAACTTAAATCAGAACCCAGCCCTGCTGCCTGGGAGCAGACGCGGACCTGAAAGGCTCTTTGCTTCAGACGGATCTCCAGGCTTGTGCTTTTTTCTTCCATAAAGAAAATTTGATTTTCCTTCTCTTTTTTTTTTCTTTAAAGCAAGAACAGTTGAATGGGAATTTTTTTTTTATGCCATCCGTTTGCAGTAGCATTGTCTTCCCTTTTTTTCTCTTTTCCTGACCAAGTCCGGACTGGATTTGTGTTGCCTGCTCCGGTCTTTCCCCCACGTGCGCCGGCCATTATGCTCAGCCGGTCCATTCTTAGTTTTTCTACTGGAGCCATCGCCAGCGATGGAGACAGCGTGTGCTCGTATAGCACCAGGAGGCACGCACTGTTTATATTATGAATTATAAACTCATTATCCCGGCGCTCCGCAGTTGTCAGAAAGTTCCGGGTCAGTTCAGGGAGGTGGATTCCGCTGGGTTCTTTTTGATTCCTTTTTGGCCCTGGGAGGGTTTCGCGTAGAGCGCCGTCTGGAAGGCCCGGTCCCCTGCAGCTCACCGGGAGGAGTGTGGAACTCGGGACTGGGGGGTGCGCTGGTCCCCCAGGTGACCCCGGGCACTTCGGCATTGTCCTTCCCTCCTGCCCTCGGCCAGAATGTACGAGCGGCACAAGCGGCGCTACAGCCTGTGTGACATCTCCAAGGTGGACAGGACAGTGGACGTGGTGTTGCTGAAGGTAAGGCCACCCTCAGGCCCTTTCCCCTGGAGTCCCAGAGCTGCGCCCTGGCCACCTGCAGGGAGAAGGCCTGAGGAGTATGTGTGAGCATTGCGGGTGGGGGATCGGGTTGGTGATTTTAGGATTCTTAAAGGAATATTTGGTCCTAGCTGAGCTGGTTTGGGTCGGCCCGCAGACTTGAAGGGTCCCAGGTTTAATTCCGGTCAAAGGCATGTACCTCAGTTGCAGGGTGAGCCCCCAATGAGTGTAGGAGATAACCAATCGATGTGTCGTCTCTTTCACATCAATGTTTCTCTCTGTGTGTCTCTCCCCCTCCCTTCCACTCTTTCTAAAAAAAAAAATCAATGGGAAAAATATCCTTGGGTGAGGATGAATAAAATAAAGTACTTTCTGAACAAAACCAGTGGGACTTGAGAATCAGCAGTGAGCCACTTACTGCTTAAATGTCACTGTACCTGCTTCAAAATGCATTCTTATTCTCAGGAGAACCTCCTATTGAACATCTCAAAGGGAGAGATTCCCCTTTAGAGTTGCTCTTTCCTGCGATATCTGTCATCCCTGCCCCCTCACCGCCCACCCCCGCCCCCGTCCGTCTGGGCATCTTTCTCCGTCTGCCTCTGTCTCTGAGTCGCTCTGTTTTTTGTGAGAGCCTTTTCTGTTGTTTCTGCCATCTCTTCGCTCACGACTCTGGAAGGTTCTCCAATCAACGTATTTACTAAGTGGAGACGTGGTCCTGTTGGCTTGGCTTGACTTCTTTTCAGGTCCAGCCCCAGACTGTTGATAGCCGTGTTTGTTTGCTCAGTGTGAGGTGTCTAAGCAGGACGGGGCGGAGCCTCTGCAGGGCTAATTGCTCACAGAAGGCATCCTGGGATCTAAAATTAGTAAGGACTCCTCCAGTCAGAAGTTGGGAGTCTGGGAATATTGGGTGACTGACGGCGTGCTTATTGGAAGTTTAGCAGTTTTCTGGCAAAAGCAGGGGAAATTGGAAGCCTCCCAAGTGGTTCAGAGATGCCGAAAGGAACCTCAGTTCCTAACCTTGAGTGAGTACGGAGCTGGGCAGTCCAGGCAAAGTGGTAACGCATTGCCCTGGTCAAGGAAATGGTGGAGCTATTTTATCGATTCATCAATTCAGTTTATTGCTTGAGGCACCCTCATTCTTTTCATTGGTCCATTGAGGCCAATAATGGGCCCAGAAGAATCGACACGGGAGCCAGTGAAATACCACGTTGGACGAGGGGCTGGGACAGGCATGCGATGGTGTCATTGTCCCTCTGTCATGGCTCCCAGGTGGTGGTTCGACCTGCCAGGCCTAGCCTGGGAGCAGTGGGTCACGGGCATTTTGAAGTTGCTCCAAGATAATACTCATTTTAGTTTCTCTGAAATGTGATTTCCTTTACGAAATCATACTCATGTTTTAAAACTTTTGTCCTCAGGCACTGGGGAGAGCCTAGTGTTTAGGACCTTTTTATGCTTGACTCTCCATGATTTTACATGGCGGGGGGGGGGGGGGGAAAAGGACAAGAGGAAGGGGAGAGAGAAGATCTCAGGCTCATAGGAATGTCATACATTTAAAAAATGCTAAAATGTGAGGAGCTCTGTGCTCGAACTGGGCATGAAAACCTTTATGTGGAGCAAAATCACAGGCTTACTGGCCTCATAGATGCGATTTTAAAGTTTTATTTTTTTTTAATATTTGCATTGATGTCAGAGAGGAAGGGAGAAGGCGAGAGAGATAGAAACATCAATGATGAGAATCATGGATTGGCTGCCTCCTGCACGCCCCACAGTGGGGATCGAGCCCATAACCTGGGCCTGTGCCCTGACCGGGAATCGAACCGTGACCTCCTGGCTCATAGGTCGATGCTCAATCACTGAGCCATGCTGGCCGGGCAAGCCCTATTTTATATAAAGAGCCTTCTCAGGTGATGTCATTAAAAAAAACAGCCGAAACCGGTTTGGCTCAGTGGATAGAGCGTCGGCCTGTGGACTGAGGGGTCCCGGGTTCCATTCCGGTCAGGGGCATGGACCTGGGTTGCGGGCACATCGCCAGTGGGAGATGTGCGCGAGGCAGCTGATCGATGTTTCTCTCTCATCGATGTTTCTAACTATCTCTCTCTCTCCCATCCTCTCTGTAAAAATGAATAAAATAAAATTAAAAAAAAACACACAAAAAACCACAAACAAACAAAAACAGATCCCTGCAGGATAAAAACATGCCTGTTACACCACGGGGAAGGGGTTAGGAAGAGCGAACAGCAAGTCCAGGCCCCGAGGTAGGGGGAACTGGCCGGGCCATGTGACAGGAGCACCTGGGTACATGGGGAGCGGCAGGGCAGCTGGAGGCGCAGCGGGGACCTGGAACAGCAAGGTCTCGACCGCCCTGGTGAGGAATTTGCTTTGTTTGGATACAGCACTTCTCAGCGTATGTTTACACAGGGTCATCCTGACTGTGGGCATCAGCGAGGCTGCCAGTGTGGGAGTCCAGGCCGGATAAAATGGTTTCGTGGTCATTGGGAAGAAGGGGATGGATAGGAGATACGGGCATTTACTTTTTACATTCCTGGTCTCGTTTTACTTACGGAAAAACAGATTCCGGTAGTCATTTCCTAAAGGTCTCATGGCTCATGCACAATAGCTGGTAGGATGCAGCCCCAGATCCGATTGCTTTCGGAGGCCATGTTCTTGCTATCCTAGGCCTTTTCTTTGAGGCGACCAGTTCTTTTTATTACATGAATATGTATATCAGTTGTTATTTATATAGAAAAATGCATGTTTTTTCTGTCTGAGACCTTTCATGTTGGGAGACATCCTAGAAGCTGAAGCATCACTTCTTTCTCAGGACGTTGCCTTCTGTAAACACTTTGGGCAGGTGCACCATCTCTTACACTTGCAGTTTGTCACACAAGTTGTAGCAGATTTTCCCTATTGTTCTTCTAAAAAGTTACTCAGAAGTGCTCTCCACTTGCCTTCCACTTTGAATTTCATTATCTTTAATTAGTGTTTTTAAAAATAATGCTATTGCGGCCCGAGCCGGCTTGGCTCAGTGGGTAGAGCGTCGGCCTGCGGACTGAAAGATCCCAGGTTCGATTCCGGTCAAGGGCACATGCCTGGGTTTCGGGCTCGATCCTCAGTGTGAGGAGTGCAGGAGGCAGCCGATCCATGATCCTTTCTTATCATTTATGTTTCTCTCTCTCTCTCCCTCTCCATTCCTCTTTGAAATCCATAACAATATATTTTTTAAAAAGATAATGGTATTGGGTATACTTCAGATCTCAAGTGATCATGTGTATGTTTGCAATCTATTTTTATCTCTGGAAGTTTGCTTTTCATACAAAGGAGCTTGAAATTTTTTCATATGTTCACTAGACATTTCTAAGCACTCAGAGCAATGCCCCTGATTCAGATTAAATACTTGGTAAGGCCCTGGCTGGCATGGTTCAGTGGTTAGAGCATCGGCCTTCACATGGAAGAGTTTCATTCTTGGTCAAGGGCATGTACCTGGGTTGCAGGTTCCATCCCCATGCTCACTGCCAAGTGGGTCGTATGCAGGAGATAACCAAACGATGTGTCTCTCTTCTGTTTCTCTCCCCCTCTCTCCCTCCTTTCCACTCTCTCTGAAAAGCAATGGGAAAAATATCCTTCGGGGAGGATTAACAACAACAATAAAAAATACTAGGTATTTGCTAATTGAGTGAGTTAATCTTTTAAGATTTGTAAGTGTGGAGTCATAAGCATCATTTTCTGTAAACTGTATTCAGTGTACTGATAAGGTAACCATCACAGAGATGAAGTATGACAATAATCATGAAATTGAGATTGTGAGCCCATCATTTTGGTGTTACACATGTACAGCTCCAGTCCCTCCCACTGGCATCCTAACAATCACTGTAGATTAGCTTCAGAATTCCCATCCTGTCTTACGTCCCCTGCATATTGGCTTATTCTGCACTCTGGTCTCTCTTCCCTTTGCCAGGTCTGTATAGTTTCAGGGTAGTTCTTCTGCATCAGGCCTTAGATTCCCCTGAGGCTACGTACATTGGTCTTTATCTTTAGATAGCTCTTGTTCTCACCATCAACCCCAGCATTCCAAACCTTACTTCCTTTCTGAATCCCCCCCACCCCCATAATAACACATAAGTTGATAGCATTCCTTGTCACCACCCTCCTCGGTCCCCCATCCAAGTCCACACATACACATTCCTCTTCCTCACGGTGTGACAGTCCCTTGGTTACTCTCTCCTAATGCCTGTGACTTTAGGCTCTTAGGATAAATGGTTGGCAGTGATAAATGACATGCTCCGACTGGGATATGTAATAATTTTCATTGTTAGCAGAATCCCCTTGGTATCTACATGCCTATTTTCCTCCACTTCCTTCAGTAAGCTAGCGTTGGCCCCCCAAGTTGGTGAATGACAGGAGCTTTCGCCCAACGCCGTTCCGTAGCTGACATGATAAGCATTCCTGAGGCCGTTCTTAAACAAGAGGGTAGCAGGGATCAGAAACTGGGCAGAACTACTATCTGCCAGACAGAAGAGGGTCAGACTCTAGGATTCGCTGGCCATCTGAACCGAGGTAGTCCGGGTGCCATTTCTGTTTTACTACCATTTTAGGTTCCTGGTTTCTCATGTGTTTGATGAGCATACTTTGTAGCTGGTCATTAATACTTTGTAGCCAGTAATTCAGAGTTTCAGATGGCTGCTTAAAGATGTGCAACCATGTTTTGTGTGCACTGAATAAAAGTGTTTCCAAAGGACCCTCTCCGCCCTATTCATGATGTCTGGGCAGGCCACTTGACCTCAGAGCTAAAGCCAAAGGAGTAGTTTGTCTTTAAGGCCAGCGTCACTTTCCAGAGAAATACACATGCTTGAAACCTTGGCTTGCTCGGAGAGACTTCCTCATTGCCTTCAATGAAAGGTACGGAGGCTGAGGCTTGAAGATGGCCACAGCATCTGCTCAGTGACAGTCTGATTCCCTGAAAAGACTGACTCAAGGCTTGGCTCCCATGTCCGGATGGTGGGTTCTGCTTCCTTTTGTTCAGAGTTGGAACTCTGGCTGCATCTCCTGAGACAGATGCAGAGGAAGTAAATACGGGCAACGGCTGGGAAGGCTGGGTGTAACCGTGGGCTGTATTATTAGGATGTTCGGATATAAACAGTAGCAGACACGCTGCCAAAAACAAAAGCCAGCTCCCTCTGCTCTGAAAATATGTACAGCTCTATTTTCAGCCTGATGGGAACGCAACGTGGGTGTGATTTATGTAACCGCAAGGGGTCCCAGGGCAGGAAAAATAACGTGTGGGCGGGGCCCGGTGAGGGTCTGGCGTTTCTTCTGAAGTACCTTCTCTTACCCATGGGCACATGCGCAAGAACTTACCAGAACTGTGGATGTTGAATACCTGCAGTGGCCATGATCTTTTTGTCACGGAGACGATATGAACAAAAGACTTAGTTTTTTTTATTTAAAGAGTCATAAACATGGTCAGAGCCAGAAACTCTGTTTTGGTAACTTATCCCTCCAGAAGACACGGATATCTAATGGCCAAGTTTCTGTTTTCCTCATTTCGAGCTCCTTGCTCAAACATTTGGGAATAATCTTGAACTGTTCCTTCCTCGGCCCATTCAGTCTGTTGCCATTCAGTCCTGTATTTGCCTCATGGCTGACAGATTCCATCAGGGCAAATCTGGATAGAGGGGATCATCATCATTGTCTTTGTTTTCCTCTTAAAACTCAGGTTATTAGTAGTCTCAACACGATGGTTTCTTTCTATCGTGTCTCCTAGTCAGGATTTGGCCGTCAGAATCTTTTGCCAAGCCTCGTCTCGAGCCAGCTAAGAAGGGTGTTGATAGTACAAGGAACTAACTGGCTTATTTGTTCATGTAAAAACCCCCGTTTCAGAGGTCACCTTTTGGAAAGGAGACTAACATGACAACAGGTGTGCTACATGTGTGTACTCAGAGCCATTCTTAGTTCCTGTTTCTACACCTTCGGGCTTTTTATGTGCCTCAAACACATCTCAGGACAAGATCGCTAATCTGGGTTACAATGATAGGCAGTAAAGTCATCCATAGTATTTCTTTGTTATCTCTTCAATGTCTATAGGTTCTGTGATGATGTCTCCCTTTAATTTCTGATATTGATCATTTGTAACTTTTGTTCTTGCTCGGCCTAGCTAGAGTTTTAGCAATATCATTGATCTTTTCAAGGAAATCACCTTTTGATTTTTATTTATTTTATTGTTTCTCTCTCTTCTGCCGCATTGATTTCTGTGAAATACGGTCTATCTCCCATGCACACTCCAAAAGAATGTGTCCTGTTATTGTTGCAGGAAGTGCTCTCTATGTTTGTTAGATCAAATTGGTTGATAATGTCTTTCAAGTTTTCTGTATCCTTACAGATTTTATGTCTACTTGTTTTAGCAATTATGGAAAGAGGTGTGTTAACATCTCTAATGGCCATTTAAAGATTATGTTAAATTGAATAAAAATGACTCTTATATGCCTAAGTTTTATCAAAAATCTCTCCAGAGCATTAATTATCGATTGCCTTGTGTGTATTGTGAGAAGGTATTTTTTCTTAAAATAATTTTACCCACTTTGCAGTCAAGTTTCAAAGGAAAAGAGGGAAGTGATGGAGCAGTATGTGCACTTGCAGCTGCTGGAAGAGCATCCCACATGGCTTCACTGTCTGAAACTCAGTCTCTCTTCTCTCCTTCAGATAAACCGGGAAAGCTGGTGCACGATTGAGCCGTGTGCTGATGCAGCCTCCCTGCTGGCTCCCCCGCAGAGCCCAGGTAAGCAGGGGTTCCCCTCCGATTCGCTTGAACACCGCTGTCCAAAATGCACATGTTCTAGAGCCACGGTTCCACTCCAACACCGGGTCGTTCGATTTGGAGACCTGTTCTTCCTTAGCATGCTACACAATGACATAATACCGTTTCTTAATCCAGTGAAACTATGAATATATATTGTGAAGGACTCAGTCTGTGGCTCTCAATCGTAGCTACACATTGAAAGTGTCTTGGCAGGGTTGAGCGATGGGGGCATGGGCAAAAAGGTGAAGGAGATCAAAAGGTGCAACTTACAGTTATAACGTGTAAGTCATGGGATGTAATGGACAGCATAGGGAATCCGGTCAGTGGTACCACAGTAACTTTGTGCCGCGACAGATGGTTGCTGGAGTTCTCACGGTGTGATCACTTTGTAAGGAATATAAATACCAGATCACTGTTGTACACGTGGAACGAATATAATATTTTATGTCAACTGTAATTAAAAACAGCTTCACATTCCAGAATGAAAAGAAAAAAGGATCTTGGGAGCGTTAGGATACACGGATGGCTGGGTCCTGCCCCCAGAGCTTCTGATTTACTTGTTCTGGGGGTGTGGCCTGGGCAGCAAACTCTTCCAGAGCTCCTTTGGTTGCTCCCCTGTGCAGCGACCATTAAGAACCGTAGACTTTGGAAGTACTGTCAGGAACTGAGTCTTTCCCTCAGGAGGTCTCAGTAACAACGGGTGAGGGTGTTGCTCCTAAGACCTTGCTTGGTAATAACAGCACGTGGCTGTGGTTAGTGAGGAGTCCCGACTGTTTACCCAGGTTTAGCCACTGATTCACGGGGACGAAGGCGTGTTCCCTCATGTCTCTGTGCGCCATTGTCTCTGACCTCCGAGCATCACCAGCTTTTCCTATCGGGTGTCACCCGAACGCCATGGTGGGCAGCTGTAGCCATTGCCTGTCCCTGCAGCTGCCATGAACACTGGCTAATTACATTCCGGCCTCTTAAGTCTGCATTCCCCCCAGAACTTCTGTTTACATTTCCAGATTTTAATAACCTGCTTTAAAAACTACCGAGGCATCATTTAAGGCGTTTCTGGAAACCATTTGCCCGTGGTTGTACTGCAGTAGTCTTACATTTTAAGGCAAATTTCATCCTGGCCTGCATGGCTCAGTGGTTGAACCTCAACCTATGAACCAGGAGGTCAAGGTTCGATTCCGATTAAGGGCACATGCCGGGGTTGTGGGCTCCATCCCCAGTGTGAGGAGTGTAGGAGGCAGCCAACCAGTGATGCTCTGTCATCATTGATGTTTCTTTTCTGTCCCTCTCTTCCTCTCTCTGAAGTCCATAAAAGTGTATTTAAAAAAACACACAAAAATAACTTTTAAAGACAAACTTTAAATCCTTTATTTCCAGAGGGTTTTCCTACTGATTCTCAACTCAGTTCACTCCAAAGGAAGTGTTGGAAACAGACATGCAGAGTGTTTTTCTCTACTTTTGTCCCACGCGGAGAAAGCGCTTAAAGGATATTAATAGGCGCCCTAACCGGTTTGGCTCAGTGGATAGAGTGTCGGCCTGCGGACTCAAGGGTCCTGGGTTCGATTCTGGTCAAGGGCAAGTGCCTTGGTTGCAGGCACATCCCCATGGGGGGTGTGCAGGAGGCAGCTGATTGATGTTTCTCTCTCATCGATGTTTCTAACTCTCTATCCATTTCCCTTCCTCTCTGCAAAAAAATCAGTAAGATATATATATATATTTTTAAAGGCTATTTATAGGCTATAATTGTGTTTAGGGCCTTCGCATGTTATAAGATTGATTCTGTTCAAATGCAGCTGAAACGTCCCCAGTCCAGCCCCTTAGAATCTTTTATTTAAAAGTTTCCCCTTACTTTATCCCATAAGCCGTCTGGGGCTTTTTCTAAAAGTGTCATTATTCCCAACCACCCAAGCAATGAACTGTCTGTCCTGTGAAGGTGAGTGAGGTTGCCTCACAGTTTGAATATTCACAGGAGTTTCTCCGTGTGCGGTAGTTTCATTTACTTGTTTAAAGAAATGATCTTGAATTGTGTTGACACCCCCCAGCCCCCACCCCACCCCAAACATCCCCCTTTGGTGTTTTTAAACTTCAGTTTAACAAAACCCAACATCTGGTTTATGCTTCTGAACTTAAGACGTGAGGTTTTTTACTTTCAGGCAGTTTTTTTGGTGAATTCTAGGCAGGTTTCCTTCCTTTGCTTTATGAACACAGCGCAGGCCAGCAGTAGTGTTAAACCAAATGAGAGAGTATCTTTTAAAACTACGTTGTATATTTTTAAATTCTGGGTAAATAAATGCAGGAAAGCACCACGCTGAGCCCAGTGAGTGCTGCTGGTATGTTCCTACGCTACCCGACCCCGACTGTAATTTGTTTGCAAACATATAATTTTATACCCAGATGACTAGACAGCATCGTTAAGAGCACACGCTTTGCTCGCTGTGAAAAAGCTAATGGCTCAGGACACAGAAGTTGTTGACATTTGTGTAAGGGTCATAAAACGGGTCTGGCCCACCTCAAGGCCTCCTGACTGAGGCTCCTTGAGCCACACGGTACAGGTCAGTGAAGCCCTGACTTCATTAGTGAGTGATCACACTCGATGGCTGTGTGTAAGTCATTTCTAACTGTCACTACAGCTACTTCAGGGAGCTCCCCATCTTCCCGTTTCACCGCTGTGGACATGGAGACTGAGGGGGCTAAGTGACTTCCTGCCTGGGACCTTCCTGGCGATAAGCAGTCAGACCGAGATTTAAGCCACGTCAGTCTAACTCTAAGGCTTTGCCCATTCTTCTTCTACCTTCATGCGCTGCTCTATCTTATTCATTAGGAAGGGGTCACGTAGGAAGAAAGGAAAGATTTTACTCCTTTTGAAAACTTACCAACACACGTGAGCTGGGGTGTGGGTTAGCTTGCCTTTAACCCTCCTCCCCCCATTTGTGGGGTTTCATAACGGCTTCAAGTCCTTTCCTATCCTTTCTCCTGGTTCCCCTGCTCTGCCCCCTCCCCGGCTCAGCAGGCACCAGCATCTCCCACAGCGACGCTGATGCTCCTCCGTCTGGGTCAGTGGTCCCCGTGGTGCGGGCTCTCTCCTGGGGGAGGAGTTGCTGCGAGGGCCGCCCTGGGTCCTCCTGTGGCTTTTCCATGAGAATGTGTGGGGCTGGTGTTTTCCAGCCTGGAGCGGGGACGTGCTCTGTGAGGCTGCCAGCTGGACTGTTAGGGCTCAGCTCAGTGTCTGGGACAGCCCTTTCTCTTCCTGGCCAGCCCCCCATTTTCCCTCAGCCACGGGACGGGGTTTCTGATTTTTCCACGTGTGGAAAGGGGAAGGAGTGGAAAGCTCACACCCACCAGCTCCACCCAAAGTATCATACACTCTGAACTGTGTGTGTGGGGGGGGGGGGCACTCCAGAAGACCCGTGATTTTTGTTTTTTTATTGATTTCAGAGACAAACGGAGAGGGAGAGAAACATCAGTGATGAGAGAGAATCCTTGATCGGCTGCCTCTTGCACAACCCCTACTGGGATCGAGCCTGCAACCCACGCATGTACCCTGACCAGGAATTGAACTGTGACCTGGTTCATAGTTGATGCTGAATCACTGGGCCACACTGGCTGGGCAAAACGACACTCTTGTTACTGTATGAGGCTCAGCCCATTGCCTGGCAGCTCCGTTATAACGAAGCCCTGCAGTCCCTGGTCTGACTGCTGGAATGGAAAGAAACGGACCTTTTTAAGGTATCGATTGAATACAGTCTCTTTTTCAGAATGTGAGAACTTCCTGGGTGTCAGGCTGGGCCCGGAGTGTGCCCCCACAGAAGGTGAACTGAAAAGAGAATCCGGGAGTGACTCCGACCTCTTCCACTCGCCCAGCGAAGACGTGGACAGCATCGTCTTCTCTAAGGTACCGCCTGTGGCTCGCTGAGTGGGCCCTCATGGGCCTGTCTCTGGCCCTGCCGTGGTCTCTGCAGGAGCAGTGTCGGGGCCCTCAGAGAGGGGAGCATCAAGGCCCCAGGGGCTTCGAACAGGGCCGTGGCCCCTTTATTTTCTTCAGCATCACGGCAAGAACTGGAAGTGAACGAGATCAGATGACAATGAGCACTTGTCAGTGGGAGGAAGGACCCGGCTCAGACTGCATGATATCATGTGTATAAACTAACCACAGTCATTTCTGATTAATGTGCTCAGGCCTGAAGCTCACTGTGGAGCTGGGTGATGTCAAGTGGCTTAATTGGAACTTTCTAGATCTCTGCTAGGGAGCCCAAGCTTTCTCTCTGAAAAGCCAAGCCCAGCCACGTGAATCACCTCGTGTTTTTCTTATAATTTGAGGCCCCCAAGAGGGCGGAGTTGGTTTCCTTTTTTTTTTTTTTTTTTTTTGCACCTGGTTGCATCGAGTTCTGCTTTGTTTCCTAAGAAAACTAGAGGCCTTTCCCACAGCAGGGTCAGCACTGGCACGCAGCTCTCTGCCCCACAGGAGGTTGTCTTAGTAGCGAGGGGGTGAGGGGCAGGCGAGGCCGCTGTGAAGGCCCCTGTGTGAAGGTTCGTGGTGACTTTGGGGTAGTGAGGGGAGTGTCAGTGGGTAGATACATTCTCCAGGCCCGCTTGAAGGTGCTGCTGCAAAGTTATGGTAGAAGCATGGAGACTTGCCCGGCCGGCATGGCTCAGTGATGGAGCGTCAACCTATGAACCAGGAGGTCACAGTTCCATTTCCAGTCTGGGCAAATGCCTGTGTTGTGGGCTCGATCCCCCAGTAGGGGGCATGCAGGAGGCGGCCAACCACGATTCTCTCTCATCATTGATGTTTCTCTCTCCCTTCCTCTCTGAAATTAAAAGAGAAAAAGAATGGAGACTTTAACGTTCTGGGGTTCTGGCCCACAACATATTCAAGCCTCTTGAATGACCTTCAGACACTCTCATTGCTGTCCAAGCGGCCCTTGTGTGTCCCTTTGGCCTTCCCTGACCTTTCCTCCTGGCTCCTTTCCCTTGCACTCCGCATCTCCTCCAGGGGCTTGCGAAGATTTGTGGAGCTTCAGGATTCCTGTCATGGTTGCTCAGAGTGGACTGGTTGGCTCGAGAGTGTGTCAAGTAAAAATTCCACGTACTTGGGAAGGTCTGTCCTTTTCTGAAGTTATTTAGGAAGAGGGAAACCAATAGCATAAAAAAAAAAACCACACCAAAAAAAACAGAATTTGGGTAATTTTCACTGTAATTTTGAGGTTTTCATTATAAGGACTTATAAAGTCTCTTCCACCTGTACCACCAATCTCCTGCTGCACCCCCTTACCCCCAACACACACACACAATCTCTGCTGAGTGCCATTCCAGAGATGCTGATCTTTGAAGATAAATTGCTTTTGTCTGAGAGAAATAGATTAGACAATATCTACGTTCCAGCTTTAAGTTTGAATCATCGCTAATCCCTGAATGGTGTCATGGATACGCACTGTTTTGTTTAAACGTTTCTGTGTGTAGTAAAAAACCTGATAAGAATGGAAAAGTCTTCACTTAGAAATGCTTGCTGCCTCCTAGTGCATGACACCTTCCCTGGATGTGACCATCTCTACAGAATAGTAGTTATTTCCGCTCCCTAAGTTGAATGATTTTCCTAGCTACGCAGAATTAGTATTTCGTATGTTTTACCTGCTTTTTAAACTGCCAGAAGCATTTATAAGATTGTTCATACTAGTGTTTCATACCAGTGCTAGATTTAGCAATTGTTTTTTCTCAGGGTGACCAGATAGGTACAGTTTTTAAAAATACATATTTTTTTATTGATATCAGAGAGGAAGGGAGAGGGAGAACTAGAAATAACGATGATGAGAGAGAGTCATTGATCAGCTGCCTCCTACAGGCCCCCCACTGGGGATCGAGCCCACAGCCCAGGCACGCGCCCTGACTGGGAATTCATCCATGACCTCCTGGTTCCTAGGTTGACGCTCAACCACTGAGCCACGCAGACCCTGCGATACAATTTTTACTCCCCGAATGGCCCTGGTTTCACACCCGAGCCCTCAGGAAAGCAGGAGGGCGGTGCACTTTCCACCTGGCCCTGCTCGCACCAGGATGTCCAGTGGCCCCTTCCTCTTAGTGGTTCCGCTCCCAGGATGTGCCCAAGAGGTTTTGTAATGTCTTCTCTGGCATTATTAAGACCAAGGCTTTACATATGGACAGAAAAGGAGAGAGGCGGGCTGATATTTACAGAGTACTTACTATTCCCTCGACACTGAGTTTTTTTAAATGTGTGATCTCATTTCATGATCCCAGCAATGCTGTATGGTGGGTGGTTTTATCCTCAGAGTCCTCAGGAAATAGAGGCTCTGGTGGGTTAAGTTTACTCAGAATTACTCTGCTGGCAGCAGAATTGAGACGTGTTCCTAGACCTGACTCTAAAATGTGTTTAGTTTCCGTGATTTTGCTTTCAATCTCCAACACCTGCTTTAAGAGCCACTAATTCACATAGAAGGACAGCGGTGGCAGGCGGCCCATCCGCTACTTAAAAGTCGTTCTCGGTGGCCGTCGCCTGTGTTTGCAGGCCGGCCCTGAGTTCCTTCCCCGGCCCAGCCCTCTTCGCCTCCCTCCTCAGAACTACAGTCCGTGGGAGAGCCATTGCAACATCTTTAATGCGAACCATGAGTGTGCGTTAGGTCACTTCCTGTAGCCATCAGCGGGCCTCTGGCCTCAGAGAGGTCCCTTTAACAGCCTGCCGTGTTTGTCACAAACTTAATAATCCCCCTCAGCCTGCCTCCTGCCAAATATTATGACTTTTTGGTGAGTGTTATGAGCTTCATGTTTATTCTCCCACCCCCGCCCCTTGCCCCATCACTTTATGGATTATTTTATGTACACTTTGGCCTGATGATACTCAGCCAATTCTCAGTGAAGTGAGAACAAAGAATAAATTTCTTTCTTTAAAAAAATATATATATTGATTTTAGGCATCAGCAATCAAGTTCCTGTATCTTATTTGATTTTTAGAGAGAGGAAGGGAGAGGGATAGAGAGAGAGAGAGAAACAGCATCAGTTGGCTGCCTCCTGCACACCCCCTATTGGGGATCGAGTCTGCAACCCAGGCATGTGCCCTGACTGGCAATCGGACCCAGTGACCTCTTGGTTCCTAGGTCAATGCTTAACCGCTGAGCCACACTGACCGGGCATAGATTTCTTATATTTAAGAATTTGTGGCCAGAATTTGGGCATTTATGGAAGATTTTAGGTGGGCTCATAACCTGACATTTTTTTCAAAAGGCCACTAAAAGCAATCACAGGGTTGCTTTTGGGATGTTACCCTCAGCACATCATCCCTGTAGCCAAGCAGACAACCTTGTTTTTAGGTAAGGCTTGTGAGAATTGGACCTAATAGAATATCAATTTAGCGTTTCATTCAGCACAACCCCAGAGAGATAGGGCTCCCTTCATTTCAGTTGGGGGTATTGACTGAAGGAACTGACCTGTGTTAGAAAGGGACAATTGATGGGCTTCTAGGCTAGCACCCCTAGAGGGCAGAAAGAGCATAGGCCCTGGACCCTACCTTTACTGGAGTCTTTTGAAGCCCATGCGATCTTGCCCGTCCTGCCCACCCTGACGCCACTGGCACGATAGGGATAACAGGCCGTCTTCTTGGTTCTGCTCTTCAACCGCATTCGCTTCCTCCCCGTTCCAGCCCGAGGAAGAGCAGTCGGTCTGTGACATCACCGGATCCAGTTCCTCCACCGACGATACCGCCTCCCTGGACCGACACTCCTCGCATGGCAGCGATGTGTCCCTCCCCCAGATGCCAGCTCTGCACAGGTCCAGAGAGCAGCAGTCCCTCGACGGCTTCTACAGCCCCGGGGTGGGCACGGAGGGGCGCGAGAGTGAGAGCGAGCCTGCCGGCTCGGGTGAGATGGAGGAGGAAGAGATGGACAGCATCACCGAAGTGCCTGCCAACTGCTCTGTGCTGAGGAGCTCCCTGCGTTCGCTGTCCCCGTTCCGGAGGCACAGCTGGGGTCCTGGCAAGAATGCCGCCAGCGATGGAGAAATGAGCCACCGGAGGTGAGGTGCCAGCTGCTGGGTAGTCTCTCTGTGTGCTTGTTTTTGAGGAGTTTCTGCTTTGGGGTTATAGTTGGTGAGAGATTGAGTACCTAAATTACCTAAAAAACAATTTCTAAAAGCTTTTCTTTTTAGCTGTATTCATGCTGTACTCTTTTTTCCCTTAAAGCATTTACACCAATAGAAAACATAGGGTGTAGGAAAAGATTCTTACAGCCAGACGTCCTTGTCTTAGATGATAAATGTCAAGAAATGAGTGTTTGCTTTATGTAGAAGTCATTTTTCTTTATAACCCCTGTGGCTCCCTTTGCCATGGCCGTGGTTGCAGAGCTGGATGGGCCTGTATGGATCATTTAGCTCAGGTGAGGAAATTGAAGCTCAGATTCAATGGTTTGCCCAGGATTACATAGTGATCCTTTGGTTGAACTAAGAGAAGAACCCTATCACCTAAATTATTTGTATTTTCAGCCTTTAATGAGAATCTCCTATTTGAGCTTCGCATTAAGGACTACCCAGCATCGCTGTCCCAGGACCTCTGGAGATAATGGGATGGGGTATCACTTTTAATTAGTTTGACTAATGCTCATAGCATTGCCTGCATACAGTGAAGCCTGAAATTTTAAGTGTTAAGAAAACCCTTTGTAAGTTTTGAATGGCTTGGTCCTGATCCTTTTACTTTTATAATTGAGTGAACCTCATTCCCTGTCATCTGATTAACTCCAGGGAGCAAGGAGGGAGCCAAGCTAGGCCTCCACAGAAGTGGCCAGGCCCTTTGGGGTCTGATATTTTTCTCATTCCATATCCCTTCATCCCTGACTTCCTGCTGTTTCTCTCTGGGGATTGTATCTCTCCTGGTGTGATGTCTGTGTGTTCCATGTGTCTGTATCCATTTTGTTTCACCTCACACTGACCTCTTCCACCATTCATTTTCAGTTCAATGCGCGTTCTTGGGGATGTTGTCAGGAGACCTCCCATTCATAGGAGAAGGTACAGAGTTCACTCACTCATTGGACTAACCATGTTGCCTCAGCATTTACTAACCAGCCTCTCGTTATTCTGCCTATTCCAAGATTCAGCAGCTGTTTTCCAATAGTGTCACATCTGCTCAGGCAAATAAGATACAGGAACTTGATTGCTGATGCCCATTCCCTATGAAGTAGGTTCTTGAATCTAAAGTTTTGGTAACAGGGTCTCCCCAACTTCCTCCAGAACAGTTTGAAGACATGTTGACGCTGTGCCTCTCAATGGACCCGAGGGAGGAGTTTTTCTTTCCAAAAAAAGGGGGTGGTGGGGTGGTGGTCGGGGGGAAGAACCAGAAATACCTGCTTAATACAAAGTTTAAAAGAATTAAATTAAGGCCCTAGAATATTTTCAACACATTCTTTTTAAAAATTTTTATTTATTTATGTCAGAGAGGAAGGGAGAGAGATAGACACATCAGTGATGAGAGAGAATCATTGGTTGGCTGCTTCCTCCATGCCCCCGATTGGGAATTGAGCGCACAACCCAGGCAGGTGCCCTGACCGGGAATCGCTCTGTGACTTTTCCTGGTTCATGGGTCAACATTCAACCCCTGCGCCCCGCCAGCCGGGCATAAAGAGGGATTGTTAACATTAGCTGACGGTGTTTGTGGGGAAGCAGGCGAATAGTGCTCTTTCCCACTGGGTCTTTCAAGTGGCTGCTCCCTTTAACTCCAGAGTTAAGTGCAAAATTGAGCTCAAATACAAATATTCTCATGAATCTCAGATAACCATGACTCTGGTGAAGGTTTTCTTCAGAGGAACGGGTCATAAGTCATGCCAGGCTCCCCGTGGGAGCTCTTTAATCGGAACTCATTGAAACCATGCACTTAAAGACCCTGGAAGATGGCAAGTAGCTGGGTGCCGTCCAAGTTAGCGAATAGTTCCAGTGTCCCGGCCACTCGCTGACAGCTTCCCCCTCAGTCATATTCTGTAGGAAGAGGCCGAGGCATACTTATAAGAAATACATTTTAAAAGAAGATGGGGGAGAAGAATAACTTTCTAATTTGAAAACAAAGCCCAAGAACCAGTAAATGTAACCCTCCCCCCCCCCCCCAGGAATCGAGGACATAAGATGCTCTCAGAAATACCCTTCTTTGTGGAAGGTGTTTGCTGCTGCAGAAAGGGCTGTGTTCCTGCTGCCGTAGGACCATCTGCAGCTTCTGGGCTCTTGGGAAAGCATGTCCTGCTGTCTGTCTGTCTGCCTGTGGCTCTCCGTCCTCTTCATCTTACATTTCATCCCAGTCTCTCACATACCATTTCCGAGAGGAAAGGGAATTTTAAGTCTGTAGAAGATTATTTCTATACAATAAAATTATACATGTAATTTATAATTTGGTAATGTATGCTCAGTTACTGGTTAACCACATCGGTTATTAATAAGCTGGATATTTAGATGTAAGATGCCTCTTTATTAACAGTTAGGAGATTTACAATTAAGTTAACAATTGTAAAGAATCTGAGTCTCGTGTTTGCTCGAACACTGCATGGAGGCTCCCTTCTCCTCACGCCAGTGAGCTATCAGTCCGTCTGATCTTGCTCTCCACGTAGAGCTGTGCCTCAGCTGTGTATGTCTACTTTCCGCTTCCGCACCTCGACCTTTACGCTGTTAATATAATCTGATTTAGAGTGTTTTACAATGGAAAGTATTTAAAAATTATAGTAACATTAAAGATTTTTACTTTACAAGGGCCATGGGGTAGCTCTTATATTTTCCTCCTCTCCTCTCCTCTCTCAAAAACCCCCATTTGTCAACCAAAGAAAGTTAGTTAGGTGTATAGTAGGTGCTCCCTTATCCACCGGGGATATGCACCAAGACCCCCAGTGGATAGTACTGAGCCCTATATATATACTGTTTTTTCTATATGTACCTATGATAAAGTTTAATTTATAACTTTAGTAAGAGATGAACAACAACAACTAATCGTAACAGAGAACAGTTATTGCAGTGTTTTGTCATAGAAGTGATGTGACTGGCTTTGAGGCCATTATTAGTAGATCGGGGTAACTTGGACACAGCGCTGAGATACCTAGACAGTCAGGCTGATGGCCGAGGTGGCTGTTGAGGAGCTGACTAAGTGGCGGGGAAGCTGCACAAGGGATGATGCAGCTCCGGGTGGGCAGAGTGGGACGGGGAGACATTTCGTCACACTGCTCAGACAGACACGTGCTTTAAAGCTCATTATTTGTTTATTTCTGGAATTTTCCATTTAATATTTTTAGACCCTGGTCACTGAAACCGTAGAGAACAAAACCACTGAGAAGGGTCTGCTCCATCAAGATCTAAGGGGCTTTGGTGTCTGTGGGTCTTCCCATTTCCAAGGTTCAGGAGGGAGCTGAGTGGTTTTACTGCTGTCCCTCTTGTGAAAACACAGGCATGTCACAGATAACTTTAAGCCCAAATTATAGCAGATTATTTTTATTTAATTTTTTAAAAATTGATTTCAGAGAGGAAAGGGAGAGAGATAGAAACCTCAAAGATGAGAACCACTGATCAGCAGTGCCTCCTGCACGCCCCGTACTGGGGATGGAGTCCGCAACCCAGGCCTGTGCCCTGACCGGGAATCACTCTGTGACCTCCTGGTTCATGGGTCCACGCTCAGCCACTGAGCCACTCCGGCAGGGCGATAGCAGTTTATTTTTAAATTACAGCTTTTCTTAATAAAAGATACTGACCTGTTGATGCAGTTCTCTTTACAGAGTAACTGATATTTTGAATTGATTATTTTCTAGCTGCTTATATTTAGCCTTTTCAACCCCAGATTTTCTGTCCCTGCTGCTTGAGAATAAACATCAGTGCTGAGGTAATCAAGGAAGTAGATGAACAAATGGATTTTTAAATTTTTGTATGAAAATTCAGAAGACAAATTCCTGAGTATGATATAACCCCTTTAAAAGGATACCTTCATGCCCAGCTGGGTGTGGCTCAGCAGTTGAGCATCAACCCAGGAACCAAGAGGGCACCGGTTTGATTCCCAGTCAAGGCACATGCCCGGGTTGCAGGCTTGGTCCCTAGTGTGGGATGTGCATGAGGCAGCCGATCAGTGATTCTCTCTCATCATTGATGTTTCTATCTCTCCCCCCCTCTCCCTTCCTCTCTGAAATCAATAAAAATATATTTTAAAAAAATAATCCCTTTATTATTAAAATTCGAGGAAATGTGACCATTGTTACATGTTTCATCTTTAGCATAAAGAGCCCCTAGAGTAGGGTTTGAAGATGGATGTGAGTCTTGACTGGGTGTCCTTATTATGCAAGATTTATGAATTGTCTGGTTTAAATGGATCCTTAACTGGAAACACATGAAAAAAACCGATGACTCAGTGAGCTGCCACCACAGTGTAGCCTGTCACTGTTCCTTTTACTCAAGGCCTGGAGATGCCGTGGTGAGGGGGTGCGGTGGTGTCCGAGAGACCGTCCCCAGTAACGGAGGCTGAAACCCCTCCATGGCAGGAGGCCAGTAGGGTGGCTGTGTGTTCAGGCTTCCCCAGAAGTAATCGCGTTTCAGGTTGGATTTGTCATCCTGTAAAGCATCACGTAGTCACTCCCGAGACATCACGTAGAGGGACATCAATAGAACAGTGTTTAGGTTCCGTGGGTTTTGTTCTAGCCTTTTTCTAAAACAATGTTGCCCTTCTAATGTTTTGCTGTTCAGATAAATCCATCTGTCTCTAACTGCCCTTTCTTTTTAAACCCATCACCCCGTCCCTGTGTCCTCTGTTCTCCCTCCGTTTCCATTTCTGTCTCTGATGTCATCCCCAGTATGAGCTGGTGTCCCTCTGGTGTGCAGTGCTCTGCTGCCCTGAGTGCCGACTTTAATTACAGAAGGTATGGTATCGTTCCGTGTGCAGCGTCACGGGGGACAGAGTGTGGCGCGTGGGCTTTGGCTTGGACTGGCTTCCCTGGCTGGATCGCACATGCGGCCTGCTTTGTCTGTGCGCGCACCGTCCCCTGGCCTGGCTCTCGGCATCGCTAATCCGGTTGAGGGGCGAAGCACTGAGGTCGGCTGGTGTGCCCTGCGCATCCCGTTTGTGTCCAGAGGCTGTGATTTGGTGTTTTCTGCAGACTTGGCTCCATGGTGCGCTCGCCTACGTCTCTGTGTTTTGGTCTTCCCTCATTCCCAGACCCTAGGCGTTCCCCCTTCTGACACCAAGTCCCACCCATCGCTTTAGATCCCAAATTCAGACTCCGAAGTTCATGTTCTTCTCTTCACTGAGTAGCCACATTTAATTTCTAAAACATTTTCAGGGTTAAGTTTTGTGGGAAGCATAGATCTGGTTTTCTCAGGCTTTACAAGTCACTCACAATAGAAAAGTAAATTTCTTCTTCATTAGCCTGTCTTCTTATTCCTGGTATTAAAAAATGGCTTTTACAAGAGCCATTACTCGTACTCGGAGTTAGTCATCATTTCTATTGTCAGATTGAAATCAGGAAAACAAAACTCATTGTTTAATTTACCCACTAGAGAAAATAGAGGCATCTGGTTTCAATTCATAGTGAGTCATTTGTGAAACAAAAAAGCAAATACAAGCTTTTCTGGACTGGCATTTGTGAATTATTTGTAGCAATTAACTGTACAGCTAGAGCAGAAAGAACTAAATAGCTCCAGTCTCCCTTCCAATACAATTCAGCTGCTTTTTGGAAAGCAGCTTCCTCTGTAGCTGTAACAGAAGTGAGCCACTCTGGCTAGAAACCCAAGGAGGAGAGCGGCTGACCTCTCTCTGCAGCCACCTGCTCATAGGAAGTGCTTTTTACTCTGCAAACCACAAACTTCTTTAACGCAGGAATCCCCCTCATCACCCCACCCCCCACCCCCAGTCAATATCAGGACAGAAAATTAGGACTCAGACTCGGTGGCTTTCAGCTTTTGTTCCTTAAGGTGCCCTGTGTGCCTGTCTACAGCTAACAGTGGCAGGGACCTGTGGAGCATCTGTGCGACCAGCGCTCACAGATGAGAACGCTCATAAGTGGCACTTGGGTTTCCTGGGGGTGGATGCCTACCTGTGAAGCTATGAAGCTCAGCCAGACTGGAGTTGAATGTACAGTTACGAAGGTCTCCTTACTGGACTCGGGGGCACATCTGAGTCTCCTGTGTGCCTTCTACAGTTCCTTATGCTCATACGCTCTGTGTGCCGTTCGATTATTTGGCATTAGCAGAGTTAGAGTTCTGGAAAGGTCAAGGGAAAACACATAAATAAAACATCAGTATAGTCTGTCAATATGATCTATTGAAAAAAATCTGAGAAAATGACCCTAGATCAGCGGTTCTCAACCTGTGGGTCGCGACCCCTTTGGCGGTCGAACGACCCTTTCACAGGGGTCGCCTAAGACCATCCTGCATATGATATTTACATGACGATTCATCACAGTAGCAACATGACAGTTATGAAGTAGCAACGAAAATAATTTTATGGTTGGGTCACAACATGAGGAACTGTATTTAAAGAGCCAGAAGGTTGAGAACCACTGCCCTAGATGGTCCAGTATTTGAACAGTTGAATGAGGTAAGAAAGCCTACGTGCAGATTCTCTCTCAGCATCCCATGGCCCGTGAGGGAAAGGGAGGCGGTGCACATCTGTGCTGTGCCCTGGTAGCAGCCTTGACGTGTGGCATGGAAATAACATACGAGAGAGATACCACTCACGGGGCTTTGCACCCCTTTCTTTCTGAGACTTGGCAATGGGGGAATGAACTCCTGTGCTCTGTTCAGTTTCAGCCTAGAAGGCTTGGCAGGAGGCGCTGGGGGCGGAAACACGCCATCCTCATCTCTGGAAGGAAACTCTGCAAACGCCAAAGAGCTCAGGCACCCGTTCGGGGGTGAGGAACGGGGTGACTCTCTGGTGTCCCTTTCAGAAGAGGATCTGGAATCGGGCCAGAGAGAACATCGGATGTTTGGTCATCAGGTAAGGCTGACATGCGGACATGTTGCTAATTTGGAAAACCTTCATTTTATTTTCCAAACTGTATCCTCAGATTAGGAACAGAGAAGGCAATAGCCCTGTTAATATGAGGCTAGCAGCTATGATGACTTACCCTGAATCTAGTTCAAAGCCAGATATTAGCACTTAATACTAATTAAAGAATATCATTAATCTGCATAGATTTAAATACACCATCAGAGCAACTTTTTTTTTCCATGAAACCTTACCCAAGGATATTTTCCCATTTATTTTTTTAGAGAAAGTGGAAGGGAGGGGGAGAGAGAGAAACATCTGTGTGAGAAAGACACATCAATTGGCTGCCTTTTGCATGTATCTGCTCAGGGCCAGGGATCTAGCCCTCAACCAAGGCACATGCCCTTGATCAGAGTCGAACTCAGGCCCCTTCGGTCCCAGGGTTGACGCTCTATCCACTGAGCCAAACCAGCTAGGGCAAAGCAACTTTTTAAAAAATTAGGAGCCTACCCAGGATATTAAGCTGAGATTTTCCTTCTTTTCCAAGAACTTCTTTTACCACGCCAGGAGTAAAATGAGTCTCCGAAGCTGTTACATAGCATTACCGGATCTCCCAGTTCTCAAAAGCATATCACAAGCAGCTCCTTCCTGGAAGAAATGTCTTATCTCATCACATCTAGGAAAGGACTGTTCTCGCTCTCCTCCCTGTCGCTGCCAACATTGCCTTCTTAGTCTCAGCCCTGACCAGCTCTTGCTGTCTCTCACGGTGACTCTCTTGAACGTCCTTGTCTTGAAGGTCATGATTTCCTTCTCTCCCAAATCAAGTGACCTTTTCTAAGTGCTCACCTTAAGCCCTTCCTTATCCACACCACGTCTGACAACCCCTCGGGGAGGGGGCGGTTTGGGGTTGAGAATGAATTATGTGCTTTGCTGTCCCCTGTGCTGCTCCCGGCGCTCTCCCAGCGTCTTGGGCAGAGACTGGATTGATTTCCGAGCGGCTCCCAGGACATACACCCAAGTGAAACACTTCTAACGAAGCAAACGAAAAAGCTACACACCTGGCTTTGGGTAGGCAAATGGAGGTTTAGGTAGAAACCTAGTGAAACACTTCTTTTTTATTGTATTTATTGGGGTGACGTTAATTAATAAAATTATAGAGGTTTCAGGTGTGTAATTCACCAATACATCTTCTGTATATTGTATGTGTGTTCACCACCCCAAGTCAGTCCTCCCTCCATCACTGTTTATCCTCCCAGTACCCTCTTCTACCTCCCCACCCCCAAAACATTTCTAATTAAACAAGCAAACAGAAATGTTAAACAACCTGTACCAAGAATAGGACACACTTTTAAAAACTGTATTTTGAAGTAATTTTTATTGCTTCCTATGTGGGGGTGGCGGGGGCCGGGGAGGGGGGTGGCTGTTACCTTAGTGATCAGCGTGTCCCTGTGGTCACGTGCAGGCCCGAGGGAATTCAGGCCTAATGAAAAGCAAAGTGAAGGCCTCAGGGGCTGTTGCTGTGCCTCGCCTTCCTGCACCTCTGCTAACTTACAGTTTTTATCTTGTGTGCAGCTTCGGAGCTGGTATTCAAGCTCTTGTATCTCATGTGGACAAGTTGTCTGCAGCCACTTCCTGTTAAAAGTCTCTGCCTTTCCCTGAGGTCATGTTTCAGACCTCACAGTTGTATTGGAAACATAGCAACGGTGCCTCTGACTCCATGGTTACACAGGAAACAGCTCTAAATAATCAGAAGTCCTCAGTGCCCTCCAGTGGAGTGAACGCTAGTAACGGGGTTTCATTGCTTCCCTTCAACGCGCAAGTCAGAAGGAGGCGGGTTTCAGCGTGCGTGAAGGGAAGGGTTTATCATCGAGTTATTGCCCATTAGAAGGGGCTCCCCGAACAACAGAAGTGTGCTGGGGACACTGCCTGATGCTGTTTCAGAGCTGCTACTGCAGGAACCTCTGCAGTTGGTGGGATCAAATGGCCTTGAAGCCGCATGAGTTTGCTGAGGGAGTTAAGTGATCCCATTTCAGTCACCCTCATGCAGAGAAGCAGTCTGAGCTGCAAAGAGGAAGTGAGGAGATTTAGGCTTCTTTCCAGATATAGGGTTGCTTTGCTTGTGATCTTGAAACTCTTTTTCTTGCATTTCTGTTTCCAACTCTTCTAAAAAGATATGTACTTTAAAAACCATTTTTACTGATTTCAGAGAGGGAGAGATAGAAACATCAGTGGTGAGAGAGAATCATTGACCGGCTCTCTCCCCCATGCCCTCCCTACTGGGGATCGAGCCTGCAACCTGGGCGGGCATGTGCCCTGACAAGGAATCTGATGGTGACCTCCTGGTTCATAGGTCAGTGCTCAACCACTGAGCCACACCGTCCAGCTGTTGCCAACCCTTATTTTTAAATGTTTCCAACTCTTTAAGATCAGAATATTATTACTGTACTTCTGTAAGAGACATCTAGGTTTTCAAAGAATAAGAACTGCAGCTTGTTTGAAATTTCTAGTGAATATTTTTACCTGATTATGCGTTCAGCAGGTGTTAATTAAACCCTCCCTCAGTTTGAAATGTTATTAGGTATTCTTGCCCCTGAAAGGGAGGGATACTCTGATTACCCCCAGGTCACAGATAAGAAACAAAGGCTCAGAAGTGAGTCGCTTCTGTGCAGTTGAGCAGCTGCTGAGTGGGGTCTGACTGCAGAGCCTACGCTGTTGCCCGGTGCTGCCTGCCTTCCCTGGCTTGGGCTGGAAGGTGGCGTTCTGTGCTCATCTGGAACATGAGAGCAGCACTTAGAACCCGCTCTCCACTTTCTGTTTGCAGACCTGTCACAGATCTAAGCAACAGGGGTTCAACTACTGCACGTCAGCCGTTTCTTCCACTTTGACAAAATCCGTCTCGTTAATGACCATCAGCCATCCTGGGTTCGACAGTGAGTATGCTCCTTTTTAAAAAATTAACTATATTTAACCCTTATTGTGTCTTTTTTTTTTTTCACTTTTACTCCCTATAACATTATCTTCCAAAATTTGCTTGCCTCTTCCTCGGCATGAATGGCTCATCATTTAAACCAGTGGTTCTCAACCTGTGGGTCAAGAACAATGAAAATACATCCTGCATATCAGATATTTACATGACGATTCATAACAGTAGCAAAATGACAGTTATGAAGTAGCAACGAAAATAATTTTATGGTTGGGGGTCACCACAACATGAGAAACTGTATTAAAGGGTCGCGGTGTTAGGAAGGTTGAGAACCACTGATTTAAACAGAAAAGGGTAGAGAGATTTCAGTTTTGTGATCTTCCTCCTCTTACTACCTAAATATCTCCTGAATACTGTAAATTTATTATATTTGGGGGCCTAAACCGGACACGCTTTTTTAAAACTGTCTTTTGAAATAATTGTAGGCTCTAAAATGAGTTGAAAAAACAGGACAAAGAATTCTTCACCGGGAGCCCCCAAAGTTAGCAGAGATGCTGCACAGGGCATTTGCAATTGAAAGATGCTCAAAGACATATTTGCATTGGATCCAGGTATTGGTCACAGAAAGGCAGCTTGTTCTTTGAGAAACGCACTTATCGGTGTTATGAATAGTCAGTGTGAGACCTTAAAAATGTTTCCCCACATATTTTCAAATATAATGTGATAAGGTTTAAATGTGGGTTTAAAGTTCTTAGCAGCCAGGTCCGTCTTTCTCGGACCAGAGTGTTGACTGTTAAAGAAACTAGGACACTGTCCCTCGTGCTCTTTAAATGGCTTCGTCTAATGAACACCCTTGTCTGGGAGCAAAATACTTCCTAAAATCAGCCTCTGCCATACTTTCCAGCTTTACCTTTGCTCTGTCTTCTTCCTTCAAAGAAATTGGCTGCTTCTGCCAATCTTGGCCATTTGGACATTTCTGAAAGTGCACATTCCCGGAGCTGCCATCTGAAATGTCATGTATCATTTGTTAGGTTAGAAAAACAGACAAACTCAGCCTTACTTCTAAGCCGGGATCTGTTGCAGAAATCCAGTGATGTAGAGGAAAATACTGAGTAAAGGTGGTGACTAAAGTATTTCTGTCTCATTTTCTGGGCAGAAAAATAGACGGGCGGCAGCTCACTCGGGAACAACACTGGGTGGGAAAGCTTCCTAACTCAGGTCCTCGACTTGCCGCGTTGATGGATGAACGTGATGACTTGCCGACTCCTTCCAGAGGGTCAGAGACGCTCTGGCGCTGCCTGTGTGGTGTGGGAAAGTGCCAGCAGGGCGGCCCTCGGCGAACCCGCTCCAGGAAATGTGTGTAGTGTTTCTCCTGCTTGCATTAGAGAGGACTGGGTGGAGACATACATAGTTTCCTGATAGAACTTAAGCATAAATTTCATTTTTGCTGTACAGAATAATTCTGTGTGTGTTTGTTTTTTAAAGATTTTTATTGATTTCATAAAGGGAGGGAGAGAGAGAAACATCAATGATGAGATAGAATCATTGATCAGCTGCCTCCTGCACGCCCCCTACTGGTTGGGGATTGAGCCTGCAACCTGGGCATGTGCCCTGACCAGGAATCGAACTTTGACCTCCTGGTTCATAGGTTGACGCCCAACCCCACTGGCCAGGCAGGTTTTTAAGCTTTTCATTGCTCACATCCAGCAGATGCCGTCAAAGGGTAGAGGAACTGCTTGGTCAGTTGCATCCCTGAAAGAACTCGAGTGCATTCGTGGCGGGAATGTTGAAAGGAGAGGTGTCCCCAGGAGATGTTTTCACTTCACAGGCTGCTTTGATGGGGTTTCATTTCCCCCTGCGTTTTGCATGGTTATCACAGAGAACGGCGTTCACGGACGTGCTGGTCCTTCACGTCATTCGTGTGCCTCTTTCACGCCACGTGTGGGAATTGGCCGAGTGCTGATATGTCCCTTGATGGGAACACGAGCTTGTAATTGAACAGTTTGCATTAGACTGTGAAAGCGAAGTCAGCCCTAAGAGCTGAACTGTGCCACTTTCATATGTAATAGGCAACGAGATCACCAATGAGGTGGCTAGAGGTCAAGGTGCAACCCCGGAAAGTTAGGCCTTAGGGCTGATAAGGGTTGTTTTGTGTGGCTTTTTTAATGTTTTATTGATTTTTTACAGAGAGGAAGGGAGAGGGATAGAGAGTTAGAAACATCGATCAGCTGCCTCCTGCACACTCCCTACTGGGTATGTGCCCACAACCAAGGTACATGCCCTTGGCCAGAATTGAACCCGGGACCCTTCAGTCCGCAGGCCAATGCTCTATCCACTGAGCCAAACCAGTCAGGGCTGATAAGGGTTTTTACCTCTATTTCCTCTGCTCACTTTCTCTTTTTCTGACTGTGGACAATGGGATGAGAATTGATGGTTTTGCACTTACTTTTTTAGAACACTGTTAGGAAAAGATAACATGGATAGATATGTCAGGACAAACGTTTAGTCAGGCAAATAGAGTTTTTTCTATTGGTCTTTAAGTTCAATAACAAGTGTGGAATATATGCATAGTTAAGTGCATATACGTATTACATATTTTATATTACATACATACATACATACATACATACACCCTTTAATTTGTGGTTAGCAATATCAAAGTTCAGACCAAAACAAAAGTAGGAATTTGCTAAGTGAAATTAAGTATGTGGGAAGCAGGGCTGAGGGATTTGGGCTTCTTATCTGAGGGCAATGGAGTGACAGGTTGATTAAATTGATTAGTTCATTGAATGAAATGCTTCATAGAGACCACACTGAAGAGTGTGTTGGTGGAGAGGCGGGCAGAGCAGTGAGAGGCTGTTGCATGATTGCGATGGGAGTTTGCTGGCCTGACCCAGGCCCTAGAGCAGGGCATTGGGAAGAAGTTGATACTCAGAGAATTCTAGAAGATCAATTCAAAAGGACCGAGGTGTGATGTCAAAATTCAAGGGCGGTACCCACCTTTCTGTTTCCAAGAATGAGTTATATTTGGGTCCCACTCACCAAATGAAGGGGTAGAGGGGAGGAGCAGGTCTGGCGGAAAAGACAAGTTTACGTAGGTGCCTGCTTCATTGGAGCTGCCTGTGGGAAACCCCTGCAGGTGAGCAGTGAGAAGAATGAAGGAGAGGTGTGGCCTAAGGTAGAAGCTATGAGTCACCACCAGTACACGTGGTGTTCGGTGTCGTCCGGAGGTAGGAGTGAGTGAGTGAGGAGCAGAAGAGCCAGGCCCAGAGCCCTGATGCTTTTCTTTGAAGGGAAAAGAAACTCCAGCCATAAGTTACGACCATTCAGAACAATTTACTTCTTGTTTTCATAAGCTAACGAGTACATACTTGTTTTATGGGTTTTTTAAGCTGCATTAGAGTCTGCGTATTCAGAAATAAGAGGCACGTGGGAATGAATTGCATCGTTTACCTAGACAGGAGCCATACAGGCCAGTGACGGTATTCTGTCCCGCGTGGGTTGGAGGTGCCTGTTCCCTCGCCCTGCTGTCACCGGGGCCTGTTCTAACGTCTCCCGTTAACCACTTCAGCGCAGCCGCGGCCGCAGCCCGCACGGCGGATCTCCTTCTCCGTCAGCATCTCTCCGCTCCTCCTTAAGTCTAAAACTCTCTTTTCTCTCGGCTCTTCCCATTCCAGTGAGGAGGAGGAGGAGCTGCAGAGTAAGTAGCCTCTTTGCTGCCCGGCGGCTGCTCTCCAGGCTCTGACCAGCACCGGGGATGCTCTGGGCTCTGTCCTAAGAAGCTGGCGGGGGGCTTTCTCCCCCTGCATGCCGCCTTTCCTAACCGTTTGTCTTCACGCTTTGCTTTGACATTAATTCGGATGAATCCATCTTGTCCTCTGTACACTCCCTACACTGACTAATCCAGCGCCTGTTCCGGGGCATGAGATACCGGCCCGGACACAGATGCCTCCAGACGCACAGGGGGTGTTCCCGTCCCGCCTCGTGCCTTCTGTGACGCTGACCTCACAGAGCTTTCCGCTTGATCACGCACTTGTCCTTTTTCCTTGTTTCGCTGATTTTGTCTCATGGGACAGATATCTATATGTCCACTCTGGGTATCTAAGAGCTCATGTTGAACTTTTTTCTTCTTGCCTTTTCCTCCTATTTTCTTTCCTTGGAACTTTTCCCCCCAGTCCTTTTCCTACCCTGTAGGTTTCAGATCAATATGTTCTTATTTGACGTTACCCAGTTTAAAGACCTGACAAGGCTGCTTCATCTCAATGTATTCATAATAATGTGGGAAGTAGGTCAGCATGGCAGATAAGACAGGCCCCAGTAGGGTTTCTTCTGCCACTAGTAGAAAATTGTGATGATGAAAGCGATGATGGGCTCATAAAGGTACAGGAGCTTGAAGAAACCTTTGAGTCGAGAATACAGCATTCCTCAAAACGTATTCCTTAAACTCAGAAACACCAGTGAGCATTGGGGACGGGGAGGCACAGAAGGGTTGTTTCGTGGCCAGATAAATGTAAGAAACTGGTTTAAGCAGGTTTCAGGTGCTGGTATGTACACTGTGAATTTCCCAAGGCAGTCAGTGGTCAATATGCTGTGTTCACAAACTTTAACAGATTAATTTAATACAGATTGCTTTGCTTTTGTCAGTAATTATATAATGGAAATAACGTTGGTTATTTCATACTCAGAGCCATTGAGATTAATGTCTGTTTTTAGAACCACCTCTAAAAGATCATAGTAAATGAGTGAAAAAAGTTTTCAGCATTGGGAAGGTTGAAAGCCCTTACCGGAGTCAGAGTCTCCCAGTGTTCAATTACATACTGTTGGTACAGTTTTTTAATTTATTCGACAGAAATCTGCTGGGAGCCTATTTTTGGCTAGTCTCTGTGCTGGCTGGTATTTTTATGGCTTTTCTTTTCAGTTTGTTAAAATGACTCGGGTGGTGACTTACTAGGTAGTTGCTTAAGTGCACAGGACTCCTGGCAGGCGGAGAGTTAATGCTGCATATAGCCTTCAGGGCTCCTGTGGGTGGAGAAAGTTCTAATGCCACTGATGTCAGCCAACCTTTGCGGGAGGGGAGGGGTGTTTGTTTTGTGTAAGTGAATGAAGGCCTAAGGTTAAAATGCTGCTGATTTCACACCTAGACCAGGCAGAACTGAGGGGCAGGTCCCAGATCTCACTCTTATGAGTCTGTTGGTAACCATGCATCCTAAGTGAAATAGAAGATCGCCAAACAGGTAAACGGAAAACCAGAAGGCAGACAATTGAAGATGCGGAGTTTAAGTTTCTTATGCAGTGTTCCCGCCTGTTGGCTATGTACTTAGTAATAACTACAATTTTGCATTTCTGTTCAGAATCTAGGACAGTTGGGGAGTTTAGGGGTTCATAATAATGATGTGCCCTCTGTTTGTTCTACTTATTGCCCTGCTGTCTGACGCAGCCTTGGTTTTTTTGTTTTCTTTGTTTTGAGAGGGCGGTTATTAAAGCTGGGACAGGGAAACGGGGGAGGGCCTAGGATAGAAGCAGCAGCATGGGAGCCCTGGCCTGGCTTAGCCTTCGTCTTGATGACCCTTCAGTGTCTGGTCCGGGCGTTGTGGAAGGAGGAGGATGGACCTGCACTACTCAGTTCACCAAGCACCAGCCTGGAGAGGGCCTCAGCATCTGTGTCATCCCCTCCTCTCCCAGGCGAGGAAACGAAATCCTGAGATCTCAGCCCAAGTTAGAGACACGCACGGCCAAGGCCCCCTACGCCGGCTCGGATGCTGCTTCCTGCTCACTCACCCATCCCAGGGACGCGCAGGAAGATATCACACACGTTAGCTAGGCTTTTAGTATAAGAATGTCTGAATGCACAGTGAACAGCAAACCGATTATGACATTTAATTTCCCATTTTGTATTCTTCCTGTGACATCTATGAATGATGGCCAATAGGAACTGAATGATAAGAACAAGAATTAAACATGTCTTATGTATGAACATTAGGAAAACATTCTTAATTTGGGGTTTGTTCTATTACTTGAATCCTGGATTAAACATTTTTTCCTGGGAAATTCACTCCCTATCATAGTTCTAATTTGAGGGTTTCAAGTTTCATTTTCTTTCTACCAAACCATTAGGAGGAGAAGGCACCACACACTGGCTTTCAGATGCTGTCTCTGCTTCATCTGTGTCCTTGTAAACATTTTAGACATTTTCTCTCTCTTTCGGGTACAAGCCTTTGGTTCTCACTGTTTCTCTGCCATTTTGTGTTCTAGGTTCCCGGTCTTTCCACAACACCAGCGCTAATCTGACGGAGAGGTACTGTCCATTCATTTGTTACTCCTTTTCCCAAGGGGAAATGCAGACAATCCAAAATGTGTTGTGGCATTTATTTAAGTTAATTGAGTTCATTGGGTTCTTACTTTTTTGAGAGAGAAATTTGGAACGGTGCTTAGAAGTGGTTTGTAATGAAGACTGTATCCTTTTTAAATAATGTCTTCAGTACTTTTTCCACTTTTATTCTTTACACTGTCCTAATGACAAAGGGCTTGCATTTATTCACATGAGAAACACTTCTGTTTAACTTGATGAGCTTGTGTGCTCTTCGCTTATGGGGATTTTTACTTCATAAATCTAACACCGTTTTGGGGTGTGTGTGTGTACAGTAGTCCGTCCCCTTTGTCCTCAGGGGCTACATTCCAAAATCTCCCAGTGGCTGCCTGAAACAGCCATAGTACCAAACACTATGTATACTGTATTTTTTTCTATATATACATACGAATGACAAAGTTTGGTTTATAAATTAGGCACAGTAAGAGATGAGAGCAATAACTAATGAAAATAGCATAGTTATAACAATATATTGTAATAAAAGTTGTATGAATGTGGTCTTTCTCTAAGTCTCTTTCTGTCCTGGACTCCCCCTTCTTGTGATAATGTGAGATGATACAGTGCCTTTGGCCACAGAACATGGGCTGTTCTCCGACCTTATTGTATCAAATGTTCAGCAGCCCCCCTCCGCCTCTTACTCTGCCTCCCATTTCCATGTGAGTACATAAGGCAGCTGACCCGTAGCTACACGAACAGCTGACCAGAATGCTCATGAAGAAGGATGGAGAGCTGTTTTAATTTAAAAAAAATAACTTCTGTAGTCTTTTTTTATTTTTTTCAAAATCAGTCTTTTTGTTTTTATCTAGCATAACAGAGGAGAGCTACCGTTTCCTACCGCAGAGCCCCTCCAAGAAAGACTTCGAAGGGAAGAGTGGGACAAAAGTCAGCCGCACTTTCAGCTACATCAAGAATAAAATGTCCAGCAGTAAAAAGAGCAGAGTAAGTGCCCTTGGTCCAGCCAGTGGGTCTGTGGCTGAGCACTGACCCACGAACCAGGGGTCACCAGTTCTATTTCCGGTTAGAGCACATGCCCGGGTTGTGGGTTCCATCCCCGGTGAGGGGGGTGCGAGAGTCAGCGGTCAATGATTCTCTCTCATCATCAATGTTTCTGCCTCTCTTTCCTTCTCCTTTCCTCTCTGAAACCAATAAAAATGTATTTTTTTAAAAAAAGACTGAACTAAGAAACTGGAACCTGACCTTTAAAAAAAGTCCCAGCCTCCTTATTACACAGAATGAAGCACAAAGAAGTGTGTTTCAGGCCACAGAACTAGATAATATTAAGGCAGAGCCTCGTGTGGTCAACTTCCAGCAAGTAGTCCTCTAGGTTTCAGGCTCACCCTTAAACCAAATCTGTCACTGAACAGTGTCTTTTTTTTTTTTTAAACTCTTTTAATCTCAGAGGACTAGAGTTTACTAGTGGGAGGATGAAGAGGAAGGGCAGGAGAAAAGGAGGTAATTGGTGTGAGAGGGTAGTCTGTCATCACTGGCAGAAATCGCATCTGCTGACCCCTTGTCAAAATGACAACACTCTTTTGCAATGAGATGGTTCCTCTTTCTCGGCTTCAAGATTCGATCTCTGGGGGCCAGTGTATCTCTAGCAATGGAAACCTCGAAAAATTGCAAGTCTCTAACCTTGATTGCAATCTATTTCATAGTCTCAGATGTTTAGAGTACCCCTGGTGGCCAAATATATTAAGAGGTGTAAGAGTCACCTTTCGTAATTGTTACTAGCTAACTTTAAATAGGATTGTTTTAGAACCTCCAGTAGAACATTTTAGCTTTTGTCAATGTACCAAGCGGTAGTAAGAAATAGAGGAAATACTGAAGCAATACAACTTTAAAATATATTTTTTATTGATTTCAGAGAGGAAGGGATTTGGAGAGAGATAAAAACATCAGTGATGAGAGAGAATCACTGAATGGCTGCCTCCTGCCTGGCCCCTATTGGGGATCCTCAGCCCACAATCCGTGCATGTGCCCTGAGCAGGAATTGAACCGTGATCTCCTGGTTCATAGGTCAATACTCAGCCACTGAGCCACACAGGCCAGAGTAACATTTTTAAGTTACATTAATACCCTCTTTTTATATGTCATTGCACTAACAGTAGAGCGTTATTATGCAGAAGTATTTTATTCTCTAAACCAGTGATTTTCAACCAGTGTGCGAGAAGAACGTTTAAAACAAGCAGTTCCTGAGTATTTAGGCAGGGGCTCCGACCCCTTTTCCCTTAGATTGTCAATTAAAAACGTGACAACAGCCAACACAACAATAGGCATCCAGTGTGTGTGGAGTGCCACAGAATTTTAGTGATTAGTTTGTTTGCCACGAGATGGAAAAGGTTGAACATTGCTGCTCTAAATGATAACACAAAAATAAGTGAATAATTTCTTAGTGTGATGACACGAACTCTACTGCTTTTCGTAGTTATTGAATAATGGGACTTTTCCATAATGCTAAACCACTAGAAATGCTATTTTTATGACAATGACACATTTTTACTTTTAAATTATTTTTTAAAGAGATATTATTAGAGCTCATCTAATCTGTTTGCATTGATGTACAATATAGGCATTCCTATGTTTAAAGGGAAAATTTCAGCATTTTCTGAGGATTATATTAAATCACCACCTCTAATTCTTTGTAAAGTCTCTAGAAATGGTTGGGAAATTTCTACTTTCCTTATAATTAAGGATCATATATAAAGTAATCTGAAGTTATTAGCCGAGATATATTAAGTCATTATGTTAATTTGTTATGTTAATTTTAAATATATGGTAATAAACAGTTGTTCTATAATATTCAGAGAAGCCAAAGCCAGCCACCAAGGGGCTGATGGTTCCTCTTCTGGATAATGCTGTTTGCCCGTAGCTCCATACACGTAGGATTTGAGAAATTGAGACTGATCTCCACGTGTCCTTTTAAGCACTATCAGTAGGTGGCATGAGGTATAGATAAATGTATTGGTTGTTTTTGAAAGGCGGAGAGCCTAAACAGGAAGCACAACAGGAAGGCTGGCAGTTTCTGCTTTTGTCTCCTAGCACCTTTGACAGAGAGGACTGTTTCCTGCTTAGTGAGTTGCTTGCTACAGAGCGTTCAGACACCAGTGTGCATACCCGCGTCGTGTTCCCCTTCACAGGAGGGGGTGGCCCTCTGCAGACCTGCCTGCCACGCAGCTGTCCTCTGCAGACAGCGAGGACACGGTCAGCGTGTTTCACACAGAATCCTAATCTCGCCGATACCTTGTTTGAGATCTGCAACGCGACAGGTTGTGTAATCCCAGCCTGTTTCACAGTTGTCCAGAGTGTTCTCTGATTTTTTTAAAAAATTCAATTGTTTGTCTAATGCTTTTTATAAAATGAGGCATTTGTTTCTAATTTTGTTGTTGTTGTTAATCCTTCCCTGAGGATATTTTTCCATTGATTTTTAGAGAGAGTGGAAGGGAGAGGGGGAGACAGAGAGAGAGAAACATTGATGTGAGAGAGACACATCCATTAGTTGCCTCCCCCACACGCCCCCACCAGGGCGGGGATCTACTCTGCAACCAAGATAGGTGCCCTTGACTGAAATCAAACCCAGGACCCTTCAGGCCACCGCTGACGCTGTAACCACTGGCCAGGGCAAGGCATGCTTAGCTTCTAGTGTGAAAACGTTGGCTCAATCCTTGTCAGAGTCCCCATCCTGCAGCTTCAGCACCATCCACACACACTGCATTTTGGGGAATTAGTTTTGTTTCATTTCCTGTGTCCATCGCTTAGGGTAGTTGGCTTATGGGCAGCATTCAAATAGTTAAGCTTGTGTTAAGGAAGCCACTGCCTCACCCTCCCTCCTCCCTCCCTCCCACCCTCCTTTCTCAACCAGTCTCTGGCTTCCTCTGAAGGTTTCTCTAATGGCAGCGCGAAGCTGCTGGGCTCGACCCTGCTGGCATGAGCCCCTCCTTCTGTGAGAGCATCTTTCCTGGCATGGGGGTCAGTCATGTCGGTAAAATGGGGTCGGTTTTATGAAGTACCCCAGATAACAGTGAGGTTCATAGGATCAAAACATGGGGAGGTAAGAGCCTGGCTTCTCTGAAGCACTGACTTTAATAAACACAGAGACAATGGAGTGTATTGTTCTGTTTTGTTTTATCCTTGGAAGGACGGCTTTGGGTTGTTGTAAGGATGAGGGTATTATTTGTTATATATTAGGACTTGAAAGGCATTGCAAGGTTTGAGGGAATAAGTTGCCATAGATTTGTTTTACTCTTGGAGCATGCATAGCTTTCTGGAGCATAAAGCCAGGTGCTTTTCAGATGAACGTTGTATGTATATGGGAAAGCCTTCAACAAAATTAAGTTCAAAGAAAGAAATTACTTGATAAACTTAATTTTTGCTATTGACTTTTATTAGCGCTTTATGTACTTTAGCGGTTACTAATTTCCCCTCATAACAGTTTCCTGTTTTGTAAAGTGAAGTACAGTAGTTTCTCTCCCTTCCTCTCTTGTTATTTTTTATAGTTTAAAGTGTAGCAATTCCATGCTTAGGTTTTCATTGTGTGTTCTGCTAAAAAGGACTTTGCCTGCACCGTAGACTTAGCAGACAGTCATCATTTCGGTTCTGAGTAGGAGGCCGGGAGGCCTGGGTTCTGCTGATCGTTTGCTGTGTGACCTTTTGTGAGTCAACAGACCTCTCCAGCTCCTGGCAGGGGAATGACGTGAAGGGAGCTGAGCTGTAGGGTCGGCCAGGTCTGCATCATGTTCCCAGCTGGGCATTACTAGTGTGGGGCCTCCAATGCGGCATTCGCCGTCTCCAAGCTGGTAACTAGTCCTTACTGACTCCTTGGATGGTTGTGAGAAAGTGCATGTAAATTCCTTTTGACGGTGCGTGGCACATGGGAGCGCTTCAGAAATGTCGCTGTCCTTGATCTTGATCTTCTCAGTAGTAAATGGGAAGCACAGTGCCCACCCTGTCTACTTCAGAGTTGGCTGAATCAGATGAAATAGCGTGTGAGGAAGGCGTTGATTCAGAAGGTGTGGCATTGTCATTGTCATTATCACTGGCTTTGGGGTGCTCATTTCCCAGGAATTTTTTAGATTGCAGCAACAGAATTGTATTCCCTGGAAAATGGGTGCCCCACAGGTAGTGATTGCGAGAACCACGCAGTGCGTTCTTCCTACTCTGCGGCTTGTAGCTCACGGTCCGGTGGGTTTGAAAGGAAACTTCTCAGTTGCTGTTGATGAGCCAGCTGGATGCGCTGACAGTGCTCCTAATAACCTTTACATTGTCCACTTTAAGTTCCTCCTCCCCCCAGTTTGAAAATTGGGCCAGCGTGAGCATCTGTGAACCATGGAGTTCCAATGAGTAAGAACTGAACGTGTAGATGTGGGTGTGTGATACTTCTGGCTGGAGTGAGGGAGACAGCTCAGAGATGTGCCCTCACTTAGGTTGGGATCGGTGTAGGAAGTTGGAGAGGCACCTCGGTAATGTTTGTGCCCCTCCATCACCATCCTCTCCCTCAGGCTGCTCGCCGGCAGCTGGCCAAGCTCATTGCTCGCTGCTATGCTTTGGTGTCCTGAGGAGGGTTCTGGGCCACTTCAGGCTCCACCTTCCCTAGCACTGGAGGCCTCTTTCCGGTGCTGGGCCTTGGGCATGGTGTTTGTCTGTGCAAACAGGCACTGAGTGAGCCAGCGACTGAGCTGCTTAGCCTGACCAGACTTCCTGTGTTTTTTCACAAGTTAATTTTTTAAAAATGGTTGACCTGGCCAGTTTCAATCAATGGTTAGAGCGTGAGCCTGCACACCGAAGGGTCACCGGTTCGGTTCCCGGTCAAGGCCCATACCTGGGTTTCTGGCAGATACCTGGTTGCAGTTTAGCTCCCTGCCCCAGTCGGGGTGCGTGTGGGAGGTGGCCAATCCATGTGTCTCTCTCACAAATGATGGCCCTCCCTCCCTCCCTCCCATCTATTCTTTCTGAAGAGGCCATGGGGGAAATATCCTCAGGTGAGGATTAACAAAATGTAAAAATAAAGTCAAACATCAGTTGTCTAGGAGTGTGCCTGACTTTTGTTCCAAGCTTCCGCCCACCACTGCTGGCCACGTGCCATCCTGGTGGCTCAGGGGAAGGGAAGGCCTTCCAGTGTTCAGTGAACCATTGGTTCTTTTCTTCGGCAGGAAAAGGAGAAAGAGAAAGATAAAATCAAGGAGAAGGAGAAGGATTCTAAAGAGAAGGAGAAGGACAAAAAGCTCCTCAACGGCCACGCGTTCAGTGCCATTCCCGTCGTGGGTCCCATCAGCTGCAGCCAGTGTGCGAAGGCCTTCATCAGCAAGGACGCCTACACTTGTGCAAGTACGAGACGCGCTTCCTCCCGTCCTCGCTCACGGACCTCCTTTCTCGTTTCCTGGCCACCCTTCCCCTATCTCTTCCTCCTCTGTATGGAGAAGTAGCCCTGTGTATGTCCTTCTTTAAACACCATGAAGAAGTACGTTCTGGGTGTAGAACATAGAGCCTGTCTGTTTTTTCAGAGAGCTCCAGTTTCAGACTTCCTGTCCTGTTGTCCTCAGGCCCCAGCACAGTCTCACAGGCACCAACTTAGAAGCCACCAGTTGTCCCCGGTCAGGTCAGCGTGCTTTTCCTTCTGGTACCCGCTGTGTGCATCAGCAGCCTGCCAGCATCACGGTGTGCAGACGGCCAAGGGAGACTGCCTCTGTGCGGGGGTGCTCCCTGTGACCTGTCGCCCCTGCTGAAAACCACCTGGAACCCCAGTCTGTTCTCTGAGCATGGTTCCTGCTTTTCTTTTATTTTTTTTTTAGTATATTTTTTATTGATTTCAGAGAGGAAGGGAGAGGGAGAGATAGAAACATCAATGATGAGAATCATTGATCAGCTGTGCCCTGCACACCCCCTACTGGGGATCGAGCCCACAACCCGGGCATGCGCCCTGACCGGGAATCAAACTGTGACCTCCTGGTTCATAGGTCGACGCTCAACCACTGAGCCACGCCGGCCTGGTGGTTCCTGCTTTTGATAAGATGCTGCTCTGAGATGGAGATTGGCTGACTGCTTCTGTCAAGGACCAGATAGCAAATATCTTAGACTTGGTGGCAACCCCTACTGCACTGTGTGGTTTCAATGCAAAATCAGCCATGGACAAATGCCTAAACCAATGAGCATGACTGGGTTCCAGTCAACTTCATTTATGGACAGTGCAATTGAATTTTATGTAATTTTCATGTTTCAGGACATATTCATCTTTTTAATTTTTTCAACCATTTAAAAATGTGAAAACCCTTGGTAGCTCACGGACACATGAAAGTAGGTCATGGGGCAGCTCTGACCCACATGCAGTCAGACCCACATGCAGTCATTTGCGGACCCTGCTCCAAGGCACTGCGTCTAAAAATGCTGCACAGACGGAAAGTAGTGATGTCGGTAGCACACACCCAGTGAATCCAGGAGGCTGCTGTGGTCAGAGGGGCCCACTCTGGAGACCCCGCTGCCCCGAGCCCAGCCTGTCACCCGGAGGCTGGGGCGATGAGCATCATGTCATCCCTGTAAACAGTTCAGACTAAAGAGTGACTAATCCAGGCTCCCAGAAGCGCTTCTCAGACTGTGACGTCACGACATTCGCTTGTTTGGGGTCATTTGCTTGGAGTGTCCCAAGTGATTTGTTACTAAAAATAGTTGCCTTATTGAAATTGGAACTTTTGTAAAGTTCATTTGAGCAGATTCAAAGTTACTGCGATAATAATTCCCATCTCTTTTTTCCTGGACAGAACAGCTAACACACGGCCCACAGCTTAGCTTACCTGTGCTACAGAGCTTGTGACTTTTTAAGGCTGGCTGTATCCTTCACATTCTTGTAAAGTTACTTCTGTGGATATATTATTCCCCCAATGTTGTCCGCAGCCCTGTTTGTCTTACTGTGCAATTTATTTATTTTTATAGATTTTTTTTAGAGAGAGAGGAAGAGAAAGTGAAAGAGAGATAGAAACATTGATGAGAAACATCAGTCGGCTGCTTCCTGCACGCCCTCCCCCTTCCCCTGGGGGATCAAGCCCACAGCCTGGACATGTGCCCTGACCAGGAATCAGACTGGTGACCTCTTGGTTCATGGGTCGACACTCAACCACTGAACCACACTGGCCGGGCGGGACCAGATTTCTTGATTGGCAGTATGAAATGAAAAGAACCAGACAGCAGAAAGGAACAGTTGGGTAGGGCCAGTGTGCACCTAAGGTTCAAAATTACATTTTAAATTTGCATACCCCCCCACCCCCGCAAACTGAGGCACTCCTGGCCTCACTGTAGGTTAGCGCTCATTTCCAGGGGTAGTTGGTGGTGGCCGTAAGGTTTAGGTGTGACAGCGTGCTCAGCCTGTCACTTACAAAAAGATGAGGGCAGAATCGAGGCGTGAGAGGAAAGGTGCAATGAGTAGCCATGTTCCCCAAGAACAGAAGGGATAAAGCCATGGCGGTTCTCCCAGCGTCCTGAGGAACAGCCGGCAGGGAGTATTGTGTGTCAGAAGCGCCATCTCTTATCTGGGCAGGAAGTGGAAAATCTGAGTAGCTCGGGGACTCAGTCTTTTTCCCTTCGCTCCATCCCCTCGTGTTCAGGGTCTTCCCAGGCGTCTCGGGAACTGTAGCTTCCAGTCGGTCACTCGCCTCCCTGTGCCCTCAGACTCCTTGGCTTGAGCAGAACTCTCTTCTCGGACCCCCGAGCCTCAGACTTCGAGCAGCGGCTCAGCCAGCACTGACTTGTGGTCTAGCAGCTCAGCCACATAGCGCATCACGATGGTGTTGTGATGGCCGGTATTGATGTGCACCTTCTTCCGAATGTCTTGAGTCACTTTCAGGGTTCGATTTCTCGTTCGGGCACATGCCCAGGTTGAGGGCTCAATCCTCAGTGGGGGGCTTGCAGGAGGCAGCCGATCCATGATTCTCTCTCTTCCTTGATGTTTCTCTCTCTACTTGTCCCTTCCTCTCTGAAATCAATAAAAATATATTTTAAATAAAGATGCCCTCTTGCATGCAAATACTAATAGGTTCAGTGGATAGAATGTTTCCAAGCAAGTCAACCTCTCTTGACTCCACTGGAATCAGAAGCTGAGCCCCGTATGTGGACTTGGGTGGAAATGGTCATGGTCACAGACACAGGAACAGCCAGGGGCAGAGCCTCCCGCATAGGCCTTCCGTGGCCGACTCTGGGGCGGGGGCAGCAGCGGAAGCACAGACCGAGCCCCTCGTCAGGGCCTCAAAGCGACTTAATTTAGGAGAAACCTGGCATTTCTGTTTGTGTTTCATTGTTGCAGTTTTTTTATTTTATATTTTGACTTAGTTTTTGATCCTAAATCAAAATTCAACTCGCGATTTAGGGTCAGGTCACCTTGACGGGGAGGGAGGGCGAGTCTCCTTTCTCCACTTGTGTTGAACCTCTGAGCAGCCAGCGCTCTCTCCGGCGGCCACAGTGACGCGGTTGGAGGGCTCGGTGGAGTCCTGCAGAGGAATCTGTTACGTTTGGGTTTTTGGATTTGGCCAGCAGTTCTGTTTTTGCTTGCTTTAAACAGATGTAAAATGATACTGAGATGATTGTTGATTCATTTTCTGTTGTGTTAGCAGCTTCTGAGTACTTTTGTGGTAGGCTGTTGCTCTTGGTTAAAAAAATAAACAAGTAGACCAGCTGCAATCTAAGTAGGAAACATAAGCGTTTAGGACATGTGTGATGGTTGGGTTTCACTTTGGGTTTGAAAGACAGGTCTCTACACAGGCGTTTTCTAACGTGTAGAGTAAAATACATGTAATTGATTAAAGAAGTTCATTGTTTAGGGAAAAGGAAGATTTGAAAGAAGAGCCTAATAGAGTCAATTATTGGTCAGAGAGGGAGCATTTTCATTTTGTTTTTCTTCTACTTAACCGAATGTTATTTATTTTCTCTTAAAAATACCAATAGAAGCCATGGCTGGTTTGCTCAGTGGTTAGTGCATCAGCTACTGACTGAAGGGGCTCAGGTTCGATTCCGGTCAAGGGCTCGTACCTTGGTTTGCAGGTTCAGTCCCTGGTCCTGGTTGGGGTGCGTGTAGGAGGCAACCAGTCAATGTGTCTCTCTCACATCAATGTTTCTCTCTCTCTGACTCCTTCCCTTCCACTCTCTCTAAAAATCAATGGAACAAATATCCTTAGGTAAGGATCAGCAACAAAATAACAATACCAATGTAAATACAGATTGGAGTCTTAGATATCTGAACTTGATGATCCTTAGCCACAATAAACCAGAAAAAAAAATGTTTCTGCATATTTCAGGCCATCTCCTCATCTCGCTGGCATCTGTTTGATTCTTGTCTACGTGTTCTTATGAAAACTGCTGTGACAGGAGGCCCTCAGCTAGGATGATTGGCTCTTTTTTGTGGCTTTCCTCTTGTTCTGTGGTTATTACACCAGCTACCGAGAACGCCTTACAGACCTTTTTGTATCTGAGCTTTGTCCATCCAGACCGGGCAGCGTCTCCCACGCCCCACAGTGGTTCACAAGACGGAGCGGAAAGGACTGTGGAGCACGTATTTCTCAGTCGCTCATATTTAAGTGGTTTGTGTTGTTTGTATTGCTTTAGTTTGCTTGGTGGTTAGGTTTGAGATGATAGGAATAAGTTGTACCTTTCTGTCCTTAAGTAAACTGAATCTTCTTTAAAAAAATAAATTTTTTTGACTTCAGAGAGGGAGAGAGAGAAAGAGATAGAAACATCAATGATGAGAGAGAATCATTATCAATCAGCCGCCTCCTGCACGCCCCCTACTGGCGATTGAGCCCTCAACCAGGCCTGTGCCCTGACCAGGAATCAAACTGTGACCTCCGCAGGGGGTTCATGGATGGATCATGAACCACTGAGCCACACCGGCCGGACAAATAACTCTTTATTTAACCTGTGACCTTAGGAAGCATCAGAGTTTTCCCCAGAATAATCAGGACTTTTTAGCATGTGTCCTGATGACCAGTGGCCTGAAGCCTGAGAAGCCCCTTCCTTCCGAGCTCTGACTGCGTGGAAGTGGAGCGGGTGAGCCCTCCCTCGGGGGCAGCCCTGGAATGTTCATGGGTCTGGAACTCCAGTTCCGTTTGGCCTGGTCCCTCCCCTTCACCGTCCTAAAGCTGATCTTCTTAAGATGCTCTCACTAACGGGTGGTTTTATTTGTCTGCTGAGAGAAGGCATGTACCGTGTATAATGTCACCAAACACTGGAGTTGGTTGATGGCAGAGGTTAAAGAGGAAAAACAGCAGCAGCAGATACGATGGTCGCTCCCAGTGGGTTTCCCTTTTCTTGCGTTTGATGCCGATTCCCTTCGTGCGGCACAGAAATGGAAGTCGGGGTTGTTTGCGCTTTTAAGGTGAGAGGCGTCTAATTAGGGGTGGGCTCTGTTCCCAGCAGCCTCTGTGGCAAGACCTCTTGCAAGAATTTTGAACCACGAAGGCGTATTGCTTACTGCTGTTAGGAAATCGCCTTTAACAATAAGAGGCCAGATAATCCTTTGCCTTCCCTAGCAACATGGTATGGTTGGTGGCAGAGAGCTTGAAAAGGGGATCGATTTGTCTCTGATTCCTGTGTTCTTGGTAAATGTCTGTTTTCCAAAACAGAGAATAAGGTTTTAGCTCATGGCTTTGGCTGATGCGAGTGGGGCCGAGGTTCCTCAGTCACCCACGCACACCCTGACCCCGCGGCTGTGCGGAGCCCAGCACAGCGTGGAAACAAGCTGAGTGGCTGTCCAGTCGGCACTTGAGTGTGTGAAGCAGATGTCCATGCTGAGTGTTTATCATTAAGACGTGTGGGTGTGGGGACACGCCTCCGAAAAGGGACTTTGTGTGAAAAGTTGTTTACTGGAAGCACATTGTAAACATTATTTCTGCTTTTATGATTCACCAGCTGAAGTTGTCTTAAGTCTCAAACATGAGTGGCTGAAGTCTGTTTAAGTGTTAGCACCACGCCCTCAGCAGGTGACGTCATTCTCCGCAGGACGATGGGCCTCGTCGGGAGGAGGGACATGCAGCTGGGCTGCAAGGCCTGCTCACAGTGTGCTAGTTGGTCAGTTTTTGTTTGTTTGTTTAATTCTCCCCCCCACCCCCCATTTATTTTTAGAGAGAGAGGAAGGGAGAGGGATGCAGAGATGGAAACATCCATGAATCGATGACAGAGAAACGTGAGGAGCCACTGTAGAGGAAGGAATGCGAGAAGGCCTTTGGGTCTGGGATTCTGGCAGTCCCCATCCTAGTATCATCCCCTCCCCCTCATCACTCCGCTCCCCCTCCCCCCACCCCCCGTCCCATCCATATGTACCAGCTAAGAGAACATCTCGGCCCGTAGTTAGGGAGTTGAGACGGGTAGGAGCTGTGTAGTTCCTGAATCTGTGTGAAGCGTTGCTTAGTGGATGACATCTGGTTCCTATTCTCAGGGAGTCTGTTCCCTGGAGAGGCAGTTGTCCCCACAGAGGGACATTTTATTTGTTTTGACTTCACCTCTGGCCTCTGGCACAGTTCTGGTCTCTGACATCATGGCAGCAGTGAGCACGGATGACCCCTCTGAGGCACAGAGGGCTGGGATTTTATGCCAGTGGCCCTGTTAGGCCAAGAGAGTGACAAGAATTGAGATGCCCTGGCCGGCTGCCCAGTGGTTAGAGCACCGGCCCTGGTCCGAAGAGTTCCAGATTTGACTCCGGTCAAGGGCACGAACCTGGGTTGGGGGTTGCCCAGCCTGGCAGGCCGCTGATTGATGTGGCTCTCTCACATCCATGTTTCTCTCCTCTCTTTTCCTACCCCTCCCCTCCGCTCTCTCTCAAATCAGTGGGCAGAGTATCCTCCACTGAGGACTAAAAAGCAAACAAACAAGCAAAAGAGTGGAAATGAAATTGTGTCCCTGGCAAACTGGTGCCTGCTCCATCGGTCGGGAGGCTCCTCTTTTTCCTGAGTCAGGGCTCCCAGAGTGGCTTCGGGGCTCTCCTCGCCTGTCTTCTGTGGCTCTTGACTCGGGGTGGGTCCCAGGTAAAAGGACAGACGGGTTTTCAGCTTCACACGCTGCCTCTGACATAGTCACGCCTGTGTCCCAGCCCCTCTGATGGGGCCTTTATTTATGCATTTCCTCGTGACTCAGGGTGACATATTGAGGCAGGCACTCTTCGTTTTAGTTCTGGGAGCCTTTCAGCTTCCTGCCTGAGATCCCAGACTTCGAGTCTTTGTTAATCAGAAACCACATCTGCTCTTGCTTCTCTCCTCCTCCGGGTGACATCACACGCCCGGCTGAGAGAAGGCCCGCAGTCTGCGCTCCGTCACTCGGTCCTCCGTGTGAGCGCTGCACACGGGCGCTCGGGGCTGCTGGGCCCGGGTCAGAACCTGGGATCGGCTTGTTCGTGAATGTCACCTTGCGGGTTTTCTTGCTTCCTTTTCAGATTGCAGTGCTTTCGTCCACAAAGGCTGTCGAGAAAGTCTGGCCTCCTGTGCGAAGGTCAAAATGAAGGTAAGACGTTTCTGCCTGAACCAGTCCAGTCTGAGCTGGGAGAGGTGAGGTGGTGTGGGTTTTGTCTCTTTTCGTCATTTGGTCCCAACTTCGAGACCAAAATAACCCCCCAAATAAATTTTTTCCTCTTAAGTAATTTATTCTGTTTCCAGTGAACATACTTGGGAATTTGTGGCTTTTGGAAAATGCAGTGTTTTCAGAACTTGTTCACGTTAGATACACATTTCTCTGAGGTTCTCGTGTGTCGCTTTTGGAGTGATGTTCTTCTTAGCTACGACTGCAGACCTACTCTGCGGTTCACTTACGGCTTCCTCAGGCAGGACCCCGGGGGAGCAGGCGGGGGGGGGGGGGGGCTCTGCTCTGCTCGGGCGGGGGTGTTAGGGTTGGATGCGTGTCTGGCAGCCCCTTTCTCACGGGGCATGGGGACGGTCCCTGCCTGAGCATGCGTGCTGGTCACAGCGTGCGGTGATGTGCACTGCTTCCCAGGCGGCCCAGAGGAGAAGAGTGTGGTTTGGGGGCATAGCCTTTAGGTGCCCGCTGTGTGTAGTCACCCACAGCCTCTCCAGCTGCATCTGCACACGTGCTCGGGGTGCCGTGTGAGTCATCGATAACCAGGCCCGTTTACCCAGCGCCCTGGCCCCAGACTCGAATGTATAGCAGACTCACCTGGGGGCTTGTTAGAAGTCAGCCGCCCGGGCCACCTTCAGAGATTCAGAGTCCGGGTTGGGCCGGGAGGTGTGTTTCTAGCGAGTCCCTAGCTGATGCTGCTGGTCTGAGGACCGCGCCTGCAGAAGCAGTGAGCCCGGGTGGAGATCCGTACCCCAGATCTCAGGCAGCGGGATCCCGAGGGGGTGCCCGTGAGTGAGAAGAAAGCGCTGATGGGTCATTCGCCACAGAGGTGGTGCTCAGGTGGCCGTGAGGCAGAAGAGTGCCATCCTGGGAAGGAAGGCGGCTCCTGCCGGGCAGAAAAGAGCAGCCTTTGTGGAATCAGAGCGAGTGGCGGGCTGGGGGGAGGCCAGCCGGGGACTGGCTGGGACTAGGGTGCTGAGGACATTGCTGAGGACCCAGCCGGGAGGGGGGAGCACCTGGCCGTCTTTCTGCTTTGGCATCTTGACACGTGACAGAGGTGAAGAGTAGATGCCAACTTCACGTGTGACTTTCTCTCCTTTCAGCAGCCGAAAGGGAGCCTTCAGGCGCACGACACGTCATCCCTGCCCACAGTCATCATGAGGAACAAGTGTAAGTAGCCCAGCCTGCCTCTTCCGTTCTTCCTGACTCTCGTTCAAGGCCTAACCATGCTTATGTCTGCTCATTGGCTACCAATCAGGATGTGAGTATCTGTTTTGTGTTAGTTAGAGAAGGCTGCAGGCTTATTGACCAAAAGCTTAACATGTTTCAATCTCTCTTGGAAGGTTTCTAGTTAGTGTAGTGGCTCCAAAGGCAGCACCATGCCCCGGCCAGTGGCTCGGTTGGTTGGAGCATCATCCTGTATGCCAGAAGGTTGCGAGTTCAATCCCCGGTCGGGGTGCGTGCGGGAGGCAGCTGGTCGATGTTTCTTTCTCACATCGATATTTCTCTCCCCTCCTCTCTGTCCAAAAAATCAAAAACGTCTCCTTGGATGAGGAGTTTTAAAAGGCGGCACCGAGATCCTGGCTATTTAAGCCAGTGACTCCTGTGCACCTTGCAATTCCTATTCAGTGAGTTGACAGTTATTCTTGCTCTTAGTACCTCACAATTGCATGAGTCAGAAGCGATCTTGCTTGTTAAACGTCTTGATAAACTGGGAAGCGCTTTTTTCTTTTTCAAAGGCTTCAAGTGGTCCACAGAACAACGGAAATTGTACTCTCCATTCACATCAGACTGTGTGTCACCAATCTGCACAAGGCTTCACTTTGGTTTTACTTAATATAGTTCCCTTTTTTATTAATAATTATTTACTTTTCAGTTACAGTTGACATACAGTATTATCACAGTTCCCATTTTCATTCTCCATCTCCTTTCTCGTTCCTTACCCTCCTGGGTGCCGACTGTAGTGTGTCCAATGTGCGTCTTCTAATCCGTCATTTCTTTAGACATGGAGATCTCTGAAAATATCCATTCTGCTTTCCCCCCGCTCGCTACCCTTCTGAGATAACATGTAAGCTGTTGTTAAGACTGTGCATGGTGCTCTCTTATAAACATGCACCCCGTTTTAGTTACCAGTTCCCCCCAAGACATATATCTGAGCTGTTTCCAGCTACACCCTTAAAAATAACACAGTAATGAATGCCATCTTAACTGGCTCGATGGGAGCCTGTGTGTGACCTACCCCTAAGGCAGTATTTTTCAAGTGTAGTTTCTGGATTAATTAGAAGTGCAAATTCTTGGATCCTACCCAGACCTACTGAGTCAGAAATTCCGGAGGGTTAGCCCAGTGATCTGTGCGTTTTTTTTAAAAAATAAACATTTATTTCAGAGAGGAAGTGGGAGAGAGAGAGAGAGAGAGAGAGAGAGAGAGAGAGAGAGAAACATCAGTGATGAGAGAAAATCATCGACCGGCTGCCTCCTGTACAGCCCCCACTGGAGATCAAGCCCACAACCCAGGCGAGCCCTGACCAGGAATCCAACCAAGGACCTCCTGGTTCCTGGGTTGATGTTTAAGCCCTGAGCACACCGGCCAGGCCATAATGTTAATTGGTCTTCTTTTGATATTCATTCGTATCATTTCCAATCTTTTGTTTTATCAATACTGTTGCATTGAATAACTTTGGACATGTGTCATTTCAAACACAAACAAGCATATCTTATGGGATAAACATATCCTGGAATAGAATTACTAGATCAAAGTGTATAGGCATATACAGTTTTAATAGAAATTGCCAAATTGTCCTCCCTGGAGTTTTCCACCCATTTACACTCCCAGGGCAAGTCGGCTGTAGAGCAGTGCGCTTCTCTGTGACTTCGTCAGAGGAGTCCGTCCTGGTGGGCGTGGAGCGGGGACGCTCAGCTGGTGTCTGCTCTCCCTTCACAGCCTCGCAGCCCAAGGAGCGCCCTCGGTCCGCAGTCCTCCTGGCTGATGAAGCCACTGCCGCCCCCCTGTTCCCCAATAGACGGTCCCAGCAGAGCATGTCGCTGTCCAAAAGTGTCTCCATACAGAACATCGCTGGGTGAGTGGGGGTTCAAGGATGGCACAGTGACACTGGCATAGTCTTATCATTTGACAAAAAGATCTCGATAAGGGGTTTGGAGTACACGGAGTGATTCCGATGAGAATGAGGATGACATTTGATCACTCACTGCTGTGGCTACAGTTTGTCACAAGGATCCCCTTTAAACACCCTCATCAGGCCAGGTTGTCCTACGCTTTTGTATATCATTACCCCGCTTCTAAAACCCTGAGTTCTGAAAGGGTGGTTTCTAATCAAAATAGGAAGTAGGAATAAGAAAAAGGGTGATTTCATTCTGAATTGTTAGTGCCAATCCCTTGTGTCATACACAAACATTCACTGGGTGCTGGCTGGTGAGTTGGGGTCAAGAGAGCACAAGAATAACTAATGTCACCCCAATAAATTTAATAAAAAAATATTTAAAAATTTTAAAAAGAATCCAGTTTATTATAAGTGCTCAGCCAGTAATGGGGGACAGGAGGGAAATGCAGTGGTTAGACGGTGAGTGTCAGAGAAGTTTCTTCTATAATGTGTATACAGTTTGGGGGGCAGAGCAATCTTCTTCTTATCTATCATTTTAATAAAACCCAAGGCTCATAGTTCAGGTTTGCAGTGACGCTAAGTGCTTTAACTTCGATGAGTAGTTCTTGCTCCTGGGTTCCCAGCATAAGCCTGTGTGTGGGTCATGGGGTCCGTGGGCGGCTGTCGCTGATCGCCCAGGTCCTCAGTGGACAACACAGACCATGGCTCATCCTCTTCTGTGATGTGCTGCTCTTTGTCCCCAGAGTTGGCAACGACGAGAACATATCTAACACCTGGAAGTTCCTGTCGCACTCCACAGACTCGCTGAATAAAATCGTCAAGGTCAACGAGTCCACAGAATCCCTTACTGATGAGGGTAAGAGGAAGTTGTAGCCTACACTTCGTTTTCTGTAGCGGCTGTGCCACTGCCTCACCCAGAATAGAGGCGTGTGTGGAATCTAGTGCCTGCCTCTCCCTTACTCCTGTGAAGATTGCCTTAATTGTCTATAAAACATCCAGTGTTTTGTGATAAATTGGTAATCACACCTACCCCCTTGTTAGATAGTTGTCCATTGAAAGATGTCCTTGCTTTTAATATGGTCATATTCTATACAAACACTTTCTCTCCGCCCCGCCCCCAGACTTTAAGTTCTAGCTCTCTTGGCTCAGTGTGAGCCTACTGTCTTAAACAAGCGAGGTTCCCAGGTCCCATCCAATTCCTGCTTTACGTAGGAATCGCGTCTTCATGGCATTTGATGTGTGTGATGCTCACCACTCTAGCAGCAAAGCCTCGGCAAGAGCGTGTCGCTCCCAAACAGGCAGAGCCCCTTCTCTGCTGGAAGGTGGCTCTGTGAACGCCCCAGGATTCATGCGGAGTGTCCGCGTCCTAGGAAGTGGTCACACCCAGGGAAGTCCACGCCGGCTTCCGAGAGGTCCCAGACCAGGGTTGTGATGCTGGCTCGTTGCTCTTTTGAGGAGTAGGTACAGACATGAATGAAGGACAGCTGATGGGCGACTTTGAGAGTGAGTCCAAGCAGCTGGAGGCGGAGTCCTGGAGCCGTGTGGTGGACAGCAAGTTTCTGAAGCAGCAGAAGAAGGATGCGGTCAAGCGGCAGGAGGTGATCTATGGTGAGACCCTGCCCTTCTCTGCTGGCTCTGCATGGGCGTGGGGTCCAGAGGGCGCTGTGGGCCATTCCCTGGGCTGTGGAGAGTCAGTGTTCATCTGTGTAGCGTCTCTAAGACTTTCCTTTACAACTTTGAGGTATAGAGACGTGCTCTTGCTTCTCTCTATCCCTTTTCCTCTCTTTACAATTGCTTTCTCTAATTGTATTGGCCGCTTTATTTCCTGTGAGTGCTTATTTACGCCACAGGCCGAACAAGAAGTCTCTTGTTTACTGCCTCCACCGCACTAGGGACAGTCACTATTTCCTGTTTCTAGGAAATAGGAACACGGTACATTATGAAAGGTTTCAATTCCAGTGAAGACTGATTGGGAAACCGCCAGGGTGATTCGGCCCAGCACCTGTGGTGGGTCCCAGGGGCTGGAGGCTGAGGAGGAAAACGCTGTAGGGAAGGCAGCTGCTGACCCAGGCTTATCACTTACACGGGCTCTGAGTAGCCTGGGACTCTGGGGGCTGCTGGCAGCAGCAGGGGCGCTGGGAGGAGGGCCCTGACCACTGAGCGTTGTCCTGGCAGAGCTGATGCAGACGGAGCTGCACCACATCCGCACGCTGAAGATCATGAGCGACGTGTACAGCCGGGGCATGATGACTGAGCTGCTCTTCGAGCAGCAGACGGTGGAGAGGCTGTTCCCCTGCTTGGACGAGCTGATCAGCATCCATAGCCAGTTCTTCCAGAGGATCCTGGAGCGGAAGAAGGAGTCCCTGGTGGAGAAGAGCGAGAGGAACTTCCTCATCAGGAGGATGGGCGACGTGCTTGTGAATCAGGTGAGGGCGGGCGGCGGGGCTCGGCAGCCGGCACGCACATCAGCTGCAGCGCCCATTCGCTTTGTGCTCAGGCAAAGGGCTTCTCCCTCCGAGCCTCAGTTTCCTTTTCTGTAAACGAGGGCAGTAGCTTTTCTCTTCTAATTCCATTCTCTTAAAAAAAAATTTTTTTTCATTGATTTCAGAGAGAGGCAGGGAGAGGGAGAGAGAGGTAGAAACATCGGTGATGAGAGAGAATCATGGATCGGCTGCCTCCCGCACGCCCCCTACTGGGGATGGAGCCCACTACCAGGGCAGGTGCCCTGACTGAGAATCGAACCGTGACCTCCTGGTCCATAGGTCGATACTCAACCACTGAGCCACGCCAACTAGGCTGTGATTGGCTCTTTTCGTTTAGAATAATGCTTTCAAGGTTCATCAGTATTGTAGCATGCATGAAGTTAGTATTTCTTTTCCTTTTGTGGCTGAGTAATACTCATGTATGTCACAATTTATGTATACATTTATCCTTGGATGGGTTATTTCCACTTTGGGGCTATTTGAATAATGAACATAGGTATGCAAGTTTTTGTGCGGACACATTTTTTAAATACATGTTTTTATTGATTTTTAGATAGAGAGGAAGGGAGAGGAAGAGATAGACACATGGAAGAGAGAAACACATCTCTCAGCTGCCTCCTGCGTGCCCCTTCCTGGGGATCGGGCCCGCCATCCGGGCCTGTGCCCTGACTGCAGTCGAGCCCGGGGACCTCTTGGTGCCTGGGGCAGTGCTCAGGAGCTACACCAGCGGGGCTGGGCACATGGTTTATGTCTAGGAGTGAACTGGCTGGGTTATTTAACTTCTGGAGGAACTGCCAGACTGTTTGCCAAAGCCACTGCACCATTTTAATCCTTTGGGGCAGCTTATGAGGAAGTACCTTGGGTCCTACAAACACGCAGCTGTGTACAAAATGGTGCTACAGATTTAGCGCCTGAGATACGGCCTGACTTCTGCTCTCTTCTGTGCAGTTTTCCGGGGAGAACGCTGAGCGCCTGAAGAAGACGTACGGCAAGTTCTGTGGGCAGCACAACCAGTCGGTCAACTACTTCAAAGACCTTTACACCAAGGACAAGCGTTTTCAGGCCTTCGTGAAGGTAGTGACGTGCAGCGTGAGCACCCACCGTGGTCCCTAGCACCGTGTCGCACTGGGTGAGCAGCGCCTCCGCTGGGCGGGTCCTGACGCTCTCATTCCCTTGCAGAAGAAGATGAGCAGCGCGGTCGTGAGGCGGCTGGGCATCCCCGAGTGCATATTGCTGGTCACGCAGCGCATCACCAAGTACCCCGTGCTGTTCCAGCGGATCCTGCAGTGCACCAAAGGTGAGCACCCTGACCTCACCCGCCAGCCCAGAGCACCACTGAGGAGCCCGTTCCTGCTTTATGGGCCGAAAGGGATCCTGGGTCTTTATCTTCAAAACCGTGGTGTTTTAGTAAAAACGTGAAACATTTGCCCTGGCCAGTGTGGCTCCACGGCTAGAGGGTTGGCCCATGGACTAAAGCGTCCCAGGTTTGATTCTGGTCAAGGGCATGTACCTCAGTTGCAGGCTCAATCCCTGACCCTGGTAGGGCACATGTGGAGGCAACCAATCAATGTGTCTCTCTCACATCGACGTTTCTCTGTCTCTCCCCCTCCCTTCCACTTCCTAAAATTCAATGGGAAGATACCCTCGGTTGAGGGTTAGCAAACACACGCCTGAACGTTATGTCAGCAGACTGAGAGTGGATCATAGTAAGAAGGGAAGGAAACCCCTTAGTGATCCCGTCAATCGTTCAGTGACCTGGGCGCTTCCTCCCTCCCTTTGTCTGTCTGTCCGTCTGTCTGTCTCTCTCTCTCTCTGGAGCATGCAGGCACCTTTCCTTCCTCTTTCTCCTCTCAAGGCTCGTATCCCTCCCCCCGTACCCTCACCCCCAAGTTCCAAGCGCCCTTCTGTTGCCTCTGTAACTTGTTTCCTTGAGCCATGTCTTCTACGGCTCACTTCTACCTCCGTGACTTCCTAAGTAAACTTTGATAGTTTTGGGGGAAAGAGTTCAAAGATCTGAATAACTTCTCCCTGTCACTGGATGGACGATAGTTCCCCCCGATTCCTCCCGTAAGCGCTGGGATGGCCGCTCCTTCTCACGCACTCATGGCTGATCCTGCTTATGCGCCATTACATGAAAGATGAGGTGAAACAGATAAGTAAAAAACTTGTTGCTCCTCTTCCTCCCTAAAAAGGTTTGCCTCCTTCTACTTGCGAACGTAGCGTATAATTGTATGTTTTCTATATTATTGCAAATGTCTAGCTTTACTGAGATTTAAACTTGTGCCCAGGAGCGGGATAAGCACATGACCGTAGGCAGACTGGCATTGCTCCGACAGCGTGCCCACAGGGAGAAGGCTGAGGGAGGAGGGCAGGGCCTCCTTCTGCCCTTGTCTGCAAGGCTCCATGGGAAACAATTCTCCTTTCCTTCTCAGACAATGAGGTGGAGCAGCAAGACCTGGCTCAGTCCCTGAGCCTCGTGAAGGAGGTGATTGGAGCCGTGGACAGCAAAGTGGCGAGTTACGAGAAGAAAGTACGTCTGAATGAGATTTACACGAAGACAGACAGCAAGTCGATCATGAGGATGAAGAGCGGGCAGATGTTTGCCAAGGAGGACTTGAAGCGGAAGAAGCTGGTGCGAGACGGGAGTGTGTTTCTGAAGAACGCAGCGGGCAGGCTGAAAGGTGCGGGTCGTGTTTTCTCTCTCGCTCTGAGCAGGTGCCAGAGGGCAGCGGGCAAAATCCAAGTGTTTTTGTTAGAAACTCACCACCAGGTTTTTCGAGGGAGCCCATATCCAAACATCATGCAGGAACAACCGTCATGTAATTGTTCTTAATCTTGTATCCAAAAGGTCTGGTTTGAGATAGCTTATAAAATCATGTAAACACACCAAGTTCAGCCTTTGGTTCAGAGGATAGAGCGTCAGCCTGCGGACCAAAGCAAGGGGTCAGATTAACATGCAGGTGTTAAGCACGGTGTATGTCCTTACAAGAGAAGGGCAACAGCCCACAGGCCTGGCTCGGGGCCGTCCGCACTGCCCTCTCCCGCTGTCTCTGAGCTGCTGGCTGGTCAGAAACACCTTCCCTCCCTCCCCTGTGAGGCCTGATTTTTCCAGAGCTGCCGCTAACTGGAGCTGGCTCCGTATTCTTTCCTTTACAAAGCCGTTATCCACTCCCCTAACAGAAACTAACAGGTCCCAGATGTTGGAATGAAACTGTGGTCCAGCCTGCGGCAGAGCACTAGCTTTTCTGCCCTGAAAGGCCGCCAGCGCAGATAGAAGTGGGTGTTGAGTCACTCTCACCCCAAGTGAACTCGTGCCAGGAACAGCCGGTCCTGTGTGGGTGCCCTTTGAAGAGGGGGTTTCTCCGGGCCCTGACACCGAGCGTGTAAACCTCAGGATCCACTGAGGGTAAAACTTGTGTTTTAGAACTTTTTTTTTTGGCTGGCACCTGAATTACTTAAAAGTAAACTTAAAAAAAAAGGCAGTGCATGGAAAATGACTGTCGTCCAGGCTGAAAACTCGCCCTCCCTGGAAGGGAGGCAGCCTCGCTCTGGCTTTGCAGTGACGATCAGGAGGGCTGCACGTGTCAGTGCCGTTCTTCCCGCGGAATCGTGGTCCCCCTTCCAGAGAGGATGCCACAGGAGGCTCACTGCAGAGATGTCTGACTTTATCCTTCAGGCAGCGATGCAAGGGGTCATCTGTGCTCCTACAGGATTACAGCAAGAGTTTGTGGCCTTAAAAAAAAAAAAAATATATATATATATATATATATTTACTGATTTCAGAGAGGAAGGAAAAGGGAGAGAGAGATAGAAACATCAATGATGAGAATCATTGATTGGCTGCCTCCTGCACGCCCCCTGCTGGGCTTGGAGCCCGAAACCTGGGCATTTGCCCTGACCGGGAATCGAACCTCGACCTCCTGGTTCATTGGTTGATGCTCAGCCACTGAGCCACATCGGCCAGGCTGTGGCCTCCTGATTCCTAGATCCAACTAGAGATGATCATGTGCGTTGAGAAGCAGAGAAGGCTGTTTCGTGGCATGGAGAGGCTGAGGTGGACCTGACACAAAGCCCGCGTGCTCACACCTGCCTGTGGAATCAGAGGGCGGTGTGTAGCCTTCTGTTCCGACACTTAGAGAGTTTTCTACGTCACCTTCTGGCAGCGTTCCTGCCTGCGATCCCACGCCTTTCCCAGCGCTCTAAGCAGAAGGTGGGGAGTCCTGCGACTGGGAGTATTTTGTGGAATATGTTGCCGTCTAACATCTGTTCAAGTCCTGCTCTCCAGTTATATTCCTCGAGTATTTTATTCTTCAGATCTTTTCTCATGAGATGGATCTTTTCAGAACTAAATACTTAAACTTTTCCAAGACAGGGCACTGGTGATAAAAAAAAAAAACAAACCCTTTTGAAAGCTCCTGAAAGCCTAGTGACCAGATCCGGGTCATGGCCCAATGTGAGGCCGTGCAGCCTGGCCCTGCCCGGCTCTGGGTGTGTTGCAAATTACTCACGAAAGTGCTGTGCGGAGCTGCCCTGTCCAACAGCCATTGTTCTTCTCTCCCCCCACCCTGCAGAGGTCCAGGCAGTGCTGCTGACTGACATTTTAGTTTTCCTTCAAGAAAAAGACCAGAAGTACGTCTTTGCGTCATTGGTAAGCTCAATTGTTCGTCTCTTCTGTTTGTCATTAATAACAGTGTTCAGGACAGTTAAGGGTAAATTGAGCATAAATGAAACATTGTGTTGTTGGTCTCCCTGCTCTCAAAATCAATCAGCTCAGGACAAATTTGTCTGGGTAATTCCTTATATAATAACCATTTTCTGTCCCTCTCCCAAACTCCCCTATTCCCCCCCCCCCCCCAATTTTTTTTTTCTGTTTCTTTACAATCCTTTTGAGAGCCTTGGACATTTGATCACTGGAGTATTTCTCACCCATTGTGCCCCATAAATCATGCTAATTTATAATATTGCTAGCCAGATTCTGTGAGGATTCATCATGTGGAAAACATGACTCAAACCTTCATAGCCATAAGTTGTCATTTCCTTTGTGGAACTTTTTTGTAAGTGAAATAAAGAGATATTTCTCTTTATCCTACATATACCATTGTTTAACCATGTGCTTTATTTATTTATTTTTAAAATATATTCTATTGATTTTTTACAGAGAGAAAGGGAGAGGGATAGAGAGTTAGAAACATCCACGAGAGAGAAACATTGATCAGCTGCCTCCTGCACACCCCCTACTGGGGATGTGCCCGCAACCAAGGTACATGCCCTTGACCGGAATCGAACCCGGGACTCTTCAGTCCTCAGGCCGACGCTCTAGTCACTGAGCCAAACTGGTCAGGGCTAACCATGTGCTTTAAAAAGGCATCTTGCCTGGCTGGTGTGGCTCAGTGGTTGAGCATCAACCTACAAACCAGGAGGTCACGGTTCGATTCCAAGTCAGGGCACAGGCCCGGGTTGTAGGCTCCATCCCCAGTGTGGGGCGTGCAGGAGGCAGCTGATCAATGATTCTCTCTCATGATTGATGTTTCTCTCTCTCCCCCCACCCCTTCCTCTCTGAAATCAATAAAAATAAATTAAAAAACAACCACCAAGAAATAAAAAGGCATCCGGTCTCACCTGAGATTGAAGTCTCTAGAGTTAGGCTATTGTAACATTTCTTACATCTGCCCCTCCCCCCTTCTTCTAGGACCAGAAATCCACAGTGATCTCCTTGAAGAAGCTGATTGTGAGGGAGGTGGCACACGAGGAGAAGGGGTTATTCCTCATCAGCATGGGCATGAAGGACCCGGAGATGGTGGAAGTCCACGCCAGCTCCAAAGAGGAGCGCAACAGCTGGATCCAGATCATCCAGGACACAATCAACACCCTGTAAGCCGGCACACCCACCGGGCCGCCCGCCTCGCGCCTCCCTGATCGCCTGGCAGTCCCAGGGTAATCCATGTCTCAGGGATCTTTCCTTCCGTTTTATTTTGGTTGTGTTAGGAACAGAGATGAAGATGAAGGAATTCCAAGTGAGAATGAGGAAGAAAAGAAAATGTTGGACACCAAAGCCCGGGAATTAAAAGGTAAAGCTGTGGGAAGTGGCCTGAGACCCTGTCTGGTGTCCTCCCAGGGCCTGGGTTCCAGAGCTGCCCTGCAGACACTCCAAAACGGGGATCAAGAGCTTTTCACAAAAGAGAAACTGAGTCTGAGCTGTCACAGTCCTGGTACAAAGCGGACGTAAGACTGTGTCCCACCCCAGATCCCCGGAATCTTGATTCTCTTGTCTCGGTATCCGTCTTCTGGGACCCTTTGCCACAGAGGATTTTACAAAAATCGAGGTCACATCTAAGATTAAAACAAGAAGGAAAGGGACTTGAGGAAAAGAACTTTCCAGTCAGTCTGGTTTTATGTTACCCTGGCTGCTATGCCGTACGTTCACCAGTGAGTTATGAGGTGGTTTGGGGAGAAGTGTGCCTGTTGATTATGCTTGACCACTACGAAGTCCCTACTGTTCTGTGTGGTCTTATCAATGTCCCTGCGAGACTTGGATTCTCAGGCCCATTATGCAGATGTGAAAGCTGAGGCGCACAAAGGCCGCGCCAGCCAGGGCCCACCTACAGTTCACGGCAGGGCCGGGATTTTGCTCCCTGTCTCCCGACAGCAGAGCGAGTGCTCATCCCCCTTTGCCAGTGCTGGGGTGTTAGCACCAGCAGTAATTGAAGGCCTGGGGTGAAGGAGACCCCAGGAGGAAGGTGTGTAAGGCTAGACAGCAGCCCAGGATGGAGCCAAGGGAACCCCAGGTATTCCACTGCAGGTGACAGGTCTGTACCTGAGGGAGGATTTTAGGAAGAGAACCAGTGAGGGCCTCAGAGGAGGGAGGGATCTCCGTGCTGGAAAGGATGACATAGAAGATTCCTTATGACTCTGGAGCGAGTCGATGTAGTGCTGGGAAAAAGCCAGAAAAGCGCGCTGGCTTGTGATGTCAGAAATCCCAGTGTTTGCCTAGAGAGACGAGGGGAGGTTACTAGATAGAAATTACAGAAGGAAAACTTGACACAGCCTCCAGGACGAAAATTATAGGGGGAAAGCTCTGTTCTCTGCTGTCCCATAAGATACCACAAGGTGGCGCTCGTGTCTTAGTCACGGCATCACACCAAGGGATCAAACCACCAGTCCTTTTCTCCCTCCGCCTCAGAACAACTTCAGCAAAAGGACCAGCAGATCCTGCTCCTGCTGGAAGAGAAGGAGGTGATCTTCCGGGACATGATGGAGTGCAGCACCCCCTTGCCGGAGGAATACTCCCCAACCCTCAGCCCTCGAATCCTCTTCCGCTCCAACACAGAGGAGGCGCTCAAGGGAGGACCTTTAATGAAAAGTGCAATAAATGAGGGTAATCTCTGTTCAGCTCTGCCCCTTCTCTCCCCAGTGTGGTTTATACACTGTTACTTCTTATTGTTAAACAGCACAAATACAGAAAACAACCCCAAACATTTCACTTTAGTGAGTTACCAGGTGAGCACCTTTTTAAAAAAATGCGATTTTAGAGACAGGGAAAAGGAGGGAATGAGGGAGGGAAACATCGATCAGTTGCCTCCCGTATGCTTCCCAACCTGGAATTGAACCTGCAACCTGGCTGTGTGCCCTTACTGGGAATCGAACCCACAACCCCTTGGTGTGTGGGACAATGCACCAACCCACTGAGCCACACAGCCAGGACCAGGTGAGCATCTTGTAGCCACTCCCAAGGCCAAGAAGTAAACTGTGGCCAGACACCCTAGGAGCCCTCCCACGTGTCCTGTCCCCATCAAAGCTGGCTCCCGCCCTCCAGAAAGAGCAGGTGCTGGGACTCACAGTGACCACTTCCATTTCTTTATGGTTCTTTGGCCAAGTCGTCTTTGTAGACTCCACTGTCTAGTATTGCTCCTGTTTTTTATGTGTAAAATTTAATTTCCAGCCCCTCCCACCATCCTTTTCCACACAGTTTATTTTGGAAAAATCTGAGCTTTTTAACGTAGGGTTTGCATGTTTCCTCTTCCCAGTGGAGATCCTTCAGGGTTTGGTGAGTGGAAGCCTGGGAGGCCCCCTTGGGCAGGCGGTGAGCAGCCCTGTGGGGCAGGAAGGCACAGTTGGCCCCGTCTCCTTGCCCCGGAGAGCGGAGACCTTCGGGGGATTCGACAGCCATCAGATGAACGCTTCCAAAGGTGAGTGAGTGTGAGCTGGTGCTTTCAGAGGCCGTCCTGGACTAACACAGAACTAGAAATGGTCTCAGTCATCCGTAATGTTTCAGCGAGAGTCTCCTAAGGACCTGCTGCCATACACTCGGGGCTGTCTCAGTGTCAGTTTCATGTCGCATAACGAAGGGGTTCCGTGTCTCAGCTAGGCTGCAGCCAGAGGCATAACAACACTCGTCTTTCCATTTGGTTCTTCGGTGTCAGTAGAAAGATTAGGAATCACTTGGCTGCCTCCAGGTGGCCTCCCAGTCTTTGTCCTCGGTGGGGCTCAGAAATACCGTATCCCTGAGCCGTGTGTGTTGTATTCCTTCCTGGCTAATCTGTGGCACAGCTGAAAGGACACGCCTGTTTGTGTGTTTAGGAGGAGACAAGGAAGAGGGAGACGATGGCCAGGATCTGCGGCGCACGGAATCGGACAGTGGTCTGAAAAAGGCATGTTTTCCCAAAATGCACTACGACCTCCTGGGCACTGCTCTCTGGTTTCATGGGCTTTGGAATGCGTCCACTTTGATCTCGTTTTGGATTCCCGACTCGCTGTTTTGTTTCCCACTTGATCTGAAGAGGAAAGCGCATGTTAGAGCACACGGTGCTGTTAGGAGTCCCTGTCTCACGGGCCCGTGGCGTCTCGGCTTAGAGCCTCGTGTTTACAGTCATAGCTCGGCCCGGCCCTGCAGGACCAGTTTTGTCAAGAGGTTTGTGTAAAAGGCCCAAACCAACATGAGCTCTTGACGAGGCTCGAGTAGCAGCTCAGCGGGGAACCGTCATTTCCCCACGTGAGAGGCTGAGGTAGAACAGGACAGGGGCTCACACTGTGACCCAGACGCACGCTGGGTGTGCTTCCTGCCCCGGGAGCTTCGTGCTCTGAAACTGGTTTTGTTTCCTAGGGTGGAAATGCTAACCTGGCGTTCATGCTGAAAAGAAACAACGAGGTAAGGCCGCGGCGAGCTGCTGGAGAGGGTGACTTGTAGCTGCTCGATTGGGAACACCCGCGCTTGTTTTCCTGGTGTGAACAGGCTGGCTCCGGGCTGTGCCCTGCACACGTCACGGGGCTGTCACGCTGGCCACCGGTGTCACGTGGCTTAGTGCCGAAGCGTGGCCTGCTTCCTTAGAGCTCTGCGATGGCTCTTTGACACTTGACATTTTAATCTATTAGAATGTTTTTTTGTGTGAGCCAGGGTTCAAACTTAATTTTTTCCAAAGATCTAGCTAATTTTCTCAGAATAATTCATTGCGATTTCTTCCCCATTGATGTATAAATGCTCCTTGTATCACATGCTAAATTCTTACGATTGGCTTTGTGCTTTCTGTCCTGCTAGATTGGTAGGTGTGTCATTTTGGTGGCGCCCGTTTTAAATTCCCGGCGCTTTATAACACATTTTACTGTGTTCTGAGGTCCCACCTACCACCGTTCTTCGTGTCATGTTTTTCGTGGCTGCTTTTCCCACTTATTCTCTTCGGTGCTTTCAGGTTGAAAGCCTTTGGTTGGAATGCAAGTGCCTTGCTGTGTGTAGGGAGCTGGTCGGTCAGATGGCCGGCGGGGGGCTGGGTCTGGGCTCCGTCCTGACGGGAGGTCTCCGTTGTGTCCCCTGTGCAGCAGGTCGTCCAGAGCATCGTCCACCTCCACGAGCTCCTTAGCACTTTGCAGGTATGAGCCCCCTCTCCCGCCCCCTCACGCATTTCTCTCCAGGAGAACAGTGAGGAAGGGGTGTCGGTGGCCTGGGTGTTTTAGTTTGGAGGTTGCTTTTGAGTAAACGGGGCCCTCAGTCTAGAGAAGGGGGCCCTCGTGCTGAGGACAGTCTTGGACGCAGCGGTCAGAGTGTGGTCAGCCTCTGAATCTGGATGGGCCGAGGCGGCAGGAGCGCTGGGGGGCTCTGGGAGGCCGCGCCACGAGGCACAGGGCGCTGACAGGCACAGGCGATTTCCCTCTCCACAGGCCTGAGTGAATGTGCATGTCCCTGCCCCATGTCGCCCTGTGGTATTTGGATAGCGCGGCCCTCCCCAACACCCACTCTTCTATTTTATTTTATTGATGTGAGGGAAACATCGATTGGTTGCCTCCTGCATGTGCCCTGACCAGGGCCCAAGCCCGGGAGGAGCCTGCAGCCTAAGCACATGCCCTTGTCTGGAATCGAACCCGGGACCCTTCAGTCTGCAGGCCAACGCTCTATCCAACTGAGCCAAACTGGCCAGGGCCCAAACACCTACTCCTGAGTGCTTTCTGGGAACATCTTGCCGATCTGCTCACTTCCGTTCTCGAAAACCTACCCAGTCCCATCCTTCCTGCTCCCGCCTCCAGAAACACACACTCCCCACCCCGGGCAGTGCCCGTGTCTGCAGGCAGCACGTACCCAGTTTGACACCAAACTGAGTCCCCACACCATTGGCACCCCTGGTTGATATGCCCACGGCTCTCCTGGCGGGCTGTCCCCAGGCCAGCTCCAACATGAGGGCAGAGTGTCCTCTGTCCAGTGCCTGGTGCCCCTGGGCCCAGGACAGGAAGGAGGGGCAGGGAGGCGGTCCCAGCCAGAGGCTCACTGGCCCCCCCTGGTGCCCGCAGGGGGTGGTGCTGCAGCAGGACAGCTACATCGAGGACCAGAGGCTGCTGCTGAGCGAGAGGGCGCTGGCCCGCAGCGCGTCCAGGCCCAGCTCCCTGGTGGAGCAGGAGAAGCAGCGCAGCCTGGAGAGGCAGCGCCAGGACCTGGCCGACCTGCAGAGGCAGCAGGCGCAGCACCTGGAGGAGCGGCGGCGGCGGGAGCGCGAGTGGGAGGCCCGGGAGCGGGTGCTGCAGGAGCGGGAGGCCCGGCTGGCCCAGCGCGAGGAGGAGGTGCAGCGGGGCCAGCAGGACCTGGAGCGGGAGCGGGAGGCGCTGCTGCAGAAGCGGGGCGCCTACCAGTATGACCTGGAGCGGCTGCGCACGGCCCAGAAGCAGCTGGAGCGGGAGCAGGAGCAGCTGAAGCGGGACGCGGAGCGGCTCGGCCAGAGGCAGCTGGAGCGCGACGCCTGTCAGGTACGGGGATGTCTGGCAGGTACGGGGGATGTCTGGCAGGTACGGGGCCTCCCGTCGGGTACGGGGCCGAGAGAAGGGGCTGCGGCAAGTGGAACCTCTATGCCCAGCACCAGGAGGAAGGACACGAGAGAGAAAGGCCGATTCTATAGACTCTTTTCATAGGAAGGGGCAGGGGGAAGGGAGTCTCTTCTACTGGGTCCATCCCCGAGAGTTTGATGTGGGGAATGGCGATGCTGGGGGCTTGAGCAGGAAGTTAACGGGCACTTCCTCAGCGAGCCTGAGTCGGTGGTGGTCAGCCAGCCGGGACTCTGGAGCAGCCCTCTGCTCTGTCCTGTGTAAGGAATCAGAATGGCCCTGGCCGGTGTGGATCAGTGGTCAGAGCACCAGCCTGTGGATTGAAGGGTCTCAGGTTCAATTCCCGATCAGAGGCACCTACCTGGGTTGTGGATTCCATCTCTCTCACGTCAATGTTCTCTCTCGCTCGCTCTCCCTCTCTCTCCCCCTCTCTCCCTCCCCCCCCTCTTTCTCTCTCTCCTCCACCTCCCTTCCTTCCACTCTCTGAAAATCAGTGGAAAGCATATCCTCAGGTGAGGATTAACCACAAGAAGAGATCAGAACGGCCCCCCCCAAAGGAACCTGTAGCCCATTTGGGGAAACGTGCCAGGGCTCGGGGACTGTGCCCTGCCTGTGAGCACCAGGTGGCAGTCAGTGGCCCTGAAAGGATGGGGAGGTGGGTTCAGGGGCGTCAGTTACAGGGAGAGCCCACCCCGGGAGGGCGGCAGCTGCTCTCTGCGGAGAGGGTGTTGGTGCTGGGGTGCTGGTGGAGGCCCCTTTGTGCTGCAGCTGCTACTTGGGGAAGCAGGCTTTCCCTCCGCAGCACTGAGCTCCTGCAGGCCCCGTGCGATCCTGGAGCACAGACCCTGGGGGCACAGGGAAGCCTGGGCGGGCACAGATTGCCTGGTAGATACGCACGTCCTGTTGCCATTTGATGGATCGATTGACCTTGGACCATGAAAGAGAATTCAGCTGACAGCTTCTAGAAGGGGCGGTTCTGCTCCCTGCAGAGTTGTCGTGTGCGTGCGTGTGCGTGTGTGTGTAACGCAGGAGGGTTCCTTCCTCGCCACCCGTCCAGTCCTCGGGCTCCACGGGCACAGAGAGCGCGGGTGGGGCTGACGGCCCTCATCTCACTTTATCTCAGTTTGGCCTTTGACCAGAACAGACTCCTGGTGTAAACGCCACTGTCCGGCTGCTGTACTTCTACCTGAACAGGCTTCTAGAAGCTCTTAGCCCCGAGTAATCCCCACGTCCCTGTGTACATCAGCCTTCAGGGTCACAGCTCCCCTTTCTTCAGGGAGTGGGAGGGACCTCGCCCACGGTCCTATTCTTTATGATGCAGGCGTTTAGTGCATGTAGTAAACATAGTAATGGTGTCAAAGGTGACGTTTTCAGCACTGGCATCGATCCTGCGTGGGGGAGGGCCGTAAAGGAGTCCTGAGCCTTTTTATGCCGCACCCTCTGAGCACCCCTTCTCTCGCACATGTGCAGGTCTCCCATCCACACACCAAGCTGCTGAGGATCCCCACCTTCCTCCCCAACCCCGAGGAGTCCCCCGTGCCGCCCACGCCTTCGATAGCCAAGTCGGGGTCCTTGGACTCAGAACTCTCGGTGTCCCCAAAACGGAACAGTATTGCTCGGACACACAAAGACAAGGGGCCTTTTCACATACTGAGTTCTGCCAGCCAACCCAGCAGAGGGCCGGAGGTCCCCAGCCAGACCCCGGCGCCCCCCTCCTCCTCCACCCGCCTGTTTGGATTGGCGAAGCCAAAGGACAAGAAGGAGAAAAAGAAGAAGAACAAAGGCCGCTCTCCGTCCGGGGGTGAGTCACACGTTGTCTCCCCGTGGTCGGGTTGTCCTTGGAGCCCGAGGAGGGGGAGATGTTAGTGGCCCATGTGGGACAGGTTAGTGAGAGGGACCATGGGGTGTATAAGAGCCAAACGGTCCTACTTCCCACCAGACCCCCTTGCACTGCCCGCAATGAACCCAGACAGCAGTTCAGGGAGCCTTCCAGGTGCTCGGTGCGGCACATGCGTGCGGAGGCGGCACATGCCTGCGGAGGACAGGCTTCCCTCTCAGGGTCCATCTAGCTCAGGAATGAGCCCCCCTCCCGGGAACACTCCAGCCTCCCGCCTTCCCCGGCCTCGCCAGGGACTGATAATAGTACCTGTGCTCAGTGCGCACTTCAGTATCACGTAGGCTCCTGGCAGGAGTGAGGGCGGCGAGCAGGGGGCAGCCCCCCAGCCCCTCGTCTATCTGCAGTTTAGGAGCCTTGTGTTTGGGGAGGAAAAGAGGGAGCTCGATTTTTTTCTGAATTTCTTTTTCCTTCTGTGTCCCCTTTTCCAGACGGCCCTGCATCAGAAGTGCCCGCAGAGGGTGAGGAGATCTTCTGCTGACCCCCCACCCCTGCTGGCCGTGGCACCAGCCCCCTCCTGCTGTCCCTGCGTGCCCGCTCTCCTGCGTGGACACCACCCTCTTCAAGCATCGCTCCTCCGCACTGCAGGGCCGGGACCTGAGGGACAGGGGCTCCCGCGCGTCGGTGGGTGAGGAGGCCCGGACTTCCCACCCTGGCGACGGGGTGGGGGCCGGCCGGTTGAGGGTGTTACACTGAAAGTAGTGTCCCCAGAAGTCCAGGCGACGGTGTGGGCCATGTCAGGAATTCCTAAAAGCTGAAAGAATGTTCCAGATGAGGTGTGAAATGCTGGCTGCCTTTTGTTTTGGGGACCGCCTCTGAGACTCCAACAGCAGGTGGAGTGGACTTGCTGTGTGTGCATACACAGTGACCGTCTGCGTCTGCACGTGTGGCTGGCAGGATCACGCAGTCTGTCCGTGACCACTGCATAGGCGCGTGCAGGCTTGGCTCTCGCCGCTGGGCCCCGAGGCGGTTTCCCACCCCCCACTCCACACCCCTGTTTGCATGTATCTCAGTTCACTGTAGAAGGGATGACGGACACGTGTGGAAACCAGTGAGAAAAGACTTGGTGTTTCAAAAGCATCCGATCTGCACCTCCTCAATTCTCGTGTTCCAGCCACCAAAAAAAGGGTCCGATTTCATTGATCAATTCGGAAGAAATTCCACCCTGGCTTTCCAAGGTGTTTGCCCACATGTTCTGGGCGTGATGAAGCAGAGGCCTCCTCGCCACGACCCCTGCAGGGTGACACTTTTTGGTTGTCACTGACCCTCAGAAGGGGCCACGCCTCCTGGCAGTGTTCCTGAGGACCACGGTGGCTCCCGGGGAAGCTGGTCCTGCCTGGCGCTCACGTGGGAGACAGCGGCCCCCCGGCTTCTCCAATAGGGACCGCTTCTCCTGCAGGAGCTTGTCCCCGCCCCGGGCTGGGACCCCCAGCTGGGAAGCGGCTCAGTGACGGTGTGACCTGGTGGTCTGTCTCGAACAGCACAGGAAAGACGGCCGGGTGTGGCTTGGGAGGGCTCTCACTGTCCGGAGGCTTGGCAAACTTTAACTTCTTAAAAAGTTCTTTAAAAACCTGAAGGCCTTTGGTTATTGCACTCTGCCCCGTGAAGATGCCTCAGAGGCGGCCTGTTTCCTGTCCTCTGTCTTCTGTCCTTTTTGCCTTCTGCGCTGGGTCTGTATTTGCTTTCAGCTTGTCACCAGCTGGGCGGTGCCGGGGTTCATGGGCGTGGCTCCCCTGCGAGGCCGCACCTGCCCCGCTGTGGCTGCCGGGAGGGACCCCGGGGACCGTGCTCTAACGCGGCTCCCACTCCTGCCTTCTGCCCCTCGGGAGCCGTGACCATCCTTTTTGAAAAACAAAAAATCTGTAACTTGGTGCTTGATGAATTGCAAGCTGGCCTTGCAGATGGAGATATTTATCTTTCAGTTTATTTGAAAGAGGTCTGGTTTAAAATCGTTAGCTAGTTTTGTTTTATTTATTGTGTGTGTGTGTCCATGTCCGTGTGTGTGAAGGGCGAACATACTGTCCCAACGGTTACCCAGCTCCCTGGTCACTGTGGAGGGTGACCGCGCCGGCCGCTCACTCCTCAGTGTCTGCAAGTGCCTTGAAGGCCCACAGACGCCAGGGCGGGGAAGGGTCCCTCTCCTGCCCCACCCCGGCCCCAGCGCAGCCTTTGACCAGGGAAGGGGTGTCTTCCTGCCGCCGAGGAGGGACACTTGCCTGGTTCTGTCATTGAGTTTCTTTCCCTCCAGCAATAGACTTGAGGAATAAAACCAACCGGTTTCTCCTTTTCTCTCGTAACCATGTATCCACCCCACCCCTCCGCCCACCACCAAAGACCCTACACAGCAAGCAGCCAGTCCCCCCAGCTTCGCGGCACAGCCATGCCCACCGGGCCCCCCGGAGCTCCGCTGTCTGTCCTTGTCGCCTGCTGGGTCACCCCGGGGCTCCGTGTCGCTCTGCTGGAAGGCAGCACCGGGTCCACGTGCGCCCGGCCGCCTGTGCCCGGGACGATGCGATGGGCTGTCGGGCTGTGCTCAGAGGCCGGTGCACAGGGAGCGTGTGGCTGCACGGCTTGGCTTCCGTTTGAGACTCACTCCCCCGCCTGCCCCCTCCCTCCGAGGTGGACTTGGGGATTTTTGCTGCCGTGCTTGTGTTATGACCTTGAGGACGGCGCGGTCTCTGAGTCCAAGCCCGCCTGGGTTTCTTTCCTGGGAGAAGGGGTGGACTTCTCGGGTGACTCAGGTTCTCTATCAGCCTCCAGAGATCAGGTGCCCAACATTGTGTTTAAGTTTTGGGGGGACGAAGGAGACACCTTCCAGAGTCCCCAGGTCTCCAGAATCTAATGAGTTTCCTGGAAGGAGGGGTACCTTCTCTCCATTATATCTCGGTAATTGTCATCCTACCTGGGCCACCTGGGCACTTTTCACGCTGTCGCCAGCTGGCTTCGCTTTTGTGACAACTATGTCAACTGTTTCCTTCTTGGAAAACGCAGAAGGTTAAAAACACGCCAATGGCCACAATTCAGCCTTTGCCAACGTTCCATCCTACCCCCGAAGCTGTATGTGGGCAAGAAATCTGTGTCAAGATTTTTTTGGAAAAGGTACGAATCTTACCTTTTTTCCTCTTAAGTCTCAGGGCATTACCACTGGAACCTGTCCCTTTGCTCACTTGCTCCCTTATCTGTTACCTTCCCAAGCCTGGCATTAGCAGCAGTGAGCATAGCGTGAGGCCCTGGGGCTTTGTGGGGCCTTTTTGGGGCGGGAATAGAGCGCATAGGGTTTAACAAAATGGGCTCTGCCTTCAGAAAAGCTGGGACCGCACATCACCTTCGAGGCCAGACCGTGGTCCGGAAGTCGCTCCTCCTCCATTCTCCGTCTCTCAGTTCTTTCTCCCCAGGGGTCTTTCCCCCCCGAGGGTTTGAGTGTGGACCTTGGAGCCGCATTTACTCCCGTACGATGGTGGCAGTTGTGCCAGAGGACAGCCGAGTCCTGGGAGGGGTGTAGAGAGAGGGGCCTGGTGAGGGGGCTCCAGGGCCACAAAGAGGGTGGTTTGGAGGGGACACTGCCACAGGGCATCGACCCCCTCTACACGCTGGGGTGTGCTTGGAATGGGGAGCCTGCAGGGACGGTGGCTGGCAGGGTGGGTGTGCCTCGTCCCTGCAGCGGGACAGTTGGACAACACGGCTGTGGTCCTGACTGGCCAGGCCCTGGCGCTCGTTGGCCTGAAGAGACGGGAGGGGCCCGGCGTGCTTGGCTTTGCTGCTTCCTCTTTCTTCCAAAGCAGCCTGACACTCCTCCTTAACCAGAGCCTTGGGACGGACCTGCTGGCCAGGTGTTAGGATGACAAGTATTGTAATGCGGCCATAATAGGAAAACACATACAGGCTGCTGCTTCCCATGTCCTCCTCTCACTCAATTTATGCAAAGACGACAGGCCTCGAATGACTTCTCCATCTCGTGAGGTTCAAAGATGGTCAAACGCAAGTGGGCCAGGCTCTCCCGCCGCAGACCCTGCTGAGCCGCTGCCGACACCCAGCCGGAGCCGGCCTGTGCCCGCCTCCTGCGGCCAACGGATCGGCCCCCGTGCACCCCGCTTGTCACCTCTGCCTTGTGCAGCCGCCCAGCAGGAAGGGCAGCGAGAGCACCGACAGGGCCCCGCCCTGTGGTCACGGCTCAGCCTGTGGCTTCCTGTGTGTCATGCACCCCGTGGGGGCGCAGGGGCCATCGGGACAGGCAGGAGGTGACCGCGCACACCTGCGTCTGCTCATTCGCGTTTCCCTGTGTGAACATTTCTGTGCTGAATCCCACTAAGTAAGGGGTGAAACCCACGTGCTGTATATGCATTTGTAATTATGTATAAAGTGAACAGTTTTAAACTGTAAAGATTTTTTTTCAGTGTGTTTTCTGGAATTTTGCCACAACATACTGGCTTTGTATTTTATTTATCTTCCTGTCTAGTTACTGGCTTCAGATTTCTGTAAAGTACCCCCCGACCCTTCCAAAAAAATAAATGTTCTTTACGTCTTGACTGCGGGTGTGTGGCTGTCCGTCCGGGTCTGGGCTTGCTGGAGATAACTCTGGGTTCCTGGTAAAGGGGGACCCCCTCCCCAACTCCAAGGCTCTCCTTCCTCCCAGCGGAACCTATTTCCGCATTTGGGGACAGGAACCAGGAGAGCCTGGAGCACTGGTGGCTTCTTGGGGACTCCCACTCTTGCTATAGCCGGGACCCCGAACCCCGGGGTGCCAAGTGCCAGCACTCTGTCCAGTTAAATCAGGGCAGTGGAAAATGCCCTTTGCCATAGACTCCTATGTAAAGAGATGGTTAATTTGCCTTTGCCAGTTTTCTCTACCCCATCCCACTCTCCAAACAGGGCAACTGTCAAAACACGATCGGGAAGAAAAATCTTACTTGCCTCGAGCCCCACAGGGATTGGCTGGATTTGATCACAGAAGGCGGGCTCCACGGAGAAGCCGCTGCCACACACCACAGCGGAGGGGCTGGGCTGAGCTGCCCGTGGGAGCCAGGCTGCTGCTCCTGCAAAAGGCCCCCATCCCCCGGGACCCTGGGCACTGTGCCCTGTGGTGCCATGCAAAGCCGCCTGGGATCTTGGCTTTGCCACTTATAAGCTCCTCTCACAACAATGGGAAGAAGACATCCCGCCAGAGTGCCAACACCTTCCCTTTCCCAGTGAACTTGCAAGGGTACCGATGTCTTAAGAGTCTCCTCTATGCCCGGCCCGCGTGGCTCAGTGCTTGAGCATGGACCTATGACCAGGAGGTCACAGTTCAATTCCCTGTCAGGGCACATGCCTGGGTTGCAGGCTGCATCCCCAGTAGGGAGTGTGCAGGAGGCAGCTGATCACTGATTCTTATCACTGATGTTTCTCTTTCCCTCTCCCCCAACCTCCTGAGACAGGCCTCCCGTGGTCCTTGGGTTTGAGTCAGGGACGGGCCTTGTCTGGGAGGCAAGAAGCGCACGGAGGTCCCATCCTTCCTTCCGGAACAGACGCACAGCGCGCTCAGGGCTGCAAGAATCCAGACCGCCATCCGCCAGGGACCCTGCTGGGCCCGGAGCCTGGGCCACAGCGCAGAGCTGGCTGCCGAGTGGCTGACACAGACGTGGCGTTTTCCTGTCCGCGGGTCCCGTGCCCGAGGGAGCGTCCGAGGTGTACAAGCCGCCTCAGATTGGGTTGCAGCAACGGCTCTGCCCGGACAGGAAGTTGGTAGTGAATGCCCAGGACAGGAATCTGAGAAGTGAAAGGAAGCCAAGAGGCCAGAAGAGAGCTTGCGGGGGAAGGGGAAAACGCAGTGCGCAGGTCTTGTCTTTTCCTCGGAAGCAGAATGGAGGTCAGCTGAGCTGCAGGGCCTCAGAAATAAGATGGGGAACATGTCCAGGGGACCTGGCCCCTCACCCCCTAGTAGCCTGATGTTGCCTGGTCAGGGAGAAGTCCCTCCCCACAGTTCCTGTTCTTGGAAGCTTGTGGGTCGGGGTCACTTAAGGATGGTGAGGCAAGCCCCGTGGGCACTGCCCCGCCCCCCGCCCCACCCCCCCGGGGGTGTCCTGTGAGGAGGCGCAGTGGGGAAGGGGCCAGGCTGGGCAGCAGCTGCTCTGCACCCAGTTCAGGAAATGTGAGTTGGGCCTTTCCCACCCCCACCCCTACCAGTCTCCAGCCATGTCTGGTATCCTAGTCACAGCCTGGCCAGTCCCCAAGCCTCCTTTCATATGCTAATGGAGGCTCTGCTCTGCTGGAAACAGTCCCCACAGAATTTAGGGCTGTGCCTCCCTCCTGGCGCCTTTGTGGGCCTTGCCTTCTCCCTGGGAAACTGTATCTGGGGGGGGGGCGGTCCCAGGAGGGGAGAGCTGACTGGGGGGAGGGGCGTGACTAGAACTGGCTCCTGGGAACAGACCAGCTGAAACCTCCCTAGCTGCCCCTTCCCTCCGAGGGTCCCCGAGCTTCCCACCCCACCCCCAGCTTCGGAGTTGGAGCCGGGCAGTTGCCTGGACAACCTGGTTCTCCCCAGCCTGGCCTCGTGTGTGTCCACAGGAGGGGCCCAGGGCCACCTGACACACTCTCCTGGCACCCACAGGGGCCTGGCTGCGGCGAGGAGCTTGGGGCGGGCCCAGGGGGTGCTGCTCAGACTGTGGAGAGGAGCTGGGTCCTCTGATGGCAGTCAGCCAGGCCCCCAGGTAGCTCAGGGCGTGACAGTCCAGGCATGGGAGGAGGCATGGTGCCAAGAGGGAAAGCACAGCTTCTGCGCTGAAACTCGGCCGCTCTGAGTCTCCCGGCGGCCGGGGCCAAAAGGGAAACATTCTAACGGGGTTTCCTTCGACTCCCCACAAAAATTTGGAATGCCTTTTCTTCCTAGAATCTTCCTATTTTTATAAAAAAATTTTTTATTGACTTCAAAAAAAGGGAGAGGGAGAGATAGGAAACATCAGTGATGAGAGACATCTATTGGCTGCCTCCTGCACGCCCCCCAATGGGGATCGAGCCCACAAGCCTGGCCTGTGCCCTGAATGGGAATTGAACCCTGACCTCCTGGTTCATAGGTCGACACTCAACCACTGAGCCACGCCGGCCGGGCTAGAACCTAACACACAAATTAGTTGGAAGCTTGCAATATGAAAGGGCAAAGGAAATGGACATTGTTGAAGGGAGTTTGGGAACCTCAAGTACCTGAGAAGAGGGACCTTGCAAAGGGAGCCAGCCCTGTACAAGGAGAGCTGGGGCCGGAGCCCAGCCAGCCTGTCGCCCATGGGCCCCCCACCCTGCACTGTGCCCCTGGAGCTCAGCTGGCGGGACCACACACGCCTGCAGAGGCCCCCACTGGACCCCAGGGCACCGCTCAGACTCCTAGGAGGGCACAGACCGGGCGCGGGCCTGCGCGGTAACGACTGGGAGTAACGCGCCCGCTTAATGGGCTTGTTATTTTCACACAAATGAGTGTCCACTGGGAGCCCCGAGCACATACGCAGGAGCGCGGAGACGAATGGAATTTCTCAAGTGAGCACTCGGGACGGCTTTTCCAGGAGACGGTGACTCTCGGGAGAGCGGGGAACAGTGTCAGAACCAATGGGAACAACTGCCCAACAACCTACATCAGGGGGAGCCCTGACATCTGGGTGCCTGTGGGACCTCATTCTCAGGAGGGGCAGCCCCGAGCCCTGCCTGGTGGGGTGACCATCGACGTCAGCCCATGACTGTCCCCCAAGACGGGCCCCGGAGCCCAAACAAACAAGCATGTTCTCAATTCATTTATTAACTTAGACACGGAGAGGGTCCCGCCAGGGAGGGCACCGAGGTACTTTGTGCTGTGAGGCGTGTGCTTAGCTCAGCCCAGCAGCCGACGGAGCAGGGCCTGCAGACCCAGCAGCTGCTTCTCGCCCAGCCCCTCCCCCGGCCAGGGCTCCCCAGTTCCCAGCAGAGCCATCTCCTGGGGTGGGGCCCCGCGGCTGCAGGGGGCCGAGAGGGAGCAGCAGCCTCTGAACTGGAGGGGCACCTTCTGCTCTCAGACGTTCCGAGTGGCAGCTGGGGCGCATCAGTGAGTGAACCCCACTTCAAGGTCCAAGTCCCCGGGAGAAGCCCAAGGCTAGTGCCTGCACAGAGGGACGGGAGGGGTGGGCTGGGCTGGGATACAGGGAGGAGGGACCAGCCACTTGGACGGTGAAAAACAACGAGCAGATGTTGGCAGTTCTCTCGGGACGGAGCTTGCGTTGTGAGCCCGGGGGGCAGAGGGGTCAGATCCAGTTACAGCTGGAAGGCCAGGATGCCAGGGGCCAGCGGGGTCCGGAGCGGTGACCTCGTGGCTGACCTCCGCACTGAGATGCATCCAGCGCCAGGGGATGTCCGGGGGGCCCCTGGAGTCCCTCGGGGTCCCCATCAGGAGTCGGGGGCATTGCTGGTGCTTGTGATGTGCTCTGAGGAGGGGAGGCACCCCCTGTCCAGCGGCCTGTGGTACCCAAGGTCCTGGGTGCTGCCGTGTGATGGGCCATGGCCAGCCTGACCGGGAGGAGGCAAGGTCACGAGGGCAAGCCCCGCTCCGGGGAGGGACCATGACATTCTGTCATTAACCCAGCTGCCCGGGGTCGTCTGCCACTGAGGTCACCCCACAGGCTTCTGCCCCTTATAACGTGTCCTCGGTTCTCTCTAGGTAGCTCCTGCCCTCAGTTCTGCTGGCCGTCCCCCGAGACCTGGGACATCCCCTGTGGGTGACATCACAGCAGGGACAGGGACGCGCGTCACAGGCTGCAGGCGGGCTGCCCCCATCCAGGGCTCTTCATGCCTGGCCCCTGGCCCTGGCCACGACTTGCAGAACAGGTGACCTCCAAGTCCTGCAAACGCGTCCTCCCCCCAGAGGCGGAGGGAGCCCTGGTGTGCGCACGCCCCTCTGGGAGACCCTCTCCCCCCAAACCCCTGCAAAGCGGGAAAAGCCTCAGGCAGACACCCTGGTGCTGGAGACGGCGTCTTCTCTCGTCTAAAACTCAGAGCAGCTCCCAGAGCCGGTGGGCGGCCGCTCGGAGCACTGGCCGGGGCGGCTGAGCTTCCCGATGTGGCAGCAGACAGGCCCCTGCGACGGGGCTGCAGCCGTGAGGTGGGGAGACACGCAGGGCCTGCGGAGCAACAGAGACGAGGCGTGGGAATGGCGCCCACGTGGACACCCGCCCAGGAAGCGAGCCCTCCGCACGGCAGGCTGGTTCCCGGCAAACCCGCGTCTCCACCCATCCGGCCATCCGGCAGGTGAGAGGCGGGCAGTCCCAGACGCCTGCCCCCAAAGCCCGGCACCCCCACTGCTTCCCGGGGTGCCCACTCCAACCCCCGCATCTCCCCGCTCTTTCTCACGGGACCCGGGTGGGTCTCCCCTCGGCTGCACACGAGAGGCCCTGGCTCACGTGGCCTGGGTGTGGCCCAGCACGTGGCCTTGTCCAAACAGAGGCCTGGCCTTTGCCCCTGGGCCTGGGAGGTGATCTGTGTCACCCCTGGGAGCAGTGTGTTGGCTGAGGGCGGGAGTGGGGCCATCATGTGACTTAGGCGGGGGACTCTGGGTCCTGCTGCACCAGCTGACCTGGGACCTCGTAACCACGCGGCGTGAGTGAGGCCCCGGCTGCAGTGTGCTCTGCGCATCGTCTCTCTCTGGGGCCAGGACAGGCACAGTCCTGACTCCACAGGGAGAGGACGCGATGCTTCGTGGATACTGTGCGCTCTGACCGCCCCGCCCCCGTGCACCTCTGGCTGTGGCTGATCTTAAGCTATACCCTTTCCCTGTAATAAGACATAACCATGAACAGACAGCCTCAGTGCGTTCTGGGAAGCCACTAGCCTGCGGCTGGAGTCAGAAGGGAGGACACTGTCGCTCGGAGAGTGTGCCCTCGGACTTGGCAGAGTGGCCTAGACTCCGTGCAGAATTGTCAGAAGAGCCTGGTGGTTCTGATGGGCAGCCATGTCTGGGAACCCCCCCCAGCCTAAGGCTGTACCCCATCCGGCAGAGGGGTCACCTGCTTTGCTCGAGGTCAGCTGCAAGGAAGGCACTGGCTCTGGTAAAGGGTCCCAGAACCCCCCTCCGTCCCCGTCACCCCGTCCCCTGTCACCTGCTGCCCCTCCCAGAGCGGGACAGGCCCGAGCGGGGCTCACCTGGCTCGCAGGGGCCCTCAGGCAGGCAGGTGCTTCCAGGTGCTGACGAAGGCCGTGGGGATGAGCGAGTAGGGCACGGTGGTGATGCAGCTCCACGTGTCCGCCGTGGGGTCGTAGCAGTCCAGGGTCTTACACCGCTGTGTCCCGAAGTAGCCGCCCACCACGTAGAGCTTGTTGCCCGAGGCCAGGGCGTGGCAGGACATGCGCTTGGCCGTCATGTCCCCAATCCGCGTCCACTGGTTGGTCTCGCAGTCGAAGCGGTAGGCAGAGGCGGCCGTGAACTCCGTGTCGCCGCCCATGATGAAGATCTGGCTGCCCAGCACGGCGGCGGCCGTGTACCGCCAGGGCTGGGGGCACTCCGCCTTGATGGTCCACCGGTTCTCCGCGGGGTCGTAGCACTGGACTTTGGACACCATGTCCCGGTGGATGCTGGTCCCCCCGAACACGAACAGCTTCAGCTTGGCGCTCACCACGGCCGCGTTGCTCACGCCGTCCCGCAGCGGGGACACCATGCTCCACTTGTTGGCCCCGGGGTCGTACCTCTCCACCTGCTTCAGGGACACGGACGGGGAGGCGGGGAAGACGCCCGCCAGGGACGTGTGTCCGCCCACCACGTACAGGCAGTTCTCCAGCTCGGCCGAGCCGTGGCCGAAGCGGGCGATCAGCATGGGGGCCGCCTTGGACCACTCTTCGTGGACGGTGTCGTACACCCACACGTCCTTGGACACCCCGTTCTCGGAGCCCCTGCCCCCCGTCACGTAGACCTTGCAGCCGATGGCCGAGGCGCTGAACTCCTTCCGGGGGCTGGGCAGGTCGGCCTTGGGGATGATCTCCTTGGCCTTGTGGTCCACCTGGTAGACCTTGTCGCACATGAAGGTCTGGCCGCCCAGGATGAGCAGCGTGTGGCCTGCCTTGCGCGGCCGGGCGCAGGGGCTGGTCACCACCCCGTCGTTCTGCAGGATCCGGGCCTTGCAGCGCAGCGCCTCGTCGAACATGCCCTGCGTGCGCTCGCCCGCCAGGAGCGGGGCCTCGCGGGCCACGGCCTCCTTCAGGCAGTCGGAGGGCAGCAGGGCCAGCCGCACGCCCCGGAGCAGCTCGGGCAGGTGGGCGCCGCGCCCCTCGAGGTCGTGCCGCACCCACTGCAGGACGGCCTCGAGCACCGCCCGCTCGTCCTCCGCCTCCAGCTCGTCGCTGGAGATGAGGTCGAGCAGCTTGTCCTTGGAGAGGCTGTTGAAGTCCTCGCTCTGCCGCACCGTCTCGAAGTGCGCCAGGCACATGCGCCAGGCCAGCTCGTGCAGCCGGCGGCACTGGTGGGCGTCGGACAGCAGCATCATGCCCAGACAGTTGGAGGGGAACAGGTTCTTCTCCAGGAACTCGGCGGCCGCGTCGCGCACGTCGTGGAACTGCAGCATGTCGCCCGCCTCCAGCAGCGACTCGGCGTTCTCCTCGTTGAGGACGATGCGCGACGAGTAGGCGAAGTCCAGCAGCAGCTCCAGCACCTCGGGGTGCAGGTTGTCCTGGAAGTTGACGGTGTCGTCGCGGCTCTCCCGCAGCCCGTGGCTGAACATGGCCTCGAAGTAGCGGCTGGAGGCGGCCAGCACGGCGCGGTGGCAGGGGAAGGCGCGGTCGCCGGCCCAGAGCGTGACGTCGGTGAACATGCGGTGCTTGCGCAGCGTGTTGAGGTGGGCCAGCACGCAGTCGGGGTGCGACGCCTTGTGGAAGAGCGTGATGTTCATGGAGCCCGTGCTGCTCCGCGACTTGCGCGTCTCGTGGACGCTGACCGACATGCTGAGCCAACCTGCGGGGACAGGGACACAGGTGAGAGCGGCCTATCTTTTTCTTTTATTATTGATTTCAGAGCGGACGGGAGAGGGAGAGAGAGAGAGAAGCATCAACGACGAGAGAGAATCACTGATCGGCTGCCTCCGCATGCCCCCTTCTCAGTCACCACAACCCGGGCATGTGCCCTTGACCGGAATTAAACCCAGGACCCTTCAGGCCGCAGGCAGACGCTCTATCCACTGAGCCACACCAGCCAGGACAAGAGGGGCCATTCCTGACGCAGCGACTTGGGGGTGGAAGCACAGACCCTGACTCCCCTGTGGCCCGGCCTGCCCCCACCCCTCCTCTCTGCTCAGCTCTGTCCCTCATGTCGACTGACTACATCGCGAGGGCCACACGGCGGCACGGCTGGCCTCACCCGCCCTTAGGAAACTGGTTTTGCTCCCCTGAGTTTGGATTCTCTCTGGAGCCAAAGGTCTTTGGCCTGATTATGAGCCACCCCGGGCGGGTCCAAGCTGTGCCTCCCGTGGCTACAAAAAATAAGCAAATAGCCCTGGCCGGTCTGGCTCAGTGGATAGAGTGTCAGCCCGAGGACTGAAGGGTCCCGGATTCAACTCCCCATCAGGGGCACCTACCTTGGCTGCAGGCTGGAAGCCCGGCCCAGGGGCCAGGGGCTGGCCAACAAGAGTCCCAAGGCCCCCCGAGATCCGCCTCTGCCTGCCTCCCCCTGTGAGGCTCAGTCACTCTCTGGCACTGCTCCGGTCACATGAGACCGCTTCTCAGTCACCAGGTAGGAGCCAGTAGGCGTTCACCCGACGGATCCAGGTTCAAACTCGGCGCCGGCGCTGGGTCTGAGGCCACTCGGCAAACGTCCCTGGTAAACCAAGTCCAGCTGCCACCCTCTGGGTGCCCGAACAACTCTGGTGGGGTGGGGCTGTCAGGGTGAGGTCAGCGGAGTTTATCAGCCCCAGACAGACCGACAGACCACAATCTGGCTGTGTGCCCCTGTCCTAGAGCCACGCAACGGCAACACAGTGTCCCAGCTCTGCCCAAGGAGCCCGAGCTCCGCCGGGTGGGGCTGCGGGAGCCAGGAGGACGGGGCTCGTGGATCCCGAGGGCGAGGTGCCAGCCAGGCTTGGGGAAGGCGGGACGAGCGGCCACCACCCAGAGCCACACGACCCAGTCTGCCCTGGATTCTGTCCAGACCTCAGCAGGGCGGAGTCGCCAGGAGCGGGGCGGGTGGGGCCGCTGGGAGCCCAGAAGGTGGGGCTAGCGGGTCTCCCATGACAGGGAGGGTGCCAGTCAGGTTCACAGGAAAGTGAGGGGAATGGCCCCCACCCCAAAACCACACAACTCAGACCTCTAAACCCTGGCCCAGATCGCTGACTCGTCGGCAGGACGCAAGCAAACCCGGTGGCACAAGAGGGAGTCCAGAGGTGGGGCTCTTGCTCCCCCGAGGCTCGTGCAGGAAAGGGACTCAACTCCTGGGCCCTGGCGGCTGTCCCTTCAGCTCCCTCCCAGAGCCACAAACCCCAAACTCTCCTCACAGGAGCAGCCCGGGGCGAGTGGCTGCGAACAAGATTTTTTTTTTTTTTAAATATACATTTTTACTGATTTCAGAGAGAGGACGGGAGTGGGAGAGAGAGAAACATCAATGGTGAGAATCATGGACCGGCTGCCTCCTGCACGCCCCACAATGGGGACTGAGCCTGCAACCTGGGCATGTGCCCTGACCCGGAAGTGAACTGTGACCTCTTTGGTTCATAGGCTGATGCTCAACCACTGAGCCACACCGGCTGGGAGTCACTGGCACGACCTTCGAGCCTGGCCCTGGGATGGGTGTCATGGGACCCAGAGGCTGCCCTGGCCTGGCCCGGCCGCAGGATGCTCCCCGCCCCCGGCTGCATTGCCCAATCTCAATTCCGGACCCTGCAACACCTTTCCCCGAACCGAGCTGTGATTGCTAAACCCTCTGGCTTCTGTCACTCAGTCGTCACACACTTTGCAAAATGTGCCCTTTCCCCCGGTGACACCATCCACCCCGTCACGAGGGGCCTCCGGTCCGTGCGTCACGCTGGGGGCAGTTTGGGGGGCTCCCAGTGGACATGAGCGTCGTCCTGGCTTCCGTGGGTTTAAGGCACAGCATGTAACTGCACGACGCTGCCGGCCCCAGAGTGGCAACGTCACCCTGTTTAGAGGCCCGAATGGAGGACCTCAGGCAGCCCCTCCTGCCCGCCCACACCCTCCCCTGCAGGGAGGCCCTGGGCCACCAAATAACAATGTCTCCAGCTCACTGCTCACCATCCTTGAAGTTAACTGAGTGCACAGGAAACATAGTAGCTAAGGGGCAAGACCTGCAGAAAAAACTCCCCAAGAGTGAATGGCCCGGATTCACCAGGGGCAGGCACGGCAGCTTCCGGGGTCGCCTGCCCCGTCCGGCTGCAGCGCTGGCCCTCCCGCCCCCTCCACCAGCCAGGAGTCAGCGGCCTCATGAGGGTGTCGGCTCATCGCTCTTCACAGAGGCCAGAGGCAGTGGGAAAGGCCCAGGCGCCCTGCTAAGTTGCAGGTAAGGAGGTTCCTAGTCATTCACTCACCCTCAGTTTCCCCAACAACTCCCAGGGGCCAGGGGCCGGCAGGGGAGCAGGGATGGACAGAGCCCAGGTTCCCGCCTCCCTGGGGCCGGGCTCGGGGTGGCCGGCACATGAGGAAACAACCAGTGGACAGGACATTTCCCCTTCCTGGAAGTTTGAAGAAAATTCAACAGCAGCGAGCCACGGAGCGCGGCAAGAAGCCAGTGGGCTCGGGTAGGCCCCTCGGAAGAGGGGACGTGTGAACCTAAACGAGCCAGGATGTGCGGATGGGTGTAAGGAAGGTTCCAGATGGAGCGCCAGCAAGTGCAAAGGCTGGGTGGGAACGAGGGTGGGCTTCAGGGAAGAGAAAGGCCAGGGAGACGGGGCACAGGCAGGGGCGCCATCACAGGCCAGTGGTGGACTGGAGAGGGACAAATCCTGTGACAGCCTCACACTGAGAGATGGGGTCCGTGTCCCCGAGCAGGTTCTGGGCTGCGTTGTGACTGAGGCCGTTTCTGGGCCCAGGCTGTCAGAGACGGGCAGCGTCCATTCCTCTCCCAGTGCTCCTCAGGGGAAGCCAGCCCTCAAAGCGGAGGAAGCTGGCAGCCATGCTGTGAGGAGGCCCAAGTCGCCCTGTGATGTTCCAGACCTCGGAGTGAGGCATTCACCTTGGACGTTCCGGCCACCGCGGACGGACCCCTAGCCAGCAGTCAGAACAGGGGTCCTCCAGACACACGACCCCAGAGACTTCCAGGGTCACAGGCCACCCATCCAAAAACCCGAGACGAGTCCTGATTGACACGGCAGGCTATGCTGAGGGCTAAGAGGCAACAGCCAACATGGCATGCATGCTCTCAACACGCATGCACAACACAAAGGCCAGCACGCAAACCAGACGGGCGGGAGGCCAGGAGGGGGAGGCAGCCAGCATCTGGAGGCTGTACCTGCCCCAGCGGCACTGACAGGACGCGCCAAAGCCGCCAGGAGGAAAGGTCGAAGTTCGTCAATGCCAGTGGTTAGGCTCAGGGCCCCTGAGGACAGCTCAGCCCTTACTGTGAGACCTTGGGAAAGTTAACGTGTCTCCCTGGTCTACTCTATCTTTTCCAACCATGAAGGGATGATGACGACAATCCTATGAAGATAGGGTTGTTGTGAGAATTAAACAGACAGGAAGTGGTGAGCATTCAGAGTGGCCAGGGCCTAGCATGCCTACCCCGCCAGCGGCTTTAGTCTCTTGCTGTCATTACCAATGTCGCTGAGGAGCCCAGCAGACATTCCCGACCCCTGCCCCAGCCCTAACCTCCGCTTGGAATAAGGCGGATTTTCACTGTCTGGCCATTTTTAAGCGATTTGATCTGTTCATGACTGGATAGTATTTTTTTTAAAATATATTTTATTGATTTTTTACAGAGAGGAAGGGAGAGAGATAGAGAGTTAGTAACTCGATGAGAGAGAAACATCGATCAGCTGCCTCCTGCACATCCCCGACTGGGGAAGTGCCTGCAACCAAGGTACATGCCCTTGACCGGAATCGAACCTGGGACCTTTCAGTCCGCAGGCCGACGCTCTATCCGCTGAGCCAAACAGGCTTTGGCATGGATAGTATTTTAATAATCAGGAAAAAACACACTAGAGCAGTGGTTCTCAACCTTCCTAATGCCGCGACCCTTTAATACAGTTCCTCATGTTGTGACCCAACCATAAAATTATTTTCATTGCTACTTTATAACTGTCATTTGTCATTTATGAATCATAATGTAAATATCTGATATGCAGGATGTATTTTGTTACAAATTGAATATAAAGCATAGTGATTAATCACAAAAGCAATGTGTAATTATATATGTGTTTTCCGATGGTCTTAGGCAACCCCTGTGAAAGGGGTGGTGACCCACAGGTTGAGAACCGCTGCACTAGAGGGTTTTTTTTTTGGTGGTTGTTTTTTGTCCAGCCGGCTGGATCTGGGTCACTCCTGGCACTGTAATGACAATGACTTAGGCACTAGTCACATATCACACACATGCAAGGCTGCCCGGGGCAACAGCCACCCCAGGCTGGGACTGTGGGCGGACACACCACAAGCGCTGCGCTGGCTCAGATGCCCGCCCCGCCCCCCTGTCTGCGAGGACCTCAGGGAGCCCTCGGGGTGCAGGCGTAGCCATCCTTCCCATTTTCAAGTGGAAAACAAACGAAGCAGCCTATTAAGCACACCAATCTAATCGTTAATTGAAAGGAAAATTGGTATGACCACTGTAACTGAATCAGGGCCACAGATCATTCCAGATACGAGGCAACTACCAGACAATGGGGCCTTTCTCTAGCTGTTCCTGCCTTCCACCGGCCCCCCTTTACAAAAAAAAAAAGTATATATAGTCAAAAATGTACGTGCCCTGGTTTGCATTAAAAATGCAATGGATTAGAACTGTTCACACGTTTGTTGTGGATTTATTTTGATTTTGTTTTTCAGCGGTTTTTTTTTTTTATTGTGAAAGGTTTCAAGGCTGCAGGACTGTCCCGAGAATTATATAACGCATGCCTCTGCTTTCACGGAGTTAGTCTGCTGGTTGCCACCCGCCCCCCCCCCCCCCCAGCCCTGGGCCTCACCCCTTCCTCGCATCCTTGCCTCACCTCAGCCCCATCTCTCCTGCAGGGGATGGGCTGGCTGTGGCGGCCGGCCCAGAGCACAGCAGGCTTGGGGCAGGGTGAGGATGTTGCTTCATATGCCACTTGGCAATCACTGCCCTTCCTCTTCAGACGGTCCCAGGATGTCCCCATATCAGTTCCCTGGGAAGGGGAGATGGGGTGGCGGCCAGCCTACCCCTGAGCTCACCCCCAGGGCAGAATCCCCACCTCCACACCCTGAGCACATTGTGAGACAACCTGGTTCCCAGCTGCCCTCTCAAATGTGCCACACACCCCGAGTCCCGGGTGGGCAGGGAGTCCTGACCTCACCCTACACAAGGGTTAAGCCGGCCCATCTGCCTGGGAGGGGACGGGAGGTCCCAGCAGACCCAGAGGGGCGGGCGATTGCTCCGCGCCCCGTCCACGTGCTCCAGCCTTTTCACTTAACGCACCTGCACGTTAAGCACACTTGACCAAGGGCAGCCACTTCAGCTTCCATGATTGATCGCCAGTCCCGGGCTGGCGGCAGCCTCCGGGGGCTGGGGAGCCGGAGCTGGTGCTGCAAGTGGATAGATGCTGCGACGCACCGCTCCCGGAGGAAGGTCACACGGGGCTGGCCTTGCCCAGAGAAGGCGGGGGCAGGAGGTAAGGGGCCAAGGTCTGTGAAGGATGTAGCAACACTTGTTGCAAAGAATCGGTAAGGAATTGCGGTCGGGAAGGGAGCCAAATCAGAACGTGACTAGCGTGGACCTACAGTGTGCAGGGCTTCTCACGTGGAAGATTCAATCCTTCAATCCTCCCAACCCAGCCTGAGGGGGTTCTGACCGTTTTAATCAGGGTGGGTTAGGTTCTGCTGCAGCAACGAACACCCCCAAATCTCGGTGGCTTTAGAAGACAGATTGATTTCTTGCTCATACTACATGCATCGTGGTTCCAGTGGGGTGTGTGTGTGGGGGGGGGGGGCACCTGTCTCATCACTGCCAGTCCCGGGGACCCAGGTGACAGAGCAGCCACCAGGCCAAAGATAAAAGAGAGAGAGCACCGTGGAAAGTGTGGGTGGCACAGACAATTCAGTGCGAGTCCTGGAAGGACACACCTGGCTCCTGCTCCCATCTAATTGACCAACACCAGTCACATGACTTCACCCAGCCCCGAGAGGACCAGCAGTACAACCCTAGCACATGGCCCATTTCTGTCCTTTGCAAACAAGGGAAGATAAGGGCCCGGGGTGAGTGGTGATGACAGTACTATTGAGGCAGACTGTCGTTACCGAGTGCTCACTATGGACGGGCACTGTTCTGAGGGTCTTCTCTGCCCACCCCCGCCACAGCCTCCGGTCCGATGACCATCTGCACTTTCCAGGCGGGGACCCTGGACCGGGAGACGTGGGCAACCTGCTCCCACCGCTGCCCTGTGCAGCCCAACATCTCCGCTGGGGCAGGGGGGGCCTTCGGACCAGGGTCTCACAAGCCCCGAGACCTGCTGGAAAGACAGCCTCTGGCCCTTGCTCCCGCCCAGACACATCCGGCCTGGCCCGCTGCAAACCCGGCAGGCAGCTGGGCCTAAGAGGAGCAAAGCTTCCATCTTAACGAGGAAGGAATTCCATTCAGCCCAGGCTGAGTGGTGGTCCGCTTCTCTGTGGGGACCCCCGGGAGCAGGTGGGGGTGACAGGCTGTGGGTCCCGTCCTAGGCCAGCACCCTGCTCTGCCGATCACGGTGTCTTCCTGGCAGCGGAGGTGGGTGGGGAGACACCATGGCCAAGCGCTTCAGCTCCTGTGGCAGCAGACATTCTCCCAGAACCTGCTCGGTGCCCCCTCCCCGGGGGAGGAGCCATCCAACTGGTCCTGCAGGGAAGTCTCTGGGGCTCCCTTCACCCCTCCTGCTCTGGGGAGCTCTTTGTCCGTCTCTCTTTTCAGAGGTGGCCCCGGGCTCCCCGCCCCGGAGAAGCCATACAAGGCCAGGTCCCATCTGTCCTGGGGGGCACAAGGGGGGCTCCCCTAACCACTCCCACATCACCACCCAGCTCCCCACACAGGACCAGCCCCAGCGACCTCGGGAAATGAGTCACCCACAAGCCACCTGCCTTTGCGCCCAGCTTGGTGCTGCCTGGACCCAGTCCTCTGGCTTCACCAGCCCCTCGCCCACGGGCACACCCACCGCCCGCAGGCCCTTCACATGGATCTGGGCAGAAGCGATTTCCTCACCAAGAAAGGAAAAGAAACTGGGAGCAATAGGGCCCAGAGAGGGACGCTGACTTGCCCAAAGCCCCACAGCACACCAGGGGCAGCCCTGGAACTAGAGCTGCGGACCCCCGACTTCTAAGTCAGCCCCTCTGCACCCCGTCAGCTGTTTCTCAAGCTTCTCCTGCCCACAAGGGCTAAGCCAATAATTCAAGCCTCATAAAACTCGGAAACACGGGAGGTTGCAAAGACTTCTGAGATTTTACAGCGGCACATTTGCCTTCAAGAGAGGCACCGTACAGAAGAGCATCCACCCATTCTACAGAAGGGCACATCAAGGCTTCCAAAGGTAAGGGGACCTATGTGAAGTCATACAGCCGGGTAGGGGCAGAGAAGGACTCCCAGACCCCCCCTTCCCTCCCACTCCCCCACTGCAGTGCTCTTTCTGCCCACAGGTTCCAGGTGTGAGGGTTCCAAATGTGGGCTCATGGGGAGGCGGTGCTGGCCCTGGGCCTGTGACATTGAACCACACCCAGGGGTGCAGGACACCGTTGTGGGGAGCACCGTTGTGGCTGGAAGGTTTTTACGTGTCTGCAGGAAAGACGGTGACATTTCCCAACTGGACTGGGTTTCTGAGACCACAGAGCGGGCACCTTAACGAACAGGTGAGCAAGCCACAAACACCCATCCCTTTTCATCAGAAAGGCGCTGACAGGCGGGAAGGAAAGGTTTCGAGGTGAGAAAGGACCGTCTGTTGGCACCAGCGCGGCAGTGGGTGGAGGTGGCTGAGGCCCCAGGCCCCTTTCACAGGGGTCACCTAAGACCATCGGAAAACACATAGATAATTACATATTGTTTTTGTGATTAATCACTATGCTTTAATGATATTCAATTTGTAACAATGAAAATACATCCTGCATATCAGATATTTATATTACGATTCATAACAGTAGCAAAATGACAGTTATGAAGTAGCAACGAAAATAATTTTATGGTTGGGGGTCACCGCCACATGAGGAACTGCATGAAAAGGCCGCGGCAATGGGAAGGTTGAGAACCACTGGACTAAGGGCTTAGGCAGTGTGCTGGTCTTGGGGGCTACTGGAGTGGGTTCTCCTAGGACCCCCTGAGCAGAAGGGCTGCCTCCAGAAGCCATCATCTCCCTGGGGACTCCCAGGACACCCTCTCCTAGCAGCTCCCCGAGGGCAGGTTTCCAACAAAGACCCCTCTCCCTCAAGCATCAGTGACAAATGGGAAAAAAACCCAGCCTTTCACTACAGACCACACCCCCCCAGGCCCAGGCCGTCTTCCATTCTTCCTGCTCTCCTCTCCCCGCACCCGGTTCCCACAGCTTCCAGGCGCTATTAAGGGGCACGTGGAGTGTGCAGGTCGCCCACAGCCCCTCTCTCTGCACCACACACAGATCCGGCTGCAGCCCGAACCCCCGGGGGGCAGGTTTCTACCATTTCTCTCCACCTTCCTACCTTCCCAACACACGGAATTACTCCAGACGGAGCTGCCCGGCCTGAGAGAAGGCTGACTCCTCGGACCCCCACAGGCACAGCTTGGGGACCCATTACGCCTGCCTGGTCTCACTCGGGACACCAAACCTGCCCCCGGTTGGGGGGACTTTGTGCCCTCCCTCTTCCCAGTCCCCAAACGCTAGCCTTCCCCAACATCCCCTAAGGCAGTGGTTCTCAACCTTCTAGCCCTTTAAATACAGTTCCTCATGTTGGGACCCAACTATAACATTATTTTCGTGGCTACTTCATCACTGTCATGTTGCTACTGGGACGAATCGTCATGTAAATAACTGATCTGCAGGATGGTCTCAGGCGACCCCTGTGAAAGGGTCGTTCGACCGCCAAAGGGGTCGCGACCCACAGATTGAGAACCGCTGCCCTAAGGACACCTAACAGCACACCTGGGCCCATTAAGCATCAGTCCCACAAAAATGGGAGACTGACACTCACGGACCCCGAGGACCTGAGCCAAGTCAGTCACCGGAGTCTGGCCTGTGATAAGATAAGGGGGTTCCCTGCCCCTCCCCCCAGGGCCACTGACAACTTCCCACCCTCTGTCCCAGAATGAACCCTAAAAGCCCGGGACCCCTGCCTTCTGTCCGGACTCAGCAGGGAGGCCGACACTCAGGGGGCCTTCCCCCCGCCGCTCAGGGCAACCCAGCGGCACCCCAGAATATCCAGACTAGACCCTCAGGGGCCCGGGTCCGCCCCCACCCGGCCGGACCCTTTGATCAGTTCCCCAATAAAGGTTTTTCTTTGCAGAGAGAATAGAAATGAAATTTGGAGGATCTGCTGCAGCAGCAGTAGCGGCACAAAAGGGCCTGCGGCCGAGTCTCCGAAAGGAAAAGCTACTCCAGTAACTATGGGTTCACAGGGAAGAGGGGGGGACCGTGCCCAAGGCGAGGGGTCCTGCAGTCAGGGCAAGATCGGGGGGAGAGAGGGGCGCACGGGGAGACAGCCGGCTGGAGGAGGAGGCCTGCCCGGGGGGCTGCCACCCGGTGGGAAAAGGGGGTGCCTCTGCAAACAGAGACAAGGGGGTGCCCGGGCCGGCGGGCACTGCGCTGCTTAGACCCTCTCTCTGCCCCGCTCGGCCCCAGGCAGGCAGCGCCCCCGGCCCTCGGGGTCCGGAGTGGGGGGGCCCGGCCGCTCGCAGCCTCCTCTTTCCAGGATCGACAGCAATGTTTCCAAAAGACAGTCCGCGGGCTCAATGAATCAACCACTCCCCGGGGGAAGGCGTCGCCACATCCATTTGCAAAGCAATTCATTCGCCGGCGCAGAGCTCCCGGCAAAGACAGCCCCGCGCCCGCCGGGTCCCCAGGCACCGCGGGCGGGAGGGAGGGAGGGAAAGAGGGAGGGGCGGCTTCGGGGACCCGGCGGCGGGCCCGTCCCCACCCCCGCCATTGTCCCCGACTCCCCCTCCGGACCCCGCGGTGCCGTCCCGTGCGCCTCCGGAACCCGGCCCCGCGGGGGCGCACTCACCCACCCGGGCCTCTGCCGAGGGCCGCGCAGGACCCGGCGGGGGCGGGGTGGGGACCAGTGCCAACGCCGGCGCCGGGTCCCGGCTTCCCCGGCCCGCAGCCCGCTCAGGTACTCACCGCTCGGGCCGCCGCCGCCGCCGCCGCCGCCCGCTCCGCTCCGCTCCGCCCCGGCCGGTCGCCGCGATCAGAGACCCCGCGCCTCCGAGCCGCCCCCGCCGCCGCTCGGCTCCCCTCCCCCGGCTCGCTCCGCGCCCGAGCCTCCGCCGCTCCGGAGCAGCCCTGGCGCCGCCAACAAACTAGTTTCTCCGGCCTTCCCGCCCCGCCCCCCGGCTCGCAGCTCAGCAGCCAATCAGAGGAGGCGCCTCTGTGACGGACGGCGGCCGAACCTGTCACATGGTCCCTAGGAGGGTAAGGGGGTGGGCGCTCCTAACCGGTACCGTGAGGGGGCGGGGCAGGGAGAGGAAAAGGACTTCGACCAGATTCTTAAAGGGACAGGCGCGGGGGAAGTTGGGGAACAAAACCTAGGGGTTTTCAGAAAGAGGGAGCTTTATGGCTTGCAGATGGCCCTCCGGCACCGGGTCTATGGGGTCTGTGGGAGCCCCACTTTCAGTTCTTTGAAAGCGTGGAGGGAACATTTTTATTTTATTTTATTTTATTTTATTTTATTTTATTTTTACTCTGGGCTTGTTTTTAGTGTTTGGGATTTTTCTGCAGCCGCTAAACTAAACCCTGCCTGTATTTGGAATAAGTATTTCTTAGGGTACTGAAGTGCTCCTACTGAAACTGGACAACCTATGGGTCCGGGCTGCCTGTCGCTACTTGAGCCAATTAAGCAAAGATAGGACTGAATCCTATAGGAGCGTTTATTCCAATAATGCAGGCGGCATGGGAGAGCAGCAGGTCATCCACCAACATCTGCTCCTCCCCCTCCCCCACCCCAACACATCTGCTTATATTGGATAGAACAAAGATTACATGGAGAAGTAGGTTACAAAAAAAAGAATGGGCATGCAAAATTAATATTACAGGCATGGGAAAGTAGGCAAAAGGAATAAAAGGGGGTATAAGGGTTACAGCTTCCATACCAGTAGTGTGGGCTGGGGGCTGGGCCTGCATGGTTTTGGGCAACAACGTTGTTCATCTTTTCACAATAATAGGACCACATTCCAAGGTTGACTCCCAGGTCCCTGGGGCAAGGGTGATTCCCAGGTCCCTGGGGCATACAACTCCAGGCCAGGTTAGAAAGTGGTTTCTTTCATCAGAACAAAGCAATCAGGGTTAACAGAGCATGATTCATATTTCTTATAACTAATTGCTAGTCCCCACTATGCTATTTCTGCCCCTGACACTACTTGTTTCAAGTTCCTTCTATCAGTAGACCTTTCTTTAAACATTCATTCATTCATTCATTCATTCATTCATCTATTCATTAATTCATGCCACAAACATTTATGGGATGCCTGTGGAAGGTGCCAGTCTTGGTGGCACGGAATGGTCTGTAATTTCTCCTTACCTTCCGGGGTTCGACTCTCATTCCACCAAGTCAGGTGGCCGGGTGTCCTGTAGACACATCTGTAAGGCGTGTTGACCCTGAGAAAGAAGATACCTACACCAACAAGGGCTCCTGGTGGCTAACTGGGCCCAAATTTAAAAGGCGGGGGGAGGAAGAAAAAAAATAAGATAAAATCAAAATAATAATAATAAAAGGTGAGGGAGAGAGGGTGGGTAGGAAGTAATCAACCAAGAACCTTGTTTGCATAGATCAGCGGTTCTCAACCTGTGGGTCGGGACCCCTTTGGCGGTCGAACGACCCTTTCACAGGGGTCGCCTAAGACCATCCTGCATATCAGATATTTACATGACGATTCATCACAGTAGCAACATGACAGCTATGAAGTAGCCACGAAAATAATGTTATGGTTGGGTCACAACATGAGGAACTGTATTTAAGGGGCCAGAAGGTTGAGAACCACTGGCATATATATATATATATATATATATATATATATATATATATATATATATATATATATATATATATGTGTGTGTATATATATATATATATATATATATATATATATATGGTCCAGGGCCACAGACAATAGGGCGGTGAGGGCCTGGGGGAGAGGGGGAAGCAGGCTGGAGGGGGTCAATGGGGACAAAAAGGGGACATATGTAATACTTTCAACAATAAAGAATTATTTTTTTTAAAAAAGTTTAGCAGGCAGTCCTTAGCAAGGGCCGCCCATGCAAGCTGCCTGCTCAGCATAGAGTACTGTGTTTCCAATCCCTGATGAAGGAATTCGTGAAATCCTGTTTCAACCGGTATGACTGACAACGTCCCCATCCAATGAGACCTGCACAGCTGGATCTCCCCGCCCACTAGCCTCTGCCCCAACCAATCAGAGCAGCTCCATTTCAACCAATCCGGACAGTGCCTTTTGGGCCAGTCAAACTGTGAGTCTTAGGAGTCCTCATTTGCATGAGGACGGACCAATGAGGGCTCGGGGGCGGAGACTTCTGGGTATATAAGTCAGCTCCCTGCGGGTGAGGGAGTGCACTTTCCCAATCTGCTAAAGGCTGTGTTTCTCTGCCAGACTTGAGCTGGAGAGAGCCAGCTTGGCAGAGCCCAGCCGCTGCCCATGGCCGCTGCCCACTGCCCACTCTGGGTGCCATGAGGAGAGGGCTGCCCCCCAGCTACTCTGCCTGACCTGAAGGCCTCCTTGCCCTGCAAGATTCCCACCTTGCACCAGGGCCCACTCCCGGCCATGCTTCTTCACAGGTGCTGTGTCGCAATGGAGCTGTAGGCCCTGAATAAAATGTTTTCCTGCCCTGGCCGGTGTGGCTCAGTGGATAGAGCATCGGCCTGGGGACTGAAAGGTCCCAGGTTCGATTCGGTCAAGGGCATGTACCTTGGTTGCAGGCACATCCCCAGTGGGGAGTGTGCAGGAGGCAGCTGATCTATGCTTCTAACTCTCTATCCTTCTCCCTTCCTCTCTGTAAAAAAAAAAAAATCAATATAATATATTTTAAAAAAATAATAAAATGCCTTCCTGTGCACCCCAATTGGGGTTGCCTGTTGGCATTGACTTGGCACCAATGACCGCCCGGTAACACTCGGCTCGGTGGTTGAGCGTTGACCTATGAACCAGGAAGTCACGGATTCGGTTTCCCGTCCCACCCCGGTTTGGTTCCGGGTCAGGGCACGCGCCCACCGGGTTGGCGGGCAGGGGAAAGGTCCTCGTGGGATTATTTTCAGGATTAATGGAGACCAACTCCTGCCGCCAGTAAGTGCACAGCCAGCGTCCTCTCTTTCCTCCCTCCTGCTGTGAATGGACAAGCGCTAGGGCCGCTGGGGGAGGAGCACAGGTGAGGGGTTATGGATTATTAGGTCCTCGAGCCCAGTGGGCTGAGCCCCAAATGGCGCCAGCACCCCCTGATGGGGAGTCAGAGCCTTTAGCAGCGGTTCTCAACCTGTGGGTCTTGAGCCCTTTAGGGGGGTCAAACGACCCTTTCACAGGGGTCGCCTAAGACCATCGGAAAACACATATATAATTACATATTGTTTTTGTGATGAATCACTATGCTTTCATTATGTGCAATTTGTAACAATGAAACTGGGCACCACAACATGAGGAACTGTATGAAAGGGTCGCGGCATCAGGAAGGTTGAGAACCACGGGTGTAGAGGCAAGCAGCCTGAGATCTGGGTTTGAACCCGCACATGCTGAGTAGAACGGGAGGATTGCTCTGGCTTTTGCGTGTCAGATTCTTACCGGTAAAGGGAGAATTCTAGAACCTGTCTCGACAGGCTTATTGTAAAGATTAAATAAGAGAGCTTACGTGATGGGCCTGGCACCTCGAAAGCGCTCCGTATAGATTTCTCTCCCTTTGGCCCAGAGCTGGAGACTTTTAAGACGCGAGAGTTCTGCTATTCCAGAGCTGTCTCGGCCAGAGGTAAGAGCTGGCCAAGGGGTGCTGTTAAGGTGCCCTCAGAGGGGAAAAGGCGGTATCAAAATAATTGGTCCATTAAAGAAATAACACAGCCTGATCCGTGTAGCTCAGGACTTGAGCATCGATCGACCTATGAACCAGGTCAGAGTTCGATTCCCGGTCAGGGCACATGCCCGGGGTTGTGGGCTCAATTCCCAGGAGGGGGCGTGCAGGAGGCAGCTGATCCATGATTCCCTCTCATCATTGGTGTTTCTATCTCTCTTTCCCTCTCTGAAATATATACGTGTCTATATATTTTTTAGAGATAGCAGTTTATTTCTTGCTTGTGCAAATTGCATTTAAAATTAAGTCACCCATGACTGGCTGGCAACTCTAGAGTTCTCAAGAACAGGGGCTCCTCTGTTTCCATTCTGCCATCCTTAATGCTTGCTTTCCATTTTGCAAGGTGGCCTCATGGCCCAAGATGGCTGCTGGAGCGCCGACTCTCACATCCACTCTTCAGACAGGCGGAAGGACTACGAGTAAGAGAGCAGATGTATGCCTCCCAATTGCATGAGCTTTGTTTAAACAGGCTGCATGCAGCCTGGCCGGTGGGGCTCAATGCCTGGGCCACACTGGCCAGGCTGGTCTCCTACTTTTTATTAAGCGTCTAAAAGATAGTACCCCTGGTCAGGTGGGGCTGCCAGGGCAGGGCTGTGGCAGGTCTCTATGGTTTCGTCAGCTGCCCAAGGCCCGGGCCCGGTGGTGGTTGCCATCCTGGGGGTGCAGCTGGGATCAGGGTCAGTGGTGAGTCACTGCGTCAGCCCTGGGTGCACAGAAGAGCAGGGCAGGGCTGGGCTGGCAGGGACAGAGTCTACAGGAGGCGAGAGGGTGTCCTGCCCGCACCTGTTGGCAGTGTAGGCACCGTGTGAGGCAGGAACCCTCTGACCTTGTTGCTCCTCCATCATGCAGCTTAGCCACTCAGCAGTCTCCATTCTAGGGGTGCCCACGAAACCCCTGTCTGCAACCACGTAAAATATACTAGCCCTTTATTTTATTTTTAAAATATATTTTATTGATTTTTTACAGAGAGGAAGAGAGAGGGATAGAGAGTTAGAAACATCGATGAGAGAGAAACATCGATCAGCTGCCTCCTGCACACCCCCTACTGGGGATGTGCCCGCAACCAAGGTACATACATGCCCTTGACTGGAATTGAACCCAGGACCTTTCAGTCCGAAGGCCGACGCTCCATCCACTGAGCCAAACCAACTAGGGCCATTTTTTTTTATATGTATTTTTATTACCCTAGCTGGTTTGGCTCAGTGGTTAGAGCGGTGGCCTACGGACCAAAGGGTCCCGGGTTTGATTCCGATCAAGGGCACGTACCTTGGTTGCAGGCTTCTCCCTGGTCCGGGCCCAAATTCAAGCACGTGCAGGAGGCAACCAATCAATGTGTTTCCCTCACATCGATATTTCTCTCTGTCTTTCCCTCTCTCTTCCACTCTCTCTAAAAATCAATGGAAAAATATCCTCGGGTGAGGATTTTTTTTTTAAAGTATTTTTATTGATTTCAGAGAGGAAGGGAAAGGGAGAGAGAGGTAGAAACATCAATGATGAGAGACTGAGCCTGCAACCTAGGCATGTGCCCTGACTGGGAATCAAACCGTGACCTCCTGGTTCACGGGTCATCGCTCAACCATTAAGCCGCACTCATGGGGCTGGCCCGTTATTTGACATAGAAAGCATATTCGTGCAGCTGCCCCGTACCGTGCATGCAGCAGCGTGGGAAGGGCTGGGGGCTGGCTGCCTGGGCCCGTGGAGCTGGGCACATGCAGACACAGGGCCAGTGCCAGCCGTGGAGGAGCCGGGCTGAGGGGGTGGGAACGAGCTGCAGGAAGACAGATAAGAGTACATCACAGAACAAACGCCTCCTTTTAGAAAAGTTGGCCGGGGCCCGTCCCACTCCCTTCTTTCCCAGAAGCCAGGAGGAAGACACAATGAGCAGTAACGGTTAATGGCCGTCTGTGGAAGGTGCAGAAGAGTGGGTGTAGTGTGCTACCCCTGAGGCTCAAAGGCGGGGTGGAGGGGGGTGGCGGGCATCAGAGGGTACACTTGTAAATGCATGTGCTACAGTGAAGACACTGTCAGGGCGATTATAAATGAACCCTGCCCGGCCGGTGTGGCTCAGTGGTTGAGCATCCATCTATGAACTAGGAGGTCACGGTTCAATTCCCGGTCAAGGGCACAGGCCCGGGTTGCGGGCTCCATCCCCAGTGTGGGGCGTGCAGGAGGCAGCTGATCCATGGTTCTCTCTCATTTCCCTCTCCCTCTCCCTTCCTCTCTGAAAGCACTCAGGGGTGGGGGCTGGAGCAGGATCCTAAGGTGCTCCCCTAGGCAGAAATGCGCATGGACTATGGGGTTGGGCTGGGGGTGGGGTGGGGGCGGTGCACGGGACCCACCCCCTTTCCGCAGAGGGTACAAAAGGGAGGTCCCAACTGGACAGTCTCTGCCAGGAATGAAACGAATATCCTCTGTGCTTCACCTCCTGTTCTATTTGCGGACTGATTCATAAGTAAAACATGACAAGAGTGATGGGAAAGCATTTAGCCAAGCCTGGTCCTCCCTGCCTCCCTGCCTCCCTGCCTCCCTGCCTCCCTCCTCCTATTCTGCATCTCAGTCTCCGCCAGGCCAGACAGTAGGCGCTGGCTCCCTGGTCGTCTTGTCTGCAGGTAATTGTCTCGTCTGCAGGTAATGGCAGAGGCTGTGGGTCCCCAGGGCCCCCATCCAGGGAGGGGGGTGCGGTGGGAGGAACCGGGATCCCCTTTGAGCTCAGGAAGGCGCAGACGCGCCCTCTGGTGGCCACAGGTCGCATATTCTCAAGCCTCAGGGGCTTCACTGCAAGGCTGGCTACCTGCCTGGGGCCCTGTCACCACCTGGTCACCACAGCTGACCCGCTTGCCAGCCTAGGCTGCTCGCGTATCCCGCTCTGGCCAGAATCCTGCCTTGATGGCCGAGCCAGAGCGGTATTCATTGTTTCAACTCCGGATTGAGCACAAGGTCGGTCTTCAGGGTGGTCTTGCAGAATCGGTGGCAGGGGTGGGCAACCCCTGGCACGCGTGCCAAACATGGCATGCCAGTAACTTTTGCTGGCACGCGAAACCCTCTCTTATAATCTTCCATTTACAGTTTTTTTCTTTTTTAAAAAAATAAATATATTTTATTGATTTTTTACAGAGAGGAAGGGAGAGAGATAGAGAGTTAGAAACATCGATGAGAGAGAAACATCCATCAGCTGCCTCCTGCACACTCCCTACTGGGGATGTGCCTGCAACCCAGGTACATGCCCTTCACCGGACTCGAACCTGGGACCCCTCAGTCTGCAGGCTGACGCTTTATCCACTGAGCCAAACCAGTTTCGGCATCGTATACTGTGTTTTTGTCGCTCAAATGAATTTTATTATTTCTTCAAGGTTCTTCACATACGTTACACCTTAAGAGATATCAAGTAGGCGTAACATGTTCTCAAAAAATTAGGGTTGGCATGCAGAGGAATTTTGAGTCAGAGATTTTGCTGGTTTTGGCACGCACTCACAAAAAGTTTGCCCACCCCTGGCCTAGGCTTTGCTGTGAGCTCCAGGTAGCAAAATAGGCCGCAGCCCAAGACTCCTCCTGGGTTGGGGTGGTGGGAAGGGAGTGCCAGGGACTGACCAACCTCCTCCATATCACTCTGCTTTCTTTCCCTCGCTCAGATCACTTTCATGAAGACCCACTGCACATTTCCAGGGCATTAAATATGTACTGTATATGGTCTCATGCCTCCAGGGTCTTCAAACACGGAGAGAAAACCCCACTGGCCAGCTCCGAACCTGTAACCTGGCTTTCCCTTCCCACCGTTAGCAGGAAGCAGAGTTCAGAGGAGCTGGGGCTGATGTCTGCAGCCTTGGAGAACAGACATCATCCAGAAACAGCCCCCTCTGCTTGCCCGCCTCCTGGCTCTCCAAATTGCCTTAGGACAGGGGTGGGCAACCTTTTTGTGAGTGCGTGCCAAAACCAGCAAAATCTCTGACTCAGAATTCTTCTGCGTGCCAACCCTAATCTTTTGAGAACATGTTACGCCTACTTGATATCTCTTAAGGTGTAACGTATGTGAAGAACCTTGAAGAAATAATAAAATTCATTCGAGCGACAAAAACACAGTAGATGATGATGAAAAATACATTTATTTCTTCATGTAGACATGGACACTGATAGTCCGACAGAAAACTTTATGGCTCCGTTTGATATTAGCAGTGGGACTTTTGCTGCTGCATCACTGATGACAAAGATTTTAGATCAGGTTTATATTTCCTGACCTTCAGAGATAGGCACACGCTACTACTGTCATCTGTCAGGCTACTCCTATTACGAGACTTAACAAAACTCATCACTGAGAACAAATATTCACAATTTGGAAGATTATAAGAGAGGGTTTCGCGTGCCAGCAAAAGTTACTGGCATGCTATGTTTGGCACGCGTGCCCGGGGGTGCCCACCCCTGCCTTAGCATCCTGTACAACTCAGCGCCCCACTAGGTGGTACTGTTGATCCACATTGGTCGGACCCAGGGCCCGTCTCCATGGTAACAAGTTTACAAATAGATGGGAGGCCTGTGTGTGTCTGAGTTTCCGAATGTTCAGAAAAGTCAGCGCTGCAGCAGGAACTGTGGATGTGCGGCTGTCAAAGAGGTGAGAGGATCCAGGAACCACGCTCCCACTGCGCGAGGCAATAAGGGGCGCGAAGGCGGAGAAATTCCTGAAACCCCACTCCCTTCGCCTGGCGCTTGGACCCCAAAGGCCCTTTAAGGCCTGCGGCTGGGAGGCGAGGCATGCTGGGAGGCCGGGGTGAGCTGAGGTTGCCTTTGCGTTTGTGCAAGAGCTCGGCCCCCGTGGGTGTTCCCGGGGTGTGACAATGTCACACAGGCCCAGACATGCAGTTCTCCATGTTACTATACGTCTACACACCTACCATCGCTCCCTCTGGGACGTGGGTATCCCAGGCTCTCTGTATAAGTGCGTTTGCAGCCCTGGCCGGTTTGGCTCAATGGCTAGAGCGTTGGCCTGCGGACTGAAGGGTCCTGGGTTCGATTCTGGTCAAGGGCACATGCCCGGGTTGTGGGCTCGATCCCCAGTAGGGGGTGTGCAGGAGGCAGCTGATCGATGTTTCCCTTCCTCTCTGTAAAAAATCAATAAAATATATTAAAAATATATATATATACTTATTTATTGTTAGTCTTACAGATATCTCCCATTTTGGAGCAAATCATTCTTCATTTTCATGGAGAGAGAGGCAAGAGAGAAAAGAATGAAAAAGGACTGAGCAATATTTTTGCAGAGTTTTACAAGAATATGCTAATCATTGGCATTTGACCTGAAGAGCTCTTCTGGACGTTTCCTAGTGTTTTTCTTTTTTTATCCTCACCTGAGGATATTTTTTCAATAATTTTTTTCTGCCTAAAGCTTTACTATTTGGCCCAATGCATGGGAGTGGGCTCCAGGGAGGTTAAAAGAATGGCTAGAGCAGCGGTTCTCAACCTGTGGGCCGCGACCCCTCTGGCAGTCGAACAACCCTTTCACAGGGGTCGCCTAAGCCCATCCTGCATATCAGATATTGACATGAGGATTCATCACAGCAGCAACATGACAGTGATGAAGTAGCCACGAAAATAATTGTATGGTTGGGTCCCAACATGAGGAACTGTATTGAAAGGGCCAGAAGGTTGAGAACCGCTGGGCTAGGGCAAGGATGAGCCTGTCGAAGAGACACTCGCCCGCCCGCCTGGGGCGAGCCAGGTGCTGCCCACCCTCCTGATGAGGCTCCCCCCTGACCCGGAAGTGGTTCTGCCGGAAGTCACAGGGCCCCGGGTCCGCGCGGGCGGCACCAGGGCCTGCCGCTCCACCAGGGCCGGCGTCAGGGTCCTCGCCAAGGCCAGGGGGCCCATGGGGTCCCGAGTGTCCCCCCCCTCCCCTGGGCAGGCGGCAGCTCGTCCTGGAGAGAACGGGGTTTGCATCTTTAGGAGACAGTCGGCCCTTGAGCTTCTCCTCGGCCGCCTCGAGGGAGAAGCGGCCTCGTCCTCCACAGCCGCGTTGTCTTGTCGGAACAGAAGCCCCACAGAGGTAGGTGCGCGAGGCCCCGGGGGCCGGCGACCAGGCGGTGACATGGCCCCCGCCTCCGGGAATAATTCTGAGACATTTGGGAGCTCGCGGTCGTTCGGCAATAAGGAGTTAAGGTAGAAAAAAAAATGCCAAAGACAGTGCTGGCTGGTCTCGGAGGCCGCGGCCGGCTGAGGTGGCTCGGAAGGTGGCGACTGGAAAAGACGGTGGAGGGCGGGCGAGGCCGGAAGAGGGGGCCTCCCGGGCCTGTTCCCTCCAAACACTGTGGAAGCAGGAGGCAGACCCGGCCCCGCCGAGGGCACCGCCTCCACTGGGGTTTAAACCCGGCCGGGGCCATTTCAGAATATTTTCAATTCTGCTCTGGCTGGTGTGGCTCAGTGGATAGAGCGTTGGCCTGCAGACAGAAGGGTCCCGGGTTCGATTCCGGTCAAGGGCACGTACCTTGGTTGCGGGCACATCCCCAGTAGGGGGTGTGCAGGAGGCAGCTGATGGATGTTTCTCTCTCATCGATGTTTCTAACTCTCTCTCCCTCTCCCTTCCTCTCTGTAAAAAATCAATAAAATATATTTAAAAAAAGTCTTCTCTAAATGGAATCACACAGTAATGTCACCTTTTTAAAAAAATTAAAAAATATATTTTTGTAGATTTCAGAGAGGAAGAGAGAGGGAGGGAGAAATAGAGACATCAGGGCCAGTATGTCGCCTTGTGGGTTGACTTTGTTTCCGCAGCGTAACTGGAGGGTTACGTTGCCTGTACCAATAGCTTGCCCCTTGATTACTGCTCAGCAGTATTTATTCCACGGTGTTCTCACTACAGCCCAGTTTACTTGAGCTTGTATGGCAACATATTAGAACAGCCGTGGGCAAACTACGGCCCGCGGGCCGGATTCGGCCCGTTTGAAATGAATAAAACTAAAAAAAAAAAAGACCGGACCCTTTTACGTAATGATGTTTACTTTGAATTTATATTAGTTCACACCAACACTCCATCCATGCTTCTGTTCCGGCCCTCCGGTCCAGTTTCAGAACCCATTGTGGCCCTCGAGTCAAAAAGTTTGCCCACCCCTGGGTTAGAACATGCAAACTTCTCCGGCCTGGAGAGTAGGCAGGTACGTCTGTGCTGCCACCAAAAAATGCAACATCTGAGAGGAAAAAAGAAACCTTCCCCACAGTCACGAGGGATCACAAATCCTGAATTTTATTCTTTCCAAATAATGGGGTGATTAAAAAGAAGAACAGTTCTCAAGACACAAGACTGTTGAAATTTTAAAATGCCCCAGCGCTGTCGCGGCAGCTCTAATAATATGTAATGTCGACGCATAATTTTCTTCCACATTCCTGATTCTATAAAATTTTTTTAAAAAAAATGAAATCCAGAAAAAATTGGCTGATTCGACGAATCTAAGTGTTTGGCATTTTTGGCACGTAGACCTCTGCCCTCGGTGAGAAAGCCGGGACCTCAGAGGGACACCATCAACCCCAAGTGCAAGTGGCTGCACAGGCCGGCGTGATTGGCAGGTGGACTCGGGGCCACGACGGAGCGACGGCTCCCGTTTCAGACTTATATTAATAATACATGATGCAAAAAAAAAAAAAAATTCGAGGCATGTCACTGTGGAGCGTGCGGAACATTCGGCACTTAAGTGAAAAAATGAAATATTTATAAGTGGCCATTTGACACTTCCTTCCACATCCTTGGAAAGTTTGCATATTCGAGCTGACCCCAAAACTTTTTAAATTTTTATTTTTTTCAGAGAGAGGAAGGGAGAGGGCTAGAGAGAGAGAGAAACATCAATGATGGGAGGGAATCATGGATCGGCTGCCTCCTGCACGCCCCCTATTGGGGATGGAGCGGGGAACTCGGGTATGTGCCCTGACCGGGAATCGAACCAGCCACCTCCTGGTTCATGGGAGGGCGCTCAACCACTGAGCCACACAGGCTGGGCCTGATTAGGATTCTAACGGTGTAAGTTATTTTCTGGGTTAGTTTCTACCTCTAAATGCTAGTTCTGGGGAGAAATGGAGCCACAGGCATGGACCTGGGCTTTGCCAGTAATTAAATTAGTGCCCCTGGGCCCTAGCTGGTGTTGCTCAGTGGATAGAGCATTGGCCTGCAAACTGAAAGGTCCCAGGTTCGATTCCCGGTCAAGGGCACAGGTCTGGGTTGCAGGCTTGATCCCCAGCAGGGGGCATGCAGGAGGCAGCCGATCCATGGTTCTCTCTCATCATGGATGTTTTTCTTTCTTTCCTTCTCCCTTCCTCTCTGTAATCAATAATAATATATATTAAAAAACGTAATAAATTAGTGGCCCTGGGAAACCGGCCGTCTTCCTGATGATCAGTTTTCTCATCAGTGTGGGTGAAGGTGACAGTCCGTGCCCACCTCAGGGTACGGGAGCGAACACACGTGGTGGGCACGTCCTGGGCTTCAGCACACAGAGCCCCCGGGGGACCGTGGGGACCTCTGGGCCCCGCCCCGGGCTGCTGTCCAGCCCTCCTTCCTGCCGACGTGTGCGCACTGGCAGGTGGAGAGGGAGCCCGGGTTTTCCTGGGAACCGAGTTCTCTACCGAGATTGTGAGTCACGAGGGTGCAGGTGGGACGGTAAGGCTCCTTGCACCCGGGCTGCCCACTCTGGCTGCCTGGCTCTCAGCCAGGTCTCCTGTGCTCTGGGGCCGACTTTTCCCTGGAGCCAGAGGTCAGGCCTCACCTTGGGGACCCCCAGCCCAGCAAAGGATGTGCACATACCTGAACCCCAAGGGTGAGACAGGCTCACATCTTCCCCCACAGGGCGGGGCGTGCAGGAGGCAGCCCGATCCATGATTCTCTCTCATCATTGATGTTTCTCTCTCTCTTCCTCTCTGAAATCAATAAGGAAAAAAAATATTTTTAAAAAGCGCTTAAGCACTTAAACCAGTGGTTCTCAACCTTCCTAATGCCGCGACCCTTTAATACAGTTCCTCATGTTGTGGTGACCCTCAACCATAAAATTATTTTCGTTGCTACTTCATCACTGTCATTTTCTACTGTTATGAATCGTCATGTAAATATCTGATATGCAGCCGAAACCGGTTTGGCTCAGTGGATAGAGCGTCGGCTTGCGGACTGAAGGGTCCCAGGTTCGATTCCAGTCAGGGGCATATACCTGGGTTGCGGGCACATCCCCAGTAGGAGATGTGCAGGAGGCAGCTGATCGATGTTTCTCTCTCATCGATGTTTCTATCTCTCTATCTCTCTCCCTTCCTCTCTGTAAAAAATCAGTAAAATATATTAAAAAAAAATCTGATATGCAGGATGTATTTTCGTTGTTACAAATTGAACATCATTAAAGCATAGTGATGAATCACAAAAACAATATGTAATTATATGTGCCTTTTCCGGTGGTCTTAGGCGACCCCTGTGAAAGGGTCGTTCGACCCCCAGGTTGAGAACCGCTGGCTTAGACCTTTCACCGCCCCGCCTTAGCGGGCAGGTGGAGGAGGGCAGCTCATTTGCATACGGTGACCCTGAATGTCCGCTCCCGCGCCTGCTGTGACTCGGAGATCCACTAGGTGGCAGCAGCCACTAAGGCACCACACAGACCCTGTCCCCGCCGCATGTGAATTTCCTAATTAGAAAAAAAAAAAATCTGCAATGTGGAGTCCCGCCCCCTGTCCCTCCAGAACTGTCCACGTCGGAGACCGGCTCTCTCTCACCATGAAAAGTGAGGAGGACGGTCCGGTAGAGTCAGATATTAAGCTTGAGGTCCCTTCTCTACGTGCAAAGGGGCTTGTGTTCTGGGTCATGAAACATAAACGCCCCTTTCTCTTCAATCACGTGAGCTCAGGGGGTTTGTGGGGGGAGGGCTCTCACCATGGGGGGTGGGGTTCTGCATTTTCTGTGGCTGAGTGTCCCTAAGGTTGTTTCCACACAGCTGGCTGGGGTTCTGCTGGGGTCTGGATGCCTTACAGGTGGTGTGGGCTGGGGAGAGGGATGGGAGCAGGCATGCCTGGGGGACGTGGTTAGAGGACACAGGGTGCTGATGATGCCTTATTTCCCTGGAGGTTTCCTGGCAGCGCTGCGGGGCATCCTATGCACCAGGAAAACGAGACTCGGGAAATGGACCGCCTTGGCCCGAAACGCAGGTCCTGGGTTGCAAGCAGAGTTCTGTCTGGTTCCAAATCCTCGTCTGTCTCCCAGCTGCCCGGTCTGGGGCTGCCCCGTGGGGGAGAGGGAGCTGGGCTGGGTTTGTGAAGCGGGTAGAGATAGAGGGTCAGCCCAGCAGGTGGGTGCAGGCACCAGGGAAGCGATGGCCAGGTCAGGAGCGGGTACCGCGGGGTGAATGAGCCCCAGCTAAGAGGGCTCTGAGCTGGGCTTCCTGCCCAGGGGGCACTGGGGATGCTGATCCGGAAGCCACAGCAGAAGCTTGAGCAGACTTGTCAGCAGGACATGGCTTGTTGTTATTAAAGCTGGAATCTGCCCGGCTGGCATGGCTCAGTGATTGAGCGTCGACCTATGAGCCAGGGGTTCGATTCCCTGTCAGGGCACATGCCCCGGTTGTGGACTTGATCCCCAGTAGGGGGCGTGCAGGAGGCAGCCGATCCACGATTCTCCCTTTGTCATTGATGTTTCTATCTCTCTGTTCCTCTCCCTTCCTCTCTGCAATCAATAAAAAAAATAGTCTTTTAAAAAATAAAATGTATATGAAAAAAAGCAAAGGGCCTAGAATAGCCAGAAACAATTTTGAAATAAACACAAAGCCACGTCATGAAGGCCCATGCGGTATTGGAAAAAGAGCAGCCACAAGATCGATGGGATAGAACAGGGGCCAGAAACACGCCACACGCACATGGTCAATTGGTTTCGACAAAGATGTCAAGGCCGTTCAATAGAGAAAAGCTGGTCTTTCCCACACACGGCGACGGAACTTTGGACATCTCTATGCAAAGTGAAATAAAACAATAAAAGAAATATAAAATATAACATCCCATAAACTAAAATAAACCTGGGGCCAGACCTGAACCCCCTGCAAATATTAACCCATCGTAGACATACATGTAAAAGCTAACGCTATAAAACTTCGCCAAAGAAAACATAGGAGAAAATCCTTGTGACCTCGCGTTAGGCAAAGATGTCTCATAGAGGACACCAAGAGCAGGAACGCCGAAAAAGAAAAAAAAAAGGTACATTGGAACTTTATCAAAAGTTAAAAACCCTCAAAAGCTCTTCAAGAGACGCTGCTTGAGCAAATGAAGGGACAAGACGGTCATGGAAAAAAATATTTACAAAGCCCATACCTACCTGATGAAGGACTAGTGTCCAGATGTTACCCATCCTATGTAATAAAAGGCTAATATGCAAATTGTCCCCTCAACCGGGAGTTCGACCAGGGGCGGGGCCGGCCAGACCCCACCCATGCACGAATTTGTGCACTGGTCCTCTAGTGACTCAATAAGAAGGCACATAACCTATCTTGAAAAAAATGGGGCAAAAGACCTGAGCAGACACTTTACCAAGGAAGATCCATGGATCGAAAGTAAAGCATATGAAAAGATGCTCAGTATTAGCAGTTATTAGGAAAATGTAAGTAAATTAAAACCGCAGTCAGGGTAGCACTCCATACCTGTTAGCAAGGTGAGCCATTCCCACCCCCTCGTGTGACAATGCCGGTGATGACAACAGATTGCTGCCCAGCTGGCGTGGCTCAGTGGTTGAGCATCCACCTATGAACCAGGAGGTTACGGTTCGATTCCCAGTCAGGGCACATGCCTGGTTTGCAGGCTCCATCCCCAGTAGGGGGTGTGCAAGAGGCAGCTAATCCATGATTCTCTCTCATCATTGATGTTTCTCTCTCATCATTGATGTTTCTCTCTCTCCCTCTCCCTTCCTCTCTGAAATCAATAACAACATATTGTTTTAAAGAAGCTTGGATTTCACTGTGCCTGATCAAAAATACCAACACGTTTCTTGAGCTTGCAGTTTTTGTAGATCAAAAGCAATTGAACAGCTGCCGTTTCTGCTGCTCTAATGCACTCAGGGGACATGAGCTATAAGGTGTAGGTGAGCTCACCTAGATGAGTGCTTTGCCGCTCCTAGTATAGGTTGTCCCAAAATTCACGCAAGAAGTAATTTTGATAGAAAACGCAGGTTTATAATTAAAAATTGTAAATTTTTTATTGATTCATAAAGTATACAGTCTAGGGTTATGGATGGAATAGCATATCGGGTCAGTGGCCTCCACAGCTTTGCTGGCACAGATGCAAAGCCGTGGTCTTCATTGGCCTTCATGGTCCCTGCTCGTGGGCCATCATTGGTACTTGGTGATGCTTATCAAATTGAAGGGGCTGAAATCAAAGGGCAACAGATATGAGAATCTGATTCAACAAACCAAGTAAAATTAGGCTTTTATTTTTTGTTGTTGTTAATGCTCACGCAAAATTCAAATCTCCAAGCTTCACAGCGCGAAGCCTCTTTGTCCGCCAGCCGCCTCGGCTGCCAAGTGGCATCACATAGACGTTTCCTCTGAGCTGACAAGCGAAAAACCGATCCTTCCCTGGGAGGCCCAGGCCGCTCACCTCGAATGGTCATTTCAAAGGGCACAGAACAGAACCTTGTCTGCAGCTGCCCTGACTGACAGCAGAGACTTAGGGACGTGGAGGAGTTCATCGGGCTGTCCCGATCGTGGACGGACAGGCCAGTGACAGGCACTACACAGCCGGGGATAAAACCCTCAACATCGGCCCGGCCGTCTCGGTCTGAGCCAGGACGACTGTCCGGCCTGGCCAGTGTGGCTCAGTGATTGAACGTCGACCTAGGAACCAGGAGGTCACGGTTCGATTCCCGGTCAGGGCACGTGCCCGGGTTGCAGGCTCGATTTTCAGTGTGGGGCGTGCAGGAGGCAGCTGATCCATGATTCTCTCTCATCGTTGATGTTTCTCTCTCTCTCTCCCCCTCTCCCTTCCTCTCTGAAATCAATAAAATAAAATATATATATATATTTTAAAAAGTCGCTCACATCTGTGTGCTGTGCCTGCTGGTGGGTTTCTTTTTCCAGTTGTAGACACAGTCCCTCTCGAGAACGGCTCCCTTTCATCTGCCGGCAGCTGCAGAGAGTACACTTTGTCTGCAGAAAAGTAGGTCCACTTTTGAACGACTTCCTTCAACCCTGATAAAGGGGACGAGTGCTTTCATCTCGCTTGAAGGGCCCTTTCTGCCCCGAGCTCACAGCTCGCGGTAGCTGGATCCGCAACTTCCTCTCACTTCGCCACCCAAAGCGGGCGGGTCCCCGAAGATCTGAACGGGCACAGCTCTGAATGCCCTCCCCACCTCTCCCCATCCTTCTTTCTCGACGCGTGGAAGTACCTGAGGGGTGAGGTCTCAGGAGGTAGTGGAATGGATGGTTTGTATGGTAGTCGTTTCTTAATTTTTCTGAGGTTAAAAAATCACTTTGTAGCCCTAGCTGGTGTTGCTCAGTGGATAGAGTGTCGGCCTGTGGATTGAAGGGTCCTGGGTTCGATTCCCAGTCAGGGCACAGGCCCGAGTTGCAGGCTGGATCTCTGGGAGGGGGCGTGCAGGAGGCCGCCGATCCATGACTCTCTCTCATCATGGATGTTTCTCTCTCTCTCCCTCTCCTTCTCCGAAAGCAATAAGAATGTATTTTTAAAACTGCAGGTTCTGATGCAGGTGTGGATGGGGCCCGGGACTGTGCTGTGCTGAGGCTGGTCATGGAAGGACCGCCTGGGGGTAGCATTGCTGTTGGCCTCCGATTGGCTGAGGGTCAGGTCTGTCTATCTCCTGAGCCATAGGAACCTCCCGCCCCAGGCGGCTGCTCCCAGCTGCTCTGCAAGGGCCCGGCTGTGCCTCAGTCCTGGCCATTCCCTGTTCAGCCGGCCCCACCCTGCGCCCCTGGTGGGAGCGGAGCTGCCCGTTCAGCCGCGGGGACACCTGTTCCTCCCCGTCACCGCGCTCCGGGACAGTTAAGCCTTGTCAGGCTCGTCTCTGGCGGTGGCTGCGGAGCTGGGGCCAGCCTGCCCGCCCTCTCCTTCCCCAGGGCCCGCGCTGCCCTCCCCAGGCTGGTGGGGAGAGGGTGGGGGGACCAGCAGGAAGTGCCAGCTGCTCCTTCGCCCTTGAACCAGCCCTGCTCACGCCCCTCCCGGTTCCCATCCTCCCCAACGGGACCCGCAGCCGCTCTGGCGAAGGGCATGGGGATCCGGGAGGTGGTTGAAAGTAGCAGGTGCTGCCCTGGCCAGTGTGGCTCAGTGGATAGAGCTTCGGGCCTCGGACTGAAGGGCCCCGGGTTCGAGTCTGGTCAAGGGCACGTCCCCCAGTTGCAGGCTCACTCCCTGGCCCTGGTTGGGGCGTGTGTGCCGGAGGCAACCAATTGAGGCGTCTCTCTCACATCGATGTTTCTCTTTCTCTCTGCTCTCTCTCCCTCCCTTCCACTCTAGAAATCAATGGAAAAATACCCCCAAGTGAGGATTAACAAAAAATAATAAATAATAATAAGTAGGGAGGAGCTGAAAAGGTGGGAATGCTGGGAAGAAGGAAGGAGGAACGGGAATTAACGTATGCCTCGTCTGAGATTATTTGTAGGATTGACATGAAAAGGATATCAGTCCGGCCAGTGTGGGTCAGTGGTTGAGCGTCAACCTATGAACCAGGAGGTCAGGGTTCGATTCCCGGTCGGGGCACATGCCCGGGTTGTGGGCTCGATCCCCAGTAGGGGACGTGCAGGAGGCAGTCGATCAATGATTCTCTCTCATCATTGATGTTTTTCTCTCTCTCCTTCACCCTTCTTTTCTGAAATCTATCTATCTATCTATCTATCTATCTAGCAAGTGCACACCTTAAGTTGTAGTGATTTGGGAGGTGCTCTGTAAGAGACACCTCCTCCCGCATTAAAAAGTGTTTTCGTGTTTATCTCAGCTGTCCCTGAGGCCAGCCAAGTGGCCGTCGTCCTTTAACGTGGACACGGGATATTGCCGATGGGGCGGGACGCATCCCCGGAGCTTTCCAATCGGCGTGTGACTCTCCCTCTCATCGCCGGCCGGCGTCTCAGACTCCGCGATTCAGACTCAAGTTCAAGAGCGTCCAGAAAATCTGCTTCGGCACGAAAATGAATAAAGGAAGAGGAGGCAAGACCGTTTTCGAGCTCCGAGTCACATGATTCCGGGGGTAAGTACACCTGGCTTCCTCCTAGGTTGCTCATATCTGCAAAATAATATTCATGATGGTAGTGCCGCCGCCTTCTCCCCCTTCCCCTCCCCCTCCCCCTTCTCCTCCTCCTCCCCCTTCTCCTCCTCCTCCTCCTCTTCCTCCTCCTCCTCCTCCTCCTCCTTCTCCTCCTCCTCCTTAAATTCTTTATTGTTTACAGCAGTGGTTGGCAAAACGCAGCTCTCGAGCCACATGCGGCTCTTTGGCCCCTTGAGTGTGGCTCTTCCACAAAATACCACGTGCGGGCGCACGTACAGTGCGATTGAAACTTCGTGGCCCATGCGCAGAAGTCGGTTTTCGGAAAGGAGATAGACCAAACAAGTACACAAGACGAGTGTGGACGGGAGAGTTGGAAGGGGTCGACCTCAGCGAACGTACCTCCATCAGATTGAGGACGTTTGTACCAAAGGCCAGCTTAGGAGTACCCTAATGAAGTGAATAACAATGCACCTGCCTATATAGTTTCAGTTTAAAAAATTTGTCTCTCAAAAGAAACTTCAGTCGTTGTACTGTTGATAGTTGGCTCTGTTGACTAATGAGTTTGCCGACCACTGGTTTAAAGTATTGCATAGTCTCCTTTTTCACCCCTTGACCTCTCCCCGGCCGCCCGCACCCCCCAGCACATGCCCTCACCCCCCTACTGTCTGTGTCCATGGGTTATGCTCGTATGCGTGCATACAAGTCCATTGGTTGATCTCTTACCCCCCCACCCCCCGCCTCCCCTCATAGGCTGGGCAGTCTGTTCGATGCTTCTATGACTCTGGTTCTATGTTTGTTCATCGGTTTATGTTGTTCATTAGATCCCACAAATGAGTGAGGTCATGCGATAGTTATGTTTCCCTGACTGGATACATACATCCTTTCTGAGTGGTGTTTCTGGTTTCTGGGGATATATTCCTAGAAGCGGGATGACTGGGTCAACTGGAAATTCCATTTTTAATTTTCCGAGGAAACGGCGTTCTGTTCTCCACAGTGGCTGCACCACGTGCCTTCTCCGACTCCTCCTGTTTGTGTATTTCCATTTTCCTCATGGAAAGAAATCTCTCCTTGGGCGCGATCACATTCCCAGCCCCTTGGGGGGCGAGCAGCATCGTGGGGGCCTCGTCCCGTGGGTCTGGGCAGAGCCTCGTGAAAGTGGTCAAGGTGTGAGGCCAGAGGGAATAGAACTGTGCGTCCTCCACGGAGTGATTTCTGCCCGGGAGTCACGTGAACAACTAGAATAACACAAAAAACAAAACATGGCTTCCTACACATCTTGTGTATTTTTGCAGAATCCCTGTCATATGGGGGTGGGCGTGATTTTGTGTCACCCCTATAAAATGTGTGACCGCTACAATTAGCTGTATTATTCCCTGCAACGCAGACCCCAAGACTCAGCCGATAAGGGACTGTCCTGAGTCACTCTTTTCATCCCTGGGGTCTGGGGTATGAAATCCTGTCTCCTGATTCTCAGTGATGAGCCTTTTTTTTTTTTTTTTGGCGAGACTCACAGTATTCAAGAACGGACACTTTTCATTCGAAAGTAACGTGGGTTCCGAAAATAGCCTTAGCTGTCCTTAACACATTTCAAAGACCGAAGGAACGGAGGCCAAAGCAGATGGAGTTGCGTGAGCGGTTCCATTGTATAAATCTCCATTAATCATAGCTGAAGCCGCCTTAATATGTTTCTAGCCATTAATTAAAAATTCTGGGGATTTGATCAAAGGTCAAGATGACACATTGAATTGTCTCGGCCGTTGTGCAGACTCCAAAGGAGACTCATTATCGCCTTGCTTTTGTGAAATCGGTTCGAGGGACTTACACGCATCCAGGTGGCAAAGGCTACCCATTAGGAAGGCTTGGCCTTGATGCGCTGCCTGGCTGGGCGCACAGTAGGCGCTCAGTAAGTGCAGGAGGAGGCTGGCTCGACCGAGTTTTAGTTAGACTTTCACCCCAGGCAGCATGGTGCTTTCGTGGCGTTCTAAACATGTATCAACCTCCTTTGGGAAATTTTCAAACTTACAAAAGGTAAAGAGGCCTGGCCGGCCGGCGGGTTCAGTGGTTGAGCATCGGCCTATGAACCAGGAGGCCACAGTTCGATTCCCGGTCAGGGCACATGCCTGGGTTTCGGGTTCGATCCCTAGTGTGGGGCACACAGGAGGCAGCCGATCGATGCTTCTCTCTCATCATGGATGTTTCTCTCTCTCTCTCCCTCTCTCTTCCTCTCTGAAATCAGTAAAAATATATTCAAACAAATGAAAAAAAAAGGTAAAGAGAATAATATAGGAAACCCCTAGGTCTCCTTCCCCAGAGTCAGCACTTAGTCATATTCTGGTATTTTTATTGATTGCCCTTACTCACACACACACACACACACACCCTTTTTTGGCTGAAGTGCTAGAAAGGCTATTCCAAACATCAGGTAATTCACTTGTGAATGCCCCGGTATCTCCAATAGATAAGGTTCTATCAGCAGCCCCAGATCGGTCAGTTCACACTGGACGTCCCCATTCCATCCGGAAGTGACCTTGACTGGGAATGAGATGACCTTGGCGTTGGTCTCTTTCTGCAAGAGCAGAACGTGGTCGGAGCCCTGGGATTGGATACGTTCCACGCGGTGAATGTCTGAACAGTTCTCACTGAGGGTGAGGAGGCGGGGAAGGTGAACACTCCATCATTGGGAACGGCACCGCGGGAAGCCCTCCGGCATCGTGTTACCGCCTGGGACTCCGTCTTCCACAGCCCACCTGGGAGTCACGGAGAACGCAGGTCAGGGGTCACCCTCAGGCACATCCGGCACAATTTGGGGTAATTAAAAAAAATACGTTTTTAGCCCTACCCGGTTTGGCTCAGTGCAAAGAGCATCGGCCCGTGGACCAAAAGGTCCCGGGTTCGATTCCAGTCAAGGGCATGTACCTCGGTTGCAGACTTGAAGGCAACCAGTGGATATGTCTCTCTCTCACGTGGATGTTTCTCTCTGTGTCTCTCTTCCTTTCACTGTCTCTAAAAATCAATGGGAAAATATCCTCAGGTGAGGTTTACAGAAAAAGTTTTTATATATTTTTATTGATTTCAGAGAGGAAGGGAGAGGGAGAGAGAAGGAGAAACATCCATGATGAGATAGAATCATTGATTGGCTGCCTCCTGCACTCCCCCTACTGAGGGGGGATTGAGCCCACAACCAGGGCAGGTGCCCTTGGCCGGAATAGAACCCGGGACCCTTTAGTCCGCTGGCCAATGCTCTATCCACTGAGCTACACTGGCCAGGGCTAAAGAAAAAGTTTTGCTCCTTAAAGAACTTACCTTCAGCTTTCTGGAAAACAGCTCATTTCCTGACCATTCCAGTGAACCAAAGCTTTATTCTCTCATGCTTTTGAAACAAACAAACAAAGAAATCACCTTTTGTTTCACTGGCAGGGAAAATTCTGCCCGCGCGACCCGTTCTCGGCCGGTGTGACATTTCTCCGTGATCTCCGTGATCTGGCAGCGTATCGATTCCTCATCTCATCCCCTGGCGCATCCGTTAATGAACTAACCTGGGTTTGGATTCCCTTATATTAAACGCCATCTCTTCCGAGCACACAGCACAACCCCCTTAGGTGAAATAAGCGGCATTGTGTCCCAAAGAATGGTGCAAGCGTGCCTCTCGCTTTGGGAGAGAGGGAGACAATTAGTTTGATAGAGATATATTTTTTTTTAATCTGCGACGGTTCGTGTCGTTTTCGCCACTGAAGGAAAGGTGGGTGGCGGTGGCCCGTCACTGCTCCGGTTTTGTTGCGGCCGTGACATTCTGTGAAAGGCGTCGGGGGAAATGGGACGGAATAAAAGATGCCTCCGCTGACTGTGCGATGCGTGACGCGCTTAATGCTTCCACAAAATCTGAAAGAGTTTGCAATTCATATCGCCGCCCTGAAAGGCTGCCAGGAGGGATATTTGCCGTAGATGGGCAGGAGGAAGAATTAAATATAGATTATTCTGGAAAAGATCGGAATTTAATATAACATCTGAGCAGGTTAAACATATTTCCATAAAATACCAGGCGGAGAGAGGGTAGGACCATCTCATTTCCAGCTCATGGAAGGCCCGTAGCGTTGCTAGGAAGGATGGACGCCGTGTACGGGTGCCGATTCAGGCTTCTGTGTGCGTTTTCTTCCTTTTTCTTTCTTTTTTAAAAAATATATTTTTGTTGATTTCAGAGAGGAAGGGGGAGAGAGAGAGAGAGAAACATCAATGATGAGAATCATGGATCAGCTGCCTCCTGCACACTCCCTACTGGGGATGGAGTCCACAATTCAGGCATGTGCCCTGACCGGGAATCGAATGGTGACCTCCTGGTTCATAGGTCGACACTCAACCATTGAGCCACACCGGCCAGGCTGGCTTCTGTGTGTGTTTTGCGAAGCAGCCTGGGGAATCACCACCGGCCTTTGGGGGGCTGGGGGCATGGCCGAGCTGTGGTCAGGTGCGATGGATCACGCAGCCGATTGGCTTGAAGTCTGCGGTGCGTTGATCCAGCTCTTTGAACTTCAGAGAACTGATGTCATTTTGGGATGCGCATCACAGGAAAGGAGTGGGGTTCTTTGGTCAGAAGTGAGAACAAGGCTGGTGCGACAGGAGAAAAGCATGGGTGTCACTCATGGCCCAGGAGTGGGGCGCCTGGATTCTAAGGGGAACGCCCGCCCAGCCATTCAGAGTCCCCGCCTGCCCCCCAGGAGCTGTCTGAGGGAGCCCTCTGTGCCAAGAATGAGGAAACCTAAAGCCTGGCTTATTCAAGTGGATTTAAGAACTCAGCAGCATCAGAAGCGGTTAAAGGTTTGACTGGTGCCCTAGTGGCTAGAGCATCGTCCTGTGGACTGAAGGGTCCCAGGTTTGATTCCTGGTCAGGGCACGTGCCTGGGTTGCGGGCTCGATCCCCAGTGTGGAGCGTGCAGGAGGCAGCCGATCAATGATTCTCTCATCATTGATGCTTCTATCTCTCTCTCCCTCTGCCTTCCTCTCTGTAATCAATAGAGATATATTAAAAAATAAAAGTTTGACTCTAGTTCAATACAGCAGACATGACTGGTTGTTCCTGTCTCCAGCCCCCAACCCTCCCCTCTCCCCCCCGCCCCTCCCCGGTCATACAGGGCAGGACTGGCCTGAGGCTGGCGGGTGCCCTGCCCATGAGGGTGCTGTGTTGACCTTGAATCCTTCCCACGATGCACTGGGCTTTGAGACAAGGTGGAGGGGCTGGCAGGGGAATGGGGTTGGGGGGCGCAGGCGGGGAGAGACTGCATTCCTGCCAGAGAGGCAGGCTGGCAAAGTGGGCGAAGACGTGGCCTCGGGAGAGATGCGGTGACATTAGCGAATGGGAAGAGAATAGACGTTGGAGGGGCCGGTGCTTTGCCTGGCTGGGTGCTGGGCGAGTCACGGTTCACTGGAGCGTAACAGCACGCGTGTGGGACAGCACCAGAGATACCGCCCCGGTGCGAAGCGGTCGTCCAACGCATGTTGTCTTGCTTGTTGTACTTTTTTTTTTTTTTTTAAACAATCTTGGGGAACGGGTGAAGACTCGAATGTATACAGGCACTGACAGTCCTCAGTTGCCCTGGTAAGAGACAATAGGGATTGGTGGAGCCTGGGAATAATTAGGGAAATGTCTTTGTTTATTATTGTTATTACTAGACGCCCAGTGCACGAAATTCACACATGGGTAGGGTCCCTAGGCCTGGCTGGCGATCAGGGCCGATCTGTGGGGCAACTGGCAGGGCGATTGGGGAGCCCCCCCCCCCACACACACACACCTGCCTTGGTCGGCCTGCGGGTGGGGGGCAGCTCCTGCATTGAGCATCTGCCTCCTGGTGGTCAGTGCGCATCATAGCGACAAGTTGTTCTGCTAGTGGTTCCACCTTTCGGTTGATTTGCACATTAGGCTTTTATTGTATAGGATTATTATCATTATTATTTTTAATCCCCCCCTGAGTCTATTTTTCCCTTGGTTTTTAGAGAGAGAGGAAGAGAGAGGGAAAGACAGAAAGAAATATCGATGTGAGAGAAACACATCGATTGGTTGCCTCCTGCACACACCCTGATCAGGGCCCCGGGCAGGAAGGAGCCTGCAACTGAGGTACGTGCCCTTGACTGGGAATTGAACCCAGAACCCTTCAGTCTGCAGGCCGGCATTCTACCCACTGAGCCAAACCGGCTGGGGCTTTACACATGTTTTTGAAGAAAAACAAAACAAAACCCAAACCCCCAAAACTGTTCGGCTGGAAGATAATATTGTCCTGCTCTCCCCTCCCCTCCCCTCCCCTCCCCTCCCCTCCTCTCCCCTCCCCTTCCCATACTGTGCTTTTCCATCGAGGCCACTGAGATTCAGAGATGAGCTTGGGCCGCAAGGGCGTTGCGTTCTTTGAACTTTGCAAACTGCAAGACTGGCCTCCACATGTTAGCGGTGACCACTGGGTCCCCGACTCAGCCCACAGGCTTCCGGAAGGGTCTGAAACGTCAGAGCGAGGCAACACCCGTTTGCTGATTGAATGACTCCCTGGCCGTTGGGCCAGGGGGCGGGTGGTGTATTCATGGGCCTCTCCTTTCCCAGGGAGAGACATGAGTGTTTATGTGCCTGAGCCCCGGGCACCGGGCAGGGCGGGTTTCCAACTGCGCAAGAAGTCAGTCAGTTCTCCACCAGAAAAGGTGAATTGCCATTTTTCAGCATCATTTCCCCCTTTGGGAATCTTACCGCCGGCTTAGACCCTTTGAAAAGCTCATGAGGACTCAAAATGCACTCGTTTTTTGTTGTTTTTTTTTTAAACGGGGGAGAGGGGTTGTAACAATAATATCTGAAAGAATAACGCGTTTTCTGTTTGTCAGTAAATGGCGGCTCTAGTTCATATTAATGGCCGAGCCTAATGTGAAACGCCGTTCGGGCTGCCTATATGTTTATGAACGTGGAGCGTGATGTGGACGTAATAGCCTGTTTTATTGCTTCCTCGAACGGTAACTACTCTTTCACTTTAAATGCAGTTACAGTATTACACATGCGTTTCAGGACAAAACAAACGAAAATTTGTGGGGGAAAAACACACACACAAAAAACTCGAACAGCATTATACATTTCTTTTTTTTAAAAAAATATATATTTTATTGATTTTCTACAGAGAGGAAGGGAGAAGGATAGAGAGTTAGAAACATCGATGAGAGAGAAACATTGATCAGCTGCCTCCTGCACACCTCCCACTGGGGATGTGGCTGCAACCAAGGTACATGCCCTTGACCGGAATCGAACTTGGGACCTTTCAGTCCGCAGGCCGACGCTCTATCCGATGCTCTATTTACTGAGCCAAACCGATTAGGGAAGCATTATACATTCTTATTTGTAGTTCTTCCTTCCAGTTAGTCTAAACAGTGGTTCTCAACCTTCCTAATGCCGCGACCCTTTAATACAGTTCCTCATGTTGTAACCCAACCATAAAATTATTTTCGTGGCTACTTCATAACTGTCATGTTGCTACTGGTATGAATCGTCATGTAAATATCTGACATGCTATATGTGTTTTCCGATGGTCGCGACCCACAGATTGAGAACCGCTGGTCTAATAGGTTCTTCTGTCTGGTTCTGCTCAGTGGTTAGAGTGTGGCCTGTGGACCAAAGGGCCGTAGGTTCAATTCCCAGTCAAGGGCACATACCTGGGTTGTAGGTTTCCCAGCCCCAGCAGGGGTACGTGTGGGAGGAAACCAGTCAATGTGTCTCTCTCTCCTCACTGTTCCTCTCTCTACCCCCCGCTCCTCTCTTCCTCCCACTCAGAAATCAATCAAAAAAGCATCCTTAGGTGAGGATTAAAAAAGAAAAAAAAATAGACCAGCTTATGAACCAGGAGGTCACAGTTCCATTCCCGGTCACAGCACATGCCTGGGTTGCGGGCTCGATCCCCAGTAGGGGACGTGCAGGAGGCAGCCGATCCATGATTCTCTCGCATCATTGATGTTTCTCTTTCTCTCTCTCCCCCTCAAGTAAAGCCTGTTAAGTTGCACTGGGGCGCAGGTTGGCAGGCAGGCCGGACTGGCGCGTGTGTGAGCAGAGGATGATAAACATCTGCCTGGTCTCTCCACGGTCACTTGCCAAATCTTCCGAGACACACACAGTGCGAGAGAGGCCACGGCCGGCTGTGGGCCGCGCCGATGTCTCATGCAGTTTGCTCCCAACGGTCAGAACAGGTCATGATGTATAGAAGGGAGGCAGTGGCGACAAAAACAGCCCCGTTCGCCAAGCGCTTATGCAGTATTTATGGCCCGGAGACACATCTTCGTGCTGTGCCGTGCTGGGAGGATGATGGATGCTTTTCGCCATCCCCATGGTTTGATTGGCAGGAGCTGGTGACAGGGCCCTCGCGTTGGGAGGGGCGGGACGTAGCTCTCCTCCAGGGAAGCCTCCCTCCCCTCACCGGTCCCTCTGTGACCTTGCATCCCTGTGGTCTGCAGCATCCGCCCCTGTTCTCTCCGGCTCAGGAGGCATCTGTAGTCGCAGCCACGGCAGCAAAAAAATCACAGGCAGACACACGGGAGAGGGTATCCGGGCAGAGGGAAGTTGGGGTGCGGGCCACAGCTCAGACAGATGGGAGACAAGGCCACGGTCGCTGTCCAGCGAGGCCTCCCTGGGGGGCAGCCCAGCTCTGGGGCTTTCCTGACCTTGGCCTGTCCTTGACCTCTGAGCATCCCCTTCAGCGTCGGTTGAGGGAGGGCGGTCGTGCGGACCCAGCAGGTTTGAATGGAGAGGGAATAGGGTACCACCTGGGAAGGGTCTCGCCCTCTTGCCCTCTTCCTGGCTTCGCAGTTTCCCCGCCTTCTAATCACCGGCCTTCATTTCACCGGATCCCAGGGTCCCGGCTTGCTGTGTCCTGCATCTGGGTCCCCACCAGGGAAAGCACCTACATATGTAAATCCTAACTCAAGGAGATATTTTTAAAAAGAGAGAATGGAAGGGAGAGGGGTAGGGAGAGAGAGAGAGAGAGAGAGAGAGAGAGAGAGAGAGAGAGACATCAATGTGAGAGGGACACATGGATTGGTTGTCTCCTACACACACTCTGACCAGGGCCAGGGGTCTATCCTGCCACCAACCCAGGATAGAAATCTTAATTCTTTTTTTAAAAAAAATATATTTTTATTCATTTCAGAGAGGAAGGAAGAGGGAGAGAGAGAGAGAGAGAGAGAGAGAGAGAGAGAGAGAGAGAAACATCAATGATGAGAGAGAATTATTGATCAGCTGCCTCCTGCACGCCCCCTACTGGGGATCGAGCCGCAACCTGGGCATGTGCCCTGACGGGGAATGGAACTGTGACCTCCCGGTTCATAGGGTGACGCTCCACCGCTGAGCCACGCCGGCTGGGCCCCCTCTTCCTATTGTATAGCAAGTGACCAAGACGATTTGGGGCGAAGCAAGAGATGAGTGGCTGTCTGCGTCATCGCTGGTGGTCATCCGCGGAAAGTCCTCCCTGGGGTTATAGACTTCACCTCCATCTGGGCCAGGCCGCTCATATTTGTTAAAATCTCTCCTCTTTAATCCTCACGCATTGCAAGGCTCGTAAAGCCGATGGAACGTTTTAGGGGCAAGAGGCAGGAAAAGCCGGAAGGTCCCCCCAAAATAATACTCTTACTGAGAGAAATGGAAGGACAATCTTCAAAGGGCTCTCTCCGAGAGAGAACCAGGCATTGGGGAGAAAGACTTTGAGTTGCTAAAGCACACGATTCTAATTGAACCCTTTCCTGGGATATTTTTATATCTGCTAGCGCTTATCATGCTAAAACAAGAGGTTAAGCGCGTTCTCGGAAGCTTACAGAAGAGCTAAGCTTCCTGTTGGATTTTTGGGGGTGTCATTCAGGATGAGTGGGGTCAAGGGTAGGTGAGGTGGTAAAGTGTAGGAGAGAGAGGGATGCTTGCTGGGGGAAAAAAAAAAAGGGTCCATTACCAGACACTCACATTTTCCCAGGGAGCCTGGTTCGGGCTCCCGGGAGTGTAGGCTGCACCCAACGGCTTGGTCTGGCACCCACAATCTGTTTGTAAGTCGGGGTGCATTTTCACATTGTGGCTTCTGTTTCGCTTCTAAATTCTCCCTGACAGCTTTGCCGCCAGCTGTTCATTTTTAGGAGCGTGGTGATGATTATGTTTAGAAAAAAAAACACCCCAAAACAGCCTCCTGATCTTTTCTTTTTTTAAATATAGTTTTATTGATTTCAGAGAGGAAGGGAGAGGAAGAGAGAGATGGAAACATCAGTGATGAGAGAGAATCACTGAACAGCTGCCTCCGGCACACCCCACACTGGGGGATCAAGCCCGAAACCTGGGCATGTGCCCTTGACCGGAATCAAACCTGGGACCCTTCAGTCCGCAGGCTGATGCTCTATCCACTGAGCCAAACCGGCCAGGGTAAGCCTCCTGATCTTTTAGGGATATAGATTGAACTACAGACAGAGCAAGTCAGCAGTTTGCCGATGTCTTGGTCTCAGGGTATCTCTCTCCTTAAAAATCATTGCCGACCCCAAATGGTGTTTTATTTTACTTTTTATATTTATTGATTTTAGAGGGAGAGGAAGAGAGAGGGAGAGAGAGAAGCATCAATGATGAGAGAGAATCATGGATCAGCTGCCTCCTGCACGCCCCCTACTGGGGATGAAGCTCACAACCCGGGTATGTGCCCTGACTGGGAATCGGAGCAGTGACCTCCTGGTTCATAGGTTGACGCTCAACCACTGAACCACACCAGCCGGGCCCAATAAAATTTTTAAAAAGAAATTTTGCATAAATGCCATATACTAGTACTTCATTGCCCATCTCACAGCATGGTATGTACCGCTCTGAAGTTGGGGTGCTCAGAGAAGGTACGTTGAACAAATGAATATCTGGGTGGATGGATGGGTTGGTCAGTGTGAACATCACCAGTTATCATGGGTGGTCTAGTGTCTCTATTGCGGGAAAGTAGGACGAATAGTTAACTGCTCGGTCACCACCCTTGTTTGGTAGCACTAGGATATATTTAAAAAATATATATATTTTATTTATTTTAGTGAGGAAGGTAGAAGGAGAGAGAGAGAAACATCAATGATGAGAGAGAATCATGGATCGCTGCCTCCTGCATGCCCCTATTGGGGATCGAGCCTGCAACCCGGGCATGTGCCCTGACCGGGAAGCGAACTGTGACCTCCTGGTTCATAGGTCTTTACTTAACCACTGAGCTATGCTGGCCTGGCACCAGTACTAGGATATTGCCCGTACAGTTCCTGTAGGAGAGTCCGTAGAATCTGTGGCTGGCGTGACAGCCCTTACTGCAGTATTTATGAGCCTCTCCCATCCCCTCCCTGGCAGGGTTTCCTTAGAAGTCATTTGGACATGATCAATTTCCTCTCCTTGAACCAGGCCTCCCTGGCCTTAGCGGAGGCAGGCCTGATGAGACATCCGTTTGACGGGACCGTGTGTGTGCGGTGGGGCAGTGACAGGAGGAGCAAGCCGGCCTCACTCCTCTATCCGTTTCCCCAGGACAAGATCGGGACAAAAGGCCTTTCATACTGGAATCTGTCAGGGAGCCCCGAGAGTTGTCAGAAAGGCGTCTCTGTGGCAAACGTTCAATGCAGGTCGATGACAGGGACAGGGATTTGTACTTGTGACCACCTACCATCGCTGCGGGCCGTGTGACCCTCGAGCCCAGGCCGTTTCTTGTTGACCCGACTTCCTCATCTCTCAGTAGTTCCTCTAGTCATTCCCGTCAGGTTTCTTTTTAAAGATATACATATTTTTATTGATTTCAGAGAGGAAGGGAGAGGGAGAGAGATAGAAACATCCATGATGAGAGAGAATCATGGATCGGCTGCCTCCTGCACGTCCCCTGCTGGGGATCAAGCCCACAACCCCAGCATGTGTCCTTGACCTGGAATCGAAGTGGGACCTCCTGGTTCATAGGTCGATGCTCAACCACTGAGCCACGCCAGGCCGGGCTAAACCCAACTAATATTTATTGAGCACCTACTATGTGCCAGGGATGGTATGCTGATAAGGCAATAAACAGAGAGAGATGCTGTCCCCATGGAACTTATGGGGCTGCTCTGCTTATACTAATGATTCAGTGACTGTCTCACAGGCTGAAATCGCTTAGGGCTTCAAGCTCTCCCAGCAGGCTGTGCCCCCGGGCAGGTACCACACCCAGGAGAGAAAGAGCAGGAGGTCCTGTTCTTGGAGAAGGTGGAGGTGAAAGCGGATAACCCATGGGTCCCAGCTGCCTGTCACTCCTTGAGCCAATTCAGCAGAGACAGGGTTGGAACCTATATGAGCATTGATTCCAGTCCTGCTGGCAGCGTGGGAGAGCAGCAGGGTACCCACAAACATCTGCTCTGCCCCCCAGCATAAGCCAGCTGCTTATATGGGGTGGGACAAGGATTACATGCGGAAGCGGGCAGTGTGGGCTTGGGTGGGACTGCATTGATTGGGCAGCAAGGTTGTCAGTCTTTCCATGATAATAAGCAGTTTGTGAATGAGAATGGTTCCAAGGTTGACTTTCAGGTCCCAGGGGCGTACACCTCCCATCCAGGTTAGAATGTCCTTTCTTTACCAACTCAAGGCAATCACGGTTAACAGAGCATGATTAATATTTCCCATAACTGTAGCTTGCCCCCGATATTCTAATTTTTCCCCTAATAGAGGCATATGCCCAGATGTCCCAGTGCCCAGGTGGGACCCTAGTCTGGCTGTTGCCTAGAAAGGCCCTGTTGGGTTTAGGCTGCCTGTCGCCATGTCCAATCACGAAGGTGGGGTTGAATCATATAAAGCGTTTATTGAGAAGGGCCGCCAACCAAGAAGACAGGGAGCTTACCAGCATTCAAATCCTGTCTCGCAGCAAGGTGCAGGGGACAGGATTATACAGGGGAAGGGACTAGGGCAGTGGTCGGCAAACTCATTAGCCAACAGAGCCAAATGTCAACAGTACAACAACTGAAATTTCTTTTGAGAGCCAAACTTTTTAAACTGAAACTATATCGGTAGGTACATTGTTATTCACTTAATTAGGGTCCTCCTAAGCTGGCCTTTGCTAAAAACGTCCTCCATCTGATGGAGGTACGTGCGCTGAGGTCAACCCCTTCCAACTCTCCCATCCACACTCGTCTTGTTTACTTGTTTCATCTATCTCCTTTCGTTCATCCTCTCTATATGTCCAAACCGTCTCCACATACCTTTCTCAATCCTCGACACTACATCTTCTTTCACTCCCTAAAATTAACTTAATAAACTTAAAGTTTTTTAAAAAAAATATTTTATTGATTTTTTACAGAAAGGAAGGGAGAGGAATAGAGAGTGAGAAACATCAATCAGCTGCCTCCTGCACACCCCCCACTGGGAATGTGCCCGCAACCAAGGTACATGCCCTTGACCGGAATCGAACCTGGAACCCTTCAGTCCGCAGGCCGACGCTCCATCCACTGAGCCAAACTGGTTAGGGCTTTACTTAAAGTTTTAAGTCAACTTTGCACTGTACGTGCGTTCCCACACGTGGTATTTTGTGGGAGAGCCACACTCAAGGGGCCGAAGAGCCGCATGTGGCTCGCGAGCTGTGGTTTGCCAACCACTGGGCTAGGGTGAGGCCGGGAGCCAAATGCTGCCACACGCAGTCCTGGGGGCCCGCAGAATTCAGCTGTTGTTCCGGTCGTCAGGCGATGAGATGACGTCTTGACTCCTGGTGGGGTCGGCCTGACCGCGCTGAATGGTTCTGCTTGCGTGCTGGGGACAGTGTCCATGGCCATCGCTGAGTCACCTCCTCCATCCCTTTGCCTGGGATGAAAGGGAATGTGTGGCCGCAGCGGCCTAAGAAAGGAAACTCAGAAAAACATAACCCTCTGTCCCCATTAGAAGAAACAACTCCCCTGTTCACATAAGGATATGTATCCTAGGATTTAAAATGCACACGGTTGCTTTTCAGATTCATTCAGGTGTTCTGTCTGCCAGAGTGTCAGTCTCCCCCCCCCGCCCCCCACCCCATCATGGCAAGAGGCCCGTACCCAGGAGGGTGCTGTAGGAGCGTAGGAGCCCAGGTTTGACCACCTCCTGGTTCCCTCGGAGGCACATGGTGCCGGGTGTTTCTGCCAACTCCAAAGCCGCCCGAGCCGTGAGCAGAACTTCCCGGGAACGGCTGTAATTTCTGGGTGGGGAGTTTAATTCCGTGATAACAGGGTGAGGTTCCGTGGAACGAATATCATGTCAATGCCGCTTAATAACATGAGAGCCACGGAGCATTTAATGACACGGCGATTGCCGTGCAGGGGCTGGGTAATTACACAGCCGGCCCCGGTCTAATTTCGGGGTAAAGGGTAAATACATGATTATGGCAGGCTCCGTGGGCACCGAACAGGTCACTCAGGAATGAGGTTTGCATGGACTACCTATAAATTACCTAGAAGCCTGCTCCCGGGTGATTATGCCTGTCATCCTTCTCTGACAAAGCCCTTAATGGCTACCATACAATTCAAGAGAGATTTTTCAAGATTTTGGGGCCTCGGGAACTTAAAGGGACACTGCTTCTTTTTGATCCGTCAGCACCTGCCGTTGGAGAGATGGGGCTTGGGTAGGGGGAGGATGGAGAGAGGAGCTCACAGTGCCACCCTTCCCCAACTGGCCGCAGAGTGTTCTTTATCTGACGTGGGCGATTCAACAGTTGGTGCTGCCACTTGGAACCAAGGACATCACGGGACCAGTGACGTCACAGGACCGATGACATCATAGGGCTGATGACATCACCACACGTGAGCCCAGCAGCTGCCTCTTGATCCCTGGGCTGGAAAGGATGCTCTCCATTCTGGGCTAAAAATGGTCACTTGCCCCAAAGATACGTCCGTGTTTTAATGCCTGGGACCTGTGCCTATGACCTTATTTGAAAAAAAAAAAAAAGGTCTTGGTAGATGTCATTGAGTTAAGGATCTCAAGATGAGGTCACCCTGGATCATCCAGGCGGGCCCTACCTCCAGGGACAAGTGTCCTTACAAGAGACAGAGGGACATACGGACCAGGAGGGAAGCCACGTGAAGATGGAGGCAGAGCTTGGAGAGATGCCGCCACAAGCCAAGCACACCTGGAGCCACCAGACACTGGAAGAGGCACAGGACAGTCTTCCCTGAGCTTCTGGAAGGGGCACAGCCCCAGGAAACGAACCCAGTGTCTATGGGGCCGTGGGCAGCAGGAGCTCCCGGCCTCCCTGGCCCCCGGGCCTTCCTCCTGGTGCTGGTTCTGGAGAACAGCCAGACAGGACAGAGGAGTCCAAACAGCCCACGCCTCGCGTGTGCGTGGAGCCAGCAGCCTCCGCACGCCACAGAGTCTGTGCTCAGCCAAATTCAGCTGGTATTTCTGTGCGGAATGTGCAGGGCTGTGGGAAACCAGCATTTCCTGTGTGACGATGAACTCCCCATAGAGCTTTGTCAATGGCGTCACCGTGGACCATCACACAGACGAGGCAGAGACAAAGTGATGCTGGCAGCTGCACTGCCTCCCCGGAGTCGGCTAACGAGCTTGCTTCTAATTGCACGGTCCTCCTCCCGCTTCCCCCGACCAGCTCTGAGCTCCAGGGGCCACCCCTCCTCTCTCCCCCCACCATTGCCTTCCTACCCACCCCGGCCATGAACTCACAGTGTGGAAGCGTGGAAGTCAGCGGCCCTGCATAAACACCTGGGTGCCTTGGGCGCTCAGGTTTACACAAACAAGTGCTTAGCGGCAGAGAAGGCCCCAAACAGCCCGTCTGAGATGGCGTGCAGCTTTATGTCCCTGCAAGAAGAAGTCATCCAGCCAAGAGGAGGATCAGCAAACGAAGGCTTGCGAAGGAGCCTCACGAAATAAAAACAGCACACGCCGTTCTCCAGGAGGCCTCCCGAGGCCTCGTTTCGAGGGAAGCCGGATTGATTTTTGTAGGTTCGGAGTCATTTGCTCCCACAGCCCTCCTCAGGCTTGTAACAACGCTCTCTGCTCGGTTCCGCCTGCACACTTGTCTCTCTCTCTTTCTCTCTCTCTCTTTTTAAAATCCTTACCCGAGGATAAGGATATTTTTCCATTGATTTTTTTTTTAGAGAGAGTAGAAGAGAGAGGGAGAGAGAGAAGCATCGATGTGAGAGAAACACATCTTGATGGGTTGCCTTCTGTACGCACCCTGACCAGGGCCCAGGCTGGGGAGCAGCCTGTAACCCAGGTACGTGCCCTGGACGGGAATCGAACCTGGGACCCTTCAGTCTGCAGGCTGACGCTCTACCCACTGAGCCAAACCGGCCAGGGCTGCTCTTGTTTTTCCATCCCCCAGCTGGGCTGTGTGGAGGACGCCATGCCATTGGCTGATAGGGCAATAGAGGGAGGAGCTTCCAGGTGACGGACAGTACTTCCCTCCCACCCACCACAGCTAGAAATGGCATCTGCAGGCCTCTGACTCTGGTGCTTTCTGTAGGATGTAGGCGGAGCTTCCACCTCTAAGTGCTTGGGCATTTGCATGGGACAAGACAGCAAAACCCCACTGTTCCCAAAGTGCCCAGAGCTTTGTAGAAATCGTGTGTGGAGGTCATCCCGAAAGGAAGAGGTGACAAAATCCCCAATCATTCTTGCTGCTCTTCCGGCTATTATCTGTCATCGAGAGTGTGGGCTGCTGTAACAGAGGCACTGGGGGGGGCTGACCTATGAACCAGGAGGTCACGGTTCGATTCCCAGTCAGGGCACATGCAGGCTCGATCCCCAGTAAGGGCGTGCAGGAGGCAGCCGATCCATGGTTCTCTCTCATCATTGATGTCTCTATATCTCTCTCCCTCTCCCTTCCTCTCTGAAATCAATAAAAATATATTTAAAAAAACAAACCACAAAACAACAATAAAAAAAACCCAAATGCTCTGGGTGCTCGTGAGAAAGACTCCCTGTCCAAATTCATATAACGGACTCGCAGACACAAAGTATGGCGAAAAAGAGACCTTCAATGCGGTCTTACAAGATCGGGTTTCTGGTTGAGCAGGCAGGCCTAGGGCAGCGATCACAGCCTATTTATCCCTAGTGTGCCAGAGTCCCTCCCCCGGCTCCTCATTGGTTGTGTACTATGGAGTTAACAGTTTCCCCCACATGTGGCCTAGGTCCTATTGTCTCCTGTTGGGTTATTTAAAAAAATGGGCTGAGGCCTTTTCTAGTTGTCTCCACCTCCCTTTGTCTAGTCTTGGGGGGGGGGGGGCGGATCTTCCTGGAATACGTGGTGCTGGTCACATACATAGTTCTTTGTTCTTATACCCTTTCCCCTCCTCCCTACATCCTGTTTGCCCTGGGAAAATTCAGTGACCGACTGGCAGCCTGTTGTCAGTTTTCTTCAACTGAAGTTGACTTTGTTGAAGATGGATCACAGGGGCCTATTTCCTACCGTGCTCAGACAACAGGCATTTATTTTGTCACAGTCTCGGAGGCTGGGAAGTCCAAGATCAAGGTGCTAGCAGACCCGTTCTCGGGGAGGACTCTCTTCCTGGTTTGTAGGCGGCCGCCTTCTTGCTGTGTGCTCCCATGGCCTTTCCTGTGTGTGTGTGTGTGTGTGTGTGTGTGTGTGTGTAAACCTCTTACTCTCTTCTTGTATGGACCCTGGTCCCCTCATGAGGACCCACCCTCATGACCTCATCTAATCCTGATGACCTCCCAAATACCATCCCATGGGGGGTTAGAGCTTCAACATAGAAATCGGGGCGGAGGTGGGGGGTGTGTGTGGAGCGCACACATTCATTCTGTAATATCCTTCTAATGCCGTTTGCTGCTTGCCTTGATTAGATCATCGCTATAAAGCACCCATCATTACTTGGACCACTTTTACAACGGATGAATATGTAATCTGATAGTTTTTAACACTAGGCTGAGGAGCTGGGCAAGACATGGAGCTGCTTGGAACGTCAAGCTCCCCGACCCTGCGTGTTTTACGATCCTAAATAAAAGTTGTCTCCCGTCACTCGCTGCAGAATACAAACAAGTGCCCGCATTCTTAGCAAAGCAGCATCGTTTGATTTAATTGCAAATTAAAAGCCATCAGCCACCTTCAACGTGGAGCGAATGCCACATCAAATCAATACAGTAATTGCACCAGGGCAATGGAGAGGCGCGTGGGGTTTCTGTACCTTGCATACTTAAAAGAAGCCGGGCGTGCCTGGCCTGGCATGGCTCAGGGGTTGAGAGTCCCCTTATAAACCAGGAGGTCGGGGTTCGATTCCCAGTCAGGGCAAACGCCTGGGTTGCAGGCTCCATCCCCAGTAGGGGATATGATTCTCTCTCATCATTGATGTTTTTTTTTCTCTTCTCTCTCCCTCTCTCCCCCTCTGCCCCCCTCTCCCTTCCTCTCCGATATCAATAAAAATATATCTTTAAAAAAAGAAAAGGAAGAAGCCAGGCACTAGGGGAGTTGGCGAGCCCCACGGAATGGTAAATGGCACCAGACTGGCTTTTCCTTGGAGGGTGGACGAGACAGGCTGACCTCTTTGTCGCCTGTGGCCACACAACTAAAGCATCTTCGTCCTTGAATGGCAGTTGATCGTCCCTTTTGTGTGTGGGGTTGGAGAAGTGCTTGGGGTTTCGTCGTCGGGGGAAGAAAGGGACTCTCGCTGTGCCTCACGTCGAACGTTGATGCTCTTGGGACCCTCAATTGTTTCTCTGCCGACCTGACGGCCTGTGGCAGCTACACTGTGCCAGGGGCATGTGTCTGAGGGACAGACCCCAAGCCCACTGTGCCCTGTGGAGCCGTTCGAGGGACACTGGCCCTTTGTGAAGCTGACAGGCCCCGGCAGGCTCCACTCTGAATGGCTTTTGTTCCCTCAAAGTGGTCCTCGCTCTCATCGTGGGGCGGCCGACCAGGGATGAAACGCAGGTGATCCCCTTTGTCATGGGATCTGAAGGGTCCAGAGGAGCCCTCCAGCCCAAATAGCCGTTCTCCGTCCGTCATCCCGTCACACAGCCTTGGAGGGACTTCTCCTCCACCCGCGTTCCTCACGGGGTGTCTGCAGGGCCAGTTAAAATGCACTTGCCGCCCCCCACCCCTACCCCCCCGGGAGGATGAGCAAATTAAACAATTAACAGCTATGAATACTGCCGTGTCAAATTGATGCGAGAGGAGGCATCCTATGTGTGCAGCCACGAGGGCTTCAGGAAATACAGCCAGCCCCAGAGTATGTCTTGATGAGTTTATCAAACAAGCCAGTCCTGGGGCAGGAAGCGGAGGGAATGAGACATCCCAGGTGCCTGGGGCCCACTGTGCCTCATCGGTCGTGGGCTCCCCGCTTCCTTCCTGTCTCTGGCCTTGTGAGGGGCGTTTGTCTCGGCAGCAGGTGCTCAGGTGCATGTGCCTGTGGCCCTGGCTGCTCCCCTGCCCACAACCCTTAGCCACCTTCCCTAGAACCTGCTGCCCCCCCCCCCCCCCCCGGAGGCCCTTGAGTGAACTGGGCCTGGGGTTCATGCTCCTGTCTCCCCCTGCCCCCCAATATCCCCATTCCCACCTGGAGCCTCACTTCTATTCTCAGCTCAGGCGGCTGCACCAACCACCACCGAGGCAGCTTGCACAATTCTCTCCCCTCGAGAGCCGGCCCAGCTCTCTGTGTTCCCAGCTCTGCCTCGCACCTGAGCCCGAAGGAGGAGACCCCTGTCTGACAGCACACCATCCCCTCTTTTTATTGATTTCAGAGAGGAAGGGAGCGGGAGCGAGAGAGAGAAACATCGATGTGAGAGAGACACATGGATTGGCTGCCTCCTGCACGCGCCCTGACCAGGGCCCGGGCTGGGGAGGAGCCTGCAACTGAGACAGTGCCTTTGACCGGAACCGAACCCGGGACCCTTTGGTCTGCAGGCCGACGCTCGATCCACAGAGCCACACCGGCTAGGGCACACGGCGGGCAGTTTTCACGTGGGCGCCGGAACTGTGGGAAGCTACCCTGTTTCAAATCCCCTCGTGGTCAGGACAGGACTGTCCGTGAGCAAATCCGCCTGCTCTGTGAGGGCGTCCGGATCACTGAGCCGAATCCACGCATCATTAATGTGAGATGAGAGGAACGAATGGGTCCTGATTCCCACCTGCCCATGAAGGGCAGGCAGTGCCCTTCACGGACCGGCCACGTTCCGCAAGGCTGTTTTGTTACTGTTTACAGGGTTGCCGGTGGGAGAAAACAACCGCTGATTGTCTTGTCTCCATGGCAACGGGAGGACGTGGTCTGACTTTGGTGGGAGTGGCTGCCGGCAAGCATCTTTCCCCGGGGCTGCAGGACCAGGGCGGGGTCGGCACAGGAGGGTCCTCGGAGGAGGGAAGGATGGGATCAGACAGGAGGCCACAAAAATACAAAAAGACTTCCTGGCTTCCGCTGGCCACTGGCGTGGAGCTTACTGGCCTATCAGGGGTGGCCCAGCTTTAAAGGAAGATGAAATAGCAAGTCTCAGAGGATGGGACCTACAGGCTGCCCTGACAGCCGTGTTTCTAACACCATCCACTGGAAAGCAGGGGGAAATAGTGGAACCATGAATTAGATCTCTCTCACCTCTTCCTTTAAAATTTTTATTTTTGTGCACATCCTATAGTATAAAAGCCTACTATGCTAAGTGTCCAGTGGTCTGTTCGGTTATTCAGCTAATCAAAGCGTAATATGCTAATGATATGCTAAACCACTCAACTGCTCGCTGTGACATGCACTGACCACCAGGGGGCAGATGCTCCTACCGGAAGGTTAACTTGCTGTTGGGGTCCAGCCGATCAGGACTGAGCGAGACGGGTCGGACATACCTTGGATCCCTCCTGCAGTCTTTCCCCGGCTGACCTACCTCCCGTGTCCCTCCCCAGCCCCGATTGTGCACCGGTGGGGTCCCTCCGCCGGACCTGTGCCCTCGCGCAATCCGAGGCCCCTCAGGGGATGTCGGAGAGCTGGTTTCGGCCCGATTCCGCAGGCCAGGCCGAGGGACCCCATTGGTGCACGAATTCGTGCAACGGACCTCTAGTGCCTTATAAAATTCATCACATATTCATACACTCCTACGGGTAGAAAATACACAAGTGATGTACTGAAGGGCTTGCTCCATGTTTGAAAACTGGTAGCCAAGTGTAGCTATATTTTGTTAATCCTCACCTGATGATATTTTCCCATCGATTCTTAGAGACAGTGGAAGAGAGGGGGAGAGAGAGAGAGGGAGAAACATCGATGTGAGAGAGACACATCCATTGGTTGCCTCCTGCACTGGCCCCGACCAGGGCTGGGGATCAAGCCTGTAACTGCGGTACCTGCCCTTGATCGGAATCGAACCCAGGACCCTTCTGTCTGAGGGCTGACACTCTATCCACTGAGCCAAACCGGCGAGGGCGTCGAGGGCATTTCAGAGCAAAAGCATGAGGGTGGAGGAAGAGAGAGAAAGAGAAGGAGAGAGACAATCTACAGAGAAGATCCATGTGATGTGAGGGCCGGAGGATTTGTCAGACGTCAGCAGAGCGTGGGAGGTGCATGTGCAGTCGGGGATCATCCCTGCTTCTCTCTGAGCCTTGGGCCCACGTGTGAGGCTAAAGGGTCTGAATGTGAGTTGCTGACCTGCAGTTTTGGCAAAGGAATGGAGCCTGTGGGTCAAGGTCGTATCCTTTTGGCACGTGGGCCATCACTGCCCGTCTTTTAGAGAGATCTTGGGAATCTTGACTGGAAAAACTGTTTTGCTCTGTTAGACGTTGTCCTGGGTCACGCAAAATTTCCTTCTCCCGATGGAAGGGGCAGGGCAAAGGGAGGGCCAGGCCTGTCTGGTCTCGTGGGACAGACCGTGGGCGATGGGGCAGCGTGCTGCCCACTCACGGTGCCCACGGCTTCCGAGGGTGGGAAGCCATGCTTCAGACAGGGCACCTGAATGTTGACCTTGTTGTCCACACTACGGAACAGAGCTAAAGTTTAATTAATCAGAATTAAAATCAGGACCTGCCATGAGGAAGAGACCAGGATTACTCCAGGGTTTAGTGGGACCATAAAAAAATTGTGTTGCCCAGCAGGTGTGGCTCCGTGGTTGAGCATCGACCCATGAACCAGGAGGTCACTGTTCGATTCTCCAGTCGGGGCAACTGCCTGGGTTGCGGGCTCGATTCCCAGTAGGGGGCGTGCAGGAGGCAGCCGATCCATGATTCTTTCGCATCATTGATGTTTCTGTCTCTCTTCTTTCCTCTCTGAAATCAATAAAAATATATTAAAAATTAATAAATAAAATTATGTTGACCCTGGAGCCCATGCCGGTTGTGCAAAAGGAAGGCATCTGAATTCCCGGGGAGGGGGAGGACTTTATTGGGAGTGAACCTGGCATTATCTAGAACAGCGGTTCTCAACCTGTGGGTCGCGACCCCTTTGGCGGTCCAACGACCCTTTCACAGGGGTCGCCTAAGACCATCCTGCCTATCAGATATTTACATGACGATTCATCACAGTAGCAACATGACAGTGATGAAGTAGCCATGAAAATAATTTTATGGTTGGGCCACAATATGAGGAACTATATTTAAAGGGCCAGAAGGTTGAGAACCACTGATCTAGAATGAGTCTTTCTGCCTACCCTGATTTGCAAAGAATTCCTCCTCACCTAATTTGCATAAAATTCTCCTCCCCTAATTTGCATATAATTCCTCCTCCCCCGATTTGCATAGAATTCGTCAGGGCAGCCCTGGCTATGGCAGTATTTCCCTTAAGTCAGTGTTTCTCAGACTTGTCCATCAAGGTACCACCCACTGCTGTGTTTTGTTTTTTTTCAAAAATGACATTTCTCAGAACGTTTTTATGTTTATTTGAAAGCCATTGATGTGCAGTTTGCATTTTGCATTCATGCTGGTTTCACTACCAAATAATGCTTAAAATTATCATCGGGCAAAACATACCATCATTATCTTTTTCCCCCTTAAGTGAATCATTGGATACAATGGATTTTTTTATTTTTAGAATGCATGTTCTGTGGACACGGGCCCCTTGTAAAGAAGAATGATGCTAAGAAGCTATTGGCTGAGGGAGGCGGGGGGGGGGGGATTATATTTCCAGAACGTGGCTGTCGTGTCCACCGACTGACCACAGCTCTTCCCAAGTGGACAGTGCTGGCTCAGGTCCAGGGAGCGGAGAGCTGAGACACGGCCACGGGAGAGACGTGGGACGAGGCCGAAGCCCGTCGGTGTCTTTGTTCACGATGCCGGTGGGGCTGGCAGATGCCTCGCCTTAGCGTCATTTAGACCTGAAGAGGTTCTAATCGGGGACTCACGTGTCCTCATCACCGCTGACCTTATTTATGGAGAGGCTGGCATCTGAATGTCAAATCTGCATCGGTGACTTCTCTCCTCTAATAACCACTTTAATATGTAAATAACTGACTTGCAGCAGGGAAAACACAGACGTGAAGTTCTGATGATGATTGCCCGGAAGAGGCGGCTGGCTCCCTTCCGTCACAGGGACAGGAGTGCTTGCTCCTTCGTCTCCTGGTAGGGACCTGGCTCAGAGCTGGAGCCTGAAGGAAGACAGGCCTTCCCTCAAATCAGCAGACACACAGAGACGCCCTGCTTTGCAGACATAGTTGGCTAAGTGCTGGGGGACGAGACAGACTAGGGATGCGGCTCGGCCGGCCGGCGTGGCTCAGTGATTGAGCGTTATCCTATGAACCAGGAGGTCACAATTCGATTCCCGGTCAAGGGCACATGCCCGGGTGGCAGGCTCCATCCCCTGTAGGGGGCGTGCAGGAGGCAGCCGATCCATGATTCTCTCTCATCATTGATGTTTCTCTCTCTCCCTCTCCCTTCCTCTCTGAAATAAATTAAAAAATATATTTAAAAAAAGGAAAAAATAGGCATGGATAAACTCCAAAACCCAGCAGACCTTGTGACGGTGACTTAAGTGGACAGGCCCTCGTCGGTGTGTGTGCCCTGAGCACACTTGGGTCAGGGAGTCCAGGGCAGCACAGAGCTCCCAGGGCACCAGGAGCCCAGGTTCTTTCTAGCTTTTCTGCTTCGGCACCTTCAGTGTGAAGGCCTCAGCGCCATGCTAGCCTCATGGGCGTGAAAGGCGTCGCCCTCCCTTCCGTCTTTGCGTCGCCTTCCTGCGTTAAATGCAGAGTGCCCAGCCCGCCCGCCTGGCTCTGTGATTGAGCATCAGCCTGTGAACCGGGAGGTCACGGTTCGATCCCCAGTGTGGGGCGTGCAGGAGGCAGCCGATCCATGATTCCCTCTCATCATTGAGGTTTCTATCTTTCTCTCCCTCTCCCTTCCTCTCTGACATCAATAATAAAAATATATTTTTTATAGAATGCAGAGTGTCTGGCCCAGGGCTGTGCATCTCTCTCGGGCCCCCCGCCTCCTCTCCCCTGATGCCCAAACACCCCCTATTTCTAGCTCTCTTCAGCATCCTCTCTCCGTGTATAGAGCGTCTTCCTAGCTGCCATTTTATTTTGAACGAGGGGTGAGCTGACATTCAACAAGGGTGATTTCAGGGCCAATCAGTGCAACGCATGGGACAAACATCTGTGAAGACAAGCCTCTCAGGAAAGTTAATTAAGGCTCCGAAAAGGACTCCTCATCGTAGCCTTGGAGGCACTAGGTCTGGACGGAGCCAGAGAGAATGGGGCCAAACTAGGACCAGAGGAAGGTCCTGAATGAGCCAGCCATTCAACGGGTTCCTTTTTTAAAAAATATATTTTTATTGATTTCAGAGAGGAAGGAAGGGGGAGAAAGAGAAACATCAATGATGAGAGAGAGATTCATCGATTGGCTGCTGCCTGCACACCCCTCACTGAGGATAGATCCTGCAACCCGGGCATGTGCCCTGACCTGGAATCAAACTGTGACCTCCTGGTTCATAGGTCGATGCTCAACCACTGAGCCACACTGGCTGGGCTGGTGAAACCCTTTTGACTGGTTCTGTGTTATGCTAAGGCCCCTGCAACACACAGGCGTGTGTGGCTGTCTGTGTCAGAGCCCCCAGCAACACCTTCGGGGAGATAAAACCAGTTTGATGCAGTTTCCCACTGGGCATCATTTCTCCACGTTTTTTTTAGATTTCACGTATCCACGCTCCATCCTGGTTAGGCTCTGAGAATTTGCGGAGTGCGGTCTTCGTCCCTGGACCCTATCATGGCTCTGCTTTATGTGTTTTTCATTGAAGCTCGTATTTCACTTGACATGTCACAGTACCGCCCACACATGACCGGAGCCCGGCCGAGAGGGAGGATGCAGCCACTTGGTGAGACCTGCCAAATGGGGGCGGGTGCTTATCTGATCCTGGATCGGGAAAGAGCTCAGGACAGATGGTGTAATCTCATCCAAGAATAATGCCCTTTCAGAGCGACGCTAATTGGATCACAGGGTGGAAGCGTTTCACATCTGTCACATGAGCGATCACACATGGCAGGGGCTGTTCCTTAAACCTGGCTTTGCTGCTAAGCCCGGAGTATAGAGCTTGCTTCAGTGTGTTCAGTAAACACTTGCAGGGTGTTAACTACATCCATTCATTCACTCACTCATCCATCCATGCATCCATTTGTTCACTCATATCCATCCATCCAAATGTTCATTCCTTTACTCATCCATCCATCTATCCATCCATCCAAATGTTCATTCATTCATCCATCCATTTGTTCACTCATTTCTTCATTCACTCACTCATCTATCCATCCATTCATCCATCCATCCATCCATCCATCCATCCATCCATCCATCCATCCGTTCACTCATTCCTTCACTCATCCATCCATCCATCCAATTATTCACGCATTCCTTCATTCACTCACTCACTCATCCATCCATCCATCCAATTGTTCATTCATTCATTCACTCATCCATCCATCCATCCATTCACACACTCATTCATTCAATCATCCATTCATCCAATTGTTCATGCATCCTTCCATCCATCCATTTGTTCACTCATTCCTTCATTCACTCACTCACTCATCCATTCATTCATTCACTCACTCATCCATCCATCCATCCATTTGTTCATGCATTCCTTCATTCACTCATCCATCCATCCATCCAATTGTTCATTCATTCATTCCCCCAGCACATATCTTCTCAGGTCCTTCTATTTCTCAGACACTATTCTACATGTTCGTTCTCACACCACAAAGCTTTCCTTTATGTGGCAGAGGGTGCATAATAAATAAGTAGACCAACAGATCAATTATAGGAATGCAGAAAACAACAAACACTAGGAAGACCAATAGTAAGGTAGTCACAAGTGTGTTTGGGTGCACCCCCTTACTGGGATCAAACCCACAACCTGGGCAAGTGCCCTGACCGTGAATCGAACCATGAATCGACCGGGTTCATAGGTCGATGCTCAATCACTGAGCCACACCAGCTGGGCTCCCCTTGTGTTTCTGCACTCACTTTCTTTTGCCTGAAACTCACCCCACTGTACACCCTCCCCACCCTCCCACCCCTACTTAGCAAACTCTTAATTCTTAAGGTCCAACAGGAAGGTGAAGCTTACCCAGGCCTCTGACACCCCGCCCCTGTGTCTAATAGCTCTGCTCTAACGTCAATCACTTTAAATTAGCAGCTAATGCTTGGCTGGCGTGGCTCAGTGGTTGAGCATCGACCTAGGAACGAGATCACAGTTCGATTCCCGGTCAGGGCACATGCCCAGGTTGTGGGCCTGATCCCCAGTAGGGGGCCTGCAGGATTCTCTGTCATCATTGATGTTTCTCTCCCTCTCCCTTCCTCTCTGAAATAAATAAAAATATATTTTAAAAAAATTAGCAGCTAGCCACACTTCTCCATTTGGCTGCAAACCCTTCTAAGTTGGGCATCCCAGCTCCGTGTCCTCTTTCCACAGCACGATCCCTGACACACAAAGCTCAGTACCTTTTTTTAAAATTGAATTTCAACACAACAGCAAGCTCCTCTAGTAGAGATTCCACGCTCAGCAGGCAGCCTTTCCGGTCATCTGACCTCTCCCGGTGGCGGCCGCCGGTGGAGCACATGTCGGTGCCGTCAGATGGATGTGAACGTCTGGGCCGCACGACAGGGCATCGGTTTCTAGCAGCGAGTGAATAAATCGGAGTCCGGGCTTACACATTCGCCGTGTGTGGAACGAACGCCTCGTGTACGGTCATAGCTCAATTACCCAAACACAGATGATCCTCCTGGCCTGTTCTTTGCAGACGGGTTTTCATGTATGATCTTGAGTTTGTTCTCCTCTTCAGCTCTGCCCAGTCTCTTTTCTCCTCCCTGGTGTGGATCATTGAAAGCTGGTGCCCTAGCCGGTGTGGCTCAGTGGATAGATAGAGCGTCCGCCTGCGGACTGAAGGGTCCCTGGTACCATTCCCAGTCAAGGGCACATGCCGGGGTTGTGGGGTCCATCCCCAGTAAGGGGCGTGCGGGAGGCAGCCGATCCATGATTCTCTCTCATCATGGATATTTCTCTCTCCCTATCCCTTCCTCTCTGAAATCAATAAAATATTTTTTAAACAATTGGAGAAAAAGAAAACTGGCATTGAATGTAACCCAATCAGAGAGGTGGGCGGGACGCCGTCACATGGTGGGCTCAGGGGACCATTTCCAAAGGGCAAAGGTGAAACATGGGCATCCCCGTGCTCGTCCTTCCTCCACATCTGTGGGGTGAGAGATGGACTTGAGCGTGGACCTGTGGTCAGGCCCAACGACTTGCCTCCAACTGACTCCTTCCTACCCTGGGCCCTCTGCGACCCCTCTGCGACCCCTCTGTGACCCCTCTGTGACCGACTTCGCGGCCACCTCCTGTCCCCCCGCTGTTTCCCCAAGTCGCTTGGGTTTGGTTTTTGTTTTAACTGATAAAACGCCCCCTCTGCAGTGGCCTGCTCCTTTCTCCCGTGCTCCCTCCTGGAAGCAAACGGGGAAGATGGATGGCTCCTTGTAAAACCCCAGCCTTGTTTAGAAACGGCTTGTGGTGGATGAAGTCATAAAAACGCTTTTAGGACGGGGGCTGTGTCTCCCCGCTAATTGCCCTGCGCCCTGCATCCGAACCTCGTCGCCCCGCCCGCCCGCCCGCCGCTCTCCAGGGCTGGACACCGTGGCGGTTTCTGTCACCATGAAATGTCACACTGGAGCCGCGGTCTGAGGCTGGGTCCCAGGACTGACACTGTGAAAAGGCGCAGACAGATAATGCACCGGCCGGTACACGGGACCAGCGAAGTGCTAGAAGCAGGAGGGGAAACCTCCTTCCTCCGAGTGTGCGTTCCGGCCTCTTCGGGGAGGGTGGACGGGAGCCAAGCCCAGACGAAGGGTGGTCTGGATGGGAGACAGGTGAACCTGTCAGCCTCCATCTGCCCCTCCCCCTCTTCCTGGTTCCGAAAAGAGGGGGGACTCTGAGTCAGATTCACTGGCTTTGAGCCAGAAGGGGATGGGCCTTGCGTCCCAGGAGGGAGGACACATTCCTGCACCCGGGAGAGGGACACGGAGCATCTGGTATTTATTTGGTCGGGAGCCTGGGTTCGTTGGTTGACCAGTTGGCCCTGAAGGAACGCAGTGGTGTGGCCATCGCCAGACTCACTCTCCACCTCCATCAACAGGGTCACTGAGTTTTTAGACAGCCCTCTGCAGCTTTCTAAACTTTACAGCCTGGCCTGGGTGGCTTATTTCACTCAGCCTAATACTCCCCAGGCCCCTCCATGCTTTTACAAATGGTAAGAGTCCTTTCTTTTTTTACCGCCGAATAGTATTCCATTGTGTGGATGTACCACGGCTTTTTTATCCACTCATCTGCTGATAGGCAACTTAGGCTGTTTCCAGATCTTAGCTATTGTAAGTTGCGCTGCTATGAACATGGGGGTGCATGTATTCTTTCTGATGAGTGTTTTCGGGTTTCTTAGGATATATTCCTATAAGTGGGATCACTGGAAACTCATACAGCTCACCAAAAGGAAGACAAACAATCCAATCAAAATATGGGCAAAGGATCTAAATAGACACTTCTCCAAAGTGGACGTACAGAAGGCCAGGAGGCATATGTAAAAAAGGTTAAAGTCGATGATCATGGGAGAGATGCAGATCAAAACAACAATGAGGTGCCACCTCACACCTGTCGGAGTGGCTGCCATCAGCAAATCAACCAAGGACAAGTGCTGGCGAGGATGTGGGGAAAAGGAACCCTTGTGCACTGCTGGTGGGAATGCCGACTGGGGCAGCCGCTGTGGAGAACAGCACGGAGTTTCCTCAGAACCCTAACCATGGAACTGCCATTTGACCCTGTGAGTGCAATTCTGTTGTGATGAAGGAGGTGAGAGGTGTAGATGACTCTTCTCCTTGGGCAGCTGCAGGCTCCAGGCCATGGTCACTGTGGACAATAGGAGTGTGACACAGGCACCCAGCTGTGAGGAAAGGCAGCTTTTGCTCCCGTGCCCGGGTGGCAGTTGGCACTGAGGGGCCCTACTAGGGACTGAGGAATGGAAGAGTGCGCGCGCACATGTGGGTGTGTGCACATGAGCGTGTGCATGTGTGCACGTGAGTATGTGCATGTGTGTGCATGTGAGTGTGCGTGCGTGTGTGCATGCACGCATACACCGCCTGGTCTCACGTTTAGAATATGCACCATCTTTCCAGGAGGAATGGATTCATAATTGACATAAGGCATTTAATTAAAAGTGTGTCATCCCCTCATTAATGTCTTCCCTGAGGATGCAGTGCATCATGATTCTCCTGCATTAATAGGATGGTGTCTGTTCGCCCTCAAGACCCGCGGTGGCGGTTACAGAAGGAGGTGTGAGAGGGGCAGGAGAGGGAGGCCTGGCTTCCTCTTGCCCTTAGAGGTGCCCTTGTAGGTCCCGTGTCAATGTGACAAGGAGTACACCTGCCTGTCTGCTCTCCTGATTCCATTTTCTTTTCCCAACTCAGCCCTGTAGGGCTCTTGCACTCCCTCCCCCCTGTGCCCCCCCGATGGAGGGGAGCCAGGGTCTAGCCACCCCCAAAGGCTGCGGGTCCTTTAGGGCAAGTCCTTTGGACTAGATCAAGAGAGGACGTGGCCCGGCCAGTGTGGCTCCGTGGTTGAGCGTCGACCTATGAACCAGAAGGTCACGGTTCAATTCCCCATCAGGGCACGTGCCCGGGTTGTGGGCTCCATCCCCAGTGTGGGGCGTGTAGGAGGCAGCTGATCCATGATTCTCTCTCATCACTGATGTTCCTATCTTTCTCTCCCTCTCCCTTCCTCTCTGAAATCAATAAAAATATATTTTTAAAAATAAGAAAGAGAGGGCGTGGAGCCAGGGGTGCGGCCACTGGGCCCAGCCCAGGTTTCCTTTCAAATGTGAGGCTAAGGAAGCAGACGCACAGGAGGGCGCCAGGAGAAGGGCCATGAATTATTCATCTCGGAGTCTGCTTGGGGCTCACAGAGCCTCCTCTTTGGTCCTGTACAGGCAGCCGATGAGAATGGCACCTCATTCATGGGTTGAATCGGGGCCTCTGAATGGCCCAAGGATTCATTTCAAAGCCTCACTTAGAATCGGCCTATTAAAAAATTTTAAAAAAAGGCAGCCCAATTTGTTTCAGAAGCTACGAAATGAATGAGGCTCTTCCGTGTCTCTGCTGGCTGTTCAAAAAGCTTCGTGTCTCACAGAGCAACTGTTTTAATTAAATCGGTGATGATGTTTTATTGAAGTCAGTGCTCTTCAGGAACACTCAGCACAGAGCCTCTGCCTGACTCTTGACAACGTAATTCAGGCCGAGAGTGGGTGTGGGAGGAGGAGGGGGGAGGCCGGTGACGGTGGGGGGTGGAGACAATAGGAGAGGGAACTCGATATTTATTTAGTGTTTTTTTGTTGTTGTTGTTGTGAGTCCTCACCCAAGGATATTTTCCCATTGATTTATTTTTTCTTTATTGATTAAGGTATTACATATGTGTCCTTATCCTCCCCATTGCCCTCTCCCCCCCCAACTCATGCCCTCACCCCCCTGGTGTCTGTGTCCATTGGTTAGGCCTATGTGGTTGCATACAAGTCCTTTGGTTGATCTCTCCCCCTTACCCCCACCCTCCCCTACCTTCCCTCTGAGGTTTGATGGTCTGATCGATGCTTCTCTGTCTCTGGATCTATTTTTGTTCATCAGTTTATGTTGATCATTATATCCCACAAATGAGATCACGTGATATTTATCTTTCTCTGACTGGCTTATTTCACTTAGCACAGTGGTTCTCAACCTTCCTAATGCCGCGACCCTTTCATACAGTTCCTCATGTTGTGGTGACCCCCGATTTCACTGTTACAAATTGAACATAATGAAAGCATAGTGATTCATCACAAAAACAATATGTAATTATATATGTGTTTTCCGATGGTCTTAGGCGACCCCTGTGAAAGGGTCGTTTGATCCCCAAAGGGGTCGCGACCCACAGGTTGAGAACCGCTGATTTAGCATAATGCTCTCCAGGTCCATCCATGCTGTTGCAAATGGTAAGAGTTCCTTCTTTTTTACAGCAGCATAGTATTCCATCGTGTAGATGTACCACAGTTTTCTAATCCACTTATCTGCTGATGGGCACTTAGGCTGTTTCCAAATCTTGCTAAGGTGAATTGTGCTGCTATGAACATAGGGGTGCATATATCCTTTCTGATTGGTGTTTCTGGTTTCTTGGGATATATTCCTAGAAGTGGGACCACTGGGTCAAATGGGAGTTCCATTTTTAAGTTTTTGAGGAACCTCCATACTGTCTTCCATAGTGGCTGCACCAGTCTGGATTCCCACCAGCAGTACACGAGGGTTCCCTTTTCTCTGCATCCTGGCCAGCACTTGTCGTTTGTTGATTTGTTGATGATAGCCAGTCTGACAGGTGTGAGGTGGTACCGCATTGTCATTTTGATTTGCATTTCTCAGATGATTAGTGACTTTGAGCGTGTTTTCATATGTCTCTTGACCTTCGAAAAAATGAAACTAGACCACCAACATATACCATACACAAAAATAAACTCAAAATGGATAAAGGACTTAAACATATGATGGGAACCCATAAAATTATTAGAGGAATCCACAGACAGCAAATCTCAGACATATACCGAAGCAATATCTTCCCCGATACAGCTCCTAGGGCAGTGATGGTGAACCTTTTGAGCTCTGCGTGTCAGCATTTTGTAAAACCCTAACTTAACTCTGGTGCCGTGTCACCTATAGAAATTTTTTGATATTTGCGACCATAGTAAAACAAAGACTTATATTTTTGATATTTATTTTATATATTTAAATGCCATTTAACAGAGAAAAATCAACCAAAAAAAATGAGTTCGCGTGTCACCTCTGACACGTGTGTCATAGGTTCGCCATCACTGTCCTAGGGCAATGGAAACTAAAGAGAAAATAAACAAATGGTACTACATCTCATTGATTTTTAAAGAGAGTGGAAGGGACGGGGAGAGGAGACAGAGAGAGAGAGAGAAACATTGATGTGAGGGAGACACATCGATTGATTGGTTGCCTCTTGCACACACCTGACCAGGGCAGGGGATCAAGCCTGCACCTGAGGCACATGCCTTTGACCAGAATTGAACCCGGGACCCTTCAGTCCACAGGCCGACGCTCTATTCACTGAACCACACCGGCTAGGGTGTAAGACCATCTCCCTTCCCACCATGATTGAGAGAGGCACCATTGGGGTTAAGGAGCGTGCAAGAGGCAACCAATCGATGTCTTTCTCTCACATCGATGTTTCTCCCTCTCCCACTCTCTCTAAAAATCAATGGAAACATATCCTCAGGTGAGGATTAACAACAACAACACACACACACACACCCAAAACCAAAAACAAAATAGCTCCTTTAATTGGCTCTTCACGTCGTTTCTCTGCAATGGACTCATCCCCTGGAGACACAGTGTGCTAGCCCAGCTCATAAAACCTGTTTTTCCTGATCGCGTTCCAGGGTGCCACTCTCGGTCCTTACATAAAGCCGTCCTGGTAGGCTTTATGGGGCCAGGCGACAGCACATACCCACCCGGGCCTTGGCCCTCCACGCCTCCCGGACAGGTGTGGCCTAATCCCACTGGCAGGTTTTCTTTCCATCTTAAAACCCTTCTGCTGCTGGGCACGGACAGCCTCCAAAGTGACCATTTGGCAGGTCCCGGCAGGGGTTACAGGCTTATAGGCGTTACGCAAACTCTTGCCCTGGGCTCTGCGGAACTTACCATTAAAATCGCATTTTTTATTTTTTTTAACCATATTTTTATGATTTCAGAGAGGAAAGGAGGAGGAGAGAGAGAGATGAAAACATCAACGATGAGACAGTATCATGGATGGGCTGCCTCCTGCACGCCCCCTACTGGGGATCGAGCCCCCAACCCTGGGAATGTGCCCTGACCTGGAGTCGGACTGTGACCTCCTGGTTCCTGGGTTGACGCTCAACCACTGAGCCACACCGGCCGGGGCTAAAATCCTACTTCCTATTCCAAGAAGCGTCTGCGTGAGCATGGGTCTTTGCCGAAGCTGTGTCCCTGTTCAGGGAGCGTGCCAAATGCACCTGTCGCCCCTTCTCCAAAGTGTGTGAATTTGCAGAAATCCATTGGACGTGGCGGGTCTTTTAATTTTTGTGTTAAAGCTTTGTTACTTGGCGGGGGGAGGGCACGGGGAGAGAACCATGGAGGCGCAAGCTCCGTGAAGAATTAAGGCTGGCATCAAATGGGAAGGCACGGAAGTTCCTCCCGAACATGGAACGCTATGCAAATCTGAGCTCCCAGGCACTTAAATCACTGTGATGAGCAGCGGTTCTCAACCTGTGTGTCGCGACCACGACCCCTTTGGCGGTCGAACGACCCTTTCACAGGGGTCGCCTAAGCCCATCCTGCATGTCAGATATTTACATGATGATTCGTCACAGTAGCAACATGACAGTGATGAAGTAGCCACGAAAGTAATTTTACGGTTGGGTCACAACATGAGGAACTGTATTGAAAGGGCCAGAAGGTTGAGAACCACTGGTGATGAGGATTGGTTCCCACCAGGCAGATCCGATGGTGCCGTTTCTCCTCCGTGCCTCCTGATTTTCCCGGGTGGACGACGTGCAGTCACGTGACGGGCTTCCCTGGGATTCCTACTGGGAAGGAGGACATGGGGCGCGGATGGGAGGGGAAGGGAAGCCAGGACAGACGGAGACCGGAGACCGGCTGGGCTGGTGGTCTGTGCCTGGCCGTGGCTTTGTCCGATGGGTTCAGGTTCCCCCTCCTCGAGCCGGAGTCAGGCTTGCGGCCGTGTGACACAGGGTGCTGGCTTCTTGCTGGCTGTCCTCTGGGGGCCACCCACAGTTCCTGGCCACGTGGCTTTCCAACGTGGCCACTTCCCTCATCAAGCCATGAGTTTCTGCAGCGTGGAGCCAGCTAACATCATGGAATTGAGAGAGGCACAGCTCATGATTTTTGCCACTTTCTTTAAGAAAAAAAAAAAAAGATATATATATATATATATATATATATATATATATATATATATATATATATATATATAGATTTCAGAGAGGAAGGGAGAGAGGGAGATAGAGATAAAAACATCAGTGATGCTCTGGCCGGTTTGGCTCAGTGGATGGAGCGTCGGCTTGCGGACTGAGGGGTCCCGGCTTTGATTCTGGTCAGAGACACATGCCCAGGTTGCCGACTCAGTCCCCGGTGGGGGGTCGTGCAGGAGGCAGCCGATTGATAGTTCTCTCTCATCATTGATGTTTCTGACTCTCCCTCTTCCTTCCTCTCTGAAATCAATAAAAATATATTTTTAAAAAAACCAATATCAGTGATGAGACAGAATCACTGATTGGCTGCCTCCTGCACACCCCCGACTGGGGATGGAGCCCCGCAACCCGGGCATGTGCCCTTGACCGGGAACTGAACCCTGACCTCCTGGTTCATGGGTTGGTGCTCGAACCCTGAGCCACAGCGGCTGGGGCTGGGCTACACATTTGACACACGTGACTCACTTCAGTGAAAACAACCCGTTGTGTCAGTTACCGTCCGCGTTTCAGTGACGGGGAACCGAGGGCCAGAGAATTTATGTAACTTGTTGAGAATTGCGCCGCTAGACTGGGCAGCACGTGGCGGTGAGTGTAAGCCCCTGAGTCCAGAGCCTTTGCTGGTCGCTTCTGTGCGTGGCGTTGCGCCTGCTCCGCCCTGCAGAACCGCGATGAGCCGTGTTCCCGACACGGAAGTCTGAATGAATGGGCTACCAGCTGGAGCGTGGCCCTGCGCTCAGCGCCCCTCCCCATTGAAGCCGTGCCCCCGGCTGGCCCGGCCCCCGCCTCCCGTCCTCCTGGCGTGGTGTGTCCCCAGCCTTCATTGATGCCAGCGGAGTGTCCAGACTGGTGGCCTCGATGGCGGATATTTCAATTTCTCCCCTCCACCGCCCCGTCCTGGGAAGCCTGACCTTAGCAGCCCTCCGTTCCAGTTTGTCTGTGACCTGATACTTCAGCGTTGGGGCCCAGAAGCCGCAGGCCTGACGGACATCCCACACCTGTCAGCACTCCAGGTCAGGCCACGGATGATGGGACCGGGCGCTGAGGGAGGGCGGGGCTGGTCTTGGCCGTCTCTTCAGAACGTTGTCAGGTGTCCATGGCAACAAAGCCCCACGGAGATGCTGAGCGGAGACTTGGCCCTCGTCCTGCGCGGCGCCAAGGATAGAGCGACCTTTGAGCTGCCGCTTGCCAACAGGGCGGGGAGGACTGGCGTGTCGCCGGCCCGAGGGTGGGCTCTCCGCTTTCACAGAGGCCACGGGAACCCGGGGTTTTCTGCCAGCTACTATGTGCCTGGCACTGTGCTGGGTGTTAGGCACATAGCAGGCTCCTCGGACCCTTAAAAGATGTAGAGCCTGATGGTGACGCTGCTCACATAGCCGCTGACTGCCACGTACGACCATCAGCCCTGTGTTATACACGCGTGGGATCTGGAGACACGGGAAAGGCAGTAGGGAGTCCTGCCCGCGGACAGAGTGATGCTTAGGCTTCCAAAGGCAGACGTGGTTCACTGCGAGATGAAGTCCGTGCAGTGGCCGGCACAGAGTAGGGCAAGCACGGTACCCGGCACACAGTGGGTGCTTACGGGTAATACCTGGTTCGTGTCAGGATCAGCAGCAAGAGCAGTAGCACCCTAGGTCACGAAGAAGAGGTGAGTGATATATTTTTGTTAATATGTCTTTATTGATTTCAGAGAGAAGAAGGGAGAGGGAGAGAGAGAGACAGAGACATCGATGATGAGAGAGAACCATGGATCGGCTGCCTCCCGCAGGCCCCCTACTGGGGATGGAGCCCGAAACCCGGGCATGTGCCCTGATCGGGAATTCAACCGTGACCTCCTGGTTCCTAGGTCGATGCTCAACCACTGAGCCACACCAGCCGGGCAAACATTGCCCTTTTAAAGGAGATGACATCCGATTGAAAGACATTCATATGGCGCTCACCTCTGCCTGACCCCCAAGACTTCTTCATGGTCACCACCAGTGAGCCCAGACTCCCCCACAGCTCCCTTGGTTATTGGAAGGTGTGGAGGGTCCAGGGAAAGGCGTGTCCACTCGGCTCGGCGACCTCTCCTCTTGTAGGATCTGGTCCGTCACTCAAGGCTGCTGACATCTTTTTGGATCCCACCTATGTCACCTGACAGATTTCTCTTTCTCAAACGGGCGTCGTCAGAAAAAATCGGAGAAGCTCGCAGCCTTTATTTTAAGCCAAGTCATTGATGAAAATGTTGAACAGGAACGAGCCAGGGGGCTGGGCTCTCTGAAAGCTGTGAGAAAACTCCCTCCAGCCCCAGCCGGTGTGGCTCAGTGGGTAAAACGTCAGCCTACGGGCTGAAGGGTCCCAGGTTTGATTCCCGGTCAAGGGCACAGGCCCAGGGTGTGGGCTGGGTCCCCAGTAGGAGGCGTGCAGGAGGCAGCCAGTCAATGATATCTCTCTCTCATCATTGATGTTTCTCTCTCTCTCTCCCTCTCCTTTCCTCTCTGAAATCAATACAAATATATTAAGAAAAGGAAACTCGCATCCACATCAGTGTTAGCTTATTAATCACCTCTCTCTGGGCGCTGGCTTTGTCCTAGCTGCAGAGTGAGTGCCCCTAACTGTGCAGGTCTGCGCTTATTTCTTGCAAAAATTCAAATACTGACGGGAAAGGGCACCTAAGCTACGGTCACCCATTTACTTATTTTTGTATTTTGCTGTTGTTAGTCCTCACCTGAGGATATCTTCCTATTGATCTTTTAGAGCGAGTGGAAGAGAGAGGGAGAGACAGAGAGAAACATCGATGTGAGAGAAACACATCAATTGCTGGCCTCCTGCACGTGCCCGGACCAGGGCCTGGGCCGGGGAAGAGCCTGCAACCGAGGTACCCATGCCCTTGACCGGAAATCGAACCCTGACCTCCTGGTTCGTTCACAGGTTGATGCTCAACCACGCCGGCCGGGCCAGGCGTCCCATCTCCGCGGCTCGGTTTTCTCCATTGTCACACTGGGGTGGGATGCGGCGGCAATCACCGAACGCCCGCCCCAGGGTGACTGGGAAAGTGAAAAGCTTATGTAAGGGGCCCAGTCGGTGGAAAGTGTCCCGGGCTGTTGTTTTCCTCCTCGGCCAGGGCTCCTGTCCCGAAGCCTGGGACCTCAGGGGGCCCCGGGCCGGTGTGCCCAGCCCGCTCCAGTTGTGCAAGCGCACTCGGTTCTCTTGTTACCCGGGAGCCGGCAACAAACCAAAATAAAGGAAGGGGACAGGCGGGGAGCCTGAGCCGGTCAGCTGGGAATGCCTGTCAGCCATCCAGGGCGGCTCCCGCATGGGCCTGGAGGTGGGAGAGTGACTCACGCCGGCCGGTGCCCTCTCCACCCCCGCGCCCACATGCTCGGCCCTCCCCAGCCCGGGGCTCACCTAATCCCCACCGTGGGAGTCGGGGGGCATGTGCGCCCGAGCCGAGGTCTAGGGTTGCACACAGGAGCCTGCGAGTGGACGTCTCCGTGCAGCCAGCGTCCCACGAGGCGGGCAGCGAGGTCAGCCTGGCCGCCGCTGCCTCTCCAGCCCAGACCCGGCCGGCCGCAGGCAGCCGCCGCCCGCACCCGGGAGGGCATGGCCGAACCAGAGGGCAGCGGGCTGCAGGTGCTGCTGCACACGCTCCAGGTAGGGAGGGGCGAAGGGGGTGCAGGTGGGCCACCTGGCGGGCTGCGTCTCCGGCCCCTCTGGTACCCCGGGCTCGGTTGGTTTGCTCACCGGCAGTGATCATAGCCTGGGAGTCAGCCGAGGCTCTCACCTTGAGGCGGACCTGAGGGATGCTCTGGGGGTTAAATATTTAGCACGGACACTGTTGCTGAGAGCTCTGCTGAAGCCGTTGAACCTGGTGGGATTAGAGGTTTTGCAGGGGAGGAGAAAGTGGGGGGAAAAGGCCCGCCTGGCACATGAGGACGTGTTGATGGTGCCCCGCAGCCCAGCGAGCGGGGAGGCCCGGCCCAGGAGGCCAGGGGTACGGGAAGCCACTCCTCCGGGCTCCTGCTGAACGTGCTCTGGGTTCCCACCGAGTGTCTGCCTTAGAGTTGCCCGGGGAGCCTGCGAACGGTGCACCTGCCCAGGTGGGTCGGCCAGAGGGAATCAGATCGCCCAGGGGCCCGGCCGGCGTGGCTCAGCGGTTGAGCGCCGACCTATGAACCAGGAGGTCACGGTTCGATTCCTGGTCGGTCGGGGCACATGCCCGGGTTGCGGGCTCGATCCCCAGCGTGGGGCGTGCGGGAGGCAGCCGGTGGATGGTTCTCTCTCATCATGGATGTTTCGGTCTCTCTCTCCCTCTCTCTTCCTCTCTGAAATCAAGAAAAATTAAAAACAAAAAACAAAAGAGAGTCGCCATGGGCCAGGGCCTGGGCGTCGGCCTCCCTATAGAGTAGTTCTGTTCACTCCTCGGTTTGAGAACTCTTGTCCTGGAGCAAACTTGGTTGCACCCTAGAATCACCTGGGGACTCGCCCCCACTCCCCCCGCCCACCCACCCCCCAATCAGATTTAATTGGTCTGGGAGCAGCTTGGCCATTGACGTTTAGAAGATGCCCCGGGTGGTCTCCATGTGCCGCTAAGGCCAAGAACCACTGCTTTCCAACTGTGGGCAGAGGCGTGAGCTTAACCGGATGCAGAGAATGCCTGGGCTTGGAGGGTCCAGGGGTCGTGGAAATCTGAGGCTGTGATCGGGGGTCACGGAGGATGGGCTGCGGTACCTCCACCCTGATGTGGATTGTAAACGTTGTGCACTTCTGCTGTAAAAAACGGTCTTAGTTTTCCTCTGATTATTTTTTATTATTTAAAAAATATATTTTTATTGATTTCATAGAGGAAGGGGGAGAGAGAGAGAGAGAGAGAGAGAGAGAGAGAGAGAGAGAGAGAAACATCAATGATGAGATGCAATTAAGCAGAACATTACTGATCAGCTGCCTCCTGCACGCCTCCTACTGGGGATGGAGCCCGCAACCCGGGCATGTGCCCTGACCGGGAATCAAACTGTGACCTCCTGGTTCATAGGATGATGCTCAATCACTGAGCCACTCTGGCAGGGCTCCTGCGATTCTTAATGACAGCTGTGACCCTAAAAAGTTAAGGAATGAATAAATGCAATCTTCCATGTACAGATAAGGAAACCAAGTCTCAGAAACGAAATAGCTCCCCCCCACCCCTCCCACCCCCAAGGTCAGGTAACCACCTAACTGGGGAACTGGGACCAGCACCAAACAATTCCAAGACCCCATGACGTCGTGTCTTTTGACTCATTCCATCCGATACATAAAAGGCAAGGACGCGCCTGGGCTGGGAGTGGCGGGGGTGGGAGCGAACCTCAGAATAAATTTTCCGCCGGCTCGGAAGTCACTGCTAGTTGAGCGCAACCCCCTGAATTCCCACCAGTGGGGGGTTTATAATTGATATTTAGAATGATCGCTCCGGGCCATGGCGGGATTCTCAATCAAAGGAAGATTTAATTATGTTCCATATACCCTACTAAGTCCACAATTAACCAGAACATTAAAATAACGGGATCAAGCTTTCCCTGTGCGCCCGAGTTGGTCAGAATCCGGGTGTAGAATTATGTGGGTTCCTGGCCTAGCCTTGAGCCAGCCCCCAACACTGTCCCCACGAGTCCCCCTTCTGTCTTGATGGAACCAATCAGAACTCCGACATCCAGTCCAGCCTCGGTTCTCCAATGAGCGTCTCCCGTCTCTAACACTTCACTCTTCCGCCCGACAACGCTTTCATGCCGACACCTGTAGGATCCCTCACGCGGCTCTCAGGCGACAAAGGGGAGAATTCCGAGTATGAGTCAGGTTATCACTGTTAACATCTCAGGAAACTGGGCTGTGAATATTTTCCTGTGTGTGTGTTTGCTGTTTTAATTTATTTGTTTGTTTCTGCTTTTGTTGCTTCTTATTATTTGTTATTACATTTTTATTTTTCTCTGTAGATTTCCTTTCCTTTTTGGTTAAGTTTTCATTTCCATTTCAGGTCCTTTTTGTTTTTGAAGTGTTTATTTCTAGATTAAATAGTACATTAGACATGTACCGTTCATATATAAGAAAGGTTAAAGGAGGGGATCATTTGGGGGTCTGGAACGGATTAATTCCATTGACGTTATTTGTAATGGGAAAAAATGATTCAGTTTTTGAACAGTCTTCTGGAACGAATTAAGTTCGAGAACTGAGGTTCCACTATATTTTATACATTTTTTATTTTAAATATATTTTTATTGATTTCAGAGAGGGAAGGAGAGGGAGAGATAGAAACATCAATGATGAAAGAGCATCATTGAGCGGCTGCCTCCTGCACACCTCCTACTGGGGATCGAGCCCGCAACCCAGGGATGTACCCTTGACCAGAATCGAACCCGAGACCTTTCAGTCCGCAGGCCGACGCTCTATCCACTGAACCACACCAGCTAGGGCAGTTCCACTATACTTTAAAAAAGAGGACCAGCCCAGCCAGCGTGGCCCAGTGGTTGAGTGTCAACCTATGAACTAGGAGGTCACGGTTCGATTCCTGGTCAGGGCACATGCCTGCACTGCAGGCTCCATCCCCAGTAGGGGGCGTGCAGGAGGCAGCCGATCCATGATTCTCTCTCAGCATTGACGTCTCTCTCTCTCTCTCCCTCTCCCTTCCTCTCTGAAATCAATATGAATTTCTTAAAAACATAAAGAAAGAGGACCCAGCGCAGATATTCCACGCAATCATATCTCATGATGGATTTGGGGGGCTCTCCCCCAACCCCTGCGGACGAGGAGGGCCCTGGAGTTTCTGAGAAGTTAGCTGAACCGCTTTCAACGGGAGATCCCAAGGGTGTTACTGATTCAAGCCAGACCCTCATCCTTGTGCACCAAGGAGAGAGAAGGCTTGGTATTGCTTCTCTAGCCTCTGGGGAAGACTGTGGCTGGTGTTAGGGTCGCCCAAGGAGGTACACACGAGGCCGAAAGGGATAAAGAATTATGACTTTTTTTAGGTCATCTGGGAACTAGAAGGGCCTGCCTGTGGACTGAAGGGTCCTGGGTTCGACTCCAGTCAAGGGCACATGGGTTGCAGGCTTGATCCTTACTAAGGGGCGTGCAAGAGGCAGCTGACCCATGATTCTCTCTCATCATTGATGTTTCCATCTGTCTCTCCCTCTCCCTTCCTCTCGGACATCAATAAAAATATATATTAAACACAAACAAACAAAGCAAAAGTGCTTGTGAGCTCTACACGCTGTTCAAACGACTGCAGTCTTATGGTTTCCCTGGTGGAGGACACGGTGGCAAGACTGGGGACACTGGCCTACGCTTTTCATCATTCCGCCCTGCTTTTTTCCTGGGCGGACGCCAACGCGCTTGGATGGAAAGGAAGGCATCTCGTTCCGTCGTGTTCTCATCTTGCCCCGTGCCCCACGCTCATGGGGGACGACGCGGGGCAGCCGGGGTAGCAGCACGTGGGCGCCACGCTGGCACCCACGCCCCGAGCCCTCCCCCAGCAGCATCCCCCCTCATGCCAGTGCAGCTCCTTATCGAAGCATGAAATGTGTGTGAGGGTTCGGTCAGCGTGGGCAGCCCCGGAGCTGCAATATGGGCACGTTTTTGGGGTTTGCATGGGTGCTCTGGGGTTTGATGTTAGAGCTGCTCCAGTTGAATCCCAGGTCTGTGTGTCTTTGCCAACATGAGCAGAGCGAGTGCCTTCTCTCGGTCATCTGTGATGGATTGTGAGCGAGGCCGCAGGATGTGGCTTCCTGTCTGGAGGTAGCATTGAGCTGTAGGTCATCGGAAACCTGGTAAGGGGACAAAACTGTTCGGTGGGATGGTATGTCCAGAAGAGCAAGGCCTGCCAGGCTGGTGTAGCTCAGGTGGTTGAGCGTCATCCGGTGCAGTGAAGGGTCACCGGTTCGATTCCCGGTAGGGCACATACCCAGGTTGTGGGTTCGGTCCCTGGTCGGGGCGCATGCGTGAGGCAATTGATCGATGTTTCTCCCTCTCCCTTCCTCTCTCTAAAATCAATACAGTTTATCCCTAGCCTGTTTGGCTCAGTGGATAGAGCGTTGGCGTCCTGGGTTCGATTCCAGTCAAGGGGTCAAGGGCACATGATTGGGTTGCAGGCTCAATCCCTAGTAGGGGGCGTGCAGGAGGCAGCCAATCCATGATTCTCTCTCATCATTGATGTTTCTCTCTCTCTCTCTCTCTCTCTCTCTCTCTCTCTCTCTTCCTTCTTCTCTGAAATCACTAAAATATATAATGAAAAAAGAAATCAGTACAATTTAAAAAAGTGTCTAAAGACATAAAAAGATGAGCAAGGTCTTTGAATTTTGACTCAGCCCCTCACCATGTAGGGGATTCAGGACAGACTCTTGAACTTTTCTTTACTGGAATGTTTTTCATCTTGAAACGAGAATTAGAATACCTGTTCACGGGCTTATTCTGCGTGTATAGAGAAAATGCATATGGAAAGGTTAGCATCGTGTGTGTGCCTGAAGGCCAGTCGTGATTGTATTGAAACACGGTGCCTGGCGTCATGGAAACACGAGGTTAGCGTGACAAGGGAGGAGGACGAAAAGTATTTGTGGAGCAAGTCTGCATGTGATGACGGTCAAGGTAAACAGGCAAAAAAAATTCGATGGCCTTTGGAAGCCCAAACTCCTCCATGCTGGAGGTCCAGGGAAGGCCTGAGAAAGTGGGTCAGGTGTCAGCTGGGGAAGGAGTGGTTGCCAGAGGCAGGAGGGCACCCAGTAATCTTGCCCAAGTCGGAAAAGTGTGGGGAGCCCGGCTGGTATGGCTCAGTGGTTGAGCATCAACCTAGGAACCAGAAGGTTGGGGTTGGATTCCCGGTCAGGGCACATGCCCGGGTTGTGGGCTTGCTTCCCAGTAGGGGGCGTGCAGGAGGCAGCCGATCCATGATCCTCTCTCATCATTGATGTTTCTCTCTCTCTCTCTCTCTCTTCCCCTCTCCTTTCATTTCTGAAATTAAAAAGAATATATACATGTATATGTGTGTGTGTGTGTGTGTGTGTGTGTGTGTGTGTGTGGACAGACATGGAGGCTTTGAACAAGGTTCTCCGTGCGGCCTGCGGGCCGTTCTGCTAGGGCTCAGAGGCCAGATGGCCGTGGGATCAGCCTTGACCTCGGGTTTCAGATGAAAGGCAGGCTCAGGTTTCACACTTGGGGTATCTGATGAAAGTTTCCCTGAGGGATTTGGAGAGAAGGCTGCGTCTCCAATAAATGTCGGTAATGAATTCTCTCTCCCCGCCCTTCCCCCTCCAAAGAAGAAAGCCCCAGTGGGTGGTAACATCTCTTTTCTCTGGATCCCACCACCCAGTACAGCTCCGTGCCCTGAATTTCACCCCCTGGGCTTCTGTCTCCCACCCCCCTTAAGACTCGCATCAACCCAAGACACCCCTATAACGATGCACAGTAGCTAAATTAGGAAGAGGCTCAGAGCAAATCCCATTTTCTCCTGGACTTCCATCATTTAATCATAAAATACACATTGCACATCCTCATATGCATTGGTCTTTATCAGAATATATACGTTAAATGTCCTAAAGGAAAAAAAAAATTCTCCAAAGGACAGCTCAAATTCTGGGCTGAGCAGGAGGCTGAGACGATGCTAGGCCACATGGCTCAGAGGTTGAGTGTCGACCTATGAACCAGGAGGTCACGGTTTGATTCCCGGTTGGGGCACATGCCCAGGTTCTGGGCTCCATTCCCAGTGCAGGGCTTGCAGGAGGCAGCCGATCCATGATTCTCTCTCATCATTGATGTTTCTCTCTCTCTCCCCCTCTCCTTTCCTCTGTGAAGTCAATTAAAAAAAATCCTCGGGTGAGGATTAAAAATTAATAATAATGGCCAAAACCCGTTTGGCTCAGTGGATAGAGCATCGGCCTGCGGACTGAAGGGTCCCGGGTTCGATTCCGGTCAAGGGCATGTACCTGGGTTGCGGGTACATCCCCACTGGGAGATGTGCAGGAGGCGGCTAATTGATGTTTCTCTCTCATCGATATTTCTATCTCTCTCCCTTCCTCTCTGTAAAAAATCAATAAAATATATTTTAAAAAATGAATAATAATAAATAAAATAAAATAGAAACAGAGCCCACTGTGGGAAGCATTCGAGGCTCCAAACCCGCCAGCAAGCGATGTATGCACCCCAAGATCCAGGCACACCCCAGCGTGGATGTGGTCACGGGCCCTGTGGTCTCCACGTGCCCGAGAGACAAGGTGGACGTGGGGAATGTGCCAAACAGCGGTGGTCTCCCAGAGGCCTCTCCTGTTCTCACTTCTTCTGCATCTGGTGGAAGTCTGCAGAGCTTAATTTCAGTCTGTAGCGGCCACACCTTGGGGCTATTGGCCCCAGAGAGATGAGTTTCTATCCTAGTTCCCACACACACAGACTACGTGCTCAGGAGGGAGTTGCCTCACTTCTTCAAGCCTCAGTTTCCTCACCTCTCCTTCGCCATTTAGTGACCTGCTACCCCTGACGCCGTGGCTTGCTCATCCCAGGAGCTCTCTAATGGGAGATGAAAGCTTCGACAACGCCATTGTGCCGCTTAATTTTGAGCAGATTTTGAGTTTTTGGTCCTCCTTCACATTTGCTGCATAGGCTTAAAAAATGACCCAACTTGCCCTAGCCCAGTGGTCAGCAAACTCATTAGTCAACAGAGCCAAATACCGACAGTGCCACGAATGAAATTTCTTTTGAGAGCCAAATTTTTTAAACGTAAACTATATAGGTAGGTCCATTGGTATTCACTTAACTAGGGTACTCCTAAGGCTTAGGAAGAGCCACACTCAAGGGGCCAAAGAGCCGCGTGTGGCTCGCGAGCCGCAGTTTGCCGACCACTGCCTTAGCCTGTTTGGCTCACTGGATAGAGCGTCAGCCTGCGGACGGAAGGGTCCCGGGTTCGAATCCGGTCAGGGGCACATGCCTGGGTTGCGGGCTCGATCCCCACTGCGGGGCGGGAGGAGGCAGCCGACCAATGATTCTCCCTCATCATTGATGTTTCTATATCTCTCCCTCTCTCCCTCTCCCTTCCTCTCTGAAATTAATAAAAAATATATTAAGAAAAGGAAAATGCCTAGGTTAAAAAAAAGTACTAGCTAAAATTAAGAAAAAGTGACCCAACTTGATAGCACTTCTTCTGCATATCCCAAAAGGAAAGGCTGTTAATATTTGCGCTTGAGGTACCGTCTGTCATATTGATTCTTCGAAAACGCTGAGAATTACCGTAGCGCTCAAAATCAATTAAGGGCATTCTGCACGTGTCACTGAACGACACTTGAAATAAAAAAGTGTGCGTCAGCCACTGACATTTCAAGGGCTATCTTTGCTCGTCACTGAGGCTTGACAAATGGAAATTAGTTACAAACCTGGCCGGAATGGGAATCCAATACTGTCTCCAGTCTTGTTGAACAGTCTTATTCAAGAACTCTCTGTATGTAACACGTATGCCGTTTTTCCATTTGGGATATTGTGACGGGGTTCCATTTGAAATCTGAAGCTGGATGTTTGACAGTTGGTCCTGTCTCTTCAGCCTGGGGCTCGGGGGGGGGGGCAGAGATGGCGGTCGCCGGCTGGTATGTTCCTACTTTGCCTTGGCGGGGGTTTAGCACCCAGAGGTGCCATATTGGACATGGCATACGGGCAGTCAGTGGGTCTGGGCTGCCGGACACTCCCTGAGCACATTCAGCAGAGACAGGGTGGACTCCTACATGAGCGTTGATTCCAATCCTGCCGGCAGCGTGGGGGAGCAGCAGGGAACCCACAAACATCTGCTCTGCCCCCACCATAAGCCAGCTGCTGGTGGTGGGTGGAAGGACAGAGATTACATGGGAAGTCGGCCAAAGGGTGATACCAAATGGGCAGCTTACAGGTGAGCGGGCTGGAGATTTGCAAAGGCCTGTGGGTATGCAAAGGCTGGGGGTCTGCAAAGGCCTGTGGGTGTGCAAAGGCCTGTGGGTGTGCAAAGGCTGGGGGTTTGCCAAGGCCTGTGGGTATGCAAAGGCTGAGGGTTTGCAAAGGCCTGTGGGTGTGCAAAGGCTGGGGGTTTGCAAAGGCCTGTGGGTATGCAAAGGCTGGGGGTTTGCAAAGGCCTGTGGGTGTGCAAAGGCTGGGGGTCCTCAAAGGGCTGTGGGTGTGCAAAGGCCTGTGGGTGTGCAAAGGCTGGGGTTGTGCAAAGGCCTGTGGGTGTGCAAAGGCTGGGGGTTTGCAAAGGCCTGTGGGTCTGCAAAGGCTGGGGGTTTACAAAGGCCTGTGGGTGTGCAGAGGCTGGGGGTCCTCAAAGGGCTGGTGCTCCGGTTTCTGCAGTAAAGCTGTTCGTCCTTCCATGATCACCGGCAGCTCCCAGTGGGGAGGACAGGCTGCCTTTCCAGGGGAGCTCCCAGGGCCCGCGTGCAGCTCCCAGCCAGGTCAGAACAACACAGTCACGGTTCACAGAGCATGATTCATTTTTGCTTTTTAAAAATATAGATTTTTATTGATTTCAGAGAAGAAGGGAGAGGAAGAGAGAGATAGAGACATCAGTGATGAGAGGGAATCATTGATCGGCTGCCTCCAGCACCTTGGACCGAGCCTGCAACCCAGGCATGTGCCCTTGACCGGAATCGAACCTGGGACCCTTCGGTCCGCAGGCTGATGCCCTATCCGCTGAGCCAAACCGGCCAGGGAAATGACTCCTATTTCTTACAACTCTAGCCAGTCCCTGATATTCTGTTTCTGCCCCTATCACAACTGCCCCTGTGGGGAGTGGCCTCGGTCCTCTGAGTTGCCCCATCTGCGGGACGCTCTCTGGGTGTTCCCGTGATGCCTGGAGCAATAGGAACGTAGCCCATCGCCGGGACTTGAACACGGTGTTGCGTATTTTTACTTCCACAATGAGATGTGTGTTCGGTGACCTTGGTTCCTGAAATATAGAAGGTGGAGGGTTGAAGGGAGGGCCTGTTCTTTTCACTGAAGTCACGGTCAGCTTCTTGCACCTGCTCACCCTGCAGCCTTGGGGACTCCATGTACCGGGATGTGGCCGGAAAGATAACTGTGTCCTTGCTGAGTGTGGTGCCCACGACAGTTCATTTCTTTAAAAAATATATATTTTTATTGATTTCAGAGAGGATGGGAGAGGGAGAGAGAGAGAAGCATCAATGATAAGAGACAATCATGGATCGCCTGCCTCCTGCACACCCCACACTGGGATGGAGCCCGAAACCTCGGCATGTGCCCTGACTGGGAATTGAACTGTGATCTCCTGGTTCAACCATGGAGCCACACTGGCCGGGCTTTTTGACTTTTTAAAGTAAGTTATTTTTAAACTAGTGGCCCAATGCAAGGAAATTCATGCAAGAGTAGGCCTTCCTTCCCCCGGCTGCCAGCACCGGCTTCCCTCCAGCACCTGGGACTTGGGCTTCCCTCCTCCGGCCGCTGGCAGGCACCCGGGACCCCAGCTGCTTCCCTCCGGCCCCGGCTTCGTCCAGAAGGACGTCCGGAATGACCCCTGGAAGGACATCTGGTCTAATTAGCATATTACCCTTTTATTATTGTAGATTATAATTGACTGTGATATGCATTTTACTGCTCATCTCATGGTCCAGATGAGCCCGGCGAGGTCACGCGTGGTGGATTGAAATGGCAAAGATGGAATTTTAGCCGGGACGCCCACTAGGCCGTGCTAGAGTATAGACAGAGCACTGATACGTACTTCCTGCTAGGTCTTCCCTCTATTGGCTGTTTATCTCATTTTTTTCCTTAAAAAAAAAAAAAAATTCTTCTGCTGTCTGTGGCTTCGAAGGTCACATGAGAAGAGTCGTTGCGATCACTGTCCTTGGAGGTGAAGAACCTTGAGGGCCTCGGTTGCGGTTCTGTTAGGGCCTGAGGCAGCGATGGCCAGAATGACTTACTCTCAGGCCCAGATGCCACTTCGTCACCCCTGCATCTGGTGCCCTGGGGTGAGGACCATGGCTTCTCCTCATTTCCTGCCTGACTTCTCCACACGGGCAGGCTCGTGGCTCTGTCTCGCTTCCTCTCTCTCTCCTTGTTCTCAGTCCACTCTCCCCGGCATGGCTTTCTCCGTCATATACCAGCCATTCGTCAGGGCTGCCTCCACCTGTGTCTCTCTCTAGTCCCCACCTTCCCATGGTTAACGTAACCTGTAAAGAATTTTTTTTTGTGTGAGTTTATTTGAGCCCAACTGTCGACAACTACCTGGAACCAGAATCTCAACGTATGGAGAGAATGCCCCTGAGAATGGCGTTTTCTTCACCTTGTTCTGGACATTACCATCTAAGGAAGAGATGTACGTGGGGTACATGAAATCCATGGGGCATAGATGAGGGAGGCGGGACAAAACAAAGGCAGGAAACGCCTGGGATTGGGTAAAACGTAAAAGGGTACACACATGCTTGTCTTACTTAGGTGGGTGCAGGACAGTGAACAGTCAACCGTTAACTCGACAACAATAAGGGGGTTGTGATCTCTGTCTGGTGCACTGGGTGTGCCCGGAGGGGTCCGGAAAAAGGGAAGTTACAAGTTACCCTGACATTCCAAAGGGCTGTTATCTTAGATGCAAACAGACAATATAGGCTCAGTTAAAGATCATAGTTGGGCCCTAGCCAGCTTGGCTCAGTGGATAGAGCGTCAGCCTGCGGACTGAAGGGTCCCAGGTTCGATTCTGGCCAAGGACACATGCCCGGGTTGCGGGCTCCATCCCCAGTACGGGGCGTGAAGGAGGCAGCTGAACAATGATTCTCTCTCATCATCGATGTTTCTATCTCTCTCTCTCCTTCTCCCTTCCTCTCTGAAATCAATAAAGAAATATATATATTAAAAAAAATAAAAAGATCAGAGTTGGTCTTTCTCAGTGAAGATACCGGCCTAGGACACGACTACACACCATAGACTCCTTCTTAATGAAAAAAAAAAGTTTAATTTCAGACCATCCTTGGTGGTTACTTTAGGTCTCTGAGTTTAGGCCCACCCTGCAGGCCTTCCCTGAGTTCATCAGGTTAGCACGCGGCCCCTCTGCGCCCACACCATGAAGCTCCAGACACCCCAGCGTTCTGGAACAGCCCCCACTTATCCATGTTATCCAGTTATCATCACGAGTAGCACCCCCTCTCTCCCTCAAAAGGCACAGTTATGTAACCGACACATCTCTGGAAATTTGACATCTTCACTTGAATATCTTACAGGCATTCCAATTACTGTGAGCTCTTGATATTTTTTTTTTTTTTAAAGCTAATTCCCATATTTCTTCCCAGTTAATGGCGTCGATACCCACCGGTTGCTTTTCCTTGATCGTTTGATTTCTCGGATCGAGTCAATAAACTCTCCAGGCTGTGCATTCAGAACACATCCCCCGTCTGCCCGATGCTCTCTCCCCCCCACAGTCTAGTTCAGCCACAATCATCTCTTGCTTGGACGGATCTTAAAATCCATTCTCCGTATCGTAATCAGGTTGACATTTAAATCAGTTCATGACATTATTATTATTATTTATTTTTTGGCCTAAAATCCTCTTACAAGAAGGGAAGTAAATAACTGGGAATAATAATAGAATTTACTATGCCACTAAACTAGGCAGGGCAGAGAGAATTTATTGAGCGTCATTGTGCTAGGTTATTTGCATTTGCTCTGTTATTTAATTTAAGCTTCATCTCATCTCTGTGTCCGTGGGCATCATTCCAGTGCGTTCCAGCTAAAACAAAGCAGAACAAAAGAAGCAAATTGATAAACAAGAAAAATGAGGCTCAGAGCGGTGACAATATCTTGCTCACACAGCTAGCAAGTGTTAACGCCGGATTCGAACCTGAGTTGGTTTTTCCTAGTACTAAAACCCAAGGGTTGTCTGTTGGATTTTTCGCCACTTTGTTGGAACCAATCATCTTTTTTTTTTTTTTTAACATATTTTAATTGATTTCAGAGGAAGGGGGAGAGAGAGAGAGAGAAAGAGAAAGAAACATCAGTGATGAGAGAGAATCATGGATCGGCTGTCTCCTGCACACTCCTTACTGGGGGTCGAGCCCTCAACCCAGGCATGTGCCCTGACCTGGAATTGAGCCATGACCTCCTGGTCGATGCTCAGCCACGGAGCCACGCTAGCTGGTCCAGTCATCTTTCCTCATCTGTCCTCAGGAATACTTTCTGACAGGTTTTTGTGTTCCTCGGGCCATTTGCCTAATGATTTATCTATCAATTGTCATCATCACAACCTTGCTGAAGACTTTCCCTAGGTGGCTGTATTGAGTAAGAACAGATAGGCGATGGATAACGGAAAGCTGACCATCGCCCTTTTGTACTTCCTCTCATGAAGAAGCCTGGGTGAGCCGGTGTGTCTCAGTGGATAGAGCGTCGGCCTGCAAACTGAAAGGTTCCAGGTTCCATTCCGGTCAAGGGCATATGCCCGGATTGTGGGCTCGATCCCCAGTGGGGGACTTGCAGGAGGCAGCCGATCCCTGATTCTCTCTGATCATGGATGTTTCGATCCCTCTCTTCCTTTTCCCTTCCTCTCGGAAAGCCATAAAAACATATTTAAGAAAAGAAAAAAAATAGAGGCCATAACTCTGACTTCCTTGTCTCACTGACATTGAGACCCCCGTCGTCTAGGGTGTGTCCATATAACCTTGCTTCTCAGATTCACCCCCAGGGACTCTCTTCCAGGAGATGTTCTCACCTTTTCCCGGGCTCAGCCCCACTTCCACAAGTGCATCCGGCCCTGTAGGAGCAGTTCTCCTTCGAGGTGCTAGGGACCCCCAGTTCACCTCGCCTTTCCCCCTTTGCTTCTCTCTGGGCTGAAGATTGGCAATGGGGGGTTGGGGGTGGGGGTGGAAAATGAGAGACAAGCATAAAGGCTCCGTCTCGCAGCTTGGATTTCAGAGACAACAAAACAAAACAAAACACAACACGTGTTCTCAGGCGTATCTGCCCCATGTTTACGCTGACAAAGGCTGCCTTGGCTGGAACTCCTCGCCCGCTGTTGGCCCTCCGCAAATCAAGCGCCTGTGACAACACTGTAATTACGCTCCCGAAACAAAGGCAGCGAGGAGATGCATGTTAAATATCCTTTATTTGCTTGCTCCAGGGAGGCCTGTGCATATCAGGGCTGGAGAGCAGGTGCAGAGGTTAAAAATACACGCGACACAATCAAGAGCCCGGGGCCGGCTTTCTGTGTGTCTGTTGCAAATGCGAGTGTTTCCCTGGAGGCCTGAGCATTTCGGGAGGTGATGGGGGTGGACGTGGAGTTTGATGCTTGGATTCTGTTCACAGGGTGGGAAAATAGGGTACAGAGGACGAAGCAGGTCTCTCTCTCATCACTCGGGCGGAGCTAGAAAGCAAATGTGTACTTGTCACCCGCCATGAGCTTCTCAATCTCTCATGAATTCAGCGTCGATTATTTTTTTAAGATTAGGCAATATGTCAGTATGTAAATCACAAAGAAATAGCCACGGCTTGCTCAGCCGGCGTGGTTCAGTGGTTGTGTGTGGAGGTTCGATTCCTGGTCAGAGCACACACTCGGGTTGCGGGCTCCATCCCCAGTGTGGGCGTGCAGGAGGCAGCCGATCCATGATTCTCTCTCAGCATTGATGTTTCTGTCTCTCTCCCTCTCCCTTCCTCTCTGAAAAGAAAAAAAAGAAATAGCCAAGCCTTAACACAAGCTTCTTTTTTTATCCTCACCTGAGGATATTTTTTCCATTTTTTTTAAAGAGAGAATGGAAGGGAAGGAGGAGATGGAGAGAGAGAGAAACATGGATGTGAGAGAGACACATCGATTGGTTGCCTCCCACATGTGCCCCAACCAGGGCCGGGGATTGAGCCTGCAACAGAGGTACGTGCCCTTGACCAGAATCAAACCCGGGGCCCTTCAGTCTTTGGGCCGACGGTCCAACCACTGAGCTAAACCGACCAGGGAGACTTTAAAATTAGAGTTTCAAACAGTGGTGTGCCTCTTTGGGAGGTGATGAGTTCCCTGTCCTGGATGGCTTAAAAAAAAAATTATTAGCAGTGGTTCTCAACCTTCCTAATGCCACGACCCTTTAATACAGTTCCTCATGTTGTGGTGACCCCCAATTTCATTGTTACAAATTGAACATAATGAAAGCATAGCGATTCATCACAAAAACAACATGTAATTATATATGTGTTTTCCGATGGTCTTAGGTGACCCCTGTGAAAGGGTTGTTCGACCCCCAAAGGGGACGCGACCCACAGGTTGAGAACTGCTGTATTAGAGACTTCCTTGCTCACATGCATTTGACAATAGTAGGATTAGAAAACCTGTAAAGTCCGAAAAACTTCGGATCTGTTAGGAGAATTCGCCGGGGTTCCCAGGGGAACCTGTGTTGCTAAAAGTGCCTGCCGTCCGGGGAGCCAAGGGACCCCGTGTTCCCTGGCCCTGTCGTAACCAGCGAGCGCAGAGCTCAAGGCGGCCTCCGGCGGGTCCCCTTTGAACACTCCTCAGCTTCCTTAACACTCTGAGCTGACAGATGAGGTGATCCTTCCCACCGCGTGTCTACGGATGCCCAAGGCAGTCATGGTGCAATCAGCACTCAATTAGTTATGCAGGGGAGAACTTGGGCTTCTCGGAAAGGGGCAGGGGGACTGTCACACAAGGCCAGACGTGAGGGGGAAGAGAAAGCCAGAGACCATGTCCACCCGAACAGCAGTTTCCTTTGCAAAAGGCGCCTGGCGAGGACAGCCCTCAGGCCAGTGATCGCACGAAGCTGCGTCTGAACGGGAGCTCTCCCTCCAAGGATCCGTCCCCGTGCTCCTCCCACGTCACCTCTCGGCAGCCAGAATCTGCCGCTGAAGGCGACGGTCACCAGAGCAACATGATACTGTCCGTTTCCTGCCACGGTCGCGGGAGGCACTGACAGATTGAGTGCTGGAGGAAGTCCTGTTCCAAGCGAAGGAATGGGCCATGTGATCCCGGACAGGACGGAAGAGCCTGTAGATGCTCCCACGAAAGATGAATGAGCTGGGTGCACGTCTCCCTCAAACGTCAAGGATTTAAAGAATATAGGTAGCCCGGCCGGCGGGGCTCAGTGGTTGAGCATTGAGCTAGGAACCAGGAGGTCACGGTTCCATTCCCGGTCAGGGCACATGCCCGGGTTGCGGGCTCCATCCCCAGTAAGAGGTGTGCAGGAGGCAGCCGATCCATGGTTCTCTCTCATCATTGATGTTTCTTTCCTTCTCTCCCTTCCTCTCTGAAATCAATAAAAATATATTTAAAAAAAATATACATAGAGCCCTAACTGGTTTGGGTCAGTGGATAGAGCATTGGCCCTTGGACTGAAAGGTCGTGGGTTTGTTCCCGTCAAGGGCATGTGACTTGGTTGCAGGTTCCATCCCTGACCCAGGTCAGGGAGCATGCTGGAGGCAACCACTTGATGTGTCTCTCTCACATCCATGTTTCTCTCTCTGTCTCTCTTCCTCCCTTCCATTCTCTCTAAAAATAAAATCAATGGACAAAATATTGTCGGGTGAGCGTTAACAACAACAACAAAAGAAAATATGTAGATTCTTCCCCAATAACTGATGGAATGGATGGCTAAAAAGGCAGATAAATGAACATCTGGTCAAGTTGCTGCTTGTAAGGGAAGTCATGACTCTCACGACTGTCCTTCTCGTTGATGTTCGACCAGCAATTTTTATTTCCTCCCTTGTCACTGAGCAGGGAGGTGCCACCGGATCTCTGAGTATTGGTGTGCCCGCCGTGTCTCTTGGATGCCAGTCAAGAGCCAGGTCCCTCACCATGACATCGCCTTGATCACTCAACATTAACATGCGTCCCAGAGAGGAGAATCGAAACAAATTTGTGTGTCTTAAGTGAGGGCATTGAACGAAGGGCTTATTGAGTATCGCCTTAGCTCTTGGACATGAGCCTTGGCAATCAGAAGAGAGTTGCCCAATGTCCTCTTTATGGGGTATGTGAGCCGACACAGCTGGGGACACTTTTCTGCACTCTTAAAACTGTGACTTAACTGGCAAACTGCCAAACCTTCAGGGCTTGGTTGCCGAATCTTGAAATAGGCTATTTTTTTGCCCCAGGGTCCCCATTATAATCTCTGACCCTCGAAGCCTTGGTCCACATTGCTAATGCCACCTCCACTCTCTGAAGCCCTTCTTTTCTATTACCTTCCCCATTTATGTAACCTCTCAACTCTCATCCGTTTTATAACCCCGCCTGCTCACATTGATTTTTTCCTCCCCTGGAATCTTCTGGTTTCTTGAGCGTGAACTACACGAAAGATAAAATGTCATGGGTTTAGTGTTAAAAATGACCTTCTTCGAACCTTCTCTCACCTGCTCCCTCTGCTTCATGAAATGGAGTCTGGGAGCTCGAACTGCCTGGTGTGACAGGATCAACAACCAGGAGGGATGTACTTCGAGGAGGTGCAGTGTCCCTGGTGGAGTTCTCCGGGGACATCTGTGGGTCCTTAGGGCTCCAGGATGGGGTGTTCACATTTCCAAAGAGGCATCCGGGACGTACAGAAATAGATGGTAGAGTCCGTGTAGTTCCCGGGTAGACCCTTCTGAGAAGACAGCAGAGTGGGGCTTTGGAGAGACTAGGCAGACGGACATGAATAGTCATTGGTTAAGTTGGAAGATAGGATAGTAGCTTCATGACCCAGAGGCTATGGCCAATGTCTGTGAACTGAAAGGGAAAGAATTACTCCTTCCTGGGAAATGCTCTAGAGTTGTGTTGTGTGTGTGTGTTTTAATGGCAGAGCAGCTGTCATTATAATTATTATAATTATTATTAGGTTTGAGAGAGGGAGAGGGAAAGGGAGAGAAGAGAAAGAGAAAGAGAGAAACATTGATTCATTGTTCCACTCATTTATGCATTCATCGCTTGCTTCCTGTATGTGCCCTGATCGGGAATCAAACCCCCAAGTTTGGTGCATGGGGATGACTCTCTAACCGACCGAGCTCCCCCACCAGGGCTGCAGAACAGCTGTCTTAAGTTACCACAGGTCAGGAGAGGGCACGCGGTGGGGGAGGGCAGGAATCATCCCACAGAAGTCACCACTGACCCCTCTTATGTGCCCGCTGCCTTCAGGAGAGCTTCATGCCTCCTTGTGGTCGCCAAAGGCACCCCTGTCCTCGGAGACACGCGGGCATGCTTCCAGCAGATGAACCGATGCCGCTGATTTCTCTCCGGTCACTCATTTTCAGAGTCCAACCCACTACACAGCTGCCTCCGGCCCACAATACCAACATCAGAAAGTTGACCTCTTAGCCCGGCCAGTGTAGGTCAGTAGTTGAGCATATTGACCTACGAACCAGGAGGTCACAGTTTGATTTCCGGTCAAGATACATGCCCGTGTTGAGGGCTGAATCCCCAATGGAGGGTGTTCAGGAGGCAGCTGATCCATCATTCCCTCTCATCATTGATATTTCTCTCTCTCCCTTCCTCTCTGAAATCAATAAAAATATTAAGAATGGAAGGAAGGAAGGAAGGAAGGAAGGAAGGAAGAAAGAAAGAAAGGCAGAAAGAAAGTTAGTTAACCTCTTAGCATGAGGATCTTCTGTTGACTCCAAACTGCCATCATCAGATGGCCCAGGGTTCTGAAGCTGGAAGTGGCCAGAGAAATCCTTGCTGTTTATTTCTCTAGTGGAAGCACGAGGAAAGCAAGTAGGGGCCAGAGAGGTTAAATGATTTATCAAAAGTCATAATGAAGAAATTGGGTTAGAACGAGGTTTACTGCCTCCAAGTCTGATGTTTTGTCCGCTCTGCATCGTGTTGTCCTCTGCAAAAATCAATAAGGGGGAAACTCAATACAATCTTTATGATATTTTGCCGTGTAAATCGTTGTTGGTCTAGATCCTCGGTGTTTTTTTGTTTTTCACTGTCATGCATTTCACATTCAGTTTTTGGAAATCTAAGTTCTGATTCTTTGTATCCGTCTGCCTCTGAGATTGGCTTGTGTCTCAGTCACCATTGCTGTGTAACAAATGATCCCAATCTCAGTGGCTTACAACAGCTGTTTGACTTTTCCCATATCCTGGAAAGGACTTGGCAGGGTGTGTCTCTCATGGGGTTGCACTGGAAGTTGGCTGGGGTGGAGGGACCCTAATGGAGTTGAGAGCTTAGGTGGGGCTGAGTGCCTTCCGAGTCTTCCCATGTGGTCCATGGCTGCTTGGGACCTCAGCATTCTCCTAGCGCTGAGGTCGGCAAACTGTGGCTCTCGAGCCACATGCGGCTTTGTGGCCCCTTGAGTGTGGCTCTTCCACAAAATACCACATGTGGGTGTGCATACAGTGCGATTGAAACTTCGTGGCCCATGCGCAGAAGTTGGTTTTCGGCCTGGGCGAGTCTATTTTGAAGAAGTACTGTTGGTATTTGGCTCTATTGACTAATGAGTTTGCCGACCACTGTAAGTAGCTCCGGTCTCCAGATCAGGATCCCAGCTGGTTAGGCAGGAGCTGCATAGCTTTTTATGGCCTAACCTTGGGAGGTAAGAAGTGTTACTTCTTTTAAAAATTTTTTGTTTATTAAAAAAATTATTTTTTATTGATTTCATAGAGGAAGAGAGAGAGAGAGAGAGAGAGAGAGAGAGAGAGAGAGAGAGAGAGAATATCACTGATCGGCTATCTCCTGCATGCATTCTACTGGGAATGGAGCTAGCAACCCGGGCTTGAGCCCTGACCGGGAATTGAACCGTGAGCTCCTGGTTCATAGGTGGATGCTCAACCCCTGAGCCAAGCCGGCCGGGCCTCAGACCTATTTTTAGATTATTCAGCTTTTCCAAGGCAAGGCCCATGGGACCTAGCACCCAGTTGGCGCAACGATGGCAAACGTCTTCTTTTATAAGCTGCACTGTCTCCATGCCAACCCCCATCAGATGGAAACAAATCTCATTTTGTTTCATGGGCAGATGTCTCCATCCAACTCCTTAAAACACCTCTTTCTCTTGAATTCATTTCAACCTTGACAGGAAGTTGTTTCTTGTACCTGAACTCAATTTGTAAGGACACCGCTTCTTCCTAGACCCCCTTTTTTAAATTTTTATTTATTTATTTATTATTTTTTTAATATATTTTTTATTGATTAAGATATTATATATGTGTCCTTGTCCCTACGTTACCCTCTACCCCCCCCCCCCCCCCGCCGCTCATGCCCTCACCCTCCCCCCCGTTGTCTGTGTCCATTGGTTAGGCCTATATGCCTGCATGTAAGTCCTTTGGTTGATCTTTCCCCCTTACCCCCACCCTCCCCTACCCTCCCTCCAAAGCCCGACAGTCCAATCAATGGACCCCCTTTTTAAAAAAATATATTTTATTGATTTTTTACAGAGAGGAAGGGAGAGGGATAGAGAGTTAGAAACATCAGTGAGAGAGAAACATTGACCAGCTGCCTCCTGCACACCCCCTACTGGGAATGTGCCCACAACCAAGGTCCATGCCCTTGACTGGAATTGAACCTGGGACCCTTCAGTCCACAGGCCGATGCTCTATCCACTGAGCCAAACCGGTTAGGGCTCCCTGGACCCTCTTATGTAAACACGGAGAATCGCTGGTCACCCTGCTTGGCGTTGGGACCATTTTTAGTGATGGGACCTTCTGATCGGCTCTCCCTTCCCTCATTCATTGCCAACTTCAAATTTAATAATGTCCCTTGTTTAACCGACAGACCGTCTCCAGCAAGTGTTCCAGCCGCCTGGCAATGTGGTTTTCTAGGGCTATGAGCTGTGTCCTGTGCTCTTGGCTCATGCACTTGGGAGAGATTCTGACGTACTCTTTAGGGACCAAGAATTAGAATTTCATGCCCAGCTGGTGTGGCTCAGTGGTTGAACGTTGGCCTATGAAGCAGGAGGTCATGGTTCTGTTCCCGGTCAGGGCATAAACCCGGGTTGTAGGCTCCATCCCCAGTAGGGGGCGTGCAGGAGGCAGCCTACCCATGATTCTCTCTCATCATGGATGTTTCTATCTCTCTCTCCCTCTCTGAAATCAAGAAAAAATATATATATTAAAAAAATAAAAGTCGGTTTCATGGGAAGGAAAAGGGAGGTGGAGTCCTACTCCTGCCGTGGTAGCAACATGAGCAAAGCTTTGAAGGCACCGGTACCCATGGTGAGCGTGGGCCACGGTGACTGGTCCTAGGTGGCCGCCGCGCGCAGTGCTGGGCTGTGGGCTGTGGCTGGAGATGAGCCTCCGAAGGCTGCGTGATGGGTAGAGTGTTACTGACACATGATGAGTCAGGAGGAGGAAGGCCACAGCAGACGAACATTGCCAAGCAAGGGAGCAACAAATTCGAACCAGAATTGGAGCAAATCGCAGTGCAAACTCACCCCCCCCACACACACCCTCAGACTGTGAAAGACACTGTTTGTTCTTCCGACTGCCTGCCTCTCTCCGTAAACTTGGCAGAGCCACTTTTTTTTTTTTAATGGGAAAGTCTTCATCGGGGGATTTACTCAATGATTCCTTTAACAGGATCGTTAAAGGAACATCGAGGCCCGTCGCATCCTGCCTCCTTGAATCGCTCATTTATTATTACTGTGGGTGAGATAACGGCGCGGTGGGGCGCGTCTAAATGGTGTAAGATATTTATTGGTAAATTTAGCGGTGCGTAAATTAATGCCAGTGGAGAGTTTGTGGGGCCTTCCCCCCCTCCCCCCCTCCATGGATAGCCATGATTTCCACTTAAAGACAAACAATCTTGCGCTGATCCATCCAGGCTTGGAGCTGAGATCATTCTGAGCTCAGCATCTATATGACGATATTGTCTCTTAGTTCCTGCGGGAGGGCAGGGATCTCTGGGTGGGCTGGTGTTATCGTTTCTGAAATCAATTTCTTTCCTGTTTATTAAAGCCTTTGTGCTTGTGCCCGGCTGGCGTGGCTCAGTGGTTGATTGTTGATCTATGAGCCATGAGATCACAGTTCGATTCCCAGTCAGGGCACATACCTGGGTTGCGGGTCCAGTCCCCAGTAGGGGGCGTGCAGGAGGCAGCCGATCGATGATTTTCTCTCATCATTGATGTGTCTGTCTCCCTCTCCCTCTCCCTTCCTCTCTGAAATCAATACAAATATATTTAAACAAACAAACAAACAACTACCCATAGTGCTTAGGAGGAGGGCACATGGAAGTGTGAAATTTTCCTCTTTCTCCATCACGTCGAAATTCCATAACAAACTATCCAAATAAAAGTAGCTTTCCTACGTGAGGACATGTATTATTTCACTCACCTGGAAGTCCACAGGTTGGTGGCTCCACAAAGCTGGTCATCGGTTGGTTAAGAACGTCACCAGCGCCCGGCCGGCTGGCGTGGCTCAGTGGTTGAGCGTTGACCTATGAGCCAGGAGGTCACCGATTCCCAGGCAATTTGTGTCTTGACGGCCTGGCCTGGCGACTGTAATGGATGGTTTCCATTTCATGGATTGGGTGTCTTCTGCAGGTCCCCTACTGGGGATCGAGCCTGCAACCTGGGAATTGAACTATGACCTCCTGGTTTATAGGTCGAAGAAACTCAACCACTGAGCCACACTGGCCGGGCTCAGTGCTGAACGTTTGCGAGACAACTGCATGAATAATTCAATGAAAGGAAATGAAATCTGGGTCTTTTTCTTCCTTTTAATCAGTTTCTACTTGAGTCGTTTCCCCCTTTCCTCTTTCTCTCATCTGTCCGTTTCCTATCCTATTTTCCTTTTTTTGGCTCATATTTCATAATGAACTAATACATTATAGTCATTAGCTAACGAATCTGGCATCTTATGTCACCCAACGTTGCACATCCTTCTTTTATCATTTAACCCCTTCCCTCTTCTCAGAAGAAATGCAATTTTTTGGGGGGGGTGGGGGTGGGGAGGTGCTTGGAGGAGGACCCTGAAACATCAGTGTGGATTAGGGACACCATTCCCGGGACTCACTTTTCTCTTACGAGCCATCTTCGGGTCCACTTTCATAGGGCCAGAGTCCTGCCCTAGCTGTTTGGCTCAGTGGATAGAGCATCGGCCTGCGGACTGAAGGGTCTCAGGTTTGATTCCTGGTCAGGGCACATGCCTGGATTGTGGGCTCGATGCCCATTTTTTTAATATATATATTTGTATTGATATCAGAGAGGAAGGGAAAGGGAGAGAGAGAGATAGAATCATCAATGAGGAGAGAGAATCATGGATTGGGTGTCTTCTGCAGGTCCCCTACTGGGGATCGAGCCTGCAACCCGGGAATTGAACTATGACCTCCTGGTTTATAGGTTGAAGAAACTCAACCACTGAGCCACACTGGCCGGGCTCAGTGCTTACTCTTTTGTCCATCTTACTGCTCCATAACGGGTCCTGCAGGTGGGGTTCTGAAGGGGACATAGGGAGGCAGAGCCCCATGGGAGCACCCTCATTGTCATGTTTTAGGGAGCCTCTCTTTAAGCCTTTTAAAAAATATATTTTTATTGATTTCAAAGAGGATGGGAGAGGGAGAGAGAGAGAAACATCAATGATGAGAGAGAATCATGGATCAGCTGCCTCCTGCAAGCCCTCTACTGGGATGAGCCCACAACCCGGGCATGTGCCCTGGCCTGGAATTGAACCGTGACCTTCTGGTTCATAGGTCGACGCTCAGCCACTGAGCCACGCCGGCCGGGCTGGGCGCTGTTTATGGCAGGAAGTCTTTCTCAGGGGAAGGAAGCCCACAGCCCTGCCCTCTCCCACCTCCTGTGTTTGGAGTAAAAGGCGCTTGTGTTCTTGTTGCAGACCTCCTCCGACCGGGAGTCCATCCTGAGCATCCTCCAGGTCCTCGGGGACCTGCTGTCCGTGGGTGAGTGGGCCGCATGGCCATCCCTGGCCTGGTGGGCGCGGGGCATCCCTGGGACCGTGGTGTCCGCCCGGGACTCTGAGGGGCTCGGGGTTTTGCTCCAGCTCACGTTTCTCTGTGAGACAGAATCCCCACTGAGGTGCATAGGTCCTGGGGTCGCCTGGGCTGGGTAGACATGGGGCCCTTCCGTCTTGTCACTCACCCTACGGGGACCCGAACTTGGGAGGATTTAGATGCCCGATGGTGACGCTAAGGTAGCTCATCGATGAGGCCAAGGACCTCCGGGTGTCTGCAGCTCTTCAGAGAGAGCTGCCCTCAGCTGTTTGACCTCTCTCCTCCCTCTGGTCCCCTCATTGTGGCCCCTTTTATTTATTATTATTATTTTTAATATATATACATTTTATTGATTTTTAGAGAGATCGGAAGGGAGAGGGATAGAGAGATAGAAACATCAATGATGAGAATCATCATCTGTTGGCTGCCTCCTGCACGCCCCCTACTGGGGGTGGAGCCCCCACCCCAGGCATGTGGAATAACTGGGAATCAAACCTCTGACCCTTTGGTTCCTGGGTCGATGCTCAACCACTGAGCCATCCAGCCCAGCTATTTAAAAAATATTTTTATTGATTTGAGAGAGGAAGAGAGAGAGAGAGAAACATCCATGATGAGAGAGAATCATGGATTGGCTGCCTCCTACATGCTCCCTACTGGGGACTGAGCCCGCAACCCTTGCATGTGCCCTGACCGGGGATCGAACCGTGACCTCCTGGTTCACAGGTCTATGTTCAGCTGCTGAGCCACGCCGGCCGGGCACGTGGCCCATTTTAGAGCCGGGTCTTGGCAGCTGCCTAACCCAGGTCCCTGGAGACGGGAATCGGAGGCCGGAGCTGGACCTAGCGGCGTGGTAAGCCCTGAGGTGTCCAGAGATAAGGTGATGGCACTGACTGCATTGGCATCAGCTGGGTTCACAGGGCCATGGCTCTGTCAGCTCATCTCCGCGTGGCGAGTCCTGGCACACACAGCTCTTTGGACGGTGCAACATCCCCTCAGTTTTCATGTCTGTGTGTGCCAGCCGCACTGCGTGAGGAAGAAATACCAACACCACACAGACCAGACCCAAATGAATGCCCCATTGCCCCATCCCGCCCCAGAGACTCAGGCTCCAGTGTCCGGAGGAAAGATCCATTCACCTAGAGGTTTTTTTGGTTTTGCTTTTAAAGATATCTTTATTGATTTCAGAGAGGAAGAGAGAGAGAGAGAGAGAGAGAGAGAGAGAGAGAGAGAGAGAGAGAAACATTAGCGAGGAGAGAGAATCATAGATCAGCTGCCTCCTGCACACCCCATACCCGGGCATGTGCCCAGACTGGGAATCGAACTGTGACCTCCTGGTTCATAGGTTGACACTCAACCACTAAGCCACGCCAGCTGGACTAGACTCAATTTTTTTTTAAAAAAATATTTTTATTGACTTCAGAGAGGAAGGGAGAGGGAGAGAGAGAGAAACATCAATGATGAGAGAGAATCATGGATCAGTTGCCTCCTGCATGCCCTCTACTGGGGATTGAGCCAGCAACCCGGGCATGTGCCCTTCACCAGAATCAAATCCGGGACTCTTTAGTCCACAGGCTGACGCTCTATCCACTGAGCAAAACTGGCTAGGGCTAGGCTCAGGTTTTTACAGCTGCTAAAGGTGATATACCTAGGTACTTATTTCTTCTATTATTTCGTACCCCTTCCCCCAGCCCAGCCCCTTACCTAATTGCATAACTTTAACTCAAGGTGATTCAAGAAGTACACAGTTTTGGCTTCTGGGGAGAAATGGACCAGTCCTTGCTCTATCGCTTGCTCCAAGGAAACGAGAGTGATTTTCTGGATGGCTCAGGTCTCCTCTGCTCCTCCCGTAGGCACAGACAGGCGGATCCGCTACATGATCAGCAAGGGGGGCAGCGAAGCCCTCCTGCAGACCCTGGTGGACACAGCAAGGACCGCGTCTCCGGACTACGGCATCCTCCTGCCCCTCTTCCGACTGCTGGCCAAGGTCGGCCTGCGAGGTACCCACAGCCCCGGGCCTGCGGATGACGAGTTTGTGGCGATGAGAGGAATTGAGGGAGCTCTCATGGGAATGTGCAGGGAGGAGGCAGGAGGGAGGTCCCAGACACCTGGGTGGTGATGGCAGGATCAGCCCCTTTGAAGAGGTCACGAGAAGGAAGCAAAGCAAATGAGTCCAAATTATCCATTCCTTGCTGATTTGGTTAGATTTAGAATCATGGTGGTGTGACTATATGGGGAAAATGTCTTTCTTCAAAGAAGTGTACTTGAGCCCTAGCTGGTTTGGCTCAGTGGATAGAGCGTCAGCCTGCAGACTGAATGGTCCCGGGTTCAATTCTAGTCAAGGGCACATCCCCGGGTTGTGGGCTCAATCCCTAGTAGGGGGCGTGCAGGAGGCAGCTGATCCATGATTCTCTCTCATCATTGATGTCTCTCTCTCTCTTGGAAATACGCTACACAGTCACCTCTCTCTCTCTCTCTCTCTCTCTCTCTCTCTCTCTCTCTCTCTCTCTTCCTCTCTGAAATCAATAAAAACATATATATTAAAAAATAAAAATCAACGGAAAAATATCCTCAGATGAGGATTACCAAAACAAACAAACAAAAAAAAACCAAAGAAATGCACTTGAAAGTATTTAGGAGCAAAAGGCTGGGTGCAGCCCTGACTTAGCTTTTCTGAGTCATCTGGTTCTAGCGGGGACACTCTCAGCCGCATTTTCCCACAGGTCTGAGGGGGCTCCCCGGCCACGGTTAGCTTCCTCCCACCGTCACCTTTGCCTTCCCCACCCTCACACCCATCGTGCAACCTTCAGAGCGAATGTGCAACGCAACTAAGAGGGATTGACTTGTGTTCATAGATAAGAAGTTTGGACAGAAGGCCCTGGAGTTGGAAGCACTCGACGTCACGTTGATTCTCGCCAGGAAAAACCTGTCCCACAGCCTGAACCTCCTCCACTGCCTCTGGGCCCTGCGCGTGTTCGCCTCGAGCGGTGAGCAACTTCCCTGTGGCATTCTGGGGAGTTGTGGGGAGCTTCTGGACCTGGGCTGGGACACCCAGGCACGCACCTGGGTTGCAGGTTCGATCCCGGCCACGGTCGGGGGGTTTGTACGGGAGGCAACCAATGGCTGTGTCTCTCCATTGCCCTTGACGGGCATCGAACTGTGACCTCCTGGCTCATAGGTCGAGGTTCAACCACTGAGCCATGCTGGCCGGCCGGGCACACTCATATTTGTTATGCAGAGAATCAGGGATTATTTGGGAAGGGCTGATAGGAACTGTGCAAACCCATCTAAACTAGTAAAAGGGTAATATGCTAATTAGACTGGGTCGACTGGACATCTTCCGGTCGTTCTTCTGGACAAAGCCATGGTGGCGGGGGCCAAGGCAGAGGTGGTTAGGGGCAATCAGGCCAGCAGGGAAGCACGTAGGGGCGATCAGGCTGGCAGGGGAGGGCAGTCAGGGGAGATCAGGCAGGCAGAGTGGTTAGGGGCAATCAGGCAGGCAGGCAGGTGAGCAGTTAGGAGCCAGTAGACCCAGATTTCGAGTGGGATCCCAGATTGGAGAGGGTGCAGGCCTGGCAGGCAACCCTCCCCTCCCCACATCCTCCTCTCCCTCCCCCCCTACCCTGTGCACAAATTTCGTGTACTGGGCCTCTAGTCTCTAATAAAGGAAAAGGGAAACAAAGAAATGAAGCTTTGGTTAGAGGAGAGCTCTCACGGAGGAGTAGCCAGAAGGTGTGCCACCCCCATGTGCAGCTTGCCAGCAACCGTTAGAAACATCTCATTAATACATATAAGACTTCCTTCAGCAGGGAGCTCTGAAAACTGCTGGGATTCGCTGGTGGATGTGGGGAGGTGGCTGCTTGCCTCCTGCTTGAAGACTGCATGCACTGTACCCATGAACGGTTTCCTAAACCACTTTAAAAATGATCTGACCAGGCTCTACGCATTGCCTTCTCCGAAGGCGGGCAAGCAGAGTTCACACGCCCGTGTTTTGCTCTCTCTTCGGTGAATGGTTTGCTGCAGTTGCTTGTTCCCGCAGCTTTCTCAACAGCTCCTCCCTGCAGAAGGAATGGGCTGGGACCAGAAGGGCTGGTGGTGGCCAAAGAGCCCTTTGGCAGCGCTGAGCTGGCCGGGGTGGGGGGAGGGGATATTTATAGAGCGGTCAGAGGTCTGACCTTGGGCCAGGCTCCAGCTGGGAAGAACTCAGTTGAAGATTTCTTACTGTTATCCTCTCCCAAGTCTCCCGTCTTCCATGTTAGAATTTATGCCCTTAGCACCCTCTCCTCCTCAGCTCTACTTAATCCTAGCCTTTTGCAGACTTATGTGCCAGGAGATTGCTTTTTTTATTTGTATGTGTGTGTGCTTTTTTGTATATATCTTTTTTATTGATTTCAGAGAGGAAGGGAGGGGGAGAGAGAGATAGAAACATCCATGATGAGAGAGAATCATGGATCGGCTGCCTCCTGCAGGCCCCCTACTAGGGAAGGAGCCCGCAACCCGGGCATGGGCCCTGGTGGGGAATCGAACCATGACCTCCTGGTTTATAGGTAGATGCTCAACCACGGAGCCACGCCGGCTGGCCGGGCCAATGCTTGGTTCTTATAGTTCAATACCAACTGCATCTTTGTCTTTCTCAGTCACCACAGGAGCCATGCTGGGAATCAATGGAGCCATGGAACTGCTCTTCAAGGTCATCCCCCCGTACACCAGGAAGCGTACCCGGATCATCAGGTACCGAGGGCTTTGGTTAGGACTTGTTTGTCTGGAGTAGAAGCAGGGACGGCGATGGCCTCACGTATGTTCTCAGGGTGCTTCCGGCTCTGCTGAGGGGTTCCCCCATTGTGGACACGGTACAATGACTTGACTTTGTCACAAGTTGCCACCCCCCGCCCCCACACACAATATGTCATCTCCTCTAATCCTCACAACAACCCCGAGTGGGTATATTATGATCCTCATTTTCACACGAGGAAATGCAAATGTGCGAAGAGCTGTAGCCGCGGTCTCAAGGCTGCGAAAGGCAGAGTTGGGGTTTGTACCCAGATCTCTCCGACTTCAAAGCCGATTTCTTCTGCCCGAAGACTTCCGTTGTCCTTTTGTTTTTAATTTATTTATTGTTTAAATATATTTTTATTGATTTCAGAGAGGAAGGGAGAGGGAGAGAGAGAGATGGAAACAATCAATGAGGAGAGAGAATCATGGATCAGCTGCCTCCTGCACGCCCCACACTGGGGATTGAGCCCGCAACCTGGGCATGTGCCCTGACTGGGAATTGAACCATGATTCCTAGGTTGACGCTCAACCACTGAGCCACACCAGCCGGGCTTCAGGTCTTCTTTTCACTCGCAGGCAACTCTCCGGTGGTGAGTATGATCCTTAAAAGACAGTCCGCAAACGACGGGAAAGGTGTCGTTCCTGGCGCTCTCTGAGGAGTCAGCCAGGTAACTTTCCGATAGGAAATCTGTGCCTCACAGTCGTCCATCATGGCTGTGGGCTGGTTTTCAGATTTTTTTTTTTTTTTTTTTTTTACGATCGGAAAATGACACTCTGCCATTCCGTCTGGCCCTGCGCGCCCGAGGGGAGTGAATCACCAGCTTAAAAAGGGAGACGGTCAGACATGAAGGCGTTAGGGATATTTGGAACCATCATGCTCCATCATTCACGGCCGTGACTCAGCGAGGACCTTGAAAGAATATTAGAAAAGGCCCAGGCAATTCCCAAGATCCATGGGGTCGTTTGGCAACGCAGCCCTTCCATGCCCAGCCTCGATCCGCTCCGCATCCCCGCATCCATCTCGGGCCCATGTTCCCACCCGATATTTGTCTCCTGGGGTCACCACGGCGAGACCATTATCATCCATTGTCACCGGCAGCTCTCGACACTGGCATTTCCTGAGTGAAATACAATCATATCTCAGAAAAGAACACAAAACTCAAGCCCTAGCCGGCGTGGCTCAGTGGATAGAGCATCGGCCTGTGGACCCAAGGGTCCCAGGTTCGATTCCGGTCAATGACATGTACCTCGGTTGCAGGCTCCTCCCCGGCCCAGGCCCTGTTCAAGGCGTGTATAGGAGGCAACCAATCGATGAGTTTCTCTCACATCGATGTTTCTCTCTATCTTTCCCTCTCTCTAAAATTCAATGGAAAAATATCATTGGGTGAGGATTAACAAGAAAACAAAACCAAATTCCTCATTAAATGTATTGAGAAGTACTGGGTTAAACAAAGGGTGGACGATTTCTTTACCGTGAGAATTCTCAGAGCCTTCGTCAGGCCCACACACATTCAGAACATCCGAGATGGGTACGTGGTATGCCCCGTTCTGACACTGGTTTGGCCGGGGGACTACTTGTATCTGGAGACTGTCTTTTGTTGGGAGTCATTATTCTCTGTACCTCCTTGCAGATCCCTCCCCTCTAAAGTGCAAATGTCTTGCAAAGTGAGCTTCTATGAAATTCTACCAAGTCATGGTCATTGAGAAAGAACAAAACTTGAGAGTCACACACTTGGTCACAGCATCAACCAGCAGTGGACTTCAGTGACTTTTATTTCCATCTGTGTCCATGTGGATACGTATGATTTGCATATATCTGGTTTTTAAAAATTTTATGCATGTATTTAGTTTTATTGCTTTCAGAGAGAGGAAGGGAGAAGGAAGAGAGAGATAGAAGCATCCACGATCAGAGAGAATCATGGACCGGCTGCCTCCTGCACGCCCCCTAGTGGGGATGGAGCCCACAACCTGGGCATGTGCCCCAACCGGGAATCGAACCATGACCTCCTGGTTCACAGATCGATGCTCAACCAGTGAGCCATGCGGGCCGGGCAGCACTTATATTTTATGATTCTGTTCATGTGAGATCCCGGAGCTGGCAAAGTCAGTTTACAGCGACAGAGAACGGATCAGCGGTGGCCTACAGCTGGGGAGCCATATGACAAATGAAAATCAAACCTCCATGGCACGGAGACTTCTCACGGCCCAATACCCTGGAGCCGGCGCAGCTGTGACCTTCCTCCTGTGCCGGCTCCGAGCTGAGCTCTCAGCAGGCATCCTCTCCTTTGAGTTTCTACCCTGTGAGAGCAGCAGGTGCCGTGACTGTCCCCACATTTCCCGGGAATGAAGAAACGGGAGAGGAAAGAGGTTAAGTAACACCCTGGGATTTAAGCAGAAAGCACTGGGGTTTTAAACCCCATCTGAGACGCGAGCCTTTGCTCTTATGCCACCACCGGGGTGTCTTTCCCAGCCCGTTTCCAGCGTTCTATTCCTAAACCACCATATGGAAGACGGTCAGACACTGTTAAGTTTGTTTGAATTCAGGGTACCGTCTACATGGCTCATACTCATGGAATGATGTGGTTAACGATGGGGGAGTCTTTCTGCTCAATCGAATGGCTGTTTCCTCTCAGAGGGTAACTCAACATGTGCCCTCTGCCTTTTTAAAAAAAATCTTTATCGTTGTAAGCATTACATATGTCCCCTTCCCCCGCCTCCCGCCATTGACCCCTTCGAGCCCACCCCTTCCCTCCCCCCCAACCTCAGGCCTTCACCACACTATTGTCTGTGTCCCCGGGTTATGCACATGTGCATATATGTTCTCTGTTTGATCTCTTCCACCCACCCACCGCCACCTTCCCTCTGAGATTCCTCAGTCTGTTCCATGCATCTACATCCCTGGATCTGTTTTGATCATCACTTTATTTTGTTCATTAGACTCCACACAGGAGTGAGATCATGTGAGACTTGTCGGTCTCTGATTGGCTTATTTCACTTAGTGTGATGCTCTCCAGTTCCCTCCATGTGTCTCAAAGGATAAGAGTTCCTTCCTTGCCCTCTGCCTTTGAATTTCCTTGTTTTCAAACCCCAAGATAGGAACCGAGGTGTTGAAACCAGAAGACTTGTATGATAGCCCTCTCACTAGGTGGTCCTCAAAGTATGACCAGCAAGTCCTCACTCCTAGGTTGGTTGTGGGCACTAAGAAATAAGGTGTAAGCCTGGCCATTGTGGCTCAGTGATTGAGCATCAACCTAGGAACCAGGAGGTCACGGTTTGATTCCCGGTCAGGGCACAGGCCTGGGTTGTGGGCTCCATCCCCAGTGTGGGGCGTGCAGGAGGCAGCCAATCCATGATTCTCTCTCATCATTGATGTTTCTATCTCTCCCTCCCTCTCCCTTCCTCTCTGAAATCAATACAAATATATTTTTTTTAAAAAAAAGACGGTGTGAGGATGTTGTAAGCGTTGATGTGCGTAAAATACTGTTCATTTATTCGTACAAATTCCGTTGGCTCCTTGGCCGACTGCTTCCAACAGAGCCAGTGGGGAATGTGGAGATGGGACGTTTTGGTTGGGCCTCACCTTCTCCCATGGACTCATCTCCTGAGGGTCATTAAGATGCACCCAGTGAGTTCTCCGGGGCTCCCCTTGGGTGCCAGGACCTGTGGGTGGGAAGGGGATGAAGTACCATGTCAGGGGACGCAAATAGCCCTCCTGAGTCCCATCTTCCCAGCGCCGGTGGCCAGGGGAGAGCTATTCTGGGACGCTTCGTGGGAACAGATGCCCAGTGGTGTGTCACTGTTTCCTCCCTGCCCTGGAGATTAAGCCTGCCCTACTTCCCTAATCAGACCTAAAATTAGCCGCGCAGCTGTCCCCCGCCGAAGCCCTGTGTCCACATGGTACTCAGGGCGAGATTTATGACAGAGGCCCACACCACGCACATGTACCTTCCAGGGAGAGGGGGCACGCGGAGCAATGTCACTGGGTGAACCCCGGGTGGCCGTGAGCCAGCCCTCGCTCCCAGGGGAGGCGGCTGTCCCAGGCCTCCCTCACACCCCAGACACCCACCGAGCTGGCACGGTGGTGTTGCTCTCAGATATTCGCATTGGCTTGCACCGGCTTCCGCATGATCATCCCCTTTGACTCCTGCCCGTGCTTGACTTCAAGGCAATCAAGAACGGGTCCCTGTCTCCATTTCCATCCTTATTGACTTTCTCCTCTCCTCCTCCTCCTCCTCCTCCTCCTCTTCCTCCTCTTCCTCCTCCTCCTCCTCCTCCTCCTCCTCCTCCTCCTCCTCCCCCTTCTCCTTTTCCTCCTCTTCCTCCTCCACTTCCTCCTCCTCCTCTTCTTCTTCTTCCTCCTCCCCTCCTCCTCCTCCTCTTCCTCCTCCTTCTTTTTAAATATAGTTTTATTGATTTCAGAGAGGAAAGGAGGGAGAGAGAGAGAGAAACATCAATGAGAGAGAAGCATGGATCGGCTGCCTCCTGCACGCCCCCTATTGGGGATCTAGCCCACTACCCGGCATGTGCCCTGATGGGGAATTGAACCTCCCGGTTCATAGGTCAACGCTCAACCACGGAGCCACGCCAGCGGGGCACTCAGGCCCGGATTTATGCTGTTGTGACTCAGGGGTTCCTGGGGCCTGGGTTGCCACGGGGCCATGAAGTTGGAGTCTGTGAGCTCCACCCACGGGGTCGAACCACCTTGGCAGCAGGAGGAGGTGGACGGGTTGGGTCCCAGGTATCAGCAAGTTCTTCAGCTTAGTCTCCTGTTGTCTGTCCCAACAGCTCAGAACAGTGTTAGGTGACCTCCTCCTTGCACAGTCCGGTGCCGGGTAGCGCTGGCGCCTGAGCTTTGCCCACGTGCAGCTGTTCATGAGCGACAAGCAATGCCCCGTGCCCACTCTCCCTCCCCTCCAAATCGCAACGCCCTCCCCAGGCCAGGCCTTCGGGGCTTGCTCCGACCATCCCACCCTCCCTGCTTCCTGCTCTGCTCCTAGTCGCTGAGAGATGAGCAGAGACCCTCAACCAAAGCGAACGCGTTCCCTGCCATCACGGGCGATGGAAGGACTCAGCTGCGTTGCCACGGAAACAAAGACGCCCATGTTTTCTCAAAGCAGCGACTGAATGTCTCCCTGGGCGTTCATGTTCCCGGCTCACCCCCGTGCTTGGCGCTGTGACTCGACTCCTCTCTGTTCACTGTAATGGGACTCCGTGGGCTCCGGGGCCCGGGCTCACGCCGGGGGGTTCAGATTCCACGCGCCCCGGATCCCTTGGATGCAAACGCCTTGGAGCAGGAACAAAAACATTCCGGCCCAGCCTCCCAAGTGCTGATGTCGGGAGAGTGCACCGCACGGGCTCAGCTTACTGGCAGTGATGAGTGCGTTCGCCACCTGACTCCGCGCTTGCGGCCAGCGGTGGAATGAATAGTTTCCTACATGTATTAAACCTTGGCCAGGAGGCCTGGCTGGCTTCAGTCCTTTTCACCTGCCTGGGCAGCCAGCGATCTCTCCCGGATGAGAGCCAGGCCGAGATAACTTGGGTCATAGGGTCTGAAGTTGGCAGTTCCCGCGGGGATCGGGTGGTCCAGATTCTTCCTCTGAAGAGGAGGTCGCTGAGGCCCAGAGACCAAGCCAGAGCCTGTCCTCATTTCAAGACGCTGTTTGTGTCTGGCCGGCGTGGCTCAGTGATTGAGCATCGACCCACAAACCAGGAGGTTACGGTTCGATTCCCGCTCAGGGCACATGCCTGGGTTATGCGCTTGATCCTCAGTAGGGGGCGCGCAGGAGGCAGCCGGTCCATGATTCTCTCTCATCATGGATGTTTCTATCTCCACCTCTCCCCTTCCTTCTTCCTTCCTCTCTCGCTAAAATCAATAAAAACAACACACACACACACACACACACACACACACGCACTAAATAAAGGGAGACCTTCCAGGCAGAGGCAGAAGCAAATACAAAGCAAAGAGGGCATGAAACATGGCGGCCTCTCCATGGCTGGCGTGCATGGCAGGCAAGGGCAGGAGGTTCCACAGGCGGGTCTGGAACATTCTACCTTTGCAGACAACAAAGGAACAGGAAGGTAAGATTCCTGAATAGGACACAGGGAAAATGATGCACTCATAAAAATATTCAATTTGCCCACAGTCAGAGGAACACAATGTAGATCAAGACGCCCGTTTCGCAAATCAGACTTGCAAAGATTTTGAAAAATGGAGATATTTATTGTTGGTGAGGATTCAATAAAATGTGCACTCACATATGCTGCTAAGATTGTAGATGGATAAATCCTTCATGAAAACAATGAGATGATGTACATCAAGATTTTTTTTTTTAAAAAAACTTCTCGTTCCTTAACCCAATTTTGCCACTTCTTGGAATCTGTCTAAAAGAATCGTTGAGAAAAGGTGGATGAAGATTTATGCACAAAAATATTCCAATTGTAGTTTTATTTATAATTGGAAATGTTACAACCGGGGAAAAAATTCGATAACAGGGAGTGTAGAGTAAAAGTGATATATCTATACATTATACTAGTAATATTATGTCGCAACACACAAAAATAGATTAGGGATGATGCTTGCCAGGGGTAATAGCTTACGATAAAATAGCGAATAGAAAAAGTAAGGTTCAAAATTCAGTGTGATCTCAACTATATAAAAATATACACACCACTTCTGCTTAGAACGGAGGTCAGATTTATCTTCCCACCTGAAAAAAAATTTTGAGCTACAGGTAAAAATAACAAAGCATTCAGCTACTGTGGCTCAGTGGTTGAGCATCGACCTATGAACCAGGAGGTCATGGATTAATTCCCGGTCAGGGCTTACTGGTATACCCCGGTTGCGGGCTCCATTCCCAGTAAGGGGCCTGCAGGAGGCAGCCGATCAATGATTCTCTCTCCTCGTTGATGTTTCTCTCTCTCTCCTTCTCCCTGTCCCTCCCTCTCTGAAATCAATAAAAACATTAAAAAAAAAAAAAGAAGCAAGACCTGGAAGGATGAATCTGTTTCCAAGAAATGTAACTGCCTCCCAGAATTGAGCTTCAGAATATTTATAGGAAGACAAAACTACTGAGCACTCAACAAGGTCGAAAGTCACGCTATCTAAGAACCCAGTACAAAATGACCAGGCAGGCAGAGACACAGGAAAATGCTGCCCATCGCGCGGAGATAAATCACTGAATCAGAAACAACGCAGAACTGGAACAGATGTTACAGTGATCAGGCAAGAATATGAAAGAAGTTATCCTAACTATATTCCGTAGGGTCAAAGCTTAAGAAACGGAAGGTATTAAAAAGGACCCAAATTGGACATCGGCAATGGAAAGACAATGGATTGGATGAAGGCAAATTAGCTGTGGCAGAAGAAAAGATAGGTCAGCTCAAAGACACAGCCACAGAAAGTTTCCAAAATGAAGCACAGAGAAAAAAGAAAATGAAGGAAAAAGAGAGAGAAAGAGAAAAAAAAAAAAAAGGCAGAAGAAGAGCAGCAGTGAATCATGGGACAAGTTCAAGCTGCCTGATGATATTTAAGTAATTGGGGTTCCTGGTGAGAAGAGAGAGGTGGGGACAGAAAACAGAGATGAAGAAATAATGGCTTCAATATCCTAAATATGATGCAAATTGTAAAGGCAATGATCCAAGGAGCCCAATAAACCACAAGAAACACGAAGACTGTGACTCTCAGACAAATCATCAACCCATTGCTCAAAACCAGGGATAAAGAACCACATCTTAACAGCAGCCAGGGGCCCTGGCCCGGTGGCTCAGTTGGTTGGAGCTTCATCCCTTACACCCAAAGGTTGTGGGTTTGATTCCCGGTCAGGACACATACCTGGGTTGCAGGTTCGATCCCTGGTGGGGCACATGCCCTGGTTTTGGACTCAATCCCCAGTAGGGGGCGCGCAGGAGGCAGCCGATCCTTGATTCTTTCTCATCATTGATGTTTTTTTCTCTCTCCCTCATCCTTCCTCTCTCTGAAATCTATAAAAACATATTTTTTAAAAAGTATGGGATTCCAGGTTAGGTACCTGATAACAGAGCTGCAAAATAAAGTAAAGCTGATATAACCGAGGGGAGCGGGAGATACCTCCGGATTGTGGCTGAAGATTTTAATAATCCCTCTCAATAATTGATAGAATAAGTAGAGAGAAGCCGCAGAATCTACATTCTCCTCAAGTGCGCATGAAATATTCACAGAGGCAGACAATATCATAGGCCATGAATCCAGTTAAAGTAAATTTATAAGCATTTAGGTGACATAAAGTCTGTTCTCTGACTACAACGAAATTAAATTAGAGGCCGATAAGAGACGGATCTCGCAGAGATCCCCCACACTTTGGAAATGAAGGAACGCACTTCCAGAGGAACCATGCGTTGAGGACGAAATCAAAAGACAAAATAGAAGACAATTTGGGACGAATGGAAATGAAACACAGCATATTCAAACCTCTGGGGTGCCACAGACCTGGGGGGAAGTTTATAAACTATAGTTGTAAACTAGATGTTAGAAGGAAGGTGGGAAGATAGCTAATGAATGATCTCAAATTTCATCTTTGAAAAAAAGAAAAATCAAAACCCAAGTAGCCCTAGCCAGTTTGGATCAGCGAGTAGAATGTCGGCTTGGGAACTGAAGGGTCCCAGGTTCGATTCCGGTCAAGGGCACATGACCAGATTGCGGGCTCTATCCCCAGTCAGGGGGCGTGCAGGAGGCAGTCAATCAATAGTTCTCTCTCATTATTAATGTTTCTAGCTCTCTCTCCCTTTCCCTTCCTCTCTGAAATCAGTAAAAAATATATATATATTTTTAAAAAACACGCCAAAGTAAGTGAAAGGGAGGAAGGAAGAAAAATTAGAATAGTAATCAGTGAAACAGTGAATGAAAAACAATGGAGAAAAATTAGTTTAATCAAAAGCTGATTCTTTGAGATCAATAAAATCGATAAAGTCCCTATCCAGGCTGATTAGGAAAAATGACACAAATTATCAGGATGAGAAATGAGAGAGAGAATTGCTACAAGCGCCATAGATATGAAAAGGATAATAAGAGAATATTACAAACAACTTCATGCCAATAAGTTTGACAACTTAGATGAAGTGGGAAAAAATTCCTTGACAGACATAAACAACCAAAGCCCATTCAAGAATAAATTGATGCCCTAACCGGTTTGGCTCGGTGGATAGAGCGTCGGCCTGGGGACTAAGGGGTCCCAGGTTTGATTTCGGTCAAGGGCATGTGCCTTGGTTGCGGGCACATTCCCAGTGGGGGGTGTGCAGGAGGCAGCTGATCGATGTTTCTCTCTCATCTAATGTTTCCAACTCTCTATCCCTCTACCTTCCTCTCTGTAAAAAAAATCAATAAAATATATTTTAAAAAAAGAGAATAAATTGATAACCAGAATAACCCTACATGTATTAATTGAATGCATAGTGGAAATCATCCCCACAAAGAAAAGTCCAGGTTTCAGATGGCTTCCGTGGTGATTTGGACCAAACATTTAAAGAATAAATATAAGTTGCCCGGCCAGCATGGCTCAATGGTTGAGCGTCAACCTATGAACCAGAAGGTCACGGTCTGATTCCTGGTAGGGGGGGTGCAGGAGGCAGCCGATCCATGATTCTCTCTCATCATTGATGTTTCTCTCTCTCTCTCCCTTCTTCTCCGAACTCAATAAAAATATATATTTTTTAAAAAGAATAAATATTAACAAGTCCATACAAAGTGTTTCAGAAAATGAAAGAAGAGGAAATACTAACTTCTTACCCTGATAACAGACTTGACAAAAAAGTGAAAACTACCAGCTAACATCTCTTACGGAGATGCGAATATCTTCAACCCAATTTTAGAAAATTCATATTAAGACCAATTGAGACTTATCGCAGGAACGCAAGATTAGATTAACATGCAGAAATCATTGCATATAATTTATTATATATATAAAAAACTAAAAAAAACGAACAAACACCTCAATATATGGATTACCTCAGTAGACACAGGAAAAGCTTTTGACAAAAATTCAGCATCATTTCCTGATAAAATTCAACAAATGAGGGCTAGAGACCTCCTCCCCAGATCATCCCCATGAAAACCATCAGATAACATCACATTTCATGCTGAAAGGCAGAATGCCCACTCCTGCCACCTCCGTTCAAGCTTGTCTTGGAGACGGCAGTCAGGGCAAACAGGCAAGAAGACAGGAGACATTCTGGTGGGTCAGGAAAAAGCCAGACTTTATTTGCAGCTGGAATGATTGTCTATGGAGGCGTTCTGATGGAGTCCACACACAGACAAGAGCTACAAGAACTAGGCATTCATTGTATTTACCAAAGTCCCAGGATGCAAAATCGATAGACGAAAATAAGCTTTATTTCTATGTCACGCCACAAACCATCCAAAAATACGTTTTTCAAAATACAATTTATAATGGCATCGACAGTTCTGAAATAGCGATAAATCTGACAAAATATGCAAAAGATCTGTATATGCACACACCGCACACTACAAAACATTGCTGAAACGTATTTATGAAGACCTGAATAAGTAGAGAGATAGAGCTCATAGCTCAGAAGACGTGATATTGTTAAGATTTCAGTTTTCCTGAAATTGATTTATCTATTGAATGCATTTTCCAGTCAAAGTTGTGGGGATTTTTTTTTTTTTGGTAGAAATCGACAGATTGATTCTAAAATTCATATGGAAATGCAAAAGACCTAGAGTAGCAAATGCAGTTTTTTTGGGGGGAAAAAAAATTGGAGGACTAACAATACCATATATCAAGATTTATGATAAAGCTACAGTAATCAAGACAGTGTGATATTGATGTCAAGACTGACAAATAGATTAATAAAAGAGAAGAGACAGGTGAGAAATAAACTCACCCATGTAGGGACAATGGATTATTGGCACAGGCAAATTCCATGGAGGAAAAAAATGGTCTGTTCAAGATATGGCCATTGAAAAACTGGATATCCCAAGATTAATTTCAGCTTCTACTTCACACCATTAACAAAGATGACCATAAAATGGACCATAGATTTACACATGCAATCTATAGCTAAGAGGGAGTCTGGTGCCCAGACAGCGTGGCTCAGTGAGTTGAGCATTGACCTATGAACCAAGAGGTCACAGATTGGCTCCCCGTCAGGGCACACTGCCTGGTTGATCCCCAGTTGGCTATTAATATGGGTAAATTTTGAGATGGGTGGTAATGGGATATTCTCATTCCTGTCTCCCAGTTTGGCTATTTTAATACTCCTCCACTACTTTTGAAAGGGTAAAACAATTTTACACTCCGTGAATGGCGGTAGATTTCTTTTTCTTTGTTAGTTTTTGTTGTTGTTGTTAATCCTCACCCGAGGATATTTCCCCATTGATTCTTAGAGAGTGGACGAATGGGGAGGAGACAGACAGAGAGAGAGAGAAACATCGATGCGAGAGAGACACATTGATTGGTTGCCTCCCGCACGTGCCCCAACCAGGGTCAGGGATCCAGCCTGCAACCGAGGTACGTGCCCTTGACCGGAACCAAACCCAGGACCCTTCAGTCCGAGGGCTGATGCTCTCATCCACCGAGCCACACCGGCCAGGGCAGCAGAAATCATTTAATTTCCCTAGAATCTTTATCGGAGGCACCCCTTCCGATACGTTGACGTGATAGATGGAGACTTTGAGTTCAAAGGGGGGGATTTCCCGAAATGTGCACAAGCAGCAGGTGGAAGCCGAAGTGAGATTCCGTTCTCCTGTGAGACTGTCCAAGTCCGTTTCCCCACACCACGCTGCCGTACGATGGCCTTTCTCTGCTCAATAGCTAAAGGCAGCAACGATTCAATGACTCGAATAAATAAATAAAACATGTGCCGTGGACAGTTTTACTCGAGCCAGGGAGGGCTCAGGAATGGATGGAGGCAGCCCCCGGCCGCCCTGTTCCCTGAGGCCCGGGTGATCTGTCTCTGGAAATGGCCCACCCTAAGCACAGTCATCACCATCACACCTAACACAGTCCCATTTCATGGGGCAGGTTCCGGCCAGACGACTCCCTCCCCAGATGCCTTACTGAGTTACCAATAGGCCCTCCAATTACAGGGCACCGTTATGGAGTGCAATAATGCAGCGGCAGAGTTATAATCATAAAGGCTAGGAGGGAGCGTGGGCAACGGGCAGGCGACAGCAATGGGGGAGAGCAGTGTTTCGGAAACAAGATGAAGAGCCTGCGAGGCAGGGAAAGGAGAAGGCAGTTCCAGATGGCCACAGCCCACTCACCCAGAGCACAGGTGCAGCCCACCGCCCTCTGTTGGTAGCCTTGGGTATGACAGCTTCCAATGGCCTCACCCACACACTGGCATCCATTTCTTTTTCTTTTTTTTAAAAAAATATATATTTTATTGATTTTTTTTTACAGAGAGGAAAGGAGAGGGATCGAGAGTTAGAAACATCGATGAGAGAGAAACATCGATAAGCTGCCTCCTGCACACCCACTACTGGGTGTGTGCCCGCAACCCCGGTACATGCCCTTGACCAGAATTGAACCTGGGACCCTTGAGTCCGCAGGCCGACGCTCTATCCACTGAGCCAAACCAGTTAGGGCTATTTCTTTTTTTATTCTCTCTCTCTCTCTCTCTCTCTCTCTCTCTCTCTCTCTCTCTCTCGTATATACACACATATATACAAATATATATACAAATATACAGTATATTTGTACTAATTTCAGAGAGGAAGGGAGGTGGAGAGAGAGATAGAAACATCAATGATGAGAGAGAATCATGGATGGGCTGCCTCCTGCATGCCCCCTACTGGGAATGGCGCCCACAACCCCGGGCATGTGCCCTGACCGAGAATCAAACCGTGACCTCCTGGTTTATAGGTTGATGCTCAACCCCTGAGCAACACCAGCCGGGCTGGCATCCATCTCTTAAGATATTAAGGTATAGTGTTATCATGAGATGTCTGTATAGTTATAGAGGAACACAAAGAAAATAAGCTTTTTAAGAAATTCAAATTATCTCTTTTTTTTTTCCTGGTGTTTGGAGAACCCAAATGTTGCCTTCCTGAATTGTGTTTGATGGGGATACATGTTCGCCCACGTAGTATTTAATGAATATTCATTCTGATGAGAGTTGCTGGCAAAGGCTGGAATGAGTTCATCGGATAGTGAGTTGTTGGGTGGATATGATTTTGTTTTTCATCACGGTCCCCACCCCGTCAAAATAAGGCGCGAAAGAAAAAAGCCCGCAGGGCCCCAGGCAATAGACGTATATAAAGAAGGCTGTCTGTGTTTCTGTAATTTGTCACTTAGGCCTTTCTGCCAAACCTGATACAAATACACTGCCTTTGACATATTCCCTTCCACGTGTAGACGTTATTTTACGGTGGGAATAAATTTATTCTTTATTATAGTCACTAAGCATGAGTGATTCACTTTCCCGCTTGATCTACGAGCGTCTTTAAATGTCGCTTTCACTGACGGCTTCATTCTTCCATCCTACGTACCCGAGGCTGGGTGCTGAGCCGGCTTTGGGGCTGGGTGGTGATTGGAAGTAGATATGGTTTCTGTCCTGGTGGCTTTATAAAAAAAAAATTATATATATATATATACACACACACAAACACACACATATATATAGATTTCAGGGTGTAAGGAAGAGGGAGATAGAAACATCAATGATGAAAAAAAAAAGAAACCTACAAATGTTAGGGCCCTTCCAAGCTCATAGGTGGGTGCTCAACCACTGAGCTATGCTGGCAGGGCTTAAAATTAGAATTAAATAACACAAATGATGAGAAATAATGTTCCTGGTCAACATTAGACAAATGTTTAAGACTTTCCTAGGGAGGCGATAATCTTTTATGTGGCCAAACCTTCCGCCGCTGCATTCATTAGACAGGTGTGCTGAATTCATCACTTGGAGGAGAAAACGAATTAAGTTAGCTGTTGAGTAACGTCACAATTTCCATAACACGCATCATGCACGAGAAAACAATGGTCCCCTAAGCAGTGGTCGGCAAACTCATTCGTCAACAGAGCCAAATACCAACAGTACAATGACTGAAATTTCTTTCGAGAGCCACATTTTTTAAACTGAAACTATATAGGTAGGTACATTGTTATTAACTTCATTAGGGTGCGCCTAAGGCTTAGGAAGAGCCACACTCAAGGGGCCAAAGAGCCGCATGTGGCTCGAGAGCTGCAGTTTGCCGACCACGGCCCTAGAGCATGGGAAGTTAGCCCGGCCAGCGTGGCTCAGTGGTTGAGCTTCGAGCTAGGAACCAGGGGGTCACAGGTTGGATTCCCAGTCGGGGCACATGCCAGGGCAGTGGGCTGGACCCCCCAGTGTGGGGCGTCCACGAGGCACCCTGTCAATGATTCTCTCTCATCATTGATGTTTTTCTCTCTCTCTCTCTCTCGCTCTCTCTCCCTTCCTCTCTGAAATCAATAAAAATATAACTAAAAAACCCCCCAAAGATTCTAATTTTGTTTATCAACAAACACTCTATTAAATGTAGGAAGCCCACCCTCGCAAAGTCATCTGACCTTTAAACCATCTAATCCTATCAGTGGGGCTGTTAAAATAAACCTGGTGGCCGAAACCGGTTTGGCTCAGTGGATAGAGCTTCGGCCTGCGGACTGAAAGGTCCCGGGTTCGATTCCGGTCAAGGGCATGTACCTGGGTTGCGGGCACATCCCCAGTAGGAGATGTGCAGGAGGCAGCTGATCGATGTTTCTCTCTCATCGATGTCTCTAACTCTCTATCCCTCTCCCTTCCTCTCTGTAAAAAATCAATAAAATATATTAAAAAAAATAAAATAAAATAAACCTGGTGATTCCAGCATCCTTGGGAGTTTGCCGAACAGCTCTCTTGGCAAGAGCCAGGACGTGGTTGTGTGTTTATCATGGAGCAGAGATGACCTCCCCGGGGGCCTGGCTTCGCTTCCCGCGGAGGGATTATTCTGTAAAACCCGTTTCCCATGCAAATGCCGTGCGTCTCCCTTTGTGGACTCGGTGGCCGGAAGGTCCAGACGCAGGGTTTCGGGAGGCTTGTCAAACCATTTCTTTTTTCACGTCTTTATTTTTAAAAGCCTCCCCGGGGCTTGGGTTTACTTTAGGCGACGGCACGCATAAGCAAAGGAGAAGAAAGAGAACTGGTGTCATTACATGGATGGATCGGAGACTTAAGTTTCTTTTTTTTTTTAAATGAACTCTCTCTCTTGATTTCAAAATATTATAAGAAAGACTATCTTTCCCAGGTCCACTTAGCCTTTAGCACCTCATTTATGTTACCGATGGGGTATTTTTTTTTTTTTTTGACAAGAGTGATTTAAAAATTACCCATATTTCAGACCCGGGAAGCTGAGATCATTTTCTTGCTTTGATGTTTAAAGGTGTTTTTTTTTATAGCACATTTTAGCTCCATTATATTATTGTTCTAGAGTAATAGCCACCAATTTTCTCATTAAGTCCCATATGGCGTTGCCTCACGGAATCATGGATTCTTTAAATTAGAGGGGGAAAAAAAATAGTCTTCTTAATCAAACTTTTATATTAAAAGTGCATGGCACATAATAATGGTATAATATGTGCAATGATACTACTATAAATAATGAAAAGTAGATTAAAATATATTCTCAATTATGCAGAGCGCGTATGAATACTTACACATGATTAAAACATGCATATCTAATATTACCATCGCGATCTACGTGGCTGGCATCATTTTAATAAGACATTGGTGTAGCCCAGTCTACAGGTGTCTTCGAACTACTGTGGACTTGCCTATGGGTCAACAAATATCTCACCGGTGAGATATTGGGAGGGCTATGGCATTTTTCAAATCGTCTCTTTTCTTCATCTCTGCATCTCTAAGTAGAGGAAAGTTTTATTTTTAAAAAAATATTTTTATTAATTTTAAAGAGAAGAAGGGAGAGGGAGAGAGAATTAGAAACATCCATGATGAGAGAGAATCATGGTTCGGCTGCCTCCTGCACGCCCCCCAGACTGGGGATGGAACCCACAACTGAGTATGTGCCCTGACTGGGAATTGAACCGTGACCTCCTGGTTCATAGGTCGACGCTCAACCACTGAGCTACACCAGCCAGGCTCATCCAGCCTCTTTGACCTGCTCTGCAATCTTCAGAATCTGGGGTGGGGGTTGGGGGGCGGGCAGACAGAAAGGTCCCTGAAACACGGGCCAGAGGCATTTTTAGTCTACACGTCTGTTGTCGCTGCAGAGACTGCAAAAACAGTTTGGAAGGAAAACCACCCCATAGCCATCTTCCATCCTAAGGAACCAGCCTCGCTTCCCAACCTGTGGGTATTTCAGAAACAGTGGAGTGTGTCTGGGGCTGGGCGTGTTTCAAAAAGTGGCCCGGCTGGCGTGGCTCAGTGGTTGAGCGTCAACCTATGAACCAGTAAGTCAGGGTTCGATTCCCGGTCAGGGCACATGCCCGGGTTGTGGGCTCCATCCCCAGTAGGGGGCGTGCAGAAGGCAGCTGATCCATGATTCTCATCATTGATGTCTCTCTCCCCCCACCTCCCTCTCTCTCTCTCTCTCTCTCTCTCTCTCTCTCTCTCTCTCTCTTCCTCTCTGAAATCAATAAAAAAAATATACTTAGAAGAAAAAAGTGCTCACGGCACTCCCTCTGCCTGAGGTCCCCCCCGCCCCATCCTTCAGAGTCCCCTGGACTCCAGGATAAATGGAGAGTCCTGGTGGGGAAGGAGCTGCAGGAAAAGGAGGCACTCCGTGTGGGGGCCTTGGTGGAAGGGGGGAGGCAAGAGGGGGAGGGGACTCCTGCGACCCCTCTGTGAGATGGATAGCCACTCAGTGCCATCTCTGCGTTTTCGCCTCTGCGGTGTCCGGCAGTAGCGTCGGCAGGATGCCCGCCCCTGGGCTCATCGCGAGGCCGGTAGGAGGCAGCCACGCGTGTGGGCTGTGGGATTCCGTGGTCTGGGCACTGACATCTCCCCCTTTTTCTCTCTCTCCCCAGGGCAGCTGCGGAGGTTCTGGCGGCCTTGCTGAAATCCAGTAAGCACCTCCCCTGAAAGGGGGCTCTCCCTTTCCCCCTTCGAGTTCAGGGCAAGGTGCCCTTCTGTCTCCGTGGTGGCTCGTTTCCCCCCTGGAGGGCCATTCCTGGAGGGTTTTGGGGTGTGATGGAGAATGTTAGGGCCCTTCCAAGCTCAAGGCTGCAGAGAGAGAGCTGACCTCCCTCCCCCGGGGCGTGCCTGTATGTAATGCCAGTAAGGTGGTTGGTTCTAAAGGGAGAGCATTGTCTGTGGGGACCTGCAGACCTCTTAGCTGCCCGTGAGGATTGTTGGAACAAACTCTAGTCCCAGTGGGATTGTCCTGGAGAAGAAAAGGTTCTGACAGTGGGGGAGAAGCAGGATTCTTTTATCATTATTATTATTATATTTTTACTAGAGGCCCGGTGCACAAAATTCGTGCACTCAGGGAGGCGAGGTTCCCTCAGCCCAGCCTGCGCCCACTCTCCACAGGCCTAAGCCGTCACTGGGACATCCTTAGCACTGCTGCGGAGGCGGGAGAGGCTCCCACCACCCCCGCTGCGCTCACCAGCCATGATCCCGGCTTCTGGCTGAGCGGCGCTCCCCCTGTGGGAACACACTGACCACCAAGGACCAGCTCCTGCATTGAGCGTCTGCCCCCTGGTGGTCAGTGAGCATCATAGCGACTGGTTGTTCTGCCGTGTGGTCAATTTGCATATTAGCCTTTTATTATATAGGATTGGTTTCTGAGAGGGAGAGAGAGAGGGAGAGAGAGAGAGAAACATCAGTGATGAGAGAGAACATGTGATCAGCTGCCTCCCGCAGGTCTGTTACTGGGGATGGAGCCCGCAACTGGGACATGTGCCCTGACGGGGAATCGAACCGAGACCTCCTGGTTCATAGGTCGACACTCAACCAGGGAGCCACGCCGGTGGCCGGCATAAGCAGGATTCTTGTGTTTGGTTCCCAACCCGGGTGTGTATTCTTGGGCAGGTGGGGCGGGAGGTCAGGAATTGCTCAGACAGCGTAGCTGCCGAAAACAAATAGATAGGAAGAGGTTGGGTCTGTTCTCAGTTACTTGAGTCACCTCAAAGGGTAGCTTGGGGTCGTGGTGGCGTCTGAATAATTTGAGGATCGTTTTTCTCGCTGGGGGGCCTGCGTCTAATTGTGCTTGGAGCCGGCTCCACGCGTGCGGTGTGATAGATGGCACCGTGCCCGTGGGAGCGAAGCCGCCTCGCGGAGCGGTTTTATCTCCCCCTCCTCACCTCTTCATCTGTTTTAATTTGGCAGCTTGGAAACCAGCTGCTGCGATTGTAATATTTGTTTCTCTGTAGGGAGCTCAGGGCCTGTGGGTAAGAAGTGAACTTTAATAAAACTTATAAATAAATAAAAATACAAGCACTTCCTCCCCTCCCCCCAAACATACATCTCTGTCAGCTCTGAGCCCAGAGAAAGCCACGCAACACACAGCGCTGCTGTAACCGGACAGTCCGTGGGTCCCGGCTGCCGGTCACTCCTTGAGCCCATTCAGCAGAGACAGGTGGAATCCTACATGAGCGTTGGTTCCGATCCTGCCGGCAGCGTGCGGGAGCCGCAGGGCACCCACAAACATCTGCTCTGCCCCCACCATAAGCCAGCTGCTGATAGTGGGTAGAAGGACAAAGATTGCATGGGAAGTCTGCAGAAGGGTGATGCCAAATAGGCAGTTTATAGGTAAGCGGGCTGGAGATTTGCAAAGGCCTGTGGGTGTGCAAAGGCTGGAGGTTTGCAAAGGCCTGTGGGTATGCAAAGACTGGGGGTTTGCAAAGGCCTGTGGGTGTGCAAAGGCTGGGGTCTTCAAAGGGCCTGTGCTTTGAGGCGTCTGGATAAAAAGGGAAAATCCCTTTGACATTCCAAGGATATGTCACCGTAGAGGCAAAGAGACAATAGGCTCCGTTAAGGTAAAGACGGACCTTTGCCAGGGAAGATACCGGCCTGGGACATGGCTACCCACCATACACTGCTTTCAGTTACAGTATTAATTTCAGACCGTCCTCCGTGGTGAGTTAAGTTCTGTGAGTTTGCAAAGGCCGCCACCCAGGCCTCCCCTGAGCTCGTCAGGTTGGCGCGTGGGTCTTTCCGTCCACGGCAGTTTTAGAGGCGCCTGGAAGTTTGCAGAAGTTGGGGCGTGCGTGGGGGGAGTGCTGGGAATAGGAAAGTAGGTTAGTCAAGGAAGGGAGACAGGAGAGCGGAGGGAGACAGCGATGGAGAGAGCTAATGGGAAGCTTGGCAGGCAGACGAGACGTGGTTGACTTTGTGCAAATGCGGAATCGCAGGCTCCATCCATCATGGGGTGGAGCGGACGTGACAGCCCAGTGTCTGCTGTTTATTGGGCTCCTCGGATGTCAGCCACGGCACCGGCATCCGGTCTGTGATGGAGGCTTGGTGACCACCCCATTTTACAGGTGAGAGGACTGAGGTTTGGGAAGCCGAGGCCGCGCACACCGCGTGTGGGCCGCAGAGTTTACGCGCCAGGCTCTGGGGCCTGAGCCCTGTGTGTGCCAGGAAGAGATGAACGAGGGTTAGGGTTTTGTTCTGTTTGTTTGCTTTTTAGCTTAAAGATGATAAGACCCAAAGCTGAGAGGAAGCTAAATAAATCCTTTCTAAGTATTAGAAGGATTTGGGGGGCCGGAGCATCTGTCATTTAGTTTTCATTCTCTCTCTTTTTTTCTTTTCCTTTTTTTTTTTTTTTTACAGAGAGGAAGGGAAAGGGGTAGAGAGTTAGAAACATCGATGAGAGAGAAACATCAATTAGCTGCCTCCTGCACACCCCCTACTGGGGATGTGCCCGCAACCAAGGTACATGCCCTTGACCGGAATCGAACCGGGGACCCTTCAGTCCGCAGGCCGACGCTCTATCCACTGAGCCAAACCAGTTAGGGCTTGCTCTCTCTATTTAAAATATATTTGTATTGATTTCAAAGAGGAAGGGAGAGAGAGAGATGGGAACATCAGTGATGGGAGAGAACCATGGATCGGCTGCCTCCTGCACGCCCCCTACTGTGGATGGAGCCTGCAACCCGGGCATGTGCCCCGACCAGAATCGAACCGTGACCTCCTGGTTCATAGGTAGATGCTCAACCACTGAGCCACGCCGGCCGGGCCATAAAATATTTTTAAAAGTGTGAGCTAAAAGAATACCACCATCCCCCACGCTTCCCCTCTTCCGGACCCCATAGTTGGGTGAGCTGACTGGTACAGGCCTTGCAGTTCCTCTCGCTGCCAGGTGGTGGCGCTGTTCTTTTAGTTATCTGGGCCACGGGAGGCCAATATTTATTGGAGGCGAATCATTTGTTTATCAGGAGGTTATTTTAATCTAATTTTGCCCGCATTTGCCATTCCACACTATCTGCGCTTCCCAGCGTGAGCAGCTAGCCTGTCTTGAAGGAAATTAGCAGATGACGGTCTCGGAGGCATTGGCGCAGCCATTATTTAAGGGAGTGGGGAGGCGGCGGGTGCCTGGAGCTGGGGGCTGGAGGAGCCTCTGGAATTGGCTGTGCTCCCCGGGAGGTTAGCAGGATTAGAAAGGACTTGGGGAGGGCGGTGCGGGGATGGGGGAGAGGGGAGGCTCCCAGCAGCAGCTTTTAGGGGGCTGCCTCAGGTAAGCAGCCCCAAGTCTTGCAGTTACCTTTCCCCGGCTTCCTCTCACCTTTCGGATAACCTGCATCTTCCTGACCTTCACGGCCAAGGTCAAAGGCAGACCTGACACGCCCGTCTGCCTTCCCACCGTCCACACGCATCTTCCTCCCCTTCCATAATATGTCTCATGAACTGTTTCCTGGAGGAAGCGGGCAGGAGGGTGGGGAGTGGGAGAGAAAATGTGTGTTAGAGCACCTTCAGTGACCATGGAGCGTGATGTTTAATTATAGACCGTGGCCCGGCCGGTGTGGCTCAGTGGTTGAGCGTCCACCTATGAACCAGAAGGTCATGGCTCGATCCCCGGTCAGGGCACATGCCCAGTTTGCAGGCTCGATCCCCAGTAGGGGGCATGCAGGAGGCAGCCGATCCATGATTCTCTCTCATCACTGATGATTCTATCTCTCTCTCCCTCTCCCTTCCTCCCTGAAAAAAAGAAAAAGACAGGCAGGTGCATCTTCTAGGCGGTTTGGGAGACGTGTTTGTCTTTCACCATGTGGCCCTGATGAGGAGTTTGTGAAATGTGACTCAGAAAAAAGGATGCAACGTGTATTCATCCGGGAGCCCCACTCCGATAACTCTGCAGTCCCTTGGGACTAAGATGCCTCATGAAAGAGGACCTGATTAGACGAGGAAGGTCAGCTTCCAGTGGGGGTTAGAGGGGTTGGCAGGATGGCCAGGACATTCAGAGACCCCCAGGCAGAGCCGTGGACACAAAACTTGGCCACGTAAAATATTGCCATAAGCCCTGCTGGTGTTGCTCAGTTTATTTGCCCGTTGTCTCGTGTGCCGAAGGTTGCCGGTTCGATTCCCAGTCAGGGCACGTGCCTGGGTTGCAGGCTCCATCCCTAGTGGGAGGCCTGCAGGAGGCAGCCGATCCACATTTCACTTTCACGTGATGTTTCTCTCTCTCTCTCTCCCCCTCTCTCTTCCTCTCTCTCTAACCATGCATTTAAAAAATCTTTTAGCCGGAACCGGCTTGGCTCAGTGGATAGAGCGTCGGCCTGCGGACTGAAAGGTCCCAGGTTCGATTCCGGTCAAGGGCATGTACCTGGGTTGCGGGCACATCCCCAGCAGGAGGCAGATGATCGATGTTTCCCTCTCATTGATGTTTCTAACTCTCTGTCTTTCTCCCTTCCTCTCTGTAAAATACCAATAAAATATATTTTTAAAAAATCTTTTAAAAAAAATTGCTACAAGATTGGGTTCTTATACCCAAGCCGCGTGCTGTCGTGGTCACCAGCAAACAGCTCGCCCAGCTCTCTCTGCAAGTCTGGGCCGCGGTGTTGCTTTGACAACATTGTGACTGTGCTGGGGGAGGCCCGGGGTCACGCCTGAGGTGGCGTGTGTTGGCTAACAGCTCAGACCTCTCGCTCTCTGGAAGGCTAAGACCCGTGTTTGCACAGCGGTCACCACGCTGACGCCCGAGAGACCGAGGATCCCTACTGTGGCCACACCGGGCACAGTCCTTCACACTGTGCAGGGAAACCGATGTCTTCCCACGTTAACCAGCAAGACTGACACAAGGCATCCAAGCCGGCGAGACTCAGAGGTTGAGCATCGACCTATGAACCAGGAGGTCACAGTTCCATTCCAGGCCAGGGCACGTGCCTGGGTTGCGGGCTCGATCCCCAGTAGGGGGCGTGCAGGAGGCAGCCGATCCATGATTCTCTCTCATCATTGATGTTTCTAACTCTCTCCCTCTGCCTTCTTCTCTGTCATCAATTTAAAAAATATATTTAAAAAAATATTAAGAAATAGGATCCCCCCATTAGAACATTTTAGCAGGAAGCCATTTACGTAAGCAAACCAAAGTACCGCTGGTCTGTTTTGAGGAGGGTTGGGGGACCTGCCCTGGCACACCCCCAATCTTTCAGCTCACCCCAAACAGTGTCGGGAACCTCCCATTTTCCCTCGCTCTTTGGGCTCCCTCAGAGAAGCCGTGTGTTCCTCCCTAATTTTCTAGAGTCTTCCACGTTGCTGACCCCAGTGACCCTCATTTCATCCACCCTGTGCCTCTCCTCTATTTATATTCGCTCTCCCTCCATGCGATGCAGGTCCTCTTGTCAGGTTTCAGATAAGAATGGGCTTAGCAAAACTCTCCAAGCTCTTCCCAGAGAAAGATCGGCTGATGTGAGGTGATGGGGAGGTGGGGGGTGGGATGGCTATTTCCAATGTTAGTAAACATGACCGCTTACTGAGGATTAACAAGAAATCATGAATAAAGCCACTGGGATTTGATAAGCGTTTTGTTTTTTTTTCCCTCTCAGATACTTAAAGATTTTTTTCCCCCATCGTCCCCCTCATCCTTCCAAAAAGTCTGAAGGTCGTTAGGATAGAACGTACCCTTACACAGATAAAAACAAAAGTCCTTCATCTCCCACGTGGCACCTCCGGGCACTGTTTTAGCCAATCTGGCATCTTCTCAGCAGGCGATTCTTCCCTTTAATACAGTGGTTCTCAACCTTCTGGCCCTTTAAATACAGCTCCTCATGTTGTGACCCAACCATAAAATTATTTTCGTGGCTACTTCATCGCTGTCATGTTGCTACTGTGATGAATCGTCATGTAAATATCTGATATGCAGGATGGTCTTAGGCGACCCCTGTGAAAGGGTCGTTTGACCGCCAAGGGGGTCGCGACCCACAGGTTGAGAACCGCTGCTTTAATACCTCCCACTTAATCTTCCGTTTTCTTTTAAACGTCAGCTACCGGGCAGGCTGGACCTCATGCAGGCGGCAAAGAGCTTGGAGCGCGTTGTGGCCGGGACTGGCCCAGGAGAGAGAGGTTTCTGATGCAGCAGAATAATTCATTCAAGGAGGAATGAAGGCGATGGAAACCTTCCCCCAACAGACCATGAGTGAATAAAGCTCATCTCTCTCAGGGCAGGGTCCTGGCTGAATGAAATGTTGAAAAGCATAAAAAAAAAATTAAAAAGGAAAACCAACTGAAGAAATGGGTCAAAAATCTCAGAGGGGCTTCGTCAGGCCTGACCATTTAGAATTTGACAAACAAGCAGGAGAGAGAGAGAGAGAGAGAGAGAGAGAGAGAGAGAGAGAGAGAGAGAGAGAGAAAGATTCATTAATATGAGAAAATCCTTCTGGAATAAAGCACTGAATTTTCAGGTTATGCTTTCACTCCTGTGCACTTATGTGGTCTGAGGGAAGGGTCTGGAGTTTGAGCTGAAATTCATGCTTACCTGATTACAGCTCAGGGGTTCTTTCCTTAACACAGCTAGAAGCATGTATTCTCTCTCTCTCTCTCTCTCTCTCTCTCTCTCTCTCTCTCTCTCTCTCTCTCTCTCTTAGAGAGAGAGAGAGAGAGAGGTGTTGTTCCACTTATTCATGCATTCATTGGCTGATCCTTGTATGTGCACTGACTGGGGATTGAACCCATAACCTTGGTGTCTCAGGATGATGCTCTAACCCACTGAGCCACCTGGCCAGGGCTTGGTGATGCACATTAATCACTCGATTTGGTGGCACCGGCCAGTGTTCTCCCCTGGACAGTTATGAGCATTCCCTTTGTCATTGACAAGTGTCTCCGGTGCCCCCAGGGGAGCCCGTGACCGACGTCGCCTTTTCCCGTTGGTTTCAGAGTCTAACAGCCGCAGGGCGGTGAACAGGGGCTACGTCGCCAGCTTGCTCCGGCTGCATCAGGACTGGCACAGCCACGACACAGCCAACAGCTACCTGCCGATCCGCCGGGCGCTTCTGCTCTGCCTCAAGCACATTGCCATCCTCCAGTCTGGCAGGGAGGCCTTTCTGGCAGTGCAGGGCATGGAGATCCTCTTCAGTAGCACACAGGTAACCAGCGCAGGAGCCCCCTCTGCGCCAGAGATCGTTATGATGGTGAGGGTGGTTATCATGGTGATAGTGATGGTGATGGTGATGCTGATGCTGATGGTGATGATGGTGGTGATGATGGTGGTGATGGTGGTGATGATGGTGGTGATGGTGGTGATGCTGATGGTGATGATGGTGGTGATGGTCGTGATGCTGATGGTGATGATGGTGGTGATGGTGGTGATGGTGGTGATGGTGATGATGATGGTGATGGTGGTGATGATGATGGTGACAATGAAGGAAGAGGAGGAGAGGTTTGTAGTGAGCACTCACAATGGCTTAGGCTGGCTTCATAGCTCACCACTGCATTTGAAACCAGTGGCCTCACCCGAGGTCCACTTCTGTCCACTGCAGCAGCGGCTCTCCAAGTTGCGCGCGCTGCAGAGTCCCTGGAGGGCTGCCAGGGCCCCTTCCTCAGACTTACCGATTCCATAGGTCGGGGGCGGAGCCTGGGAATTTGCATCCCTAACAGGTTCCTAAGTGGTGCTGAGCCTGTTGGTCTGGGCCTCACACTTTGAAAACCAGTGTCCTGAACTGTTTTTACCTGTATTTGTGATGTAACTACAAACCCACTGGGCACAAGAGTGACTGAGAAAGAACTATTTTTGAGTTCTTCCCACAGCCTTTATTTTTCATATTGTTCTTTGCCTTTCTGCGGAGGCCCCGAAACGCTTTGAGATGGTGATGAGTTTGGAGAAAGGGGTGATAGCAGATTGGTTCTCTGCCACCTAAGACTGAAGCTCAACATGTTACCTGTGATCAGCTGTCTCCCTCCCCTCTCTTCCGCCTCCCTGCTCAGTTCTCTCTTCTCTCAAATACTCATACTTCCCACCGAGCACTTGAAATCCCCTGGCAAGTCCCAGAGGTGAAAGAGCCTCCACGAATTCATTTTCCACAGAGGCCATTCCTGCTGCTGGTTCCGGACACCTGAGCGGTACCCCTTGAGCACACAGGAGGGGAGGTAGCGGTCTTGATTACAGGAAGGCATTTCCGGTTTGAGAGCTGGCTTACTTTTAGAGTCATATTTCAGAGTCATTTGGGTAGCTTGAATTTGTGGCTTAATTTTTGTTAAATGTTTTTGGCATTACCTTCTTTCATGTGGAGCGACCTGTAACGAGGGGCTGAAGATACCATAATGTGACCTCACTATCCCCAGGGGTGGGGAGCGTCCGGCCCGTGGGCCGTGTAAGGCACGTAAAATCATTAGGTCTGGCCCTGCCCAGGCATTAGGGGTGAGTTAATGAGACGTTTGACCAAACAGAGCAGGCTAATTTGTAAGTTGATCATTTTGTGTGGCCCGCGGATGATGTTATAAATACCCACATGGCCCAAGGTTCCCCACCCCTGGCCGAGTCAGTCACTCCACCCGGTGGCGGGCTCTCCACATCCTCCACTACCTACTCCCGCGACTCGATGGCCTTAGAAACCCCTTAGGAATGTCCAGCGGGACGCTCACCCTGGCCAGCTTTGTGGGCCAGGTTAGTAGCTAAAACATTTACTAAGAGACTGGAGAAAAGGGCCATTTCTTTCTTCTTTTTGGCCAAAGAGATAACCAGACTCCTCCCAACTCTCTCTCTCGGTTTAGTAAACTTGTCCTCACATTTGTCACAGTGCCTGAAAAGAAGGGTCTTGTCATGTTCCCTCCATGTCAAAAGGTCACATCTGCAAAGCCCACTTTTTCTTGGCTGTGGGTGGGTCCCAAGAAGGGGCCGCACTGTGGGCTGTGAGAGGTGGCCTGTTACCTCATTTACGTGGGTAGGATTCATTTAGTCTTTTCCTCCGGTTTCCTATCCTATCCTTCTCCTTCATACATTTCTCTCTGGCTCACAGCTGAGAGAGGAGCGTAGGCCTTCCATCCCTCAGCTCCCCACTCTCTCATTCACAGTGACACCTGGGTGGCTGAAGGAGACGCCCCCCTCCCCACACCCCCTCCCCCCTGCCCAGCCATCCCGGACAGACAGCGTCTCCCTCAGGGGCAGCATTCCCCAAAAGGCGTTTCAGTCTGTATTCAGACAAAATTCATTCCAAGGGCACGGGGGCCGTGAAAGAGAAATGCAATTTCAGACCGTGCACACTAGACCAAAGCCGCGTCTGTGCCAGACACGATTCTGCACCGCGGTGTTCGCAGCAGACGTCCTGCACTGAGGTGTTTACTGCCCGGGCCGCCTACCTGTCACTCATGACCTGGAGTCCTGTCATGGCAAAGGGACTCCACAGACGCTGGAGAAAATGATGCGATCTTCCCTTTGTGCAGAGCTCCCTGGAGGACAGGAGCCTAGAACCCGTCACGTCCATCGCGCTTCAGGTCCTGAGGCAGTGCTACCCCAAGAGCCCCCTTCCCTTGGTCACGGCCAGCAGTGCCTACGCCTTCCCCGCCCCCGGGCACCTCCCGTCGGAACCCCCACGCCGTCTCGCTGAAGGTAAGGCAAGTGGGTGTCTGTGAGCTTTACAACGAGTTTTTATTTATTTTGTAAATATATTTGTATTGATTTCAGCGAAGAAGGGAGAGGGAGAGAAAAGATGGGAACATCCATGATGAGAGAGAATCGTGGATCGGCTGCCTCCGGCACGCCCCCTACTGGGGATCAAGCCGCAACCCAGGCACGTGCCCTGACCCGGAATCGCACAGTGACCTCCTGGTTAAGAGGTCGACACTCTACCACTGAGCCATGCCGGCCGGGCTGGAATCGATACTTTTCCACTGGCTGTGTCTATGGACTTGTGTTTCAAAGAAGCTCCTTCATATCAAAATTAGGGAGCTGATCACACTGCAACACATTTTGCATGGAGGTGACCTCTAACCTTTGGCAAGGAGTTGCATACATTCTTCTAAGTTGGGTGGGGGAAGCCAGCATGGTATGTATGCCTGTGTCATTTTATCCTGCAGAATGCGTGCAGAATAGAATGAGTGGGACAGCAGTGTAGACACTGACACTGCTCACGGTCTCACAGGCCTCGAGTGAGCCCTGGGGTGCGTGGGGGTCGTGTGCCCTCCATCCTGAGCTCCTGATTCGTCAGGGGAAGACATGCTGATCCAAACCTGAGACAAAGGGCCAGCCTCACCCACTTGCCCTCCCTTTCCCCACCCAGAGGACTTTGAAGATGATGGTGACGAAGAAGAGGACAGAGACTCTGATTCTGAAGATGCGAAAGAGGAAGTAGGTACACCAGCCCTTGCTTCTAGCGATCCCCATGTTCACGGTGGACCAGGGAAGATATCACTGCCGGTCGTCAGCTAATACCAGTGTGAATTTTAAGGACTTACTTTTGTCTTCCCGCCCAGTGCCTGGCAGATTGTTTTGCTCAATAAATGACAGCTGCTGTTCTCTTTTTTTTTTTTTTTTTAAATATATTGTTATTGATTTCAGAGAGGAAGGGAGAGGGAGAGAGAGATAGAAACATCCATGTAGAGAGAGAATCATGGATCAGCTGCCTCCTGCATGCTCCCTACTGGGGGTGGAGCCGGCAAATGGGGCATGTGCTCTGACAGGGAATCAAACCGAGACCTCCTGGTTCCTGGGTTGACGCTCAACCACTGAGCCACGTCGGCCAGACTAGGAAAGTGTCTCTAAATTGTGGTGCTATTGGCATGTGACTGGACAGTTCTTTGTTGAGAGGGCTGTTCCTGGGCAGTGTCTGATGTTTAGCAGCATCCCTGGCCTCCACCCACTAGATGGCACCCACCCCCTCCCCCCCATCACCCTTCCCTCCCTACCCCATCATGAACCAAAAATGTCTCCAGGAAGGACCCAATGTCCCTCGTGGGGCAAAATCACCCCTGAGTAGAGAACCACTGCTCTATAGTAATGGTAACTTTTATCTAGGGTTATTAATTCTGTGTTCATTTGTGTTGGTAGACTTTAACTTGGACAAGCCCTTCAAGAGATAGTTCCTTAATTTTGTCATCCTCAAAATAAGACTGAGAAGTAAATGCTACCTTTTAAGACATTCCTGGATATAAAACCTGGATTTAAAAATTATCTATCTTTCTATCTACCTGTCTATCTATCTATCTATCTATCTATCTATCTATCTATCTATCTATCTATGCATCTGTCTACTTACCCATCCATCTATCGATGCATCTATCTTTCTATCTTTCTTTCTTTCTATCTATCTATCTATCTATCTATACACCTATCTACCCATATATCCATCCATCTATGCCTCTATCATCTATCTGTTTGTCTATCTATCTAGCTATGCATCTATCTATCCATCCATCCATCCATCCATATATCTATGCATCTATCCATCCATTCATCCTTCCATCCATCCATCCATACCTCTGTCTATCTACCTATCTATGCATCTATCATCTATCTATCTATCTATCTATCTATCTATCTATCTATCTATCCATCTGTCCATCCATCCCATCCATCTATACTTCTATCTATCTATCTATGCATCTGTCCATGCATCTATCCATTCATCCATCCATCCATCCATCCATCCCCTCTTCCTCCCTTTCTTTTTTCTTACCTATTGGCCTGCCTACCTGTCTCTTTAGAGAGCAGGAGGCTTTCTGAGTTCTTTATATAGCGATCACTCACCTTGCTGATGACAGTAGCTGACCTATAAGGACCCCCTCTTAGCCAGGTCCGCAGGTGAAGGCTGCCATTGACACTCCGGTGTTCTCCAGGTCTCACTGATGAATAGAATCATTTCTGAAGTCATCGGTGGAAAATTGGTTCTTTGCTGTAGCTTGGCAGTGCCGCACTCGGAGTCCGCGCCGCATTATTTGAATAATGCTATGCCGCCGCAGCCATCCATCAATGCCACCTTCCCCTCCCCTCACGCTTGCTCCCGGAGGACTGGCCGTCTGATGAAGAGTGGCAGCCACTCGTGTATCTGATGGGCAAGGACCAGCTGGGGCCCTAGTCTCTCTTCACTCCAACCTCACTTCCCAGCGCTTGCCCGGCTGTGTTGCCGTGGGTGAGCCTGGGCCAGATGGTGGATGCCAGGAGGGCCTGAGAGATAAAGCTGGGAGCCCCACCACCGGGCTGCAGACTGTGGACCTGGTGTGTACCCCATCGGAAAATACCATTACGTCTCCCGCACAGGATCTGTCTTTGTTCTTTTAATTTGAGGTTTGGAGGAAAATTGTGGAAGATGGATGGAATATTGCATTTCTTTTCCTTCCCCGTCCCCGACTCCCTTGGATCAAGAATATAAATATTTAAATTTTTTTTTTATTGATTTCTGAGAGGAAAGGAGAGAGAGGTTAGAAACACCCATGATGAGAGAGAATCATGGATCGGCTGCCTCCTGCACGCCCCCTACTGGGGATCGAGCTCACAACCCAGGCATGTGCCCCTGACTGGGAATCGAACCGTGACCTCCTGGCTCATAGGTCGACTCTCAACCACTGAGCCACACTGGCCGGGCTCCTTTTTTCTTTCTAAAAAACAACGCGACCCATTAAACTGTCCTTTGCGTGGGCCCGCACTGTAATTCAGAGGCAAGGACACGGTGACCCAGGGCTGTGAAGGGTCCCGTATACATCCCGTCCCGATGTCTCCGGGTGGCTTTCTCGGTGGTGACACGTGTCTTGAATGTCCCCCTGCAGGACGATGACTTGGAAACAGACATCAACAAGCTGAGCTCCAAACCTGGACTTGACCGGCCCGAAGAGGAGCTGAGGCAGTATGAGGCCATGTGCCTTGAGCTCTCCTGCAGCTTTGAGGTGGGACTTCCGTTGAGGTTCTGCGCACGCCCCACCCCCTCCCCGCCCCCTGCCGGGATGCATGATTCCACGATGGGGCCTCTGCAGAACCCGGGGCCACACTGGAGCCTGCAGATGGAGCAGGCGCATGGCACACCCTCGCCATGTGCTTCTGAGAGAGAAGCAGGAGGTGAAGCGAGAATGTGAGAGAGGCCCGAACGGCGTGGCTCGCGGGCTGAGCGTCGACCCACGAACCATGAGGTCACGGTTCGATTCCGGCTGATCTCCTTGTTCCCTTGTCAGAGGGGGAGCGGGTGCCAGGCAGCTTTCCGAAGGAAGGGGCCCAGCCGGATGCCAGGGCTGCTTGTCGGTAGAAGCAAATTGCGAGCCGCACGTCTGGTCATGTGAATCCAGGGGCTGTTGCTGCCACCAGTAGTTCAGACCTGCCTTTTGGTCTTTTTTTAAAAATATGTTTTATTGATTTACAGAGAGGAAGGGAGAGGGATAGAGAGTTAGGAACATCGATGAGAGAAAAACATCATCAATCAGCTGCTTCCTGCACATTCCCTGCCAGGGATGTGCCCGCAACCCAGGTACATGCCCTTGACTGGAATCGAACCTGGGACCCTTCAGTCCGCAGGCCGACGCTCTATCCACTGAGCCAAACGGTCAGGGCCTGCCTTTTGACCTTGGCTACTTGCTGACGACTCTCCATAAATCATGAACTCGGCTGTATCTAACGGTACAAGCCAGTCCCGTGTCGGAGGGAGTTAGTACCGTCTACTGCACTCCAGAAAGCAGAGAGGGGATCCGCAGGAAGAAATGTCAGGGAGGACATTGCAGTTCCGTGTAAAGGACTGTTTACACTTTCTGCAAACCATCAGGATGATCCTTAACCAAAAGGCACTTCCTTGCGCCCTGACCGGTTTGGCTCAGTGGATAGAGTGTCGGCCTGCGGACTGAAGGGTCCTGGGTTCGATTCCAGTCAAGGGCATGTACCTTGGTTGCGGGCACATCCCCAGTAGGGGGTGTGCAGGAGGCAGCTGATCGATATTTCTCTCTCATTGATGTTTCTAACTCTCTATCCCTCTCCCTTCCTCTCTGTGAAAAATCAATTAAAAAAAATATATAGAAGGTGCTTCCTTGAGGTGCTGGGAAGACCCTAAAAGTGAGGTTCTTCAACCAGACGGACGAACGTATTGGGGGTGTGGCAGAAGGCATCCCTGTCCTTCTTAGGGTGATACAGCCCCACCCAAAGCCCCTGCAAACGAGAGTTTCTTTGATTCTGCCATTTGTTTGAATCTCTCTCTCTCTCTTTTTAATCCTCACCTTTTGGATATTTTCCCATTGAGTTTTAGAGAGAGTGGACGGAAGGGAGCGAGAGAGACAGAGAGAGAAACATTGATGTGAGAGGGACACATCGGTCGGCTGCCTCCGACAAGAGCGCCAACCAAGGCCAGGGATCGAGCCTGGAACCGAGGTACACGCCCTTGAGGGGAATTGAACTGGGACCCTTCAGCCCACAACCCGATGCTCTATCCACTGAGCCAGACCGGCCAGGGTCATGTCTTTGACTCTTGAAGCCTAATCTTTCTATGGCAGACCTTGGAGAAAGCTCCTTGATCCACAGGGTTTATGCTGAGCTCTGGCCTAGAGAGTGAGGGCAGGGAGGGGTCGTCTTGTTTCCCTGGGAGGGAACACTGACACGTTCTTGTCTGCTTTACCCCCCAAGGACCTGGAGCCCACACCCGGAGATGACGTTCACCCTGACGCCAACCACCTCCACATTCCAACCGCCGCCTCCCTGAAGCAGCGTCGCCTGGATGAGGACCAGAGCTCCTGGGGACAGGAGAGGGAAGCTGCCCCCGAGACGTCCCTCCTGAGCATGGCCAAGATGGGGAGGTCCCCCGTGCACCCCGTTTCCAAAAATGGACCTGGAACGAACCTGCACCCACACGCCCAGCCCAACGGGCTTGGGGTGGATCCTTCCGGAAAGGATGTTCTTGACCTTGAGACTCTCCTTCAAGAGGATGCTTGGGACATGGACATGACCTCCTGCGCAAGGACAGGTGCCTCCCTTCCCAGCTCCACTCCCCCTGGGGGCACTGCGGACAGAATCCATGAGCTTCTGCAGACACACTCCCAGCACGTGCCCTTCCACGACCCCTATGTCTATCTGGCCAAAGCCAGAGACACCAAGTCCGTGGCTGACTTCAAGACACCGGCGTTCCCTGACCTCTGGGGCCACTGCCCATCGCACTCGCCGGAGCCCCTACTGGAACGCAAGCGTGGGATCCAAAGGTGAGGGTGGTCCTGACTCAAGAGCTATGTTTTTTCTCTTCTTTTTTTTTGTTTAAAAGATATATTTTTATTGATTTCAGAGAGGAAGGGAGAGGGAGAGAGAGATAGAAACATCAATGGTGATAGAGAATCATCGATCGGCTGCCTCCTGCACACGCTCTACTGGGGATGGAGCCCGCAACCCAGTTATGTGCCCTTGACTAGAATCAAACCCGGGACCCTTGAGTCTTCAGGCCGCCATTCTATCCACTGAGCCAAACCAGCTAGGGCTGTTTTCATTGATTTTTAGAGAGAAAGAGAGGAAGGGAGAGGGATAGAGAGATAGAAACATCAATGAGAGAGGAACTTTATCGACTGGCTGCTCCTGCACGCCCCCTACTGAGGATTGAGCCCACAACCTGGACATGGGCCCTGACCAGGAATCGAACCAGTGACCTTCTGGTTCCTGAGTCGATGCTCAACCACGGAGCCACACCCGCCAGGCAACTTTCCTATGTTTCTGATGACTCCCAAGAGGATCATTGGACAAGTTGGGTAAGGAGGGAGGGTCAGCCTTTAAAGTGTTTCTAATTTTCCTTCGCAGGGTGAAGATATTCGAGGACATCCGGAGGCTCCTTCAGCCCAGCGACGTGATAGACAAAGTCGTCTTCAGTTTAGACGAGCCTCGGTAGGTGGACATGACCGTCCGTGGAAGGGAGGGAGGTGGGTGCCGCATGGAGAATTCTGTGAGACAGGAGCGTGCTTCCTGTTCCCGAGGCCTCCCTGCTCCTACCCTGAGCAGGGCGAGCATGTGGCTTCAAAGTCTAGAAGAGAGAGCTCACCTCTCAGACATGTCACTCCGTACCCAGCCGCAGCAGTAACGCCCGTGCCCCGTCCCCTCCTTCCTCACAGGCAAGGCACGGCTCCCAACTGCCTGCGGTTCTCCTCCAAGTTCGAGTCCGGAAACCTGCGCAAAGCCATCCAAGTGCGTGAGTAAGTAAAGGAAGCGGCAATGGGCCCTGGCTGGTGTGCTCAGTGGTTAGAGCACTGGTCAGAGGACCGAAGGGTCTCGGGTTCGATTCCCAGGCAAGGGCACGCACCTTGGTTGCAGGCTCAGTCCCCTGCCCTGGTCGGGACACGTGTGGGAGGCAACCAGTCAATGTGTCTCTTTCACATCGATGCCTCTCTCTCTCTTTATCTCCTCTCTCCTCCCTTCCATTCTCTCTAAAAACATCAATGGAAAAAAATAAAAATCTTCTGGTGAGGATTAACAACAACAAAAAAAATAGATAAAATAAATAAAAGAAAGCTGCAACGAGGTGGCCCTGGGCAGCTCAAGAGAGCAGGTGTGACCATCTCTTCCCTCTGCTCTTAGTGACCTCCCACTGATTGGCAGCTTGCCATCAGCCATGGTGGTGGTGTTTACACCATGCAAATTGGCAGCCACCACAAGTGAATTCCAAGAGTCAGTTCTTTTTAAAAAAAATATTTGTATTGATTTCAGAGAGGAAGGGAGAGGGAGAGAGAGAGATAGAAACATCCATGATGAGAGAGAATCATTGACTGGCTGCCTTCTGCACGCCCCCACACTGGGGATCGGGCTTGTGCCCTGACCGGGAATCAAACCGTGACCTCCTGATTGGTTCATCGGTTAGTGCTTAACCACTGAGCCACCTCAACTGGGCCAAGCACCATATTAATTAATCTTCACGAACAGCACTGGAAGTTGGGACACTATTTTCATTTTCCATGTGAGGAGACTGAGGCTCCCAGGCAATGTCTCGCTTTAAATAGCCACAGGCTCTCCAACCAGCCGGAATTGACATTTCTCCGTGCCCGTAGTGCACTTGCATTCTTCCAGCTCGCTAGATACTTGATTGAGGTTTAATCACTGGACATGTAACAGATGCTTCTGATACCAAGACCCTGTACCCCACTGGCCGGGCATGTCCACAGCCCATGTCCGATATTGTTTGATGTGGCTGCTAAGTGTCATTCACCCGCTATCCACCCCTGGTCTTAGATCTGCCCACGGGAACCCTAGAGGTGCCGATCCCCAGGGTGGGCAGTTCCCTTACAGACGTCTAACCCTCTGCCCTTGCTCCCACCTCCGCAGGTTTGAGTACGACTTGCTGGTCAACACTGACATCAACTGCACCCAGTACCAGCAGTGGTTCAACTTCAAGGTGCGCGGCATGAGGGCCGCCATCCCGTACCGCTTCAACATCATCAACTATGAGAAGCCCAACAGCCAGTTTAACTACGGTAGGAGCTGGTGGGGGGCGGGGGCTTTCTGGGTAACACAGAGATGGTGTCATCTTGAGAGCGTTTGGATCCTTACCAGAGCCCCGCTGGGTTCCCGAAGCATTTGAAGTTGAGTTGACACATTTTTTATTCCTCACCCGAGGATATTTTTTCCACTGACTTTTGGAGAGAGTGGAAGGGAGAGGGAGAGGCAGAGAGAAACATCGATGTGAGAGAGGCACGTCCATTGGTGGCATCCCACTTGCCCCCAACCAGGGTTGGGAGCCTGCAACGGAGGTACGTGCCCTTGACTGGAATCGAACCCAGGATCCTTCAGTCCACAGGTCGATGCTCTAGCCACTGAGCCAAACCAGCCAGGGCTGAGTTGACACATTTTGGTTGTCGGGTGTGGCAAGGCGGTGGCCAGTGCATGGCAAACTGCTCCTATGGCAGGGAAAGCCGAAGTCTGCCATGTGATATTCATAACACCCATGGTTCTCCTCTACTTCCTGTCTCCCCTGCCCTACCTTGAACTTTTTTTATTTTTTTAAAAAAATATTTTTATTGATTTCAGAGAGGAAGGATGAGGGAGAGAGAGAGAGAAATGTCAATGATGAGAGAGAATCATCGATCAGCTGCCTCCTGCACGCCCCACACTGGGGATCGAGCCCACAACCTGGGCATGTGCCCTTGACCGGTTTCAGACTGTGACCTGCTAGTCTATAGGTCGACGCTCAACCGCTGAGCCACGCCTGCTGGGCTCAAGAGCCTTTAATCATGTCTGCAAAGCCTCTCTTCTGGTGGAAGGTGACAGTCACAGGTTGCAGAATTCAGACCTTGAGGGCCACCAGACAGCTGGCTACAGCTCTCTCGCCCCCGAGGACTAACCCGGCCTCTATTCTGTGTAGGGATGCAGCCCACCATGTATTCTGTGAAGGAGGCTCTTCTCGGAAGACCCACCTGGAAGCGGACGGGCTATGAAATCTGCTATTACAAGTGAGTCCGAGTATTTGTTAGTTTCTTTTCCCCGCTCTCTCATTCTCTCTCCATTTCCTACTTTTCCATGTTGCTCTCACACACCTCAGCCATAGGTGCTCGTCTGCCATACTTGTCCCTGTCCCTGTGGCAATTGACCCGCCCTTCAGAAGCACGTGAAATGGTGCCCGCAGGAGATCTGAAGCAGTAGCTTTTTTTTTTTTTTTTTTTTTTTTTTTTTTTTTTTTTTTTTTTTTTTTTATATTTTATTGATTTTTTACAGAGAGGAAGGAAGGGAGAGAGCTAGAGAGTCAGAAACATCGATGAGAGAGAAACATCGATCAGCCGCCTCCTGCACATTTCCTTTCTGGGGATGTGCCTGCAACCATGTACATGCCCTTGACCGGAATCGAACCCGGGACCCTTCAGTCCGCAGGCTGACGCTCTATCCACAGAGCCAAACCGGTTTTGGCAAGCAGTAGCTTTTGATTTGCTGAAGATGGTCTGTCTGTTGGCAGGCACATTAGCACCTGGAGACCTGGTTGGCTACTGAAGTTGTACAGACTCCACCTGTGATGAGTGCATCAAGCTGTCATTCTTTTCCTCTTTCCTGCTGGTTTTTCGTGAGCAAAAAAAGCCTGAGAAATTCTGGCCTATTCTTTTGCAAACAAGCAAACAAACAAAAAAAACCCCTCTATTATTGAAAGAATTACAGATGTCCCCCTTTTCCCCCCATTGAGAGGGAGAGAGAAACATTGATGTGAGAGAGATACCCCCCCCACCCCCCCAGCCCCGTCCAGGGGTTATGCATATATGCACACACATTCTTTGGCTGACCTCTTCTCACCCGCCCACCCCCGCCTTCCCTCTGAGATTCATCAGCCTGTGTTCCACGCGTCTGTGTCTCTGGATCTATTTAGTTCATCAGTTTATTTTGTTCTTTAGATTCCACATATGGGTGAGATCGGGTGATACTTGTCTTTCTGGTCTATTCTTGTTCATCCTGTCCTTCAGTTTTGCAAAGTGGATGAGAGCGAATATATGACAAATACCCAGAGTCAGATGATTTTTTTTTTAAATAAAAGAGAAAAGGCCTTCAAAATTCATCTTCAACCCTTGACTACTAACCACTTTCAATGATGTATCCTGTTAAATTGTCATGAAACTGATATTATCCATAGCTCTTGATAAAAGAATCCCAGAGCCATCAGTTGCTTATGTGTGCATCTGGGAGGGGGAAATAAAATACCAATTCACATGGGAAAAAGGGATAGCAGTTGTTGGGACAGGTAGAAAATATATAATTATCAGCTCATTGCTAGTGTTTTTTTGTTTTGTTTGTTTGTTGTTGTTTTTTTAATAAAAATGGTAGGCTAGTACTTATTTTCTTGGATAAATTAAGTCTTATCTTTTTCTCGGATTACAAGAGGCCCCTTAAAAACTTTAGTCAGCTTGACTGGTGTGACTCAGGGTTGAGCACTGACCTATGAACTGGTAGGTCATGGTTCGAATCCCAGTCATAGGATTCGACTTGCGGTGGAAGGTGACATTCACAGGTTGCAGAATTCAGACCTGGGTATCCTTGAGGGCCTGGGTTGCGGGCTTGATTCCCAGTAGGGAGCACGCAGGAGGCAGCCAATCAGTGATTCTCTTTCATCGTTGATCTCTCTCTCTCTCTCTCTCTCTCCCTTCCTCTTTGAAATCAATAAAAATATACTTTTAAAAAAGTCTGCCAACAGGGGAGGGAAGAAGCCACACATCCAAAATTCACCTTGGGCCCTGGCCGGTTTGGCTCGGTGGATAGAGCATCAGCCTGCGGACTGAAGGGTCCCAGGTTTGATTCCGGTCAAGGACACATGCCCGGGTTGCGGGCTCCATCCCCAGTGGGGGGCGTGCAGGAGGCAGCCAATCAATGATTCTCTCTCATCGATAGTTCTATTTTTAAAAAAATTCACTTTGGCCTAAGCCCCGAGAAAGCCAACGTTACTGTTAATAGCTTTTAGGCTCATTAACAAGACCATTGTTCTGTGATCAAAGTGGAACAGAGGGCTGACATGGAAACCATCAATGCATAATGTAATCCATTTTTCATTCCCCGGCCGCGAATGCCACGGAGATGAATGGATAAGGTTGCTACTTCATAGCGTCCTTTGTTTTACCTCGATTCACCACCTTATGTTAACATATTCCCAGGAATGCTACCGAACCCCAGGGCCCATGTGTGTATCGCCATTCAACCACCACACAGAACAGCTCTCCCTAACAGAGGATGCCTGGGGGTGCACAGTCCATCTCTCCCCCTTTTTTTTTTAATATACTTTATTGATTTTTTTTTTTTTTTTTTTACAGAGAGGAAGGGAGAGGAATAGAGAGTTAGAAACATCGATGAGAGAGAAACATGGATCAGCTGCCTCCTGCACACCCCCTACTGGGGATGTCCCTGCATCCAAGGTACATGCCCTTGACTGGAATCGAACCTGGGACCCTTGAGTTCGCAGGCCGACGCTCTATCCACTGAGCCAAACCGGTCAGGGCCATCTCTCCCTTTTTACGCAGCGTCGTCTTGGGGTTGATCTGCTGTAGAAGGCTTGTTTGCTTCACCCCTGCCTCTACTCTACCTGGTGTAGGACTTGGAAGACCGGCACCTCCTCATGGGTGTCTGGGCGCGTTTTGCGTGACGGTGTGGCCTATTGTTTGGAAACGTACTGCTGAGGGCCATGGAGTTGGATGCCGTTCTCTGAAATCTCAAAATCGCTTCTTCATCCTTGACAGAGGAAACCGTGCGGTCTCGAGCTAGAAGCTGGGCCGCGTTGGGGGTCACAGATGTGTGCCCCTTTGGGAGGAAGGTGGTGTAGGGAGGAGGGAACAGAGTCCTTGCAGACAGGCAGATCTGGGTTCGAGTCCTGCACTGACCGCGGGCTGGCTTTTCGGCCTCTGGCAGGTCAATTGTTCTGAACCTTTGTTTCTGCATCTGCATGATGGGCTGTTGCAGTGATCAGACGCCTTCGAGTTGGAACTCAATACACTCGCAGTGGTCCTCAACCTTCTGGCCCTTTAAATACAGTTCCTCATGTTGTGACCCAACCATAACATTATTTTCGTGGCTACTTCATCACTGTCATGTTGCTACTGTGATGAATCGTCATGTAAATATCTGATCTGCAGGATGGTCTTAGGCGACCCCTGTGAAAGGGTCGTTCGACCGACCGCCAAAGGGGTCGCGGCCCACAGGTTGAGAACCGCTGCAATACAGAGTAGTGATTGCTCATGAGCCCCCTGGGGCAGGTGGGAGGGAGGAGAAGAACTGCATTCTGGGTGATCGGGGGAGAGGCAGAGGCTGGGAAACCCCAAATTTGGGTTAAAAAAAAAGTGGATGTCGGCAGAAGAACCCCAAGTAACCCAAATTACTCACATTTTTTTTTTTGTCTCAGTGGCTCTATAGACTCATTTTCAGACACATCAGAAAAAGTCCCATGACATGTCGCCACCATGAGGAGACAGACGGACCAGCCTAGACTCCCCCCCCTCCCAATATATTTTTATTGATTTCAGAGCGGAAGGGAAGGGGAGAGAGAGAGAGAGAGAGAGAAACATCAATGATGAGAGAGAATCATGAATCGGCTGCCTCCTGGGGATCGAGCCTGCTACCCGGGCATGTGCCCTGACCGGGAATCGAACTCTGACCTCTTGGTTCATAGGTTGACGCTCGGCCCGATGGACCAGCCTAGACATTGCTGATGGCTCACTCGTGCCATCTCTCAGCATTCGAGTGGCCATATTGGCGGCCTAGAACCCGAATGCCTGTTTCCCTCCCGCCTGCCTCACCCTCCTCTCTTCTCCTTTCTCTTTCAGAAATCACTATCGCGAGAGCATGGCTGTCACAGGGGGCACGTCCAGGAAGTGCTATTACACCCTCACCTTCTCCGTCACCTTCCCACACCATGGCGACGTCTGCTACCTGGCCTACCACTACCCCTACACCTACACGGCCCTCATGGTAACGTCCTCTTTACGGCATGACCCCCGGGACCAAGGGGGCTCTCCGAGGTGGTCCCGGGAACATTCAGGCGCCCCCGAACCCCAGGGAGCCAGGGTCTGTGGTCATTGACTTAGTGGCTTTACTAATATTTGGGTCCCATCTCTTGGACAGAGCAGGAGGCTGCGGGCGTGGCCAGTGACATTCTGACGACCTGAGTGACATGCTGAGCTGCTCACTGCCAGGTTGCATGTAGGAGGTGCGGTGTGCCCTAGGGCCGTGGTTGGCAAACCGCGGCTCGCAAGCCACATGCGGCTCTTTGGCTTCTTGAGTGTGGCTCTTCCACAAAATACCACGTGCGGGCGCGCACGTAGAGTGCGATTGAAACTTCGTGGTCCATGCTCAGAAGTCGGTATTTTGTGGAAGAGCCACACTCGGGGCCAAAGAGCCGCATGTGGCTCGTGAGCTGCAGTTTGCTGACCACTGTCTAGGGCAGTGATGGTGAACCTTTTGAGCTCGGCGTGTCAGCATTTTGATAAACTTTCACTTAACTCTGGTGCCGTGTCACATATAGAAGTTTTTTGATATTTGCAACCATAGTAAAACAAAGACTTATATTTTTGATATTTATTTTATATATTTAAATGCCATTTAACAAAGAAAAATCAACCAAAAAAATGAGTTCGCGTGTCACCTCTGACACGCGTGTCATAGGTTCGACATCACTGTCCTAGGGGCTTAGCTCTCAGAAGCCCTCAAGTTAAAACACGAGGTGCTGACCTCATCTGGTGTGGCTCAGTGGTTAAGCGTCGACCTATGAACCAGGAGGTCATGGTTTGATTCCCCATCAGGGCACATGCCCGGGTTGTGGACTCGGTCCCCAGTAGGGGGCGTGCAGGAGGCAGCCGATCCTTGATTCTCTCTCATCACTGATGCTTCTCTTTTCCTCCCTCTTGTTTCCTCTCTGAAATCAGTAAAAACATTTTTTTTTGTAAAAATTAAAGTGAGGTGATGGAGTTGAAATGGGCTGGAAGCGTGCGGTGAGCTGAGATGCAGATTGGCAGCCCGTGGACTCTGGAGAGGAGGGAAGCAGGAAGATAAACCTTGGGAACCCCTGAGTCTCTGACAGCAGCCTCATAGCTTTCCCGGGGGTTCCCACGACCGCGGGTTCCGGTGTTAGAAGGATCAGGGTGGAGAAGACGAGGAGATGAACGAGATGCCGAATGACTGCAGTGAGGTCTCTGGTGTTTGCGTTTTATAAATATGTCTTTATCGATGTTTTAGAAAGAGGGAGAGACGATAGAAACATCGGTGTTAGCGAAAGATAGGTCGGCCGCCTCCTGCACGCCCTCTACTGGGGATGGAGCCTGCAACCCGGGCCTGTGCCCCAACTGGGAATCGAACCAGCGACCTCCATGGTGCCTGGGACGATGTTCAACCCACTGAGCCACACCAGCTGGGCTCTGCTTTGTGTCTGAGAGGGGTGCGGTGTGGGCCTGTCCAGACCTGAGGTTCGTTAGCATCCTGCATCCTCTCAGGCCCTGCAGACGGTCCACCCGAGAAACTTGAGCAAACTGTGTACACCCTGCGGTCGCCTGGCATCTGAGAGAGCTGGCACCCCGTCCCTCGCCCCTAGTGATCTCCCGGGCACCCTGAGGGTTAACGAGCGAACGCATCTCCGCAAAGCACGTTTGTCCTCTGTGTTAATGCGAACCGTTATTAGCATGTGTATAATAATACGTGTACCTGTGAGCGCAGGTATCGCTTAGCCTGAAGGATGAGTGTGCTCACACCACGTCTGTACCGAGGAGATAGAGAAGATAATAACCGAGAACATCTTTGCCTTCCACCGGCAGAGACGCTCGCCTATAAATGGGGATTTTTTTTTCTTCTCTCTCCACCAAGAAAGGCATGGCTGGAGCCACGCGGCTCGCTGCTTCAGGGAAGCCGGCCCGCCCCTCTCCCCATCTGCCATGCTGCCTGGAGAGAGATTTTTGCTGTTTCCCAGATTGCGAGATACACAACTAGTATTATCCGTGGATCCCCCGTAGGAGCTCAAGACGCTCATCCAAGACACGCACACCCCGAGCGAGGCTGGAACGAGCCGTGTGTGTTATAAAACATGCTTGTTGCCCGCCGGGCCCGGAGAGAGGCAGCAGGCAGACGGCCCCTCCCCGGCCTTTCTTCCCGTCTCACCTGGGACCTGCACGCCCAGGTGTCTCCCGGGGCCAGGACTCCTCAGTGCCTGTGTTTGCCTTTGACGCCGTTCTGCTCACTGGGTAGAGTGTCTTGGCCACTGCGGAGATGCTCAGTGGCCACTGGTGTCACGCGTTAGAATGCAAAGGGGTCTGGGGAGTTGTCGCACCCACGGCTGCCATTTATAGATGCAGAAAGGAGGGCGAGGAAGCCCACATCCAGCGAGTGGCCGAGCAGGGAGCCCAGCCTGGGTCTTTGACGTCGGGCGCTGTGTCCTTACATGTAGGAGAAGTTTAGGACGTCTGGGCAGGGTCAGAACGGTACAGTCCTGAGCCACTGTAACGCAGGCCACTTTAAAAAAATACATACATTTTTATTGATCTCAGAGAGGAAGGGAGAGGGAGAGAGAGAGAGAGAGAGAGAAACATCAATGAGGAGAGAGAATCATGGATCGGCTGCCTCCTGCACGTCCCCACACTGGGGATGGAGCCCGCAACCCGGGCGTGTGCCCTGACCGGGAATCGAACCGTGACCTCCTGGTTCATAGGTCATGCTCAACCACTGAGCCACACAGGCTGGGCACACAATCCACTTTGGTAGGTGATGTAGTCATCGAGTTGTAGGGTTTTATAATCTCTGATAGTTGAGTTCCTGAACCCTGGCTTTTTTTTTTTTTAATCCTCGCCTGAGGATATTTTTTTCAATTGATTTTCAGACAGAGTAGAAGGGAGGGAGGAGGGGAGAGAGAGAAACACTGATGTGAGAGACACAGTGGTTGAGCGTTGGCCTATGAACCAGGAGGTCCCGATTCGATTCCTAGTCAGAGCACACGCCGGGGTTGCGGGCTTGATCCCCAGTGTGGGTGTGCAGCAGGCAGCAGATCCATGATTCTCTCTCCTCACTGATGTTTCTCTGTCTCCCTCTCCCTTCCTCTCTGAAATCTTCCAGATGGTTGCCAGGAGCTCTGTTGGATAATTATCCAAATTAGAGTATTAAAGCGAAAAGAAAGAAATACAATATTGTTATAATTATGAAGCAAGCAAAAGGAGTTCTATTGTAGTCATTCATATCAAGCCGTCAATAATTGCAATGATTGTTTAAAGTGTTGTTAGCAGGACTTGTTTAAGCGTTTGGATTATGTTATGGATTACCCCTTGGAAGCCAGAGGTATTATTTGAAAATAAGACCACAGCCCGGCCAGCGTGGCTCAGTGGTTGAGCGTCAACCGAGGAACCAGGAGGTCATGGTTAGATTCCCGGTCAGGGCACATGCCAGTTGCAGGCTCGATCCCCAGGAGGGGGCGTGCAGGAGGCAGCTGATCAATGATGATTCTCATCATTGATGTTTCTTTCTCTCTCTCCCTCTTCCTTCCTCACTGAAACATATATATTTATTTAAAGAAATTAGGACTCTGAAAGTTTCTGATGGGCGTTTTAGAGGCTAAGAAAACGAGATCTCACAGGCACTTATAACCGGAGGCATTGGCAAGAGACAAGAAAAGTGATCCCAAGTGGGATCCACACGTTGGAAGAGCCTCAGGCTCTTAAAGGGTAGAATACATTTTTTTTCACCAGACACACAGCTCTGCCATGGTCGAGGCTCCCGCCACTAATTACCCTTAGAGATGAATTGAGCTTACGCTAGTGTACGCTGGGAAGGAGAGGGAGGGAGGAGAGAAAAAGGAGAGAGAAGACTGAATCAGAATGCCATCCGCACACGCGCTAATAAAGGGCTCAGAGTGAAATAAAGAGTTCAACACGGTGTCAGACGGGAGAGATGGACTTCCGTGTCGTAGAACAAAGAGGCGACGAGCAAGTCATCAGTCAGTGCTGTCAGGGGATCAATAGACAGAGACTCGTCCTTGGAGGGGCCAGGACGAAGGCCAGGCGTTCGGAGGGGAGCGTGAGAGGCCGTTCTGAAGGGGCCCAGAGGTGCGTGAAGGGTGACGTCATTGGCCTCAACGGCCCCCGAATTCCAGGGTCTTGAACACAAAGAAAGAAGTGGGGTTTTGTTTTTTTTGCCGTGCAGCCACGGGCAAGCTGTTTAACCGATAAGTGCCTCAGTTTTCTCATCTGTAAAATGGGAACTATAAAAGCAGTTACTATGTGGGTTGTTATGATGATGAAATACCTTGATACATGGAAAGTGTTCGCCAAGGGTAGACCGTGACCATTAGACCACATATCAGTGGTTCTCAACCTTCCTAATGCCGCGACCCTTTAATACAGTTCCTCATGCTGTGGTGACCCCCAATTTCATTGTTACAAATGGAGCATAATTAAAGCATAGTGATTCATCACAAAAACAATATGTAATTATCTATGTGTTTTCCGATGGTCTTCGGCGACCCCTGTGAAAGGGTCGTTCGACCCCCAAAGGGGTCACGACCCACAGGTTGAAAACCGCTGCCATATATTCTCTCTCTTTTTTAAAAAAAAAAATGTATTTTTTATTGATTTCAGAGTGAGGAAGGGAGAGAAGAGAGAGAAACATCAATGATGAGAGAGAATCATGGATCAGCTGCCTCCTGCACGCCCCCTACTGGGGATGGAGCCCACAACCCGGGCATGTGCCCTGACCGGGAATCGAACCGTGACCTCCTGGTTCACAGATCAACGTGCAATCACCAAGCCACGCCGGCCGGGCTATTCTCTTTCTATATGATGGCGTGTGATTATTTTTTATGTTGGCCTGATTGGGAGATACCCATCCCGTAATTTACAATGAAGCAAAAATTATGCCCCCAAAAAAATCCAACGAAAGCATCCCAAAGAAATAGCTACAATGGCTAGTGACGGTTGCCTTAGGGTGGCTGATGGTCATCATTTTTTCTTTACTCGATTTTCCCAATCATCAGTGATATAACTTCATTTATTTTCCATGGGAAAAGCCAATGAAAATCATCGTTTCTTTCTAACCGGCAGGTCTGTGAGTAGACACCCAGAGACTAATAATCTCTCTCGAGTCTGAAAGCGAGTCCCATTAATGTAGGGCCTTGGTCAGCAAACTGCGGCTCGCGAGCCACATGCGGCTCTTTGGCCCCTTGAGTGTGGCTCTTCCTAAGCCTTAGGAGGACCCTAATTAAGTTAATGACAATGTACCTACCTATATAGTTTAAGTTTAAAAATTTGGCTCTGAAAAGAAATTTCAGTCATTGTACTGTTGATATTTGGCTCTGTTGACTAATGAGTTTGCCGACCACTGACCTAGGGGAGCGACGTTGGCTGGTGGGCAGTTTGAGGACGCTCCTCAGGCAGAACCTGCCCACAGCCTGTTCGGTCGCTTTTGTTTAGTTGAAAGGTGTCGTTTGCTCTTCCGGGATTGACCCCCTGATGGGTGTATTCAAGGGACAGCAACCACTGGGCCATCCACAGAATAGAATAGGCCGGCGCCTCCTTAGGGGCGGCTTTCTTCCGAGTGAGGGGGACGTGAGCACAGCCGATGTCCGGGAGCACAATAAGAAACGATTTCCCAGTGCGGGCTGCTTCTCACTTTACCGGTAGGGTTGCCTGCTGAGGTCAAGTGCAGTCTTTGATGGAAGTTTGCAGGGAGTAGCTGATAAAGGAGAGGCCAGGCAACTCCTGGGGAGGGGTATCCGTGAGGCTGCCGCGAAGTCCTCGGCCAGATTTCTTTCCTTTCTTAGAGAGGTGGACTTTTCTGTGTGTGTGTGTGGGGGGGAGGGGGGTGGTTTCCATAATTGCCTTGACCTCATTCCCATTTTTGTTATATATTTTATTGATTTTTTCACAGAGAGGAAGGGAGAAGGAGAAGGATAAAGAGTTAGAAACATTGATCAGCTGCCTCCTGCACACCCCCTACAGGGGATGTGCCCGCAACCAAGGCACATGCCCTTGACCGGAATCGAACCTGGGACCCTTCAGTCTGCAGGCAGATGCTCTATCCACTGAGCCAAACTGGTTAGGGCCTCATTCCCAGTTTTATAAAGAACCCCACCCCTGGCCCTAACTGGTTTGGCCCGGTGGGTAGAGCGTCGGCCTGCGAACTGAAGGGTCCTGGGTTCGATTCCGGTCAAGGGCATGTACCTTGGTTGCGGGCACATCCCCAATAGGGGGTGTGCAGGAGGCAGCTGATCGATGTTTCTCCCTCATCGATGTTTCTAACTCTCTATCCCTCTCCCTTCCTCTCTGTAAAAATAACCCAACAAAATATATTTTTTTAAAAAAATAGAACCCCACCCCGTGGCTGCTGCAGGGCTGTGGCTGGGTTGGTGGTTGGCGTACACATTAGGGCGCCCCGCTTCCCTTGTCAGTGATCCCGACAATATCTCCTTAAACACCCCTTCTTGGACCTGCCGGGGTAGCTGCACTTAGGCATGACTTTTAGGAGGACAATACAACCATTTTTTAAATATATATTTTTATTGATTTTAGAGAGGCAGGTAGAGGGAGAGAGAGAGAAAAACATCCATGATGAGAGAGAATCATGGATCAGCTGCCTCCTGCATGCCCCACACTGGGGATGGAGCCTGCAATCCGGGCATGTGCCCTGACCGGGAATCGAACCCGTGACCTAGGTCAACGCTCAACCACTGAGCCACGCTGGCCAGGCTGGGGGCCTGGAATCTTGATAGTAATTGCGAGGCAGAGTTTTAATAATAGTATCGGCAGCAGCTGTCACCAAGAATTTTTTGAAAGAGGTTAAAATAACTTGTTTATGGTCGCAGGGAGTGTTGTTTAACTCCAGGGCGATCTTCATTCTCTTAAGTAAAGTGCTCACATTTTTCTCTGCGGAGTTGCCTGACGGGTGGCGGACGTGCTGACGGAGACATTTCCGTGCCCGTCCTGTGTTACCTACCAGATGTCCGCGTCTTCCATAGGCCCTTTAATTACACCGATTTAATATTGATTTTCTCTTTAATACATGGATTTCCTCAGCGCGCTGCTCTTAGGAGGGTGTTTTCCGATTTCCGAGCGGTTTTATTTGCGCCAATTTCAACACCATTTTCACTGAAGTCTAACTTCATTTCGTTGTGATCAGAAAACGTGGTTTGGACAATTTCTGCTCTTTTTTGTAGTTGAACATTTATTGAATTTTCGCCCTGGCTGGTGTTGCTCAGTGGATAGAGTGTCGGCCTGAGGACTGAAGGGTCCCGGGTTCGATTCTGGTCAAAGTCACAGGCCCAGGTTGCAGGATTGATCCCCAGTAGGGGGCGTGCAGGAGGCAGCCAATCCATGAATCTCTCTCATCATGGATGTTTTTCTCTCCCTCTCCCTTACGCTCTGAAATCCATAAAATATATATACGTATGTGTGTGTGTGTGTGTGTGTGTGTGTGTATGTGTATATATATATATACATATATACATATATATATATACATATATATGTATTTAAAATATATTTTATTGATTTTTTACAGAGAGGAAGGGAGAGGGATAGAGAGTTAGAAACGTCCACGAGAGAGAAACATCCATCAGCTGCCTCCTGCACGCCCCCGACTGGGGATGTGCCCACAGCCAGGTACATGCTCTTGATCCGAATTGAACCTGGGACGCTTCAGTCCGCAGGCTGATGCTCTATCCACTGAGCCAAACCACTTAGGGCCCTAAAAATATATTAAAATAAAAGTTGTTGAATTTTTATAGCCCTGGATATGGTTAAATTTTGTCACTGTTCCATGGATGCTTGAGGAAAAAAATAAAAGGATGTTCTCTGTCAAGAAAAAGCTCGACATATTATCTATAAAAATAATATTGCTCCAATGCCCTATATCATTATTTTTGTGTATTTGATTTATTCAAGACGGAGGTACCGTCTTGGCGTCCCTCATTCCGGGTACAATGTTTCTCCTCCTGCCATTTTCACGTTGCATATTTCAATCCGATGTTATTTGATTCCTCAGATTTATGAGTTTTACACGTTCATTGCATATTGTGCCCTTTGTCAAAATAAGACTTTTAAGTCCCATTTAATGGGACTTGTTCTTGAATATGGCTCCGCTGCATATTTCCGCGGCCGTGCCGGCTATAACTTATGTTTGTTTAGCCTTTGCGTTTCAATATTCCTCTCTTAAAATATTTTAGGAGAGGCAAACGAAATAGATAATGTAGGCATGTTTTCATATACGTCATGGTTTTTTTTTTTCTTCTCCCCTCTTCAAAAGCATCTCTTATAGACAGCATACAGTGGGACTCATAAAAACGAATCTGAAGAATTTTATCATTTAATAAGGCTGTTTAACCTATTTAGATTTATAGCAAATTTTGGTGTCACTTCTATCATTTCGATTTTATCCTATTTTCTATGCTTCTTTGCTTTTTTTCCCATTCCTTCCTTCCTCCCTCCCTCTCTCCCTTTCTTCTTTTTAAAAAAATATTTTTATTGATTTCAGAGAGGAAGGGAGAGGGAGAGAGAGAAAGAGAGAGAAACATCAATGATGAGAGAGAACTATTGATTGACTGCCTCCTATACGCCCCCTACTGGGCATCGAGCCTGTATCCTGGGCATGTGCCCGGACCGGGAATCGAACCGGGACCTCCTGGTTCGTAGCACGACACTCAACCACTGAGCCACACTGGCCGGGTGTGATCTATTTTATAAGTTCTTGCATATCTGAGCATATATGCTCCCTTTGCTTGTGAGCAGAAACTTGGCTGATTATAAGTTTACTGGATTTTCAGCCTTTCTTCTACTTTCAAGTTCTGGGTAGGTCTTCATTCCCTCTGGCATCTCGTGTTGCAGAAGGATGTATGACCCAAGAATGAGTTTTTGTGTATACATAGATGTGCATCTTTGAATTTACCTTTACACACACATACACACACACACACACACACACACACACACACACGCAATCACTTTTTAAAAATAACCTCCATCACCTGCTTTGTGTGGCTCAAAGGTTGAGTCTTGACCTATGAACCAAGAGGTTACCGGTTTGATCCCCAGTCAGGGCACATGCCCGGTTGCGGGCTCGATCCCCAGTGTGGGGCATGCAGGAGGCAGGCAGTCAGTGATGCCCCGTCCTCTCGCCTTCCGTGCCGTAGAAATCAGACACTCGGTACCTCAGGACTGTGCGGGAATGTTGCTCCCCACTCAGCCCCATGGACCATCCCCTGGGCAGTGGGAAGAGCCCCCTCTTCAATCACTTCACACCCAACATTGGGCTGGTCAGGGTCCCACAGTAAACGTCGACGATCAGGGCTCACACAAGTGTAAGCTGTGTTGCTGTTTTCTGCGATGGGCATCATGGTCCCCAAATCTTAACCGTACACGTTCCTGTTCTGTTTCCGCTCCAGACTCACCTGGACCTCCTGGAAAAAAGTGTGGACCCCAAGACGGTGTACTTCCGGCAGGAGGCGCTCTGTCGGACGCTGGGAGGCAACGCCTGCCCACTGGTGACCATCACCGCCATGCCCGCCTCAGCCAGCCCGGCCCACCTGGAGCAGTTCCGTGAGTGACACGGGGGCCCCCTCCTTTTGAAGATCAGGGTGGTGGTCGGGGTGAGTGTCTCAGAGTCTCAGGGACCCATCTGTCCCTTGGAGAACCAAAGCTCCATAAACGTTTGGGGACTGGCCCATCTCTATAGCAATACCAGCCCCCGCCCTTCCTGGCACGGCCCAAGAATTGCTCTGAATTGAAGGAGACTGGGTTCGCTTGCTCCGTCAGACGTGTGACCACAAATACAGGGTGTCCCCAAACAAGCAGACACACTTTGCATGACTATTCATTCCAAGGGGTTCAATCTGAACCGAAAGAGACATCCGTTGAGCTGCCAGGAAAAGGTGTGCCTACATTTTGGGGATAAATACTACTGTTGCTCTGTTGTGAAAGGGAGAAAAAATAAATTGTGGAAAAAATAAAGGCGGGGTTGGGGGGTTGGGGGCTGGAATGGCTGGTTGGCATGGAGAGCAGTTTGCTAGGGACATCACTTCCTGTCCTAAGACACAATCGGGACTCTGCGTCTTGTTTTCCAGCCTTTATCATTGATTGATTGATTGATTGATGGAGGGATTGTATCTTTATTGTTGAAAATATTTGCACAGAACGGACTTTTGAACCTCAGAGGGAAGGCAGGGGAGGGTGGCTGGGTGGGAAGAGGGTTGAACTTGCCTGTGTAGATCCATCACCTATTTTCCAGCCTGTAATCAGGGGCTTCCCTCACTGTGCTGACTGCTGTCTAGCTCAAGGTCAGCCAGGTTTGGAGAGGAAGGGGGTGGAGTCCCAGAGCCCTGGCAAAGCGCACACATGTGCTCTCTCTCTCTCTCTCTCTCTCTCTCTCTCTCTCTCTCTCTCTCTCACACACACACACACACACACACACACACACACACACACACACAGTGTGCAAGTGGGGCGTACCTGGAACCAGCCAGCTTGTAAAGTTGGTTTGTACAGTTAGTTCCCCACCTTCCATAGGCAAGAAAGACCAAGCAGAGTGACGAGTGCTTTGCAATGCAGAAGGGTTTGGGAGCCCGGCCGGCGTGGCTCAGTGGTTGAGCGTCGACCTAGGAACCAGGAGGTCAGGGTTCGATTCCCGGTCCGGGCACAGGCCCGGGTTGCGGGCTCGATCCCCATTGGGGAGCGTGCAGGAGGCAGCCGATCCATGATTCTCTCTCATCATGGATGTTTCTCTTTCTCTCCTTCTCCCTTCCTCTCTCTGAAATCAATTTAAACACTTAAAAAAAAAGGCGTGGGAGACAAAAGAGAAGACTGGGGAGCGAACTGACAGGGGGACCGGGTAGGTGGAAATTTTTCTGAGGGAAAATGTCATTCTCTTGTTAGAAACCCATTCGCCAAGTACCATAGTCACTAAGTGACTCAGTGGGGAGAAGGCAAGAAAGATCCAAGGTGGGTGGGAGGGGGCGGAGCTCCTATTTTGGGATGAGAGGCACCTCCAGCCTGCTTTGATCGTCCCCTAAAAGAGGAGAACATAACCTTTCTATTCTCAGGAGGGGAGCTAACCTTCCCCCTACCTCCTCCTGCCTGTCTCTCCCCCACCCCGCCCCCATCTCCTGGGCCCCACACACTGCTCTTCCCAAGGGGCCCGAGATGGGGGGAGCTTGAGGCCGCCTTTGCGTTGGTTGAAGAATCCCTTTCTCCTTTTTCTTTCGTTTCTTAAAAAAATATATTCTCACAAAAGCGGTGCTCTGTTCCGCCTGCCATTATGCTAAAAGCTTTTCCTGGGAAGACAATAGCTGCTCTCAGAGAAAAAGATTTTACACGGAGTCCCTGGGGGTGCACAGCGCTACCTCAGGCACCTGCCTGGGGTTCGGAGTTGTCACTCGGAAGTGGTTTTAAAGGAGCGCAGAGTGGAAAACTAAGCAGTTACAGAATCCCCCTTTCGGCTTCTTCGAGTATCATCTTGCCTCCTTTCGGGTCTGGGTCTCCCTCAGAGACACCTGAGCAGGTGTGATGAGCAGTGCCTCCCATGGGAGAGAGCTGGGATTGAGAGCAGCGCCCCAAGGAAACAAACGCACGGGAAGAATCCAAATTTCTGTGTTTTTGTGAGTTTTTTTTTTGTTGTTGTTTTTAAATTTTAATTTTTATTTTTTTAAATATATTTTTATTGATTTCAGAGAGGAAAAGAGAGGGAGGGAGAGAGAGAGAGAAGCATCAATGATGAGAGAGAATCATTGATCGGCTGCCTCCTGCATGCCCCCCACCGGGGATCGAGCCACCAACCCAGGCGTGTGCCCTTGACCGGACTTGAACCCGGGGCCCTTCAGTCTGTAGGTCAACACTCTATCCAGTAAGCCAAACCGGCCAGGGCTGTGTGTGTGTGTGTGTGTGTGTGTGTGTGTGTGTGTGTGTTTTAATCCTCACCAGAGGATATTTTTCCCATTGGTTTTTAGAGAGCGTGGAAGGAAGGGGGAGAGACAGAGAGAGAAACATCGATGTGAGAGAGAAACACATCCATCGATTGCCTCTGCACATACCCAGACCAGAGCCTGGGATGGAGCCTGCAACCGGGGTACATGCCCTTCACCGGACTGGAACCCGGGACCCTTCAGACCATGGGCTGACACTCTATCCACTGAGCCACACCAGCTGGGGCACATTTCTCTGTGTGTGTTTTTTTGCCCTTTCCCCCCAGGAATGTGGCTCCAAGTATTGCTAAGGTTATCGCTGCATGGTGGAGCTTAAACAGCCATAAAAGCGATCAGGGTCTGATTTCTCCGTTGCTGCTGAGCCGACCTAAGTCACCCGGCTGGTGGATGACACAGGTGGCTCTGGCTCTGGACCTCATACTTCTTATCTCCTGGTTCAGTTATGCTCGCTCCCCACCCACCCCTTTTTTTCCCCTGTAAAGCGCTGCTTCTGACAAATATTGGAACAAAAGAAATGAACTGCAAGGGCATAGAGACTTCTCTCGGCGGAGGTTTTTAATAAAAGGAGTTAGAATTACAGAAACTGAACTGCGCCCTTTTTTTGTACCTGGGGACTTCCGTCTCTCCAGGCAGCCAGGGGTAGGAAGCGCAGGAGGTATTAGGAATACAGAAATAAACACCGAGTCCTTTTCCGTGGAGGCACTCTGAGTCCGCAGGGCGTGGGCGTGTGAAGGTCATTCGAACAGGTCATTATATTACAACGCGTGGTACCAGCGCAGAACCGGAGGGGGGTGGGGCGGACAGAGGTCATGGGTGTACAGGGACCGCAGCGTTCGCCTGCCTGGTAGCATCAGGGGACCCGTGCCCTTACGGGTGAGCTGCATAATCCCATAGGCGTGTGGTCCTATAGCAGTGAAGGCGAACCTATGACATGCGTGTCAGAGGTGACACGCGAACTCATTTTTTTGGTTGATTTTTCTTTGTTAAATGGCATTTAAATATATAAAATAAATATCAAAAATATAAGTCTTTGTTTTACTATGGTTGCAAAGATCAAAAAATTTCTACATGTGAAATGGCACCAGAGTTAAGTTAGGGTTTTTCAAAATGCTGACACGCCGAGCTCAAAACGTTCGCCATCACTGTCCTATAGTGACACACCTTGCTCTCAAAGAAACCTCAGTCCCAAATGCAAAAACTATATGAAGAATGACTTGAATCTTTCTTTTTTTATAAAAAAAATATATTTTTATTGATTTCAGAGAGGAAGGGAGACAGGGAGAGAGAGAGATAGAAACATCAGTGATGAGAAAGAATCATGGATCGGCCGCCTCCTGCATGCCCCCTACTGGGGATCGAGCCTGCAACCTGGGCATGTGCCCTGGCTGGTTTCATACGTTGATGCTCAACCACTGAGCCATACCGGCCGGGCCATTGGTTGCTCTTGTATGTGCCCTGGCCGGGGATCGAACCCACAATCTCGGTGTGTCAGGATGATGCTCTAACCAACCAACTGATGGGAGAAAAATGATGCGAACACACTTCCAGAACGAATGAAGTTCCAGAAACGAGTTCCCGCCTTGTGTGAGAACGCGCTTGTAGACACGCATCCTCGGGGAGGAGTGGAGATAAAACGTGGTTCCTGCTTTCCCTTTCTGCGCCCCGAGCATGAAGGCCTTTGGGGTCTCAGCTTTATGCCGGCGCCTCCTACTGGACTCCCACCCCTCACTGCCCCGTGTCTCCCGCAGCCTTCAAGTCCGAAGCCCAGGGTCTCCAAGGCTTGGCTGAGACCAGATGCGGGGTGGGGTGGGGGGTGGGGGTAGGCTTTGCTGCTTGCTTACCTCTCAAGCCGCCTTCGGTCTCACTTCGTTGTAGGCATCTTGTCTGCGGCCCAAACCACCGGCGCCTCCAAAACGGTTTCTGAATAAATGGTTGGTTCCCGCACGCTGGCTGTCGCGTTTGGAGGAGCACTCGGACTATTAGTCCATTATTCCGCTAAGAAATGGAAGTTCTGACTCCTCTACCTCCCCACTTCACGTGCTGCGTCTTTCCATTAGGATGGAGGCGGAGAGTCTTTGTTTGTGTGTTTATCGTCGGGGGTAAACACCAAGGATGTGGGTTTGAAAGCCCGCAAACCAGAAGCAGCCTGGCTGGCATTGTCTGTTTACAATGGTCACTGGTGCTGCTGAAAGAACACCTCACTTTTCTAGTTCCAGGACCACTTCCCCTCTGCCCCCACCAGCAGAAAATGAGAATTTTAGTGCAGAGGTATTTTGGCATTTCTGCATTAAGAATCCAACTAAGGCCCGGCCAGTGTGGCTCAGTGGTTGAGCGTCAACCTATGAGCCAGGAGGTCACGGTTCGATTCCGGGTCAGGGCACATGTGGGGGTTGTGAGCTCCATCCCCAGTAGGGGGCGTGCAGGAGGCAGCCGATCCATGATTCTCTCTTATCAGTGATGTTTCTATTTCTCTCTCCCTGTCTCCCTTCCTCTCTGAAATCAATAAAAATATATTTTAAAAAAGGAAGAAATGTAGCCAGACCATCTGGTGTCGTTTCATACATTGTAATAAAGAGCCAGAACCCTTATCTTTTATTTTTTCAATCAACAACATTCCTAATTCACGAGGAAGTGAGGCCGAAGGGGAACTGTCCTCCTTTGAGGCAAGCTGTGATGTAATGATTGCTGGGCAACCTGCACACTTTAATTAAGCGCTCAGATTAAATCGATGTGCATCCAGCAGTTCCGTGTGGCAATCAGCTTAATCTCATTAGCTGCTGTTTGGGCCCCAATACATTGATTAATAATACATAATTGTTTATGAATTATTGACTTCAAGTTATTATACTTGTGCCTGTTTTGTTCACCAGCACCTGCTGCCACATGTTAATTACACAGTGCTCAAGCACTTTTCTTGGAGTAACTTTAGAGATAAAACTGATGTTGTTCTGTTTTTTTTTTAATGAAGGATGATTATCTTTAGTTCAGAGCCCATCAGGATGAGCTAGGCTTTCTCAATCCTGTATTGTTTAATAAAAGGGGGTATGGCCCAGCCAGTGTGGCTCAGCGATTGATTGCGTGTCGACCCATGAACCAGGAGGTCCCTGGTTCGATTCCCAGTCAGGGCACATGCCCGGGTTGCAGGCTCGATCCCCAGTAGGGGGCGTGCAGGAGGCAGCTGATCGATATTCCTTCTCATCATTGATGTGTCTATCTCTCCCTCTCTGAAATCAATAAAATATACATATATTTAAAGAAAGAGAGAGAGAGAGAGAGAGAGAGGAGAGAGAGATGGGTGCTCTCCCTGTCACTTGTCCAGAGGAAAACCAAATTGGCCATGTGAACGTTGACCCTGGGAGAGGAACAACTCTTTGGAACTTCCTACATCCAGGAAATGTATTAGCCAATCACGAATGGACACTGGGACAACCTTCTCTTTCCACTGATCTCATGCCAAGAAGTTGTTCCAAGAAAAGATGCCTGTTAGGTTTCAACCACTCAACTCTGGGGGCATCAGAATGCAGAAACAGTGACAGCCAATGCACGCACACAAGCCGCCATGGTCGTGTTCCAATAAAACCTTATTTGTAAAAATTAGAGTCTGGGCCGGATTGGGCCTTAGTGATTCTCAACACGGAGATTTATACAATCCTAGAGGCCTGGTGAACAAATTTTGTGCGTAGGCAAGGTCCCTAGTCCTGGCCAGCGATCAGGGCCAATTGGGGCCTTGCAGCTGCCGGCCAGGGCCTCCCTTTCCCAGCTGCTGGCTGCTGGCTGGGGCCTTCCTTTCAGCGCCACCCCCTGGTGGTCAGCACACGTCATAGTGAGCAATCGAACTCTGGTTCCCCGGTCGAACTCCCAAGGGGACAATTTGCATATTAGGCTTTTATATATATAGATAAGCACCTCATTTAATGGGAAAGGCCCTTGATGACATTATTGGCCCCAGCCTTCTTCCTGGGACTTACTGGTTCATGCATTATGGTGTCATGAGTGGGGAAAAAATAAGGTGGCATCACATACGTGGGTCCCAGCTTCTCCATTTATTCCAGAAACACTTGTTGTGGATCCGCCTCACGGAATACTCCATTCTGGGCATTGGGAATACAGCAGCGATCGAGTCTGTCATCCAGAGCTTTATGGTCTAATTCGCTGTGCTAGCTTGGGCAGACCACTTAACCAACAGCAGCCCCCGTCTCCTCATTGGAAAAGCTATTTTTTTAAAAAATCATGAGCCATAGTCTACGTACAATATAATTCATCATGTGCGTAAGCAGAGGATGAAAGAATGCAGTCAACACCTGTTTGCCCACCACCCGTTAAAAGGAAACGTTGCCAGCACCTACCCCACCCCCTGAGTGTTTTTTCCAAGGCTCATTTCTTCTCTTCCCTTTAGAATTTTGTGTTAATTATGTCTCTGCTTTTCTTTCTAGTTCAATCACAAACATATGTTGTTGTTTTTTAAATATATATATTTTTTATTGATTTCAGAGAGGAAGGGAGAGGGAGAGAGAGATAGAAACATCAATGACGAGAGAGAATCATGGATTGGCTGCCTCCTGCATGCGCCCTACTGGGGATGTGTCCTTGACCAGAATCGAACCTGGGACCTTTCCACTAAGGCTGACGCTCTATCCATTAAGCCAAACATCTGTTTCATAAAAATAGAAAACCTATCTGCCTCTGTGCCTGTTTTTAATGACTGGAGTCGGGCGTCTTTTAAGAGTGACTTATCCACACAGATGCATGTAGCTCTTGGCAAAACCTTGGGGGCCAAAGGCCACTAGAGCCAGACCTATAGGCAAACAACGTGAGATTTATAAACTTGCAGCAACTTCACAGATGGAGAGTTGCTGGGCATGTCCAAAGGGGAGTTACGGGAGGGTATTCATAGGGCTTGGAGGCCCGAGTGGGTCAGAGATAGTGGGCAGGGGTTGGTCAGAACCCGTAAGCCGTGCTGGTGGAATGCGTAGTCAGTGATTGCATCTCAACTGTATATGGGCTCCTGCAGAGACTGTGTTAGGTCGTTTTGTCCGTCCTTTTATCTTGGAATAGAGGGGCCTGGATAAACTGGTATGAAAGGACTTGGAGCTTATATGATTTGCAAGGCCCAGCATGGCTCCGTGGGACACAGTTTATCTTTCTTGTGAGCCGGGGTGCGGTCGGGAGGTGGTGGTGTCTAAATGATCAGTTTCCCCTTTACAGCCTTGCTTTCTGACTGTGGTTTCTTTCTTTTTTTTAAAAAAAACCCAACCATATATTTATATTGATTACAGAAGGGAAGGGAGAGGGAGAGGGAGAGGGAGATAGAGACATCCATGATGAGAGAGAGACACATCCATTGGCTGCCTCCTGCACAAACCGCACTGGGGATTGAGCCCAAAATATGGGCACGTGCCCTGACCAGGAATCGAACCAGAGACCTCTTGGTTCATGGGTGGATGCTCAACCATTGAGCCACACCAGCTGGGTATCTTTGTGTTGTTGTTGATCTTAAAGAAATGCTTTCAACATTTCACCACTGAGAATGACACTTTCTGAAGGTGCATGTCAAAGTTAAGTAAATTTCCCTCCCTCTCCCCGTGCCGTGGGGCACATTGGCATAGGTCAGATTGGCGCTAAAATGGAGAGGAGAGAGAGAGAAACATTTAATGCATGTGTGTGTGTCTCATTTCTGAAGTTAAGGAAGTGCCTTTCTATTCCTCAAATGCTAAACACTTTTTAATATGAATGGATGTGGAGTTATATTGGATGCTTCTCTCCCCATCTATTATGATTATCAGATACTTTTCGTCCTTCAGTATGGTATTGAGATAAATCACATTAATTGATTTTCTAATATTAAACTAAACTCGCAGTCCTGGTGTAAACTCATTTGTCATCATCTATTATCTTTTTTTATGCAGTGCTTGACGAAATTTGATTTTACTTTATGTAACATTTGCTTATAGGTACCTGGTTATGAGAAGCTTGTCTTTGATTGTCTTTTGCTGTCTTTGATTTGGGTATCGGCGCTGTTTGTCCCTTAAAATAAGTTGAGGACATACTTACTTTTGTTTGTTTGTCTCTATTCTCTGGACGAATTTGTGTGACGTCACAGTGACCTCTTTCTTGGGGGAAGTTTGCCTGTAGATGGCTCTGCGTCTGGTGCTTTCTTGGGAGAAGTTTTTAACCTATTGATTCAATTCCTTTATTGGTTCAATGTCTGTCTTTTGGTTTTCCGATTTCTCTTTTAATGCAATGATTTTTTTAAAATTTATCTATTTCATTGAATTTATTGGGGTGACATTGGTTAACACAATTATATAGGTTCCAGGTACATAATTCTATAATACACCATCTGTGTATTGTATGTTCACCACCCCAAGTAAAGTCTCCTTCCATCACCATTTATCTCCTCTCTACCCTCTTCTACCTCCCCCACCAATTATTATTATTTAAAAAAATATATTTATTGATTTCAGGCAGAGGGAGAGAGAGAGAGAGAAACATCCATGATGAGAGAGAATCATCGATCGGCTGCCTCCTGCATGCCCCCTACTGGGGATGCAGCCCACAACCTGGGCATGTGCCTTGATTGGGAATCGATCCTTGAATTAGATTAAGACTCATCTCCTGGTCCAGCTGGTGTGGCTGAATAGTTAAGCATCAGTCTCTGAACCAGGAGGTCATGGTTTGATTCCATGTCAGGGCACATGCCCGCGTTGCAGGCTCGATCCCCAACAGGGGGCGTGCAGGAGGCAGCCGATAGATGATTCTCGTCATTGATGTTTCTATCTCTCTCTCCCTCTCCCTTCCTCTCTGAAATAAAAAAAAATATATATATTAAAAAAACCCCAAAACCCCACAGAATAGAATTTTATCCACTGTCTACAAAGAGAGTCACTTGACGGGCAAAGAGTTCTGAAGGTAGCCTGGCTGGAGGGAAGGGCATTGCAACTTAGATCACTGCCCGTGGACCACTCTGCTTGAACCCTGAGCTAACCGTGCCGGAGTCTCGGAGTGTAATAGGGGTGCTCCTCACCCAGGTGTAAAATTAATCTCCAGAAAGCCGGTGCCCCTGCCTGCCTCTTCGTGTGACCCTGAAACGCTCCCTTCTCCCCAACCGAGGTCGCGGACCATTGGGGCTCTGCTGTGCGCAGTGTTTTGCAAATGGAATGGATTTGTTCCTGACCTCTCTGCATGGCGTTTCTTCTCTCCCTGTGCCGTCTGGCACGTCCTGCTTTGTTGGACGGGATGCAGTTTGCTAGGTATTAACCTGCGTGTTGCGCCGGCGCGCCTCGTAGCACCCAGGTAACGGGGGATGGCGTGCACCGAGAAGATGGTCTCATCGTTTCTACACGGGGAGGTTTCACGTGTTCCGAGCAGCAATAGAATCGTAGCACGTCTCACTCAGTCCTTCACTTGCTAGTTGAAGAACAATGATAAGAGCGCCTGTTTGGGCTAGTTGCTCTCTTGTGTGAAGATGGGAAGCACTGCCCTGGCCGGGGTGGCTCAGTGGATAGAGCGTTGGCCTGCGGACTGAAGGGTCCCGGGTTCGATTCCCGTCGGGGGCACATGCGGGCTCGATCCCTGGTTGGGGAGCATGCAGGAGGCAACTGATCGATGATGATCCTCTCTCATCATCTCTCTCTCTCCCTCTCCTTTCCTCTTTCTCTGTAAAATCAATGGAAGGAAGGAAGGAAGGAAGGAAGGAAGGAAGGAAGGAAGGAAGGAAGGAAGGAAGGAAAGAAGGGGCCCAAACCAGCCCTTACCGGCTCTTCAGGGCTCTGCCCAGATGTCCAGAAGCTCAGGCCCCACCAGAAATCGGCGAAGGAGCCGTTCGCACACAGCACAGGTGCCCCCCTGGTCCTCACACCTGAGACTCCTGCTGTGTCTGCTCCAGGCTCTGTCCTCAGCTACATGCTGCCTGGGCGGGACAGGGCAGGGGGGGGGGTGTGAAGGGGGCGCGTTTCCCTATTTCAGAGCCTGTTCTGAGTTGCTGATCATCGCCCTCTGTAAGTCGCGAGAGCTGCCCCTGAGGTTTCGCCGATTCAACTAGAACGGCAGGTAACCGTGTTAGGGAGCATGAAGCAGGAGAGAATCAACCTGAAAACCAGTTCAGCAAATAAACTGCATTTGGAGCTAAATGAACGCTCTTCGCCGCCCTGTGGGCCGCCCGGCACCAGGCACCCGTCAGGAACAGCAACTGTTGCCTGTGTGTGTGCTCGGCATGGGGCGGTGTGGTCACTACCCGGCGTCCGGCTTCCGCGTGCAGAGAGGTGGCTGGCTTCTCTGGACAGCCTCCAGCTCCAACCCCCACTTTTGCTTTTTGAAAAAAATATTTTTGTTGATTTCAGAGAGGACGGGAGAGGGGGAGAGAGAGAGAAACATCAATGATGAGAGAGAGTCATGGATCGGCCGCCTCCTGCACGCCCCACACTGAGGACCGAGCCTACAACCCGGGCCTGTGCCCTGACGGGGAATCGAACCGAGACCTCCTGGTTCAGAGGTCGACCCCCGTTTGGTACCACGATAGGAACAGCAGGCCGGACTCTGCCTGTTGTCAGGCCCTGGTCTCTGCAGAAATCCTTTCTTTAAATCCTTATCTGAGGACACTTTTCAGTTGATTTTTAAGGAGAGTGGAAGAGTGAGGGAAAGAGGGAGAGAGAGAAACATCGATGTGAAAGAAACACATCAATTGGCTGCCTCCTGCATGCACCCCGACCAGGGCCGGGGCCGGGGAGGAGCCTATGACCAAGCAAGGTACACGGCCTTGAGCGGAATCAAACCCGGGACCCTTCAGTCCGTGGGCTGACGCTCTATCCACTGAGCCACACCGCCAGGGCCAGAAGTCACTCTTGCTTCTGCCCCTCCTTACAGGTGGTGCCGCATAGTGGACAGACCCAGGCCCCATCGAAGTCCTATCTGAGCTCAGAAAAGCGTAGGCTCACATTGTCTGGATGGATTTAACCGAAGATGACCAGAGGGAGGGAGCATTGCAGAACTCCTCCTTCTCCCAGGAATCCGCTGGGGAACTCTGTATGGACCTTCTCCGTGACCCTGCGGTCTCCCGCTCGCTTCTCCCCGCTCGGAGAAGCCTGTCTCGTTCTGAGTGTGGCCGGCAGGCCTCGCTGTGGCCGAGGCAGCGAGGCTGTCCATCACGATGGGGAGCGTGCGGCCGGGCAGTGACATACGGCCCCCGAGGGCCCCCCGATGGCCTTTTTCCTTCCTCCGCTGGTGAATAATCACGGAACCGCTCCACCGTGGCTGATGCGAAGTTCCAACAGAGCTGTGAAAAAGCCCGTATTTCACAGGGCAGCCGCGTTTGGGTTCCCAGCTGTAAATCTCCCTCCCCCTCCCCGTGCCGTGGGGCCCGTTGGCAAAGGTCGGCTTGGCTCTGTGTAAATTAGCCGGAGGACCGCTGGCTTCGAATGAGATCTATGTTAATGTGTGTCGATGGGCATCGCGTGGGGAGGGGGGCACGGCTCCTGTGCCAGGGAGATGCGGACACAAAAGCAGATGGTATCTCGGCCCCTAGCATCTCTGTTATTGTCACTGGGATAGTGTGGTGAGATGGGTAGGAACACTTGTAAAAAAAAAAAATATATATATATATATATATATATATTTTATTGATATTTTACAGAGAGGAAGGGAGAGGGATAGAGAGTTAGAAACATCGATGAGAGAGAAACATCGATTAGCTGCCTCCTGCACACCCCCTACTGGGGATGTGCCCGCAACCAAGGTACATGCCCTTGCCCGGAAATGAACCCAGGACCCTGAGTCTGCAGGCCGATGCTCTATCCACTGAGCCAAACTGGTTAGGGCAGGGACACTCTTTTTAAAAAATATATCTGTATTGATTTCAGAGAGGAAAGAAGAGAGAGGGAAAGAGGGAGAGGGAGAGGGAGAGAAACATCAATGATGAGAATCATGGATTGGCTGCCTCCTGCACGCCCCGCACTGGGGATGGAACCTGCAACCCGGGCATGTGCCCTGACCAGGAATCAAACCATGACCTCCTGGTTCATAGGTTGACATTCAACCACTGAGCCACGCCGGCCGGGCCAGGGACCCTCTGTTCAAAGCCGCCTTTGGGATGCGAGTCCCGAACCTCTGCCGGCATCAAGCTTATCGCTCGGTGCCCGGTGGCCGGACCCACGCGGCACACGCAAGGACACACGTCGTGGTGTGCGTGAATCGAGCCCACTGGTGGAGTGCAGCACGCGAGCTGGGCTGTGCATCCTGAGATGGCCGTGGGTCCTGCCATCCCACGTCCAGTAGGAGGCGGTAGAGTCCAGTCGCCACAAGCTGAGGGCTCTGAGTCCAAGGGACCTGGATGGAGGCAGGTGCGCTTGAGACACAACCTCTTTAAGTCCGTTAGGGCGGCCCCCACCCCCTCCATCCACGGGAGATGCTTGTGCAAGCAGCGCTGTTTGGGAAGCTCTGAGCATCGATGCTAACCATGCCACCAGACTCCGCGCCTCGGGATCCGAGCCCGCCAGGCCGGTGTGTGTTGATCTATTGGCGGCCTCGTGGGAAGGCGGTGAAAAATGACCCCGTGCGGCGTGTGGCTGACACAGCGTGGATCCTGGGGGCGCTCCGAGGGCTTTATTAATAACAGCCACGGACGGGTTATCGGACATGCGGTGCCCAATTACGGGTGTGACAGGACAAGGCCTGTATTAATGACTCCGGAGGGCGGGCCTGGCTGGTAATGGATCACTAACGAGGCGGACGTGCAGAGTCAGATGGTAGAAGCTCTTTTAACCAGCCCTGCCTGAATGCCGGCGGCGACGCGCTCTGCTGACTGGGGGATGAATATTTCATGGAGCCCGCTCCCAAGCACCCGTGGGACTACCCGGTTAGAAGGGGAACTGGGTGGGTGCTGGGAGGTCTCCGCAGGCAGTCGCCTTGGGTCTGCAGGATTGGCACCCAGAAGTCATTGCTGGATTGATCTTTCTGTTGGTGTTCATTCTCAACCCAGATGGTGTTCCCATTGATTTTTAGAGAGAGTGGGAGGGAGGGGGAGAGAGAGAGAGAGAGGAACAGTGAGAGACACATCGATCGGTTGCCTCCCATGTGCACCCCAACCAGGGCTGGCATGGAGCCTGCAACCCAGGTATATGCCCTGGACCCGACTCAACGCTCTACCCATTGAGCCAAACCGACTAGGGCAGCGGTTCTCAACCTGTGGGTCGCGATCCCTTTGGCAGTCGAATGACCCTTTCACAGGGGTCGCCTAAGACCATCCTGCATATCAGATATTTACATGACGATTCATCACAGTAGCAACATGACAGTTATGAAGTAGCCACAAAAATCATTTTATGGTTGGGTCACAACATGAGGAACTGTATTGAAAGGGCCAGAAGGTTGAGAACCACTGGACTAGGGCCTTGCTGGCTTTATCTTTCGACCCCTGTCCACCGGGCCGCGTCCACGTGACTGGGTGTGTTTTCCTGGGGTGAGTGGGTCCCTGGCAAGTGCTTTGTATGGGCTTCCTGGAAACAGCACGGTTTATGTGTGTTTCTCCGGTGTCGCAAGACAGGGCCTCCTTCAAGCTCCCGCTATGAGGGTTCTGGATGGGCAAGTGAGATATTTATTCTTCCTTTTATTTGTTTGTTTATTCATTTATTTTTGGTTAATTCTCACCTGAGGATATTTTTTCCATTGATTTTTAGGGAGACTGGCAGGGAGGGGGAGAGACACAGAGAGAGAGAAACATCGCTGTGAAAGAGACACACCGATTGGTTGCCTCCTGCATGCACTCCGTCCGGGGCTCAGGGTGGAGCCTGCAACCGAGGTACGTGCCCTTGATCGGAATCGAGCCCGGGACCCTTCGGTCATCAGGCCAGCGCTCTATCCACTGAGCCAAACCAGTGTATGGCTATTTTCTCTTCCTTTTAGACCCGGAGTTAAATAAATTCACAACATCCTAGAGAGGGCGCAGGTATAGTTTCTGTAAAAAGGCTCTGTGTCTGCTCTCACTTGCTTCTAGAAATCTTTGCAAATTTCAGTTCTCCCCCTGACCCTTTTGCTCTGAAATCAGCGAGTTTTGCCTCCGACAAATCCGAGGCCTTTGAGACACGTACCCCACGCTGGGCATTTCCTTGGCATCGCTTTGCGAAATGAGATCGAGCCGATCTCTCCACCTGCCGGGGCAGTGAGGAGTTCGGTGGCTCTGTCAGCTGCCATGGTCGTGCCACTGAACCTTAAAAAAAGTCATTTTCCCCGAGACTTCATCCTTCCTTTTACATGTCTTCTTCTTCTCACCGAGGGACTGTCATCAGCTCTGGGAAGAGGAGAGCCGGGGTGAGAGCCATCGCGGTGGGATTCGCGGACAGGGCACATGCCTGGGTTGTGGGCTCCATCTCCATAGAGGACGTGCAGGAGGCAGCTGATAAATGATTCTCTCTCATGCTGGGGTGAAGGTGGGGCGATCAGGGGTGGAGCTGGCCTGTGGGAGGGGCCGTGACCAGTTGGCTGGCCAGCCACGCCCCCTGGTCGAACTCTCGGTCGAGGGAACAATTTGCATATTAGCCTTTTATTATATAGGAGGATTATGTATACCTGGATATTGTAAAAATTAAGTTATGAACTTGTTATTAAAACGTTTCTTACATACCGTTATATTGGCTGGGCCGCAAAAATACTTGTTGTGGGCCACGAGGGCCGCGAGTTTGACATGCTTGCTCTACACCCATGTTTCCCTCTGCAGGGCTGCCTGAGACTCGACATATCTCCAACTCTCTTTTTCTTTGTCGCGTTCTCTCACTCAGTCCTTTGCTCTCCGCCACACCCGCTATTTATCCGTTCCGTCTCCCAAGAGTCCTTTTGAGTTTGTCTGGTGTGTTGTGAATGCATTTTTCAATGTTTTGTGACAGAAGGTTTCTGGGGGTAAAGGAGTGATAAGCATCGAATCAAGCGGAGGCCAGAAATTTAATTTTCCCCATCAGGAGCCGTCGGTGCTTCGTGGGATCCTGACAAACACTGATATTTTTATCCCCGTGATCACGGAAAAGCGGTGCCTTCTCATGATTTTCAAAAACATAACAATGGCCCTTTTTTCTTCCCCCAGAGAAGGTTGAATGAAAGCGGAGGGCGGGTTCCGCGCGCAGTTTGAAAGGAAGTCACCTCACGCTCTTTCATCCCTTTGTGTCCCCGAGCTCGGAGGCGAGTGTCTCGGCCATCAGGTGGCTTGGGCTGTTGATTCAACGTGTTGCTTTCCGGATTTATCTCTGGTGGGACACGTATCTGACCATGGCAGGGGCGCACGCCTCCCCCGCTGTCTTTCATCCAGCTCATTTCATAAATGGAGGAGGATCGGAGAAGACTGAGGTTATATCTGAGAACTGGCCTTTCCAGTTACCTCCTTCAAACTCGGTTAAGGCTTAGAGTAGGACAAATCGGTACTTATTTAACAAACACTCATACGGTGTTATTTTTTTAAATTTTTTTTTTATTGATTTCAGAGAGGAAGGGAGAGGGAGAGGGAGAGAGAGAAACATCAATGATGAGAGAGAATCATGGATCAGCTGCCTCCTGCACACCCCCTACTGGGGATGGAGCCCGCAACCCGGTCATGTGACCAGGAATGGAACCATGACCTCCCGGTTCATAGGTCGATGCTCAACCACTGAGCCACCCCGGCCGGGCTCATATGGCGTTTAACAAGCATTCCTAACAGGACTTCCAGGAGAGAATGAAAAGAGGGGTGGAGAAACAATATTTGAGGAAATAATCGCTGAGAATTTTTGCAGAAGAGAAGAAAGACTTGAGTCATTTGAAAGTGGGTCCCATGCAAATCTGATGGTTTATTTGTTCTATTTCTTTAAAAATATGCCATTGGAATTTTGATGTGCATTGCATTAAGTCTGGATATTGCTTTGGCCAAAAAAAAGAAAGAAAAAGAAGTGCATTCTGAATACCAAACAGGAGGAATAAAGGTAAACCCACACCTAGAAACAACAATTTATTGCCCTCTAAGATAAAGTCTAGACAACCATAACAGAACGGGAAGGGGAGGGGGAGGGAGAGCAGGATTTAATGGGTCCTCGACGTATGCCAAAATTCCTGTCCTGTTTGGGAGGGAGGAATACATCGTGAACAACATTGCATGGTGTTCAGGAGATTTATAGTATAGAGATCGCCACTAAACACACAGACATAAAAATCTATAATTTTGAAACTAATAGGAGAAGAAAGGAGAGCAGAATAGATTACACCCCATCAATTCAGGCAGAGTCCGCAAAGAACTCCGAAGGCGGCTGTGTCAGCACAGATTCGGGGCCAAGGGAGCTGGTCATCCTATATAATAAAACCCCAATATGCAAATTGACCAAACGGCAGAACGACCGGTTGCTATGATGCTCACTGACCACCAGGGGGCAGACGTTCAACGCAGGAGCTGGCCCCTGGTGGTCAGTGTGCTCACATAGGCGGAGCGCCGCTCAGCCAGAAGCCAGGCTCATGGCAGCGCTAAGGAGCCCAGCAGGCGGGTGGTAAGGAACGAGGGATCCCAGACTGCAAGAGCCCCGGACTGTGAGAGAGCCTAAGCCGGCAGGCAGACATCCCCTGGATGTTGAGAGGGCACAGGCCAGGCTGAGGGACCCCTCCGGTGCACGATTTTCGTGCACCGGGCCTCTAGTTTAAGATAACGGTGGTTTTCACAGCCTGATGGGCTGGCCTTCTCTCTAGCAGTGTTTTGGTCTCAATGACTGCACCGGGCCCCTGAAGTGAGGGTACAACTTCTTCCAGTCAGGGCTGATGAGCCCCAAATTCCCCACTTTCTATTTTCATTATTCCTTATCAGGGTCCAAAGGCTTCTCTCACGGCATTCTTTCATATCCCGAGTTACCATTTGCAAGCCTTTTTTATTCAGGTGACATTTTAGTGTAACTGGTCCGCCCCCCCCCCCCCCCTTGTTAATCTCATTGATGAGCTGGTGGAATGGGTTAGTACCGCTTCTGTCCAGCAGGGGGCGGCCATGCTCACTGGTTCCAGGGGGCCAGACTCCAGGATTTGGTGGGTGATGGGTGATTTGGCGCCCAACTTTCCACCCACATCCTCCATAGATACGCTGGCAGGTGGATGCTTTGTGAGAAAAAAAAAATAGATTGTTATTTCTGGATAGAAATTCCAAATTTTCATGTAATATCCAGGCATTGCATTCTTCATGCCTCATGCTTCACTTTGCCTCAGGGTAGACTTTGCATCTACATAGACTCACATCTCGGTGAGCACATATGTATGTTCAGTATAAATACATCACACGCTGGCCTGGCCCACGTGGCTCGGTGGTTGAGCATCAACCTAGGAACCAGGAGGTCACGGTTTGATTCCCGGTCAGGGCACAAGCCCGGGTTGCGGGCTCCATCCCCCAGTAGGGGGCATGCAGGAGGCAGCCGATCCATGATTCTCTCTCCTCACTGATGTTTCTCTCTCTCTCCCTCCCTCTCTGAAATCAATACAAAATATATTTTAAAAAATAGGTAACACTCTGCACAGTGCAGCCGAGACACAGAGGGGCAACTTTCTGAGTTTCAAATACAGCATCTGCATCTTTTCACAGCTGCTGCCCACCCCGCCCCCCCCACTCCACGTGCTGTCTACCTCGCTCAGGCAAACTTTAAAAGAATATCGTATTTCACAAAACCCTATTAAACTGTCACATAAATTCCCCTGATTTCCTTTTCCCGTCAATGCTGATTACCATGACACATACCTCTGTGTCGGGGAAAATGGGTTCCCTTCCCATCAGCCTCCTCCTCCTGCCTCGTTTTTTTTTTGGGGGGGGCGGGGGTGGTTCTGTCTCCTGGAGACTCTTTAGGGCAGAGGAAGGGGCAACCCCGAGGCAGCCCAGTGCTGGGTTTTGCCTATGTTCTGAGCCCTGTGAGCTTCCCATCGGGGCCTTCGGAAGGGAGTCTGGCTTCGCAGAAGCTGACGAGTTATTTCCTGAGCATTTACTATGTGTCTGGCTCAGCTCAAGCTCCTGTGTCATCTCCTTTCATTCTCACAACATAATGAGGTGGAATGGTGATTTTTTAAAATATATATTTTTATTGATTTCAGAGTGGAAGGGAGATAGAGAGAGAGAGAGAGAGAGAGACCTCCATGATGAGAGAGAATCATGGACGGACTGCCTCCTGCAAGCCTCCTACTGGGGATCGAGCCCGCAACCCGGGCCTGTGCCCTGACTGAGAATTGAACCGTGATGTCTGGGTTCATAGGTCGACGCTCAACCCCTGAGCTACGCCAGTCGGGCTAGAGAAGAGCTTTTAAAGTCAAATTTGAATGGTTCTCATTCAAACTAGATGTGGCCATGCCAATAATTTATTTGTCCATTCATTCAACTTACTATGGCCTGAATACTAATATAATCCTCCTTAATTACAAATTATACAACTTCGTTACATGTATTGAGCAATTAATGTGTACCTTATACTTTGCAAAATGTTTTACATTTGCTCGGCCACTGTGGCTCAGTGGTTGAGCGTCAACCTATCAACCAGGAGGTCACGGTTTGATTCCCAGTCAGGACACATGCCCGGGTTGCAGGCTCTATCCCCAGTAGGGGGTGTGCGGGAGGCAGCTGATCCATGATTCTCTCTCATCATTGACATTTCTCTCTCTCTCTCCCTCTCCCTTCCTTTCTGAAATCAATAAAAATACAGTTTAAAAAAATGCTTTACATTCATCTTCCTGTTTAATTTGGACAATGGCCCAATGAGAGAAGCACTATTTCTTCCTACCTTTATTGCGATGTATCTGACATATAACATTGTGTGGTTTAAGTTGGACACGTGATGGTTTTGATACCTGTATAGGCTGCAAAATGATACCACCATAAGGCAGTGAGCTTCTGTCACCAGGTACTATTTCCCCAGTTTTTCAAGTAAAGGCCCTGACACTCAGGGCACGTCCGTGACTGACCGCAGAGAGAACGCCGCCCTGGGCTGTGACCCAAGGCTGTGGCCCGGGAGCTGGTGGACCCGGTGTTGGCTCGGAGCTCAGGCGGACCCCAGGCCTGCGTGGCGGCCCTGTCTTCCCCAGGTGGCCCTGTCTCGTCTCGAAAAGTAGCTGCGAGAATTCTAACATTTCAGGGAGAGTGATAGCCGGCGGCTTCAGAATGGAGAGCTCTCAAAGTCAACTTGCAAGTGATGACTTGATTTTTAAGACACCCATTGACATGCAGGCTGCAAGGCCCGGCTCTGACCCAGGCCCTTGGCCCCGGCTGGGAGGACTGTTTCAAACCTGGCGCTGGCGGGGTGTCATTTGGCTTGTATGAACTAGCTTTGGGGGGACCTTCCCATCTCGATGCTGCTTGGAAAAACGGGTGACCCGGGATTCTCACGGGATAGAGTCTTTATGCCGTGGGCACGCAGTCTTGTGCATCTGTCTGTGTCATTCTCGCTGCTCCTCTGAGGGTTTATCTGTCTCTAAACCACAAGGGACAAAAATAAGTATTTCATTAATGTCCCCTTTTTAAATCCTTAACCAAGGGTATACTTATTGATTTTAGAGAGAGGGGATGATTTTAGAGAGAGGGGATGATTTTAGAGAGAGGGGAAGAGAGAGAGAGAGAGAGAGAGAGAGAGAGAGAGAAACACCAATGTGAGAGAAACATCAATTGGTTGCCTTCTGTACATGCCCTGAAGGGGGAATCGAACCTGCAACCTCAGTGTGTGCCCCGGCTGGGAATTGAACCCACAACCTTTCCATACACGGGGTGAGGCTGCAGTCAACGGAGCCACATGGGCCAGGGCTCATAAATTTCCTCTTAACTTGCAAGGCCATCCATGTGTTTTAAGACTTCTCATTTCCCGTAGTCTACTTGGAAGTCACGTGTCATTGGCTGCACAGGGCAGCTGTTGAAACTCTTGCTTTCCATGCCTGCTGGATGCTCATGAGCTTTGTTCCTCCAATGAGCATTTTTGTAAGGTGTGTGTATATAGGCGTGTGTGTACAGGCATGTGTGGTTGCAAGCGTGTGTGTACAGGCGTGTGTGTACAAGCGTGTGTGTACAGGCATTCGAGCACGTGAACATGCATGCTTGGGCATACCAGTCACTGTGCAGATGCCCTGGTTCCAGTGGAAACAAAATTGGATTAAATATACATATTGAGGGCCATTTGAAAACTATGTTAGGCCTGAGGCACTTCCCCTGTTGGAGGCCCCATCTGATATCATCTATATATATAAAAGCCCGGCGACCAAATGGCAATATGACCAGAACTACCAGTCGACCAGTTGCTATGACACATACTGACCACCAGGGGGCAGAGCTCAGTGCAGGAGCTGCCCCCTGGTGGTCAGTGCTCTCCCACCACGGCCTGATTCCTGCAGGCCGTGCCCCTCACCAGTGCACAAATCCGTGCACCGGTGCCTCTAGTATTAAACATAATAAAATACACCCACGTCCCACATTAAGGTTTTTCTTTTAACCTAATTTGAAATAATTGTGTGTTTGCTTTTGCAATGATTTGGCTATGGGTGACCCTTCATTTACAGTTGGCTGTGACCCCTTAGTCATCATGGTCTGTAATTGGGTATTCGTGCAAAGTGCGCAAAAATATAACCTACATATTTCTTTCAAAGGTAATGAAATTTTTATGAATACTAGATTTAACAATTAATGAAGTTGACATTATAGCCCATTTTTTGGAATACATTTATGTCAAGTTAATAGATGCTTTTCGTAGTTCGGAGCCATTGTCTACATGCTTTCAGGTTTCTTTTTAAAAATATATATATTTTTTATTCATTTCAAGAGAGGAAGGGAAAGGGAGAGAGAGATAGAAACATCAGCGATGAGAGAGAATCATGGACCGGCTGCCTCCTGCACGCCCCCTACTGGGGATCGAGCCCACAACCCCAGCATGTGCCCTGACTGGGAATCGAACCATGACCTCCTAGTTCATAGGTCGATGCTCAACCACTGAACCACGCTGGCCAGGCCCGATAAGTCTTAATTTTATCCCAAGAGCAGTGGATGTGGGAGGAATGAGCAGGGATGGAGAGAATGGAAAACACACAGAAAGGTATTTTGGAGGCAGAAAGGACTCTGTTACCCACGTGGGGTAACCCTGGGATGGGGGTGACCTGGTGAGACCCGCCCATGTCCAGTTCAGGTGGCCGAAAGGATTCCCGGCCTCCTTCTCCAGCCACACAGGGCAGTGGCAGGACCTGTTAGGGCCGCCGAAGGGGGAACACACTAGGCCAGAAGGGATAAAGAATTACTGATGTGCTACTATTAGGTCATCTGGAGGCCGATGGGCTGAGCCCCCAGAAAAGTGCCAGCACCCAGGGGTGGGGTGTCAGAGGTTTTAAAGGACTCCAGGCGGGCCTTTTCTGGGCAGAGAATTCTCTGGGCGCGTCCGGATCCTGGGAAGGTCCGGAGGGCAAGGATCATGATCTTCACGAGTGGAAGGTGGTGTCGGCGAAAGGGAATGTCGGTCCTGAAGTGGCCCAAAGGACCGTTCCTAGGGGAGGAGGTAGCTATTCAATTCGGTGGATCAGACCTAATGGGATGCAGAGACCGGCTAGGTACGAGGGCCCGTGTGAGGGGCCCTGTCTCCGGGCTGGTGTGTGGGCCACAGGTACCGGCCCCCGTCACAGGTCCCGCGGTGGATTTCAGGAGGCAGAAGGACGCTCTCAGGAGAGAGGGCCAGATGCTGAGTCTTTGATCCCCGTGGCAGCTTGGTGTGGACGCAGCTGCAGGCTCTGTGTGCGGACCTCATCTTCTCGATTTCAGTCGTCAGTGTGTTGCCAGGCTCTCAGTCCGCCTCTCTGGCGGCCAGACCCACCCCCCACACTCTGCGATCCCACGCGTCCTGGGAGCGCTCGGCCTGCCCGCGCTTTCTTGCTGCCCAGTCATCCGTGAACCGCCCTTATTCAAAGGTGAAAACATGTAAATGGCTTCCACAGACAAGGCCGGTTGCCAAGCAACAGGGCATCCGCAGTACCCTTGTTGGGTTCTGGAAGTGGAAACCGGCCGGGGTCATTTCTGGGAACAGCCGCAATCGTAATCCCATTTCTCTCGCCCCTTCCTTCCTTCCTTCCTTCCTTCCTTCCTTCCTTCCTTCCTTCCTTCCTTCGTCTCTCTCTCTCTCCCTCTCTCTCTCTCTCTCTCTCTCTCTCTCCCTTCCTCTCTGAAATCAATAAAAATGTGTTTTTTTTTAAAAAAAGAAAGAAACAGCAGAAAGTAAACGTTAAACAAAATTGCAGTTGCACACATTTTAATAAAATGGGGCGAGTGTTCTCGTAGAAGCAAATATGGAAGCCTGGTTATCACGGATAAGATATAGGTCATTGGGTTACCTGACCTTTTGCACAGAAATCTTATTGGGTGAAGTCACCGTAGACTTTCCTTGGCCTTCTGGTATTAGACACATTATTTACAAACCATGATTCAGGAACTCATGGGTCCTGGAATAGGACACTGTGTTTTTTTTTAAAGAATAATTTTTTTTATATTTTACTGGTTTTTTACAGAGAGGAAGGGAGAAGGATAGAGAGTTAGAAACATTGATGAGAGAGAAACATCGATCAGCTGCCTCCTGCACACTCCCCACTGGGGATGTGCCCACAACCAAGGTACATGCCCTTGACTGGAATCGAACCTGGACCCTTGAGTCCGCAGGCCAACGCTCTATCCACTGAGCCACACCGGTTAGGGCAGGATACCGTTTTTTGTTTTTTTTCTTGTTAAGGTCTTTCCATCAAACATTGCAAAACAACTTTGTACAGCCGCCCAAGGCTCTCCTACCATTTCAGCAGCAGGGAGGGACCTGATGCTACGCGAAACCAGCCGGTCAGAGAAAGACAGGTATCTCATGACCCCACTCACAGGTGGCATCTCAGGAACAAAGGAGCAGACCTCCTTTCAGAATCAGCAGGAGGTGGCCTGGCCCCGCCCCCGGTTGGTCTGCAGGTGCCAGTGCCATCCTGAGGCCTCCAGGAGCTGGAGGAAATGAGCTAAGGCTTCCCTCTGGGGAGCATGGATTCCTCCAGGGAGCTGGGGGGCAAAGGCGCCGGTGCCCTGGGTCCCAGAGAGACCCCGGCAGACCCCAGGCAGAGCAGCAAACATCCCTCACTGGGACCCACCGACAGATTCTAGGCCGGGGAAGGGGATGGGGTTGGGGAGGGGACATCGTGGAGGGAGCAACAACATCTGTTGGCAGTTTTCCTGATGCGATTACCCGCGTCTCCCAGTGGCTGTCACTTCGGAGTCGCAAGTTTTTTAACCCAATCCAAGCACGAACAACATGACCGCGCCAGATGTGTTATGTGTCCTGACCGCCCAGATGTGTTCTGCTTTGCTCCCGCGTCTCTTCCCGTCACAGAACCTCCAGGAAAAGCTCCGTGCCGTTGGGCGCCGATGGGAAGATGCAGATGGATGTGCTCGTATTTAGGCTGAGGCTAAAACTGCCCGCTCAGCCTCCGTCTCGCCACTTCCTCCGGGTGATCTGGAGATGGCCCGGGAATAGATTTCCTGATTTTTCTTTTTCATCTGGGCCTATTATCCAAACCACTTTCTCACACTGGAGAGAGAGAGAGACAGACGGGCGGGTACGGGATAAGAAGGTGAGATTGCCCTTTGCAAAGAGAACAGGAATTTGTGATTTTTTCGAAATTGGATTGCTTCGTGAGAAAGAAGGCAATCAATTAGAATGCTTCGGGTGTGGGTTTTTTTGCTTGTTTTGTTTTGTGTTTTTTTTTGGGGGGGGGGGAGTGACCTTATTTTTTTCATTCATTTTTCCTCTGTATCTTAACGATATTCCATTGGATTATAATAAATGTTCACCATGAAGTGTGATAAAGGGTTTGAGTTAGAGAGTTGATAGACAGTCTAGGGCAGCGATGGCGAACCTTTTGAGCTCGGCGTGTCAGCATTTTGAAAAACCCTAACTTAACTCTGGGGCCGTGTCACATATAGACATTTTTTTGATATTTGCCAACCATAGTAAAACAAAGGCTTATATTTTTGATATTTATTTTATATATTTAAATGCCATTTAACAGAAAAATCAACCAAAAAAATGAGTTCGTGTGTCACCTCTGACACGCGTGTCATAGGTTCGCCATCGCTGGTCTCCGGCCAAGGTGTTTAATATACTAGTCAGGAACCACAGGAGGCTATTGAACAGATAAAAGTGATGACTCCAAACTGAGATAAGTCGAAAGTTTAAAATAATCCCACTGATGTGGCTCAGTGGTTGAGCGTCAACCTATGAACCAGGAGATCACGGTTCGATTCCCAGTCAGGGCACATGCCGGGGTAGTGAGCTTGATCCCCAGTAGAGGGTGTGCAGGAGGCAGGCAATCCATGATTCTCTCTCATCATTGATGTTTGTCTCTCTCTCTCTCCCTCTCTAAAATCAATAAAAATACATGTTTTTTTCTTTAAAAAAAGTGTAAAATACATACAAAACTTCTGATGACTTAACTACAAAATATGTAGCATATCTCATTAGTCATTTTTGGTATTGATTCCATATTGCAACGGGCCTGTTTTCCCCTTTGTCTTCTGCGGTGTACCACTACTTGAAAATATTTGCCGTTATGGAAACTGACATATGGTTATTATTTTCTGAATTGGCAAGCATTCTCCATGGGGAGCAGGAGGCCCTAAATAACCTCCAGGCACAGGTGCGTCTCTGTGTTTCTTTAAGGAAATGTTATAACTGCACACAAATTGGGATCCTCCCAGCATGCAACTCTCTTGCCTCCCCCCCCACCACTCATCATTATGTCCCAGGTATCTTCTCATGTCAACAGAAAGAGAATGATGTGCCATTTTTTAAAAAAAGTATTTATTGATTTTTTAGAGAGAGAGAAAGGGAGAGGGAGAGAGAGATGGAAACATCCTATATAATAAAAGCCTAATATGCTAAGTGTCCGGTCGTCTGGTCGGCTGTTCAACCAATCAAAGCGTAATATGCTAATGATACGCTAAGGCTGCTCAACCACTCGCTATGACATGCACTGACCACCAGGTGGCAGACAGTTGACCGGTTGACCAGTTGCTATGACATCCACTGACCACCAGGGGGGCAGAGGCTCTGACTGGTAGGTTAGCTTGCTGCTGGGGTCCGGCCGATCGGGTCCAAGTCCCTCTCCAGCCCCGATCGTGCACCAGTGAGGTTCCTCAGCCTGGCCTGCACCCTCTCGCAATCCGGGACCCCTCGGGGGATGTCAGGGAGCCAGTTTGGGCCTGATCCCACAGGCCAGGCCGAGGGACCCCACTGGTGCACAAATTCGTGCACCAGGCCTCTATTCTATAACGAAAGAGCATCATTCATTGGCTGCCTCCTGCATGCCCCCTACTAGGGATCAAGGCCACAACCTGGGCACGTGTCCTGACTGGGAATCGAACTGTGACCTCCTGGTTCATAGGCCGATGCTCAGCCACCAGCTATGTGCCATCTTTAATGACTGCATAGCATCCTCTGTTCTGTATCATTTCCTTAACTAGGTTCCCGGGGATGCACATTGAAGCCGTTGCCAGCTATTGGCATCGTTATCAGTAAGGGCCTAATGAGCGCTCCACTGTGCTTTGAGGACGGGCTGACAGATGTCCCTGATCTCATTGGGTCATGATTGTCTGTGTGCCTGTCTTCTCACCAGCGGGGCTGTTAATTCCCCGAGGACGAGCCCATTACTTCTCTTGCAATTCCCAGGCCTTGCCAAGTGCCAGTGGGAGCTAATGATACATATTGTTGAAAGAGAGAAGGAGCAAATGAACGGATGTTTATATAGTTGGTACACGATTGTGTGTGATCACATCTTGTCTTCAGTTCTTACTCCGTTTCATTGGCCGTGGGCCTGAATCTCTCTCTCCCAGGCATTCTGCTGTCCTCCACTCGTTTCTAACCGCTTTTAACAGATCTCATTTCCACAAACATACGTCTAATACGAAGCTTTAAGGATTAGAATGTTTCCAAAAAAAGATAGGTCTATCCAGTGTGGCTCAGCGGTTGAGCATCGACCAATAAGCCAGGAGGTCACGGTTCCATTCCCGGTCAGGGCACATGCCCTGGTTGTGGGCTCCATCCCCAGTGTGGGGCGTGCAGGAGGCAGCCGATCCATGATTCTCTCTCATCATGGATGTTTCTGTCTCTCTCTCCCTCTCCCTTCCTCTCTGAAATCAATAAAAATATATACATATTTTTAAAAAGGAATTAGAATATTGCGAAACCATGACTTCTCCATAGATTTTGGCGGCCTTTGGGACCTGTTTCATCCATGGCGGAGGGAAAATAACGCCAATCCCTGACGCCTCTTTCTCCTACCCTCACCAGAGATGACTTATGGAAACCGAAACTGGCCGTTACACGGAATAAAATGCATGTTGTGTGTGTTGCATACTATTTACAGCTGTTGTCTGTTAGGGCTTCTCTGGGGTACCGTTGGCTGCTACAGCCAAATGGTCCCGTAAGTTTAACTCAGCGCTATGCCCGCAAAATCCTCCTAAATCACACAGAGGAGGAGAGGAAAATCGACGAGACGTGGCTCGAATGCCGCTTATATCTTCACGAGAACCCGTGGCTTCCTTCAGTCTCACCTTCAGCAGGCTCAGAGGAGCCTGCTGGGTCAGTGGTTCTCAACCTTCTGGCCCTTTCAATACAGTTCCTCATGTGGTGACCCAACCATAAAATTATTTTTGTTGCTACTTCATCACTGTCATGTTGCTACTGTGATGCATCGTCATGTAAATATCTGATAGGCAGGACAGTCTTAGGCAACCCCTGTGAAAGGGGCGTTTGACCGCCAAAGGGGTTGTGACCCACAGGTTGAGAACCGCTGTGCTAGGTGGTGGGGCGCATTACAACATAGCAGATGACCCACCTGACCCTCCAAAGGAAAGTTATGGTTGACGCCGATCTGTAAGGGCAGCCTTGAGCTTATTGACTAACGCATGGAGGGCGGGAGAGGGGCGGGCAATGGTCTAAAAAGGAGAGCGTTGAGAATTTACAGCAGCTTAAGCTATTTTTTTATTTTTTTTTTATTTCTCCTTGTCGGGCGGGGAGTTCTTCCCAGTGTCGCTCAACGGGCTGTAAATGAACCGAGTTCAAAACCCACAGAGCGAGCTGTGGAATTATAGAACTGAAAATAGGCTACTGATGGGCACTGACTCATCAGGCCGCTTTATTCTGCACAGCCCTTTTGTTGGCGTGCCAATACCGCTCGCCCCGGAAGGCAGAAAAAGGGATTGTGAGCAAACGGGAGAGCAGGAAGGGGGGAGTTGACGTTCAGTTAACGTCCACCGTGCCCTTCTCCCCCGCGCCCTACCCCCGCTATGCCTACTTAGGAAGTTCAGTTAGCAAATCACGAGTCTTATGTGAAGAACACCCAACCCAATACTCAGTCTCTTGAGAAGGGTGTGTCGCTCATCTCAGGTAGGAAATGGTGGGGCCGGGCCCTGGCTGGTGTGGCTCAGTGGATAGAGCACCGGCCTGCGGACTGAAGGATCCCAGGTTCGATTCCGATCAAGGGCACATGCCCGGGCCTAAGCCAGCAGGTGGACATCCCCCGAGGGGTACCAGACTGCAAGAGGGCACAGGCCAGGCTGAGGGGCTCCCCTCCACCCCGAGTGCACAAACTTTTGTGCACCGGGCCTCTAGTATTTTTTTTAAAAAAGCGTCAATGATTCTCTTTGCAAATTGAAGAAACTATTATGAGCCTAAGATTGAGGTGCTTCACTCTGTTGTCAAATCTCTTGAGGACGGGGCTCCGTGTCCAGCAGGCAAAAATTCCCAGTACATGTTGCACACATGACTCTTATTTCTACTGAGGAATAACAAGCATCATCTTACCCACAGACTTTGTAATTGGCAAAGCAGGAAACTGACATGTAGGGAATGGCAAGAATATGCCACCTACATCTTTCTGTTTTCCTTTTTTTATCCTCACTCGAGGATATTTTTTCCATTGGTTTTTATTTTAGTTCAGAGAGAGTGGAAGGGAGGAGGGAGAGAGAGAGAGAGAAACATTGATATGAGAGAGACACATCAATTGGTTGTCTCCCACATGGGTACCTTCTGGGGATTGAGCCTGCAATCGAGGTACGTGCCCTTAACGGGGAATCGAACCCACAACCTTTCAGTCCGCGGGCTGACGCTCTCACCACTGAGTGAAACCAGCCGGGGCCATCCTTCTGTTTTTATAACAACCACAGGAGGTCAATATGATTGTACCCATTTTACAGATGGTAACATAGCGACAGAGAAATCAAGTCATTTATCTGCGTGTCACAGCTGGTAGTGACGAAGAGAAGAATCCTTCCCAGATCGGTGACATCCACTGTGGAGAGTTCTTTTTCTGGTGGTCTTTCTAAATCTGCTTCTTAGCTTCTTCTCATGCCTCAAAGTATTTACATTTTTTTGTGTTTTTTGTTGTTTTGTTTTGTTTTGCTTTTAATACATTTTTATTGATGTCAGAGAGGAAGGGAGAGGGAGAGGGAGAGAAACATCATGATGAGAGAGAGTCATGGATCAGCTGCCTCCTGCACACCCCCTACTGGGGACTGAGCCCACAACCCGGGCATGTGCCCTGATAAGGAATGGAACCCTGACCTCCTGGTTCATAGGTCGACGCTCAACCCGAGCCATGCTGGGCAGGCAAAAATATTTACGTTTTTCATAACAGCCTTGAGCTTTGACTTACATCCTCTCTTGAGTCTCGCCAGCCCTAGAAGCAGGTGGAAAATGGATAAATGCGGGCCAGATGTGCGTTACAGACAATGGACCTAGTTTGGACGTCACGATGGTCCCGTGTAACCTCCAGGGGCCCATGGGGACGTCTTGATGGAAGTGGGAAGCGCATCGAGGTTTAGTTTCCTCTGTTTTTTCCAACAGGGCAACGTCCGTACCAGGTGATCACGGCCCGCGTCCACCCCGGAGAAACCAACGCCAGTTGGGTGATGAAGGGGGCCTTGGAGTTCCTGGTCAGCGGCGACCCTGGGGCCCGGCTCCTGAGGGAAAACTTCATCTTCAAGATCATCCCCATGCTCAACCCCGACGGGGTCGTCAACGGCAAGTACGTGGGGCACTGGCCCCACCGCCCTCGCGTGGATGTTACCGTAGTAACACATTTGTGGGTCCATCCGATGGGGGGCGTGATCGGGGGAGTCCTGGCAGGCAGACCTTCTCCTGGGCTTGGTACAAAACACTATCTGCTCCTCACTGATGCGGTCTCATCGTTTTTTATTTTTATTTATTTATTTTTAAATATATATTCATTGATTTCAGAAAGGAAGGGAGAGAGAGAGATAGACACGTCAAGGATGAGAGAGAATCATGGATCGGCTGCCTCCTGTACGCCCCCTACTGGGGATCGAGCCTGCAACCCGGGCACGTGTCCTGACCGGGAATCGAAACGAGACCTCCTGGTTCATAGGTCAACGCTCAACCACTGAGCCACACCGGCCGGGCCGTCTCAGAGCTTTTTAAATAGAAAGGTATATTGCTCCATAGGCAGTTCATGCCAAAGGGGTCCTTAGACATCATTCCGTTCCACACTTTTCTATTAAAAGGGAGAAAACCGGTGCACAGGGTAATCCAGTGACTTGCCCAGGTGCATGGTGGGTGAGTGGCGGAGTCCGGGTTCACACTGTAGTTTCTGCACGGGTCAGCCAGCGCTTTCCTTGACGCCCTTAACCTTTACTGCAGAGAAATCTTGATTCTCAGTTGCATTTGATGGCAGTTTGGATGCAGCTCTAGGAAGGGTGTCGCCTTATCTGAACGGGGTGGCTGAAGTGGTGAACAATGGCTGTGGAGTGGTTGGGAGTGAAGTGACTGAGAAACAGCTGGAGGAGAGACGAGGGTCGCGCTTCTCCTGTCAGGGCGCCACCTGCCTTCAGAGCGGGCGGCGGGGACGAGGACCCCAGTGTCTCTGAGGCCGTTGGAAGAGGGTCCACATTTTATTTTATTTTTAATATATTTTTATTGATGTCAGAGAGGAAGGGAGAGGGAGAGAGAGAGAGAGAAACATCCACGATGAGAGAGAATCGTGGATCGGCTGCCTCCTGCACGCCCCACACTGGGGATGGAGCTCACAACCCGGGCATGTGCCCTGACCGGGAATCAAACCGTGACCTCCTGGTTCCTAGGTCGACGCTCAACTGCTGGGCCACGCCGGCTGGGCTGATGGAGGTCTTTGGTTGGAAGGCTGATGTGGCCTCAGTCCCTGAGCCTCCTCCTGGCTCGGCCACATGCCTCAGGCTCCCCCATGCACAGCAGGCCGGCTTCTTCTCAGTGACAATGCCGTTCATCATCACTGCCGCTGTTAATTATGATTAAAATAACCCTATTTACATAGAGAGCATCTTTCATCACTCAGCGTCCAGGAACCGCGCAGGTCCCTCCGGTCACCCAAACCATTTTGCCCGAGAGGGACTTGGAAATCCTAGCGTTCTGTTACGGAGAGGAGAACCCACAGGGAATGGCAACATCATCACCCAAAGGCCTGAGACCCCCAGGAGTGTGTAACATCTCACAACTCAAGGGCTTAAAAGTCTCAGCTGCCTGGCTGGTGTGGCTCAGTGGTTGAGCATCGACCTCTGAATCAGGAGGTCAGGGCATATGCCCAGGTTGCAGGCTCGATCCCCAGTAGGGGGCGTACAGGAGGCAGCCGATCCATGATTCTCTGATCATTGATATGTCTCTCCCTCTCTCCCTTCCTCTCTGAAATCAATAAGTATGTGTGTGTGTGTATATAGATATAGATATAGATATAGATATATGTATGTATATATTTAAAGGAAATTTATTGGCTCTGGGAACTCATCCGGTCCTGTTGCTAAATCGTTTGCATAGTGTTAACCCATGTCTGGGGCTCGGCCGGGAGTTCTGGGAGCTCGACCCCAAGGGCTTCCTTGCTCTCCGGCCATTGCTGCCACAACCGCACACACCGAGCCTCGGGTGCGTGCCTGCTCCATTCGCCTCCCTCCAACATCGCCACTCCGCCTAAACACGACTATTTATTATTCCTAAATTTAGGGTGATTAATTCCATCAGCATAAACCTAATTTATGCCGTCATAAACAGCGACGAGGATAAATGCTGCCAAACGCTAATCCCAGCTCTTGCCAACTCACTGTGCCGGCAGTGGCCGGGCTCGCCTGCCCCCCCGCAACCCCTCCCCCCCGGCCCCGCCGTCCCCAGCCCCCCACAGACACATCCTTCCCAGAAGCATTAAATTAAAACCGATTCAATGTTGCAGGATCATTGATCAAGTGGAGGCTGAGGCTCTCGGGGGAAATGGGGGTCGTTTGGTTAAATGCTTTGTTCTCTCATTGGCCGCGCGACGTCTGGTATCTGGTCTCTCCATGCCTTCCCCTCCAGGAGGAAGAAATGGGCTGCAGGCGGGAGGAGAGGGAGACGGGTGGCTATTCTTTCTCAGTTCCCCCATCGACATCTCTTTAAAAAATAGTTTTATTGATTTCAGAGAGGAAGGGAGAGGGAGAGAGAGAGAGACATCCATGATGAGAGAGGATCACGGATCAGCTGCCTCCTGCACGCCCCCTACTGGGGGATGGAGCCCGCAACATGGGCATGTGCCCTGACCGGGAATCAAACCGTGACCTCCTGGTTCGTAGGATGATGCTCAACCATTGAGCCACACCGGCCAGGCTAGACATCTCTCTTTTCAGTGTCCTCACTCCTAACACTTCCTTTCAGTAGACCCTGACATGTCCTTCTAGACGTGTTTTTTTGTGTTCTCTTTTTGTTTCTGTTGTTGTTATTGGCTCTCCATTTGTGACACAGAGAGAGAGAGCCCTGCTCGCAGCTATTGGTGCCGTAACAAGGCCTGGCTGCCTTTCTCAGGACGCCCTGTTCCCTGCTCTGTCCAGCCCTTTTGTTTTCCACCCCAGGATCTCGCGCCAGGCGAGCAGAAGATCCGAGCTTCGGTCCGAATGAGCCTCTTTCTGGCCGTGCGGCTTTGGACAAGGGACTCACCCTCTCCACTTCTGGCTTTTTTTTGTATATATTTTTTTTGCAACATATGAAGGGGCTGGTGAGCCCTAACCACTGCCCCTGTGCCGATTAGTCTCCCAACCCAGTACTCTTGTACTTTGAAACTGCTCCACAGTGTGAGCAAGTCTAAAAGTAGGGGTTCCTCGCATTGCTTTCTGGGGGAATTCAGTGATTCTTTGTGCAAGCCATGCAGGCCTGACCGTCTCCTTCCTGCTTCTGCTTCTCAGTTTCGCAAAGCAATCCAGGGTAAGGTATGGCAGCAGGATAGAAATTCTACACAGGGAGGGACACACTCGAAGGTCAGGAAGGCTCCTTTATATATAGGATTATATTTGGTATATCCTATATAATAAAAGCCTAATATGCTAAGTGTCCGGTCGTCTGATCGGCCATTTAACCAATCAATGCGTACTATGCTAATGATACGCTAAGGCTGCTGAGCCGCTCGCTATGACATGCACTGACCACCAGGGGGCAGACACTCCAACTGGTAGGTTAGCATGCTGCTGGGGTATGGCTGATGGGGACGAATGAGACGGGCTGGACACGCCCTGGAGCCCTCCCATGGTCCCTCCCCGGCTGGCCAACCTCCCTCATCCCTCCCTGACCGCGATCATGCACCAGTGGGGTCCCTTGGCCTGGCCTGCGCCCTCTCACAATCCGGGCAGAGGACCCCCCACACCCATACCCCGAGTGCATGAATTTCGTGCACCGGGCCTCTAGTATTATCATATAACTAAAATAGAGCTTACCTTACATACCACAGGAGAGTACTTCTATCTATACCGATCTTACTAAAGCTTTGGTTGCCCTCGGGACTGTGATTTAAAAATTATGGAGTGGGTATAGGATTGAAAAGATTATAGAAAATGTATAGCGGGAGAGAAAACTTGGAACTGCAGGAGGTCAGCTGATGCCTTTGTCCCTCCTCACTCACGTGTACTGTTTAAAAGGATTTCATCGTCCCATTGGAATGAACAGAAACCTCGCTTCACAGCTTTTAGAAGCCAGCCTCTAACCAGCTTCAGGGTGTCTCCAAGGGCATTTCGGGGACTGGGGCGGGGGGCGGGGCGAGAGTCTGTAATGAGCAGTCCCTGTGGTTGGTAGAGTCTGTCTTCCCAGCCTAGGGACTGCCTCCCTGGTGAGCCGGCCTGCATCACCCACAGAGCTGGGGTTCTTTGGAGAGTGCGCCCCTCCAGAAACCAGAAGGAATTACGCCTCCAGGCTGGGCCCTGAGGAATTGCCTGGGACTCTTATGTTCTCTATTTCTGGACTCTCTGCTCAGCAGGGCCAGAGTTTAGAAAGAGGAAAATCAAAGAAAAGCTCCGTAGACACCTGGGCGATGTGGATCCACCTTCCCCATCCCGACTTCCAGGCCGCCTTTTCCTTACGTATTTATCTCTCGGAGTCATCGAGCTCTTTTGAGTTATTAGCCGTATTCCCTCCCTGCCCTGCTTCCTGCTTGCTCCTATACATCTTCACTCCGCAGGATACACTTTCTCTTCTATTTACAGCTTCTCCCTGCTCCCCACCCCTCCCCGTGGCCCAATAACGGCCAAGGAGATAAATAAGAAACATAACTCTTTTGGGCTATTATTATTATTTTTTTGTTTGTTTCTTCCTCGGCACAGCAACATATATAACAACAAGCAAACAAATCTTATTACTGAAGTAATCACAATAAATAAAAAAAAAACTGAGAATGGAGCTTAAGGAAGGGGGTACGTCAGGGGAGTGATTGCAAGAGGATTTTTAAAATTTAATTTACCGGCGGCAGCCGCGCTGCTCTGCGGATGCCTCGCTGAGGAGATGGTGTCTAATTAGAGAGGGCTGTTATGGCTCTTTGAGCACACCCACCCCTAGGCTGCCTTATGCTTTGGGTCTTTAAAGGGGAAATTTGGCCCACGGAATCTCTTGAGAAATTTCCCTGTCAGCAGCCCTGATGCCGGGAACAGCAGCCCTGAGCACGCTGCGTCGTGCCATCATCAGACTCGGGAACTGCAAAGAAGGACTTGGTATCCTTTCTTCTGACGGCAGATAATCTCCCCCTGAACCACAGAGCAGATGGGGGGTCACCCCGTCACTTGTGAGCCTCCACGGACAGGTCACAGCACCGTCCTTGGGAAAACAGGCTGGGAGCCACCGAGTCTTAGCGTTGGAGCGTTTTTCCCTTTCGCCGTCTAATTCTGTCTGATGTCGGTTTATATCCATTTGCTCTCGCGGGGTCTCTGATGGGAGTGGGGAACAGTTGGCTTTCTTTATTAATGACTAGTAGCCCTGCGCACGAATCCCTGCGCAAGTAGCTCGCTGCTGCTTACCTCCGCTGGCAGCTCTCCCCAGCTCATGTGGCTCTCCACCCACTGCCCCGCCCTCCTGTAGCTCTCCACCACTTGTCGATTGGTCATGATGTTACGGTGTAAGGGATAATTAGCATATTCCTCTCATTATATAGGATGACTGTTATTTTCTTTATCAGATAGCCGTCTTACCAAGTCCTTTTGCTATTCGAGTCACTTCTCTGAGTTAAATCATGTGTGGTCTGTGTCTAGTCCCATCGTGCGGTATTTTTTTTTTTAGATGTTTTAAATTTTCAAAATATATTTTTATTGATCTCAGAGCAGAAAGGAGAGGGAGAAAGAGAGAAACATCAATGATGAAAGAGACTCATCAATTGGCTGTCTCCTGCACGCCCCACTCTGGGGATCGAGCCCACAACCCCGGTCATGTGCCCTTGACCTGGAATAGAATTGTGACCTCCTGGTTCATAGGTTGACGCTCAACCACTGAGCTATACCGGCTGGGGGCTGGGGGGAGGGTGTCACATTGTTTTGATGCATAAGCCCAGATAATCCTAACATATGATGTCAGGAGATTTGATGCTGGCTAAGCTAAGGTCCTTTCTTTTTTTTAAAAAAAAGTATTTTATTGATTTTTTTTACAGAGAGAAAGGGAGAGGGATAGAGAGTTAGAAACATCGATGAGAGAGAAACATCTATCAGCTGCCTCCTGTATACACCCTACTGGGGATGTGCCCGCAACCAAGGTACATGCCCTTGACCGGAATCGAACCTGGGACCCTTGAGTCAGCAGGCCGACGCTCTATCCACTGAGCCAAACCGGTTCGGACTAAGGTCCTTTTCTAAGTGCTGTGTAACTGTCCGAAGGCCGGGCTGTACTCCTCAATGTCAGGGCGAAGGATTCGGATGTCCCTGCGTCCTGATGCGGCTGGGCCTCCTTCCAGGAGCCGGCAGCTCATTAACGCCCCTCATTTGTAGCTGTAATTCTGGAGATGGGGACAGCAGGACTCTCTTCAACTGTAATCAAGGCCATTGAAATCCATCTGATCTAATGTGGAGATGGCTTTTTTTTTTCTTTTTCGGAAAATGTAATTCAACAGCGAGCCATTAATCTGGCCATCCTGACACTGAGTTATTGGAATGTTCTAACTCAGTGGATTTGGCCACCGCCGGGCTGGGCGTCTGAAGCGCGCCACGTGATAAATATCCGCTGGAAAACAACTCTATTTTCCGAGGGCAGATCATTGAAATGCATTGCATGGCATTAAATAGATTATGTATCCGGGGGAGGGTGCTCAGAGTGACTTGGTTCAAGGCAGTATTTCATGGCGCAGATGAAGACAGGAGTGTGGAGAGTGGGTGCCACTTGTCCATGGCGTTGCCCGGCTCCCAGCAGAGAGGAGGGGATGAGATGATTGGCTCTCCCAGCTGCTGGGTGCACGTTCTCTTGGACCAACCTTTCCTCCCTCCTGGATGAGCCCACAGAGGAAGGCCGTGGGCGCTATAGGCTAATGCATTTCTGCGACTTGGCTGTGGGGCCGTGGGATCTGGGGGGAACTCAGCGTTTAGTCCAGCTTCCTGTCCTGAACTCGATGTTTCTCGAGGGCATCCCAGCCATTGTAGCCAAACGGCCGTGGCTTTAGATCGGGATTGGGGAACCTTTTTTCTGCCAAGGGCCATTGAAGAGATATATATTTTAAACATATTTTTATTGATTTCAGAGAGGAAGGGAGAGGCAGAGAGAGAGAGAGAGAGAGAGAGAGAGAGAGAGGCCAATGATGAGAGAGAATCATTGATCGGCTGCCTCCTGCACATCCCCCACTGGGAATCGAGCCAGCAACCTGGGCATGTGACCTGATCGGGAATTGAACCGCAACCTCCTGCAATCACTCAGCCACGCTGGCTGGCCCATGGGATATTTATAACATCATTCATGGGCCATGCAACATTATCAGCTTAAAATACGTATAGTATAGTCTGCTCTATTTGCTCAGACATTTAATTAACTCACCCATCTAATGCCTGGGCAGGGGCGGAGCCTGTAACCAAGTATGTGCCCTTGACCGGAATTGAACCCAGGACCCTTTGGTCCACAGACCAACGCTCTATCCACTGAGCAGCACAAGCCAGGGCAGAAATATTTCACACGGGAAGAGGAAAAAGAGGACCAGCTCACGGAGTGAACCGATAAAAAAAGGCTTCATTTTATAAGGGCGATGACAAATGCACAAGACCTTTGTGTAATGTCCCTGAGCACGAAACAGACGTTGCCCAGGGATGGATATGAGTGCCTTTCATACGATATTTTGGTACGTACAAGGTGTCATTAATTAGGCAATATTTCTAGGAGTGCAAAGCGAGGACATCTCTAGAGTCCTAAGTGACATTTTCGGCTTTACGCCGCCATTTAGTGTCTTTTTATGTTGTTTTATTTCTCTCCGTCTGAATTAAGTATGCCTAAAAAATGCTCTGCAAATTTTGTGCATGGCCTTTTAATAAAAACATATATATATGATTTCAGAGAGGAAGGGAGAGGAAGAGAAAGATAGAAACATCAATGATGAGAGAGAATCATGGATCGGCTGCCTCCTGCTCGCCCCCTACTGGGGATCGAGCCCGCAATCCAGGCATGTGCCCTGACAGGGAATCGAACCAGTGACCTCCTGATTCCTAGGTCCACACTCAACCGCTGAGCCACGCTGGTTGGGCTATGCATGGTTTTAAAAACACACCTACTAGCATTTCACAAGAGTGACCATCTATATGATGTTGACAGTTTCTACCAGTTTCCATGGTACGATCCCAGCTTCTACTTGGCTTCCCAGAGCCATTATTCAGTAGCAGACACCTTTGTTGTGAAAAGTGTGAGTGATACCGTATGTGGCCCCCTAAATGGAATGGGCGGGTAGATGGATGGATTGAAGGATAGGTGGATGGATCGATGGGTGGATGGATGGGTAGGTGGATGGATGGATGGATGCATGGATGGATGATGGATGGATAGATGAATGATGGGTAGATGGGTGGGTGGATGGATGGATGAATAGATGGATGATGGATGGATAGATGGATAGATGGATGAATAGATAATAAAAGGATAGGTAGATACATAGATTACCAGTGGTTCTCAACCTTCTGGCCCTTTAAATACAGTTCCTCATGTGGTGACCCAACCATAACATTATTGTCGTGGCTACTTCATCACTGTCATGTTGCTACTGTGATAAATCGTCATGTAAATATCTGATATGCAGGATGGTCTTAGGCGACCCCTGTGAAAGGGTCGTTCGACCGACCGCCACAGGGGTCGCGACCCCCAGGTTGAGAACCGCTGGATTAGACGTTAACTTTGGCATTGGCAGTGTCTGCAACTGACCGACTTGCTTCCTGGCTGTGGCTTCACCCTCATAATCGAAACCCAGGCTCCCAAACTCTTCTCGGACCCCAATGTGCCGCGCACCATCATCGCAGTCGGCAAGGCCTACAGACAAAGACCTTCTCGCTCCTCCTCTCTTCTCCTTGACCTTGTCCAGAAACGTCAACGCACAAAAGAGGAGGAATCCTAAAATCCTCCAGGGAGCCCTGAGTTCTGTTTTGGAGAAGATGAAACTGGGATTCGGGGAAGGGTGTTGCTTGGAGCCAACCAATGGCTTCCTCAGAGGTCTTAAATAAGCTCATTGCAAGGGAGGGACCTGAGACGGAGCCAACAGGGAGGTAGAATTTTATGCAAATCCACGGAAAACTCCGGACACCCGGAACGTTGATCACGGAGAGCGTTGGGTAGGAAGCCGATAAAAGGAAGAGGAGGACAAAGGAGACTCCTGGCATTCTTGGGAGCCGGCGACAGGCTCTTGGCCCGGGGAGCCGTGTCTGTCCCAGCACAGTTAGGAGCCCAGAATACGGAGAAATATGTGAGAGAGGAATTGTCCAGGGAACGTCGGAAGCCAAGCAAATCAACATTCTCTGCGTCCCTGCTCATCTGTTTTCTGTACACACCAAAATTCTTTAACCGCTGCAGTTAGAAATCATCTGTGTCTTACTGTCCTGTTCAGAGATATGATCCGGTAGTAGATATACCTTATGTTTTATTTTTTATTGGTTTCAGAGGGGAAGGGAGAAGGAGAGAGAGAAATAGAAACATCAGTGATGAGAGGGAATCATTGATGGGCTGCCGTCTGCACGCCCCACACTGGGGATGGAGCCCGCAACCTGGGCATGTGCCCTGACCGGGAATCAAACCGTGACCTCCTGGTTCATAGGTCGATGCTTAACCACTGAGCCACGCTGGCCGGGCAAAGGCCCTTTTCTAAAAGCAAAGGGCTGCATGAAGTCCTTTCTTGCCTTGAGATGAAATAATCTGGGCCCATTTGGGGACTCATGTTCTCAGCTCTCACTGAAATAAAATAAAATGATTGAGCCCGGCCGGTGTGGCTCAGTGGTTGAGCATCGACCTATGAACCAGGAGGTCACGGTTTGATTCCTGGTCAGGGGACCTGCTCAGGTTGGGGGCTCGATCCCCAGAGTGGGATGTGCAGGAGGCAGCCTGTCAACGATTCTCTCTCTCTCTCTCTCTCTCTCTCTCTCTCTCTCTCTCTCTTCCTCTCTGCCTCTCCTTTCCTCTCTGAAATCAATAGAAACATATTTAAAAAAAAATAAAAATATAAAACCCCACCTTTGCAACACAGCTGTGACGAATAGGAGAGAATCAGAAAGCGGTGATTTTTCTTTGAAAGTAGGAGTTTTTTAAAAACGCGTTGAGCATAATAGAGTGTCAGCCGCACTATCACCCTGGAAATTATAGCCCTGGCCCAGCGGACTGGCCGCGTAAATCTGACAGCTAGGACCACAGCCACGCGTTGAGCAAACGCTGCGGGGATCATCACTTCAATTCATCTCCCAGGAATCGACAGAAAAGGTCTCTTGTCCCGGGTACTCGGGGCCCTATCATTTCCGGCTCCGTTCTCCCCGTCGTGGGTAACGACAACCTTGAACCGTGTCTCTCTCTGTCACCGTCTTCCAGGCAGATGAAATCCTCGCCGCACACGCCGTTTTGTGTAATCAGACATCCCTAGCGTTGCCTGGGCGCGTGGCTGCGTGTTAACGCCAAGACGTGCAGACCCACACACGGCAGGGAAACAGAGACAAATCCAAGGGGCAGCACACAGCACCGATATGTGGAATCGGATGCATATTCTTCACCAGACGCCCACGGTGGCCTGGCATGCCGGCCGTGCCCTGGCCTTCCATAGCCCAGGTTGAGGCCGCTCTTCTGGGAGATCGAGACAATGAAATCCATCTGTTTGAACCTCTTGGAAATAGTGTTTGCTTTGACTTCTCCAGTCTTTGAATTTCCAAGATGCCAGGGCTGACACCAAGTCCCGTATGCTCCCCAACATCAAGACACTGCAAACCACCCTGACCGGTGTGGCTCAGTGGATAGAGCATCGGCCTGTGGACTGAAGGGTCCCAGGTTCGATTCCGGTCAAGGGCATGTACCTTGGTTGTGGGCACATCCCCAGTCGGAGGTGTGCAGGAGGCACCTGATCGATGTTTCTCTCTCATCATTGATGTTTCTCTCTCACTGATGTTTCTAACTCTGTATCCCTCTCCCTTCCTCTCTGTAAAAAATCAATAAAATATTTTTTTAAAAAAAGACACCGCAAAGCAAAGCATCATCTCCATGCTGTTGTCCGTGAGGAGGGTACATTCAAGATGCAAGTCATTATTTGAGTTGTGATATGGAGGATTTTCTGAACACGGGGTTTGCTCAGCACCCCAAGGCAGGACTCGGTGATAGAAGGAATATATATATATATTTTTGCCAAAAGCTGTTTTAAGTCTTAGTGAAGCAGAGATGTAATGTGTCCTAAAATCTCTACAGTCCAGCGTAAGAGACAGTCCCAGAGAGCTCATCCATGTTTTTTTAAAAAATATGTATTTTTTATTGATTTCAGAGAGGAAGGGAGAGGGAGAGGGCGTGCAGGAGGCAGCTGATGGATGATTCTCTCTCATCATTGATGTTTCTATCTCTCTCTCCCTCTCCCTTCCTCTCTGAAATCAGTAAAAATATATTTTTTAAGAAAAGACCTGTCTGCATGCTCAACCTATCTTTTAATTTTTTTTAAATTTATTTTTAAAATATCTTTATTGTTGAGCCCTAGCCGGTTTGGCTCAGTGGATGGATCATTGGTCTGCGGACCAAAGCGTCCCAGGTTCAATTCCAGTCAAAGGCACGTACCCTGGTTGCAGGCTCCTCCCTGGCCCAGGCCCTGGTCGGGGCTCGTGCAGGAGGCAACCAATCGATGTGTCTCTCTCACATCGATGTTTCTCTCTGTCCCTCCCTCTCTCTTCCACTCTCCCTAAGAAATCAATGGGAAAATACCTTTTGGTAAGGATTAACAAAAAAACCAAAAATCTTTATTATTGAAAAGATTACATATGTCCCCTATTTCCCCCCATTTTTCAGCCCTCCCCCGCCCCCCACCTCAGGTCCTCACCACCCTATTGTCTGCATCCCTGGGTTATACATCTATGCCAGCGGTTCTCAACCTGTGGGTCGCGACCCCTTTGGGGGTCGAACGACCCTTTCACAGGGGTCGCCTAAGGCCATCGGAAAACACACATATAATTACATATTGTGATTCATCACTATGCTTTCATTATGTTCAATTTGTAACAATGAAATTGGGGGTCACCACAACATGAGGAACCGTATTAAAGGGTCTCGACTTTAGGAAGGTTGAGAGCCACTCCTCTACGCGTACAAGGTTTTTGGCTGATCTCTTCCCACTCACCCACCCACCTCCCCCTGCCTTCCCCTCTGGGATTCCAGCCTGCTCCGTGCTTCTGTGCCTCCGGATCTATTTTGTTCATCAAGCCATCATTTTATTGTTGGCGCAACTCTCGGATCATTAGCTTACCTCGCCATTTCAGCATTTAAACAGAGTGGAATGGAGGTAGTGACTTGACCAAATTAACCTTTCCTGAGGACTGTACTAATCACCTGGGTTAATCACCACCCGGCAACCGGCAGCCGTTCACCTAAGCAGGGTTTTATGAGTCGTATTTCCTTTGACCTTTTATTCTAAGTGCCCAGTGAGCCGACGGCATGCATCTAACAAGTGAAAAAAAGTCCCCTTGCTTTACGCCGAATTCGATGATATCCAACCTTGCTCTTCTGCTGGAGAGTATGCTGTTTAGATCAAGAAATTGATGAGGTGAGGAGAGGAGATGCCGAGAGACACATACCCAAAATGCAGCGGGAGCCCGGGAAAGGCCCCACAATGCCATTTGCTTTTGGATTTAATTGAACGGGTGCTAATTTATTTACTTATTATATTGATGGGAGGCACCCATTGCCGATTAGCCCCTGGATACATTTTAAAAAGGATCGTAAAAGGAGACGCCGCTTGTCAGGATGGCTCATTAACATTCAAATCGACTAACTAACATTTAAGCGCGAAGAATAAAATCGGTCATGGGCCAGGCAACATTTTCATCAAATGTTCTTAAATAGGATCCATTAGTGGGTCCCCCGCTCCACCACCATTCCACCCGCTGCCAAAGTCGCTGGCACCGGAGAAAGTCAGAATGGATCAGGGGAAGGAGCTATATTGTTTCCGCGGCGACAATTAATACCCGATGTGTTACTGGGCTCCTATGAGGTGTAAGCAGTGCTCGATTCAGTGGGCGTGGCTTCCTTCAGCTATAATTGATACAGAGGAACCAAACCCATTACATCAGGGGTTTATATGTGCTATTGTTTTGGATTTGTTTTGCTCACACAGCTCCGACAATTACTGAAGCGTATAAATTAAAATATATGTCCAATAGTAAATTTAAAAAAAACTAGAGGCCCAGTGCACAAAATTCAGACACTGGGGTAGGGGCTCCCTCAGCCCAGATTGCGAGAGGGCGCCGGCCAGGCCCGAGGGACTCCACTGGTGCACGATCGGGGCTGGGGAGGGACAAGGAGTTTGACCAGCCAGGGAGGGGCCAAGGAAGGGCTCCAGGGTGTGTCTGGCCTGCCTGGCTCAGTCCCAATTGGCGGGACCCTAGCAGCAAGCTAACCTACCGGCCAGAGCGTCTGCCCCCTGGTGGTCAGTGCACGTCATAGTGACTGGTCGACCAGTCCACTGTCTTCCTCCTGGTGGTCGGTGCACATCATAGCAAGCGGTTGAGCAGCCTTAGCATATCATTAGCATATTACGCTTTGATTGGTTGAACGGACGACCGGCCACTTGGCATATTAGGCTTTTATTATATAGGATTCTTTTCCTTTATTGATTTTTATAGAGAGGGGAGGGGAGATGGGGAGATAGTATAGGTCAACAATGAAAGGGAATCATTTATCGGCAGCCTCCTGCACACCCCCCACTGGGGTTCAAGCCTGAAACCCAGGCATGATGAGAGAGAATCCACTGGGAATTGAACTGTGACCTCCTGGTTCATAGGTCGATGCTCAACCACTGAGCCACACCGGCTGAGCCAAAGTTAATTATTTCTAATGAATCAACCCAGGAAGGAATGTATGAATAGTTTCCAGAGAGAGTACCTGAGTTCCTCCTGCTTCTGGGGAATAAAGAATAAAGAATCACCAAAGTTAGGACTTCTCATTTTTCTAAAACTTTATGACTCTGCCAAGAGAAAACAAGCCTGCTTTGATAAATCTTGAAATAGCAGAGGGGTCTTAACAAGTTTGTTTTATTATGTATGTGCTATTTTTTTTTTTTTTGCATCAAATGACTTCAAACTGAATAGTGATTTTCTATCAAAACCGCCCTGAAGCCCAGCCCAGCATGTCTCAGTGGTTGAGCATTGACCTATGAACCAGGAGGTCATGGTTCGATTCCCGGTCAGGGCACATGCCCGGGTTGCGGGCTGGATCCCCCCTGTGGGGTGTGCAGGAGGCAGCCGATCCATGATTCTCTTTCATCATGGATGCTTCTATCTTTCTCTCCCTTCCTCTCTGAAATCAATAAAAATAGACTTTTAAAAACCTTTCTGAAATGAGCCTTTCCCCACTTACTCTCCGCAGAGCGGGGAAGGGAAGGGATGACAGTGTCCCATTGTTTTATTAATTAGCCCAACTGGAGGACACTGAGTGTGGGTATTAGCCTACGTTCCGAGAGGGTAAATGAGAAACATTGATCATGACGATTGCGGCCACGTATGGAATGCTAAGGATCTTGGTGCCTTGACCTCCGCTATAAAACAGCTGAGTCGTGAGAAAAAATGTGAGCTAATCGAGGCGAACCGTCTTCCAAAGGATCTGGTACAAAACGCTCCGAATAGCCAAGCTCTGACTTGCATCTCATCTCCCAGGATTCCCCCGTCACACGAGTCCAGCAGATTGCAAACTCCCTGGCTCAGGAACGTGCTGTGTCCTTTCTCTGCCTTTTGATACCGTTCACTTAATCAAGAATGACCTTCTCATGCCTCCCTCCGCCGCCGCTCCCCTAAACCATCCGTGGTTACCCGATTTAGCAAGTAAAAATACGGAGCACCCGGTTAAACGTGAGTTTCAGATAAACAGCAGATAGTTTTCAAAAGTATGTCCCATTCGCTCGGCCAGTGTGGCTCAGTGGTTGAGCGTCGACCCAGGAACCAGGAGGTCAGGATTCGATTCCTGGTCAGGGCACATGCCCGGGTTGCAGGCTCGATCCCCAGTAGGGGGGGCGTACAGGAGGCAGCCGATCCATGATTCTCTCTCATCATGGATGTTTCTCTCCCTCTCCCTGACTTTCTGAAATCAATTAAATATCTATATAAAGAATAGTTGGAAATTTAAAAAATCAAGTATGTGGCCCTGGCCGGCTAGCTCGGTTGGCTAGAGTGTTGTTCCAATACACCAAGGTTGCGGGTTCGACCTCCCGTCAGAGCACACACAGGAAGCAACCATCGCATGCATAAGTAAGTGGAACAATAGATCCATGTCTCTCTCTCTCTTTCTCTAAAATCAGTCAATAAAATATATTTTTTTAAAGAGTAGTTGGAAATTAAAAACATAAAGTATGTTATTTACCAATATTTAAATGTTGGAACTAATTATGTATTTTAAGAATTATCCATGGGTCACAAATGTGAAAACTCTGGCCACAATATAATTCCAGTTCTTCCCTTATACACTTTCCCTGGGAGCCCTCACTAGAGTGGCATCTTTTGAGCCGAACTCTGTGGGTGGCCCCATTCTGATGGCTCGGTATTTACCACCCTTAAGGCAGATTTTGATTCTTTCTGAGAAGACTGTAAACTCCGAGAATCATCTTCGATTCTTCAGGGCTTAGTATCTACCAAGTTATCCGTGGAAAGAATGAATGAATGGGTGAATATGTAAGTGAATAAATACATTTCAGTTTAGTCAGATTTTATTACCCTTACCTATATGTCTGAATCAGGGTTAAAAAAAAAAAAGAAAAAGAAAAAAAAAGCAATGCTGAGAAAAGTAAAGATGTCTATAGCTTTTAAAGCCAGGAGCAGGCAGCGATAAGTAGATACTGTTAAGATATATCTCTACCTCCTACATATCTTCTGCGGGCACCATGACATGAGTGAAGTCCTTCTCTCTACAGCATGGCGGAGTGGTTGTATAAACAGGAGCATACTCCCATTACTTAGGGAGGATGCTTATGCGAATGCACACAGCCCAGTTGAGAACAGCCAATAAGATAGGGAAGGGGCCTCTGGCAGGTGCCCTATCCAGCTTTCTCTCTCGCGCGTTTCAGCAGTTAATCCTGCTCTGGGAAGGAATTAATTTTTAGTTCCTCGATATTAATAAAAACATTAAGGACTGGCATAATAAAATTTTATTGACTAATTTTCCGCCATCATTTGCCTGTGATTCCTCTGCCGCCGTACTATATATTTTTATGGGATGGAAACACTGTTTTGCAGGCTGCATAATAATGACTGTAAAAGAGCAAATAATGTTTGGGAAACCATTCCTTGGGATTGGAGGCATTTCGGGTTAGGAAATTTAATGCTCTTTTCAGAAGGGGAGGCATAGAGTGATTTAAAACAAAATTAGAAGGGGCCCTGGCTAGTGTGGCTCAGTGGATAGAGCGTCAGCCTGTGGGCCTGAGGGTCCTGGGTTCGATTCCGGTCAAGGGCATGTACCTCGGTTGCAGGCTCCTCCCCGACCCAGGCCCTGGCCAGGGCACGTGCAAGAGGAAACCAATCAATGTGTGTCTCTCACATCGATGTTTCTTTTTGTCTTTCTCTCTCTTCTACTCTCTCTGAAATCAATGGCAAAAAAAATCCTATATAATAAAAGCCTAATATGGAAATTGTTCCCTCGACCGGGAGTTCATCTGGGAGTTTGACCAGGAGTTCGACCGGGGGTGGGGCCGGCCGGCTAACCGCCCGAGGCCTCTCCCCCCAGCCCGCCCTGCCCCTGCCCGGCTGGTCGTGGCGGCAGGCAGCCAGGGGAAGGGAGGCCCCAGTTGGCAGCTGGCAGCCACTAGGGACTATACCCGTGCACACTTTCGTGCACTGGGCCTCTAGTAATAACAATAAAATAAATATCACTAGCATTTATTGAGCGTCAACTATGGGGCCGGCAATATGCCAGATAATTTCATTAATTAAAAAAACAAAAAGGGAATTGTCCAACAGGATCCGGGGGGGTGGGGAGGGATGCTAAAAAGCACGAGATACACTCATGATGGGTCGGATATGATTTGGTCGTACTGAAAAGTGGCTATCTTTGTAAACGCCTTCTTTTAAAACCAGAAGAACCATCTACACCAGGAAACTGAGATGCCCCACATTGAACATGTAAGATATTCCTTATCCAGCCCTGGCCGGTGTGGCTCAGTGGATAGAGCGTCGGCCTGCGGTCGGGAGGGCCCCGGGTTCGATTCCCAGTCAGGGCACATGCCCGGGTTGCGGGCTCGATCCCCAGTAGGGGGCGTGCAGGAGGCAGCCGATCCATGATTTTCTCTGATCGTTGATGTTTCTCTCTCTCTCCCTTTCCCTTCCTCTCTGAAATAAAATATATATGTATATATAAATTTATTTTTTTAAAGAAAGATAGTCCTTATCCAGTGGGATGGGGGTGAGGAACGAGGACACGTTTCCTTTGCCTGTGCGAGCCCCGACGTGAGCAAGTCTGTGACTGTCCGAGAGTGTTGTTATTCCCGTGGGCCTCAACCTCGCTGCTTCCCACGGGAGCAGGCGTGGGTTGACTCCAAAGCCTGGGGGTGTGGGTGGGGGTCGAGGACCTTCACATGGGAGGCCCTGGGTTGAAGCTCATTGCTCTGGGCGCCCTGACCCCCTGTGAGGGGACAGACGGACGGGGGTCTGGACGGACTGAGATCCGCGTAACGCGCGTGAACGGGCCGCAGCCCTCGGCACTGACACAGGTGTGACTGGCGGCCCTGGACACGCCTCTGGGAGGAAGGGGTTCTCGCAGGAAAGACCTCAAACCCCTTTTGGGTCAGTCGGGCCCGGCGGGAGCCGCCCTCGGCCGGGCTTGGGCAGAGAAACCGGGGCTGATGCCATGAGCTTCTCCCTCTCCCTCCGGGGATGCTCCAAGCCCATGGGCATTTCTGGGTTTTCCCCGCTGCCCGCGCCCCACTGTCAGGCGTGGTGGATGCTGGCCTGCCAGGGAGAACCAGCGAGTGCCTGCCAGGGAGTGTGGCAATACAGTGCCGCCCGCCTCTCCTGCCACCACGCCGGCCCCGCCTCCTCTCTGTCTCCCGACCTGGAGCACCGTTCCCTGGCCCATCGCCCCCTCCGCCTGGCCCCCAACGAGTTCATTCCTTCATTTACCAGTTGAGACAAACCAATAAGGCGGAAAGGAAGGGAGCCTGCCCCCCACCCCAGCCCCTCCGCCCATCCGGGACGCGGGCACCACCGCCCGCTGCCTGGGCCCCGTTCTCCTCGATGCGCTGGGCTTGTGCACAGGCCGACAGTGACAGATGGGACGGCCCCCGTTGGCGGGATCTGGCCGCGGTGTGACAGATGAACAGCCTGTCCATGAGTATGTGTTATCCATCACGCCCGCCTCCTCAGAACACTAGGCGCCAAGGGACAGGGTGACGGAGAGAGAGAGGCCCAGGACTGGTGGGTCTGAGAGGTGGGGGATGAAGAGGGAGCCGGACCTGCGAGAAGGCAGGAGAATGACCTGCTAATCTCAGGGTGGGCAACGGGATGCAGGGCCCGTGGCCCAGTGGTTGAGCGTTGACCTAGGAACCAGGAGGTCGAGGTTCAAGTCCCCATCAGGGCACAGGCCCGGGTTTCAGGCTCGATCCCCAGTGTAGGGCGTGCAGGAGGCAGCCGGTCCATGATTCTCTCTCCTCAATGTTTCTACCTCTTTCCCCCTCTCCCTTCCTGTATGACATCAAGAAAAAATATAGTTAAAAAAATAAACGTTAATCCAGTGAATTCTAAACATCAGTAGAGTGAACATATGGAGTGCGACTTACACTTCAGGTTTCTCCTTCCTCAGCCCCCAGTGCTCTCTGTGTCTTTATCCGTTCATCGCAGCCATTTTTCCACCGTGCAGACATTAGGTGAGATAGCCCGGCCTTACACCCTCCAGGCCCCTGGGAGCCCGTGAATGCTAAGACCTGGAATTCTGCCCTGGCTGGTTTGGCTCAGGGGATAGAGCGTCAGCCTATGGACTGAAGGGTCCCAGGTTCGATTCTAGCCAAGGGCACATGCCTGGGTTGTGGGCTCAGTCCCCAGTGGGTGGTGTGCAGGAGGCAGCCGATCTATGATTCTCTCTCATCATTGATGTTTTGATCTCTCTCTCCCTCTCCCTTCCTCTCTGAAATCAATAAAAATATTTTTTAAGAAAAGACCTAGAATTCCCTTTTCCTCTGGGGGCAGGGCAGCGGGTGGACACACACAGCATGGATTTGCCCCGTTTGCTTGTTCTGGGCAGGGAAAGCCTGGGGCGCTGGGCTGGGTGGGGGGGGGGAGTGTGCAGGTGTGAACACCTGCAGATGCAGCTGACGCCGTGGGAATCGGGGGAGAGACAGCAAGGAACGAGACGCATCAATTGCGCTTCTCGATGGGGCTTGACTGACTTGAAATTTATGTCCAACAACGTCAGGGACATCCGCCGGGCTGTTCGACCCGAAAGGAGTTGGGTTTTAAATCACTCAGAACCCAAACGGCCCGGCCTGACCCTGGCTTGCCGACGTTAGGAAACCCTGGTCTGCATCCCTTCCACAGAAGTAGAGGATCCAAAATGAGCATCAGCCGAACCCTTGATGCCTGAGCAGGTCGATAGAGTCCCTGCCCCAGCCCAGCTCTGTGTAAGGACCTGCAGGGGAATATCAGGAGCTCTGACATCCATTTCTTTTTCTTTTTTTTTAAAATAGTTTTCCTAGAGGTCCAGTGGACGAAATTCGTGCACTCAGGGGGGTTCCTCAGCCCAGCCTGGGCCCCTTTGCAGTCCAGGGGCCCTCGGGGGCTGTCCAACTGCCACTGAAGTGGGAGAGACTCCAGCCACCTTCCCTGCACTCACCAGCCGTGAGCCCGACTTCTGGTTGAGTGGCGCTCCCCGTGTGGGAGCCCACTGACCACCAGGGGGCAGCTCCTGCATTGAGCATCTGCCCCCTGGTGGTCAGTGCGCATCATAGCGACCGGTCGTTACACCATTCAGTCTATTTGCATAATAGCCTTTTATTATATAGGATTGATTTCAGAGAGGAAGGGAGAGGGAGGGAGAGGGCCCTAGAAACATCAATGATGAGAGAGAATCATGGATCGGCTGCCTCCTGCACGCCCCCCACTGGGGATGGAGCCTGCAACCCAGGCACGTGCCCTGATGGGGAATCGAACCCTGACCTCCTGGTTCCTAGGTCGACGCTCAACCACGGAGCCTTCCTCTTCTTCACTGTTTCTGTCGCTTCTGGCACCTTCTGACGTGTCCCGTGTTCACCCATGTGCCTCTGGCGTGTCTCTCCTCTCTGTAGGGTCGTTCAGTGGGAGGGGGTGAGGGTGGGGGTGGGGGCTTGGTCTTGCCTGCTGCTCTGTCCCCAAGCCTAGGCACTCAGTTGCAATTTGTCAAACGAGTGAGTGTGGGCGGAAGGCCAGGGAAGACGTGAGAGGGAACGGACCACACAGGACGGCCGTGTTCAGCGCTGTTGGTTACCGGGAGTGATTCCCCGTAGCCATCCACACCGCCCTCCTCACAGAGGCAGACAGACACCTCCATTAAATATAGATGCGTGTTCTGCAGCCTCCAAATCCGTGGCAGGCACAGGGGGTATTAATAATACAACACGCAACGCGCCCGGCATCGCTCCGGGAGGAGATGGAGAGGGACGGGGAGGAGGCCTGTGCACTGTCCCCCTCCCCCCCCCATCCCAGCGATCCCTCACCTCTCCTAATAATATTTGGGGAGCTTGATAGAAGGCATTTTATCCCAGAGAGCAGGCGGTGTGACATGTTGCCAGGATAGCCTGGATTTACGGTCGCAATTACCAGCTGAGCGCCGTCCGGTTGACGCGTTTTCTCATCTGTGGGAAGCCGGTCAATTTATTTTATGAGAATCTTTTCCAGCGCCTGACCCTAAAATAACCGATTTCCGTGTTTATGTTCTTAGCAAGTTTATGAAGAGGCCGCGGCAGCTGCAGCCGGGCCCCGGCGTCTGAGCAAAACCTGAAACGGCAGGAGGGAGACCTTCCCGATGTCACACAATAGAACGCGGGTGTTTGTCTAGTGTGGTTTCCTTTAAAAAAAAAATGTATATATATATATTTGTATTGATTTCAGAGAGGAAGGGAGAGGGTGAGAGAGAGACATCACTGATCAGAGAGAATCATGGATCGCCTGCCTCCTGCACGCCCCCTACTGAGGATCGATCCCGCAACCTGGGCATGTGCCCTGATGGGGAATCGAACCCTGACCTCCTGGTTCATAGGTCGATGCTCAACCACTGAGCCACACCAGCCGGGCTCTAGTATGTTTTTCCTGGACAGAGTATTGGTTTTGTGAATAGACAACTAACTAATTTAAATTATTTTTTTCTGGAGCCTCTTTCCACCCATGTTGGAAGCTGACAGGTGCAACTTGCCTTTCTTAGAAGAGTTGGCTACTTTTCACTTTCCCGTATTTTTCCTCGGCCCCTGCCACCCACCCATGCGTCCTTTGTTTGCTTCCTTCACTCCGTGCCAAAGGCCTTTTGCGATTTCTGTGTCTACAGGGGAAACCTCAGCCAAGTCCCCCTATAAGTGCACAGAAAAAGGATCTGGGAATCTTTAGAGCCCGGTACCTGTCCACGTGGAGATGCCTTCAGCTTTGTCACGGAGAACTCTGTCCATTCAAAATAAACCCAAGCCTGGTCGGTGTGGCTCAGGGGTGAAGCCTCGACCTATGAACCAGGAGGTCACGGTTCGATTCCTGGTCAGGGCACATGCCCGGGTTGCAGGCTCCATCCCCAGTGCGGGGCGTGCAGGAGGCAGCCGATCCATGATTCTCTCTCATCATTGATGTTTCTATCTCTCTCTCCTTCTTCCTTCCTATCTGAAATCAATAAAGAAATATATTTTATTTTATTTTTCCCCTCCCCCAGAAATACATTTTTAAAAAAAGGAAGAAAGAGAGAAACATGAATTTGCTGTTCCACCTATTGGTGCATTCATTGCTTGATTCTTGTACGTGTCCGGACCGGGGATTGAACCCACAACCTTGGCTCCAAGTAACGGAGCTACCCGGCCAGGCCTATAGGAAATTCTGCTGTAACAGTAGAGACCTCTGAGCTGTCTTTGAAGGAATCCAGCCAAATAGCATAGGGCTGCCCTGACCCTTTTCTAGGAGAGAAGAGTTTGCCTCGAACCCCTTTCATGCCTCGCCGCCATTCTCCCCACCCCCGTCTGAGAAGGACACGCTGTATGTAACGCGTGGTATTTATATAACCCTCGTCTCCCCAGAGCACACATTCCCTGCCGGGTTGTTTTAAGATCGCATTAATCCTCACGGCTCTTTTATTTAAGGTTTCACAGGACGACCACACCTCTCTATAAATGTCGAAAACACTACCTTAAAAATATATACGTAAGCGCCATACGATTTCCTGACTTAATATTTACCTCCCGTCACCTTTCACATAACTATGTGTCTCTAGGTCTGTAGAAGACACATAAAATACACATGATGTGTATAAAACACAAAGGTGATTTCATTTCTCAGCCTTTCTTTCCGAAGCCTTCTTTTACTGTCTACGGCCCGTTTTTTTTAATTTCTCTTGGCCTTTGCGAGAATTTTCATCTCTCTTGATCGCTGACATTCCCATGGGTCCCCTTGGGTTCCTTCACTCTCTGTGTTTGCTTATTTCTCCTCTGTGCTCACGGGGCAGTGGTCTCCTAGTGACCTAACTGTTGCAGCATCCGTTGCTTGAAAATCTCCCTACAAGCTCCTTCCCTGCCTTAATTTGTTGATACAATGGCTCTGCTGTCTGGAATTTCTTTTTCTTTATATAGTATATACTAGAGGCCCAGTGCGTGAAATTGATGCCCTCGGGGGCGGGGGGGGGGTGTCCCTCAGCCTGGCCTGTGCCCTCTTGCAGTCTGAGAGCCCTTGGGGGATGCCCGACTGACGGCTTAGGCCCGCTCCCCTACTTTGGTAATAATGTATTTATAATCCTGTTGTGCTCCTTGGAGCAAAGACGCAACATGAATATAAAATAATAATAGCGCAAACCTTCCGGCCCTTCCGGAATGCCCAGGGGTGGTTTGAGGCTTAATGAATTTGTGTTTGTAAGAAGACTCTGAGATCCCCATTAAAGGGCGCACGAGAACACACAGGGTTATTAATTACTATTGTTATTATCGGCTCCTGCCCAGACTCATGGAGATGGATGGGCCGAGCCGTGGTTCATCCCCAGAGTGCAGCCGGCCACAGGTGCCAGCCCAGTGCACAGTGACTGTCTAATCACTCTGACGGATTAACTCTGCATCGGATAAAAATAAAAATAATGATTTCCCACCATCTGTTCTGAATGAACTGCTCAGCCACCCCCTCTCCTGTTTCATCGGGTGACTCTTGGTGTGTATAACAAACTCAAACTGCCCGGCGGGCGTAGCTCAGCAGTTGAGCGCCGACCTGTGAACCAGGAGGTCACGGTTTGATTCCTGGTCAGGGCACATGCCCGGATTGCAGGCTCGATGCCCACTAGGGAGCGTGCAGGAGGCAGCAGATCCATGATTCTCTCTCATCATGCATGTTTCTATCTCCCTCTCCCTTCCTCTCTGAAGTCAATAAATATATATTTTTAAAAAAAGAATGCGTATTAAAAACAAAGTAGCCTGCCCTCTTTGGTCAAACATTTCATTAACTTACCCTACTGCATTGGCAAGGGTAGACCAGATGATTTCTCGGGCCTTATATGACCCGTGGGCCAGACGTCCCCCACCCCTATAGAGGGTGCTCGCCCTGCTCCTGTCTGGTATCATTTAGGTTGCTCCTGGGTTCTGGCTGCTGTTTTTGGTGTAGGCCTGGCACTAATGTGATGTTGGTTGAGCGACCACAGGCTCTGAGGTCAGAAAGCTGGGTAGAAACTCTACGTCCTAACTGGGTAGCTCTGGGCAGGCGCATTAAACTTTAATCTGTACCTCCGTTTCCTCAAAGTGAGAATTAAAAAAGGAAATCCATGCAGCCCTGGCCGGGTGGCTCATTTGGTTGGAGAGTCCCCTGCACCAGAAGAGGTTGTGGGTTCAATTCCCAGTAGGAGCACATACCCAGGTTACGGGTTCCGCCTCCCTGGTTGGGGTGCACACGGGAGGATCGATGTCTCTCTCACATCAATGTTTCTCTCCCTCTCCCTCCCTCCCTCTCAAATCAATAAACATTTCCTCCTTTGAGGATTGAGATACAAAATGACATCCGTCTAAGTTGCTAGCACTGGTGCCAGGAACATACGAAGCACTCAGTTATTGTACGCGTAGCTATTACTGTATTTGAACCATTAAAACTAAAAAAAAGTGAATAATTCTTAGTCCCATAGTCTACAGTTGCTGAAAAAAAATCTTATTTTTTTGACGTCTTAATTTAATATTCAGGGTATTATTTTTCCTGTTCTCTATTACTCTCTGTTAAATTTTCCATCCTATATTCTTTACAGAATCATCTATTCTCATGTCATGTCTGTGTAGCTCTTTTACTTGTCTGTTTCGCGTGTCGCTCCTGCACGGCTTTGCCAAAGAAGGTTGATAATTTGCTATTTTGTGGGGAAATGTAACGCTCCGTGTCAAATCAAAGCTTAAGAGTATGTCTTGGGGCAACAATTAGAATGATTCGCTCTCCCCTCAGTAACTGTGCTGATGTCAGAGATTTTGCTCTTTAATAATTGACGTTCCTCGTCAGGCAGTGGCTGCATAAACAGCTCACCAACATGAGTGTTGTTTTCAAAATCTATGACGATGTGGAGCTAAGAGACGTGTTATTATTTTTCACACGGCCAGGCTTCAAACCCGTGCTCCCTAATTTCTTTGGCATCATGGATCTCTTCCAATATCTCATGGTATCAATGACTTTACCCTAGAAAGATGCATAGCCACACACATTTTTGTACAAAAAAACAAACAACCCTGCAGGCCGTTAACCAACATGGAGGGACCATGAACCTCACATTAAGAACCGCCTTGATCGGCCAGTGTGGCTCAGTGGTTGAGCATCAACCCATGAACCAGGAGGTCATGGTTCGATTCCAGATTGGGGCACATGCCCGGGTTGTGGGCTCGATCCCCAGTGTGGGGCGTGCAGAAGGTGGCTGATCCATGATTCTTTCTTGTAATTGATGTTTCTCTCTTTCTCTCCCTCTCCCTTCCTCTCTGAAATCAATAAAGAAATGTATTGTTAAATATATATATATATATTTATATAAAATAAAGAAATATATGTATTTTTAAAAATATAAATATACACTGAGTGGCCAGATTATGATGACCACCCCATCAGTACTTCATTGACACTTTCAAAAATACTGAATATTGAAAACTTCCTAAGCAAATACTCTCAAGGTTTTATTATTATTATTTGCATAACTAATTCACTTCATTGTATATATTTATTGACTTCAGAGAGGAAGAGAGAAGGGAAGAGAGATAGAAGCATCAGTGACAAGAGAGAATCATGGATCGGCTGCCTCCTGCACGGCCCCCATTGGGGATGGAGCCCACAACCCAGGCATGTGCCCTTGGCCGCAATCTAACCTGGGACCCTTCAGTCCGCAGGCCTACGCTCTATCCACTGAGCCACACCGGCTCAGGCAAAATATATTTTTCTTTAAAAAAAGCAAGGGTTCCTGAGCGCGTCTGGATGGGCCTCAAGTCCCCCTCCCCTGCTTCCTTCTAATTGAGCAGTTTGCATCTGGCCATGAGCATGAAACACGGTTAACTAATCCTGAACTTCTGTATTCAGCCCGCAGCGTGGTTTCCGGGCCTGTTGGCCCCCGGTTTTAGCTGCGGTGCCTCTGCTTAAACAGCAGCTGGGCGCTGAGGGTGCGCCAGCTGCCGCCTGCCCCGGCAGCCACTTAAGCTCCTAAATGTATACAAATGGGGAAATGACTAGACGCACAGGTTCCTAATGGCAGCCCGGAGCCTGCAGCTGGGGCGGCACCCGGAGACAGGCATTCTGTGCTGTGTCATCCAGCAATCAGGCATCCGCTCCCCCGCCCGCCCGCCCCCCAAAAAGCACTCCCCTTTCTCCTCGCCCCGGCACGGCTGCCAAAAGCGGGGAGTCTATTTCCAGCCTGCAAATTGGGCTCACTTCTCAGCAAGGAGCTGACCAGGCAGCAGACGTGTACATCCCGCTGAGGAGTCAGCCAGGGAGACGCAGCCGTTGGCGTTGGAGGAGGACATGCTGATAAGGGGAAACCAGGAACGAATGCGATCTGTGGGGGTCACAGAGGCAGCCACCCCCTCCACCCCCCGATCCAGCACAGCCTGCAGCATCAAATGCACGGTTCAAAGCCCAACCCCTTGTTTCCTCCCTTCAACTTTTTAAAAATATATATATTTTATTGATTTTTTACAGAGAGGAAGGGAGAGGGATAGAGAATTAGAAACATCGATGAGAGAGAAACATCGGTCAGCTGCCTCCTGCACACCCCCTACTGGGGATGTGCCCACAACCAAGGTACCTGCCTTTGACCGGAATCGAATCTGGGACCCTTCAGTCCGCAGGCTGGCACTCTATCCCCTGAGCCAAAGCAGTCAGGGCTCCCTTCAACTTTTTAAAAAATATATTTGTATTGATTTCAGAGAGGAAGGGAGATGGAGAAAGAAATAGAAACATCCCTGATGACAGAGAATCATGGATCAGCTGCCTCCTGCATACCCCCTACTGGGGATGGAGCCCGCAACCCGGGCATGTGCCCTTGACCAGGAATGGAACCGTGACCTCCTGGTTCATAGGTGGATGCTCAGCTGCTGAGTCACACCAGCTGGGTTCCTCTCTTCAACTTCCTGACATGCTCCCCTCCCTCCCCTCCTCCCCCATTATTTTCTCCTTTCTACACACATGCCCCCCTTTTCTGCAAGCAAGTGCTACAACTCATCACCTTCTCTCTTGGGGTCTCCCTGTGATGGGGGAGCATCCCTCTTACTTGAGCTTCTCTCGCAAGCGTTGCGTGGGTGGGGGGGGGCTTCCTTCTTCCTTCGCAGCAGGCACGTGCCTCCCGTCAGACATCCATCCTTCCGTCTCTACACGGACTCTTCCCAGCGCGCGTTCCCCATGTGGGAAAGAACAAAGCCGTCCGGCGTGTAGAGTTGATTTTCTTCTGCTTGGAAGTTGGCCTTCAGGCTGAGCAAGGTGTCTGCGTCTCATGCCTACAGCAGCTCAGCCCCTCTGTGCTCCCAGCCTGTGGTGCTGACTGGTGTTGATAGCAGGGCTGTGGGACAAGAAAGGAAAGGATGGCCCGACCGGCGTGGCTCAGTGGTGAGCGCCCACCCAGGAACCAAGGGGTGGCCGGTGAGATGCCAGGTCAGGGAAGATGCCCGAGGTAGGGGCCTGCAGGAGGCAGCTGATCGATGATGTTTCTCTCTCATCGATGGTTCTCTCCCTCTACTTGGCAACAGTACGTCTTTACCAATGGCATCTCGCTTCCTCTCTTCGCACTTTTTTTGGTTTTGTACTAAATTACACCCTGTAGTTGTTCTTTCAGTCCTGATTTACGAGAAGCGTAAATCATTTTATGCCTGAAATATCCTATCTTCATCTGAGTGATACGTCACCTAGATACAAAACTTTAACTTAACCGTTGTTTTTCCTCAGCACTTTGAAATTTCTTCTTGGTTGCCCTCAGATATTTTTTTTTATTAACAATGCTAAATCTACTGACAGTATAGTTGCCATTCCTTTAAAGGAAATTTGTCATTTTTTAAAAAGGTATTTTTATTGATTTCAGAGAGGAAGGAAGAGGGAGAGAGGGAGGGAGAAAGAGAGAGAGAGAGAGAGAGAGAGAGAGAGAGACATCAATGATGAGAGAGAATCATTGATCGGCTGCCTCTTGCATGCCCCACACTGGGGATTGAGCTCACAACTTGGGCATGTGGTCTTGACCAGAATCGAACCTGGGACCCTTCAGTCCGCAGGCTGATGCTCTATCCACTGAGCCAAACCAGCTAGGGCTGTGTAATAGTTTTCAAAAACATTTATTTTTATTTCACTGTAGTATGTCCTCCTGTCCAGCTATGCCTACTGTCCCTGTGGGTGGGGCTTGTATAGGTCAGTCATTTGAGAAGGGGAAGGAATACTGCTCAGTCCGATAACCTGGGGGGTTGGGATCTGAGAATTGGATTCCTTTTGCAGCCAATACTGGTTGAAAATTGATGCATGTCTGATAGTCAGAGATGTCTGGTGCACCCAATTTCTAGTCTTTTCCTCTTGTAAATTGACTTGCTTCCTTCGGCCTATAAATTTGAAGGGTGCTGATGTGTTAAATCCCATACTACTGGGCCATCTGCTTTCAATCTCTCAGTATTTAGATATTCCTTGTCCGTTGTCATCTCCTCTTCTGTTTCCTCTATGTGAAGATTTATACGTGGCCCTGGCCGGTTTGGCTCAGTGGATAGAGCGTTGGCCCTGGGACTGAAGGGTCCCGGGTTCGATTCCGGTCAAGGGCACGTACCTCGGTTGCAGATCCCCAGGCCCTGGTTGGGGTGCGTGAAGGAGGCAACCCATCGCTGTGTCTCTCTCACATCGATGTTTCTCTCTGTCTCTCCCTCTCCCTTCCACTCTCTCTAAAAATCAATGGAAAAAATACGGTTGGGTGTGGATTAACAGAAAAAGGGAAAAGAAGATAGAAGATCTGGAAGTATTTGAAAAAGTCTTTGCCGTCATTTTGCAGGGAGTTTCTGGAGCTATCACCGATGAGCGCCGACATTCAATCTTCTGTGCTTAGACCGAAATCCTCCCCATTAAGATCTTACGGGCATTGGAAATTCTATTAGCGGGAGATGGAGTCCTCCATTTCATAATTAGAAAAATCCCAGGGAGACGCGGTGCATTAACTCATCATTATAAATGGCTGTTATGCTTCCCTCTTCTTAATTGACCCCCAATTCGGAATTAATTGCTCCCGTATCCGTTATTATCTCCTTTGCGTGTTTGTGGCGTCTGGTTGGCCGGCCTCGGAGCCGAGCTCTGAAGGCGTTGGGATTCTGTTTTAAGGCGCTTCTGTGTGTGAGCGCCCGACGGCACCCATCACGGAGCTCGGTGCGAAGAGGTGGCCTCGCGCTGGCCTCTCCGGTAACGTGGGCTGATGCACAGTCAGAATTAGCGGGAGGACTTTCGGTTGTGGCAGGGCTATTTCTCACCCGTGGGCGAGCAATCGGAACCAGATGTGCACCGCGAGCCCAGCCTCTCCTCCAGGTCTGTTCCAGGAGTTGATTGATGATTGGGTTTCCACGCTGGCACTGGGAGCAGATGGAACCTGCGAGCGACGATACGATAACAGTATTACTTTCGGTTCGTATAGTTCTCTCATTGTTGAAGGTGTTTCCTCCCCATCTGTACGTTGTTGTTGTTTTGTTAAAATATGTTTGTATTGATTTTAGAGGGAGAGGAAGGGAGCGGGAGAGAGAGATAGAAACATCCGTGATGAGAGAGAATCATGGATCGGCTGCCTCCTGCATGCCCCCTACTGGGGATCAAGCCCACAACCCAGGCATGTGCCCTGACCGGGAATCGAATCCTGACCTCCTGGTCCACTGGTTAACACTCAACCTCTGAGCAACGCTAGCCAGGCTTTTTTCATTTTATTTTTAATGATGATTAGTTATATCCAATGAGAACACCTATGAAAATCAAAAGGAAGTGGTCCCCCCACACCCCCCCCTCAATCCCCTACCCCGTACCTTTGCAATTTTCAGAGGGGAAAAAAATAGCAATGCTTATCTTTATATTTTTTTTCATAAGCAAAGCAGGACTTCAAACTATTTGAAGGACGACTCCCTTTTCAGAAGTTAGAGGCACTGCGTGTCTTGCCAGCCAGTCAGAGCTGCCCATCTGCTGGTCCCCCCCACGTGGAGGGAGCAGCTGTCGCTTCAGCAGATAATAAGATGGGGCGTGTCTCGCCCTCAGATGCCTGAACAAACCCCAGGGAAGAGGTGCGGCGGTGCCTTTGGCGGCGTGCGTCTCCGCGTTATTAACACAAAGTGCCAAATGCGTTTGGAGGTTGGACGCACATAAACTCGCTTTACAGGGAAACACTCCAGGTGGGTGCAGCACCTGTTGTCATTATCTGTCGTTGCAGAGACAGAGGAATGGCGGGCGCCATGTGCTCACACCGAGATGCTCCCGTAAGCATGGCCATGCGTGGAACCCCGAGCGCCCCAAATCCCACGACCCCTGGGTACCACAGGGCTGCCTCCGCCCCTGCGCAACCAACAAAATTTACCCCAAACTAGCAGCTCCCCTAGGTCTCACAATGGCCCAGTTTCTCTCCAAGTCGTTTTCTCCGATTAAGGGAAGCTCTGGGTGCTATTGCAACCCAGAGGAGAGAAGGTAATGTACTTAGATAATCTTAGATCCCAGCCTCCCCTTTGCACTGTTTAATAGCCCAGAATCCAATCAGCAATTTGTATTGGTTATTGCTTTTCAATCTTTGGGATGGATGGAAGATGGATGGATGGATGGATGGAAAGATGGATGGAAGGATAGGTGGATGGATGATGGATGGATGGATGGATGGATGGATGGATAGTTGGGTGGATGGAAGGGTAGGTGGATGGATGGGTGGTTAGATGGATGGATGAATAGATGGATGATGGATGGATAATTGGGTGGATAAATAGATGGATGGAAGGATAGGTGGAAGGAAGGATGGATGGATGGATGAATAGATGGATGATGGTTGGATGGATGATGGATGGATGGATGGATGGATGGATGATGGATGAATGGATAGATGAGGGATGGATAGATGGATGATGGATAGATGGGTGGGTAGATGGATGGATGAATAGATGGATGATGGATGGATGGATAGGTGGATGAATAGATAGATAATAAAAGGATAGGTAGATACATAGATAAACCCATTTAAAATGATTTTATGAGAACTCTGATGAAGGGGATCTCTGGATGCTATTGCAACAAAGAGGAGCAGAATGTAATGGCGGGGGGTCAGGGGAAGTTTCTCTGCAGAGCTAACCTCCTCAAGGTTGAACAGGCGGGAAGGCATGGAGCTGAGGGGAGTCCTGATACCAGGACCACAGACACGGCTGCTCAGAGCGTGGGCCGCACCTGCTGGTGACCATGGGCTGGTAGGATGTCCTTGCCTGCATCTTAGCATCTCGGTTCCCTTCCTTCTCTGCACTGCAGGCATTGCTGTCCCCAGCCAGGGGGGTTGCCTTTGTAAAAAAAACTCACCACTTTCCACTGTGCCCATCTCCATCTCCCAGCAGAGGGGAGCGTACGCTCTCAAGCTCATTTCCGGCACTAATAATCCGCGACGATGTCTTCGGAAGAGAGACTGTGGCTGTCCGGGTAGATGTCAAGCTTGCCCCGTCACCTACCAGGATGGGGAGGAAGCCACGTGATCGGAGAAAGAGGCCTCGTGGTTGTGCAGAGGCTGACAGGCTTGGTCGGGTGTCATGCTGAGTTCCTGGCGATACCCTCTTGGGCCATTTTTATTCAGTCATTTTTCAGCTTCCGTGTCTTCACGGGGGTGCAGTCATATCCACCCGGCAGAGATCGGGGCCCAGCTGGAAACATCATTTCTAAGCCGCCCAGCAGAATCGATGGAGCTCGACTTATTTGTAGAACGGAAACTCTCGGAGCCAAGAGAAATTCTCAAAATGCGTTTGTTCTCTGTGGGTGTACAGAGCGGGGAGCTGCAGGTCCTGAGCTTTGTTTTAAACGTTTGATGACCTGCCCTGGACGGTTTGGCTCAGCGGATCGAGCATTGGCCCCCAGACGGAAGGGTCCTGGGTTCGATTCCGGTCAAGGGCATGTATCTCAATTGCAAACTCCATCCCTGGCCGTGGTTGGGTCATATGCAGGAGGCAACCAATTGGTGTGTCTCTCTAGCATCAATGTTTCTCTCTCTCTCTTCCCCTCCCTTCCAGTCTCTCTAAAAATCAATGGAAAAGTAGCCTGGGGTGAGGATTAACAAAACAAGCAACTTTGATAACCCAGCAACATGGCTCAGTGGTTGAGCCCAAGATTCCCGGTCAGGGCACATGCCTGGGTTGTGAGCTCCATCCCCAGTGTGGGGCGTGCGAGAGGCAGCCGATGTTTCTGTCTCTCTCTCCCTCTCCTTTCCTCTCTGAAATCAATGAAAAATATATTTAAAAATAAACAAAAAACTTTGGCTTAGCTGCTTTGGCTTAGTGGCTAGAGTGTCAGCCTGTGGACTGATGGGTCCGGGTTCGATTCCCAGCCAGGGCACATTTCCAGGTTGTGAGCTCAATCCCCAATAGGGGGCGTGCAGGAGGCAGCCGTCTGTGATTCTCTCCCAAAACGGATGTTTCTCTCTCTCCCTCCCTCCCTCCCCTTCCTCTCTGACATCAATAAAAATATATTTTTAAAAAATGTGATGACCCAATACCCAGTTAAACAGGGTGTCCGGGCCTTTTGTGGGCCGTGAGAGTAATCAGGACACTTCCGGAATTCGAAGGACCTTCTACAATGGATGGCAACTGGGCAGGAGCCCGAGGGAAGCTGGCTTCCTCGGTTTAATTGCGGGCCTTGTTGGCGGTAATTTTCTCAAGTGATTTTCTCCTAAATGCGTCTCTGTTTGTCCCCGCAGCCACAGATGCTCCCTGCGGGGGGAGGACCTGAACCGGCAGTGGCTGGCGCCCAGCCCGCAGCTCCAGCCAACCATCTACCACGCCAAGGGCCTGCTCTACTACCTGCACAGCGCCGGCCGCAGCCCCGTGGTGAGTCCTCCGCCTCCGTGTTCTAGGCTGCCTGCCTCCCTCCACCTCCCGGGAGGCCCACCGCTTTCTGTGACGGCAGGGGTGAGGGACGTCCGGTCCGCGGGCCGGGTAAGGCCCGAGAAAGCATTTGGTCGGGGGGAGAGTTAATTGAATGTGGACCAAACACAGCAGGCTAGTTTTTCGGTTGATACATGTGTGCGGCCTGTGAATGGTGTTAGAAATACCCAAATGGCCCGGCCGGTGTGGCTCAGTGGTTGAGCGTCAGCCTAGAGACCAGGAGGTCGCTGGTTCCATTCCGATCAGAGCATATGCCCGGGTTAGGGGCTCGATCCCCAGTAGGGGGCGTGCAGGAGGCAGCCAATCAGGGATTCTCTCTCATCATTGATGTTTCTCTCTGTCTCTCTTCCTCTCTCTGAAATCAATAGAAACATAGATTTAAGTAAATAAATATTCAGATGGCCCTTGGCCGGAAAAATGGCTCCCCACCCCTGTGTTAAGGCAAGAAAACCGGACAAGCCGAAGAAGTGTGCATGCCATGCTGGAATAGGGGTCGGAGTCTTCTCCTAGGGCTGCCAGGACAATGCACCGCTTAGAACAACAGAAACACACTCTCTGGCATTTCCAGAGGCTAGAAGTCTGAAATTAAAGATGTCAGCAGACCACGACCTCGCTGAAGGATTCAGGAAAGAACGCTTTATTGCTGCTTCTTCCTGTGCCTATGTACCAATGTTCCTTCTCTTTTCTCACTTTTTAATTTTTTTTTTAACATGTATTGATTAATTTGAGAGAGAGAAACATAGACATCAGTTTGGTGTCCCACTTCGTTATGCATCCATTGGTTGAGTTTTGTGTTGCAAAGAGAGCAAGGCATATCTTTCCCCCTTTGGAATCCTTGTTCAGCCCTGGCCGGGGCTCAGTGGTTAGAGCGTCAGCTGGTGAACCAAAGAGTCGTGGGTTCGATTCCCAGTCAAGGGCACGTACCTTGGTTGCAGTTTCCCTTAACCCGGTAGGGACACGTGCGGGAGGCAGCCAATCGATGTCTCTCTCTCTCTCTCTCTCTCTCTCTCCTTCCTCCCTTCCACTCTCTCTAGAAATCAGTGGGAAAAATATCCTTGGGTGAGGATTTTAAAAAAAAATAGGAGCCTGACCAGCATGGCTCAGTGGTTGAGCATCGACCTATGAACCAGGAGGTCACTGTTCTATTCAATTCCCAGTCAGGGCACATGCCCGGGTTGCGGGCTTGATCCCCAGTAGGGGGCATGCAGGAGGCAGCTGGTCCATGATTCTCTCTCATCATGGATGTTTTTCTAGCTCTCTCCTTCTCCCTTCCTCTCTGAAATCAGTAAAAATATATTTTTAAAAAATATATATATATATAAAAAGAACCCTTGTTCCGTTCCATCCTTGTCAAATTGTGCAATATTTCATGTTACCCTCCGCCTCCCGTCTGAGGAGCCATGTGGTCCAGGCTGCCTCCCCTCCAGAAGCAGGTCCAGGGCCGAGGCCTGGGACAGGTGTGCTCGGGGGTAGGCAGCCTCGGCCGCTGGGACAAGAGAGAGGTTTCCAGGGAAGGAGGCCCCCACCTGACATCCAGTTAGACACACACCCTCCGCTCATCACAGACAGGGCGCTCTCTGCTCCGACAGCCTCTCACGGATGAGCAGAGCGTCTGCTGTACAGCGCGGCAGGCGGAAGGCTCGTTTATAAACATAAAGTACCGTTAATTAACTGTCAGCACGACGGCCGCCGGCAGGCTTCCTCCAGGGACCCTCTGAGAGGTGGTGAGACACAGCCGGGCGCTCCGTGCTGCTCTCGCATTCTTCTCCGCTGGGCTCAGCGGCACCTCCCGGTTACCTGCGAGGCTGTATGTAACTGCTTCCCGATGACGGCCGGTCGCACGCCGCCATTCACTCAGTGCCTGGAAGATTCCCCCTGCGTCAACGCTGAGCCCTGGCCGGTGTGGCTCAGTGGAAAGAGCATCGGCCTGCAGACCGAAGGGTCCCAGGTTCGATTCAGGTCAAGGGCACATGCCCGGGTTGCTGCTGGATCCCCAGGAGGGGGCGTGCAGGAGGCAGCCAATTGCTGATTCTCTCTTCTCCTCATTGATGTTTCTATTTCCTCTCTCCCTTTCCCTTCCTCTCTGAAGTCAATAAAAATGTATAATAATAAAAAAATATCCTCGGGTGAGGATTAACAAAACAAACAAGCGGAAAAGTTGGCTCTAGGGCTGCCTGGCTGGGGATGAACGGTGCCTCTGACTGATGAAAAATATTCCTGAAGCGTTGGGTTCCACCTGGTCTAGATGGTACTCAGGCGCGTCCCCCTTGGCGGGTAATCTCACAGAAACTCCCAGGACCAATAGGAATGTGAGACAGTGAAAGAGAGCAGGACACTGATACTGATGGGGTTGCCAAGGGCCAGACAAGTCATTCAGTTTATGAGCAATATGGCATTTGTCACATATTCTTTCATCCAACCATCCACCCACCCATCCATCCAACCATCCACCCATCCATCCATCCATCCATCCATCCATCCATCCATCCATCCATCACAAGAGAGGGAGAGAGAGATAGAAACACCAATGATGAGAGAGAATCATGGATCGGCTGCCTCCTGCACTCCCCCTTACTGGGGACGGAGCCCAAAACCCCAGGCCTGTGCCCTGTCCTAGAATCGAACCCGACCTCCTGGTTCATAGGTCCACGCTCAACCACTGAGCCACACCAGCCGGGCCCTCAGCCTTGTCTGCATGTGGGTGCGCTGGCCGCGTCTGCAGGGGTCTGCAGGGCCTTGGGGAGCCTCGCTCGGTTTAATTGGAGGCCTGGCGGCTGCTGCCTGGAGTTCCTAGCACATTCCCCGGAATTCACCTGGTCCCAGCTCCAGCCTGGCCGCCCTCATTTTCCTGTGGCGGCGGCATAAATAATGCAGATGCTTTCAGCCCAGCAGCAGGAACTAGACCCAGATGTCAGGGGTGGGGAACGCAGCCGCTTCAAGCTGGGGGGTTGAGCAGTGAACAGGGGCGGGGGAGCCCTGCGGATCAGCACAGCCAGGGGAGGTGTGTGTGGAAAGGAGGGGGGAACCTCTTGAATAAGGGGCCCCGTTAGCTCACAGGGGAACGGGAATGAGACCCAGGAATGGGGGTGGGGAAGAGACGGGCAGGCATGTGGAGAGCATAGCAATAGGGCTGTGCCCAGTCTGGGGTGAGCTCATTCCTGGAGCTCACGTTTGCAGGAATGAAATTAACCTTGGATTTGGCTCCGACAAGAATTCACCGGGAAGGGTGGGGGCGGGGGGATGTGTTAGAGCCTGATTTCAGAATGGCGGGCCAGTCCACGCCGGTGTACGCGTTTGCCAAGAAAGACACGGACACAGGGGAAGCAGGGTGGCCTGGGGAGGGGGGTGTCAAACCTCACCACGCCAGCTGAAGGACAACAGAAGTGAAATGGAGGTTTTCAATCTGCGCTTCCTGTGTTCCGTGCCTTGGGGGGAAACCGCAATCATATTGTTTATTCACTTAATCCGGAAATTCCAGCGTTGGACCTCACCTGGAGCCCCGGAATCTACTTACGCTTATAGAATTAGCTTCTTTACTCCCTCAGCAAACGTCCTTTTTTTTTTTTTTTTTATAAATACGTTTTTATTGATTTTTAGAGAGAGAAGAAGGGAGAGGGAGAGAGAGAGAGCAAAACATCGGTGGTGAGAGAGAAACATCATTGATCGGCTGCCTCCTGCAGGCCCCCCACACGGGGGATGGAGCCTGCAACCCGGGCCTGTGCCCTTGACCGGGGATCGAACCTGCAGCGGTTCTCAACCTTGGCTGCACATTAGAATCACCTGGGAATCTTTTTTCTTTTTAATCCTGATTTCTGGGCCTCATCCTCCGGAAATTCTGTTTCTTTGTTACTCATGTCATGGCCTCACCCCATAACAAAGAAACAGAATTTCCGGAGGATGGGGCCCAGAAATCAGGATTTTTTTAAAAAAGATTCCCAGGGTAATTCTAATGTGCAGCCTAGGCTGAGAACCGCTGCAAACCTGGGACCCTTCAGTCCCTGGGTGGGTGCTCTACCCACTGACCCACACCAGCCAGGGCCGTGTTCCTCCTACTTTATTGCCTGGTTCTGCGGAGCTGCAGGTCCTCAGAGCCACAGCGGTCTCTGCCTCATTTTCCAGGAGCGTGGAGAGCTCTCACGCTGCAGCACTCGGCTAGGACAGCCCCCCTGGGAAGCGTCAGGGCCCCCACTCCCTCCCCGCACCCCACGCCTTCCAGCTGCCATTCAGGTGGAGTGCACTGTGAAGGAGGCCCTTGGGCCTGGGCAACCTGCTCTCATTTGTTCCCAGAGAACCCGTGCTTCTCTCCACCTCCACCCTCTGCTTGCCGCAAAACCGTTACTCCTTGACTTGGGGCACCAACCCCAGCCACACCTCTGGGGGCAGAGGCAATAGAGAAATGACAGATGTTTTAAAACATGGATTCCGGATGCAAGCAAACGGGGGTTCAGATCTTCACGTACATCCTGAATAGCAGCACAAACCCCAGCAAGGGGTTGATTTGGTCTGAAATTCAGTTTTTTTAAAAAAATATATCTTATTGATTTTTTTACAGAGAGGAAGGGAGAGGGAGAGAGAGTTAGAAACATCGATGAGAGAGAAACATTGATCAGCTGCTTCCTGCACACTCCCTACTGGGGATGTGCCTGCAACCAAGGTACATGCCCTTGACCGGAATCGAACCTGGGACCCTTGGGTCCGCAGGCTAACGCTCTATCCACTGAACCAAACCGGTTAGGACTCAAATTCAGTTTTTCTCAGCTACTCAGTGGGGATGCGAGCAGCACCCACTTCTTAATGAGATCATCTATATTAAGTTTTTAGCACAGTCAAGAAAGTATCATCAATCTTCCATTGAGTACTAGGTGTACCGGTTACTAATGCGGATTTTTTCCAGTAGATGGAGTTACACATATGTTGATATATGTGCTATTTTGTTATATTGACAGCAAGCTTCAAAACTTCATATGCCAAATTGGCTGAAGGTGTGAACATCACAGATATTTTTATGCTTAAAACTTCCCAGGCAAGATCTTTTAACGTGTCTTTAATTGGTTCTGAAGTGTGTGATGGTGTGTCATCATGAAGCAAAATTACTTTGTCGTGTCTGCTGGCCCATTCTGGCCGTTTTACGATCAAAGCCTGGTTCAAATTGATCATTTCTTGTCGGTAGCGATCAGTATTGACGGTTTCGCCTGTTTTTAGAAGCTCACGATACACCACACCTTCCTGATCCCACCAAACGCAGAGAATTGTCTTCTGTCCGAAGCGATTTGGCCTTGCAGTCATGTTGAGGGTTGACCTGGATCAACCCATGATTTTGTGCGTTTGGGATTCTCAAAATCCACGTTTCATCGCCAGTCACAATTCGATGCAAAAAAGACTTACTTTTGTGCCGTTGAAGCAACATTTTAATGATGACTTTTCGGTTTTCCATTTGTCTTTCGGTCGGTTGATGGGGCACCCATTTTCCTTCCTTTAAAATCTTTCCCAGTGCTTGTAAACCTTCGGAAATTGTTTGCTGAGCAACGTTTACTCTTTCTGCAGGTTGTTTTTGAGTTTGACACGTGTCTTCATCTAATAAATGCTTGTCATTTTTGGTCTTCAAACTTTTCCGGTTGACCTGGACGTTCTTTGTCTTTCACATCGAAATCATCACTTTTAAAGCGTTTAAACCAGCGTTCACAGGTATCTTGAGATGGAGCATGTTCACCATATGCTTCCCGAAGTATACGGTAACTTTTTCTTCAAAATAAAGTAATGAATTAAAACTTCCTGCAAATGCTCTTTTTTTTGGCATGAAATTCGACATTTTTAAGCGTAAAAATATCTATGATGTTAACACCTTCCGCAAATTTGACATACGAAGTTCTGAAGCTTGTCAATACAACAAAATAGCATACATATCAAGTCACATACATATCAGCATATGTGTAACTCCATCTATTGAAAAAAATCCGCATTATTAACCGATACACCTAGTAACTATTGTTGCCAGTAGTATAAGGGCAGAAATATGTTACATTCCAATTTTAATTTTTTTCTGCCACAAAACAGGGATACAATAAATACTTGTTGAACTGCCCAGCCAGCATGGCTCAGTGGTTGAGCATCGACCTATGAACCAGGAGGTCACGGTTTGATTCTCCATCAGGGCACATGCCCAGGTTGTGGGCTCGATCCCCAGTAGGGGGCATGCAGGAGGCAGCCGATCCATGATTCTCTCTCATCATTGATATTTCTTTCTCTCTCTCTCTCTCTCTTTCTCTCTCTCTCTCTCTCTCTCCCTCTCTCTCTCTCTTCCCCCCCTTTCCTCTCTGAAGTCAATAAAAAGTATATTTTAAAAAAAATATTTGTTGAACCAGTTGATGAATGAGCCACCTAAGACCGTCGGTTCACCTGTGGGTATTGGACTGCTCACGTTCGATGTCCCCGGCACAGAATTTCACAGAAGGGAAATATGTGTTCCACCTTATAGTAGGAAAGAAAAAAAAACTTTCTCCTCAGAAATAACTTGGTAATTTGTCTTGTAATTGCCCCCTTCCATGCAGAGGAACACATGTTTGTTATAATTAACAGGCACTTATTTTAGAGAATGTCATCTGATCCGCACGTAGGACAACGTCTGCCTCTCCAGAGGCGGCTAGACCTGCCAGGGCAGAGCGGCGGTCTCTCCCGCGGGCAAATAGGCCTGTCATTTATCATTTATCTCGGCTCTCAGCGTCTGTGCGGATGGGGAAAAACACACACACAAAAACTCTTTTTTTCCGTTTGAGTTCAGCCTTAAAGGAGCACCTGTCAGCATATAGGCATAGCTTCCAGCTTCCTAGAGAAACCTGTTGCTAAGAAACAGTCTTGATTTGTTTGCACACTTGTGCTGTGAATGGTGGGTGTTCAATTCATGGAGAGGAACTTAGGGGCAAGAGAGGAAGGTTGGTGGAGAATTATTCCTCAAACAATTTGTGTGTGTGTATGTGTGTGTGTGTGTGTGTGTGGTTTTTTTTATTTTATTGATTTCAGAGAGAGGGAGAGAAACATCAATGACGAGAGAGAATCATGGATCAGCTGCCTCTTGCATGCCCCCTACTGGGGATGGAGCCTGCAACCCGGGCATGTGCCCTGACCGGGAATCGAACCGTGACCTCCTGGTTCATAGGTCAACACTCAACCACTGCGCCACGTCGGCTGGGCTCTCATAATTTTTAAAAAAATATATTTTATTGATTTTTCACAGAGAGGAAGGGAGAGGGATAGAGAGTTAGAAACATCGATGAGAGAGAAACATCGATCAGCTGCCTCCTGCACACTCCCTACTGGGGATGTGCCCGCAACCAAGGTACATGCCCTTGACCGGAATCGAACCCGGGACCCTTCAGTCCACAGGCCGACGCTCTATCCACTGAGCCAAACCGGCCAGAGCTCTCATCATTTTTTTTAAAAAAGCTTTTGTTCCTGTTCCCTATTCTCGTTTTAACCCTGTGTCCTCTCCCACCACAGTATATTCCGTCATACCCTCTTCAATGCTAAACCCCTTCCAATCTAACTGTTTCCCCCAGGACTTGACCCGTACAACTCTTACGGACTTTATGGTGATGTTAATATGCCTGGTTCTGCTACCTAAACAGTATCGACCGGAGAAAAGTTGACACGTTAAACCAGGGGTCCTCAAACTTTTTAAACAGGGGGCCAGTTCACTGTCCCTCAGACCGCTGGAGGGCCGGACTATAGTTTGAAAAAAAAAAACTATGAACAAATTCCTATGCACACTGCACATATCTCATTTTGAAGTAAAAAAACAAAACGGGAACAAATACAATATTTGTATTTGCACGTGGCCCCGCGGGCCGTAGTTTGAGGACCCGTGCGTTAAACGTTGAAGACACCAATAGATGTGCCCTGGGTTTACCGCTTCCTTCGCTTGGCCGTTGTAGGTCTTCTGTGACTTCCACGGCCACTCCCAGAAGAAGAACGTGTTTGTCTACGGCTGCAGCGTCAAGGAGACCCTGTGGCAGGCGGAGTCCACCGTGGGCGCACCCGCTGTCTCGGAAGATGTCAGCTACAGGGTAGGTTTGAAGGGGCCTGTCTTTCCTTTTTTTAAAAATGTATTTTTATTGATTTCAGAGAGGAAGGGAAAGCGAGAGCAAGAGAGAGAGAGAGAGCGCTAGAAGCATCAGGGATGAGAGAGAATCATGGATCCATTGCCTCTTGCACGCCCCCCACTGGGGATCGAGCCCGCAACCCCGGCATGTGCCCTTGACCGGAATCAAACCCGGGACCCTGCCATCTGCCGGCCGACGCTCTATCCACTGAGCCAAACCGGCTAGAGCTGAAGTGGCCTATCTCAATAGAAAGAAGAAAAAAAAGGCTCAAACAAAATCTATACAACAAAAATGTATGAACAGTAGAGAATCAATGCACCCATGTTTGGCTTCTGGAAATAGTTAGCAGACGTGACCACCCTTTAGTTAGATGAAGAAAAGAAGGAAGAACCTCGAAGCTTCCATCACCTCATCTTTAAAATGACTTTAAAAATGGTGTCCAGTCCTGGCTGGTGTGGCTCAGTGGATAGAGCTTCGGCCTGCGGACCGAAGGGTCCCAGGTTCAATTCCAGTCAAGGGCACATGCCCAGCTTATGGGCTCCATCCCCCAGCAGAGGGCATGCAGGAGGCAGCCGATCCATGATTCTCTCTCATCATGGATGTTTCTCTCTCTTTCTCCCTCTCCCTTCCCTCTCTGACATCAATTTAAAAAAAAATAATGTCCATTTCTCAGGGTTGATACAGAATTCGTAGCAGCATACATTCTGTGTTTGGCATCACCATTTATTTTTTTATTATTATTTTTTTTACTGTAGACTCTTCCCAGAATCCTGGACCAGCTCGCCCCCGCCTTCACCATGAGCAGCTGCAGTTTCCTGGTGGAGAAATCTCGTGCCTCCACCGCCCGGGTCGTGGTGTGGAGAGAGATGGGGGTGGCCAGGAGCTACACCATGGAGAGTAGCTACTGCGGCTGTAACCAGGGCCCTTACCAGGTAGGTGAGGCCGCGGGGTGCCCACGCTTTCTGCCCCTCAGCAGTGCACTCTAATGGGGAGCTGGGGCTGGGGGGGAGGCTCTCTGGCCCAGCTCCCTGATTTTGCAGAAACAGCTCAGGGACTGCTCTCATGGGCATTGATCCTGGAAGCTGTCTGTGCCGATCTCGCTTGTCAGTCCTCTGCCCTGGCCAGCCAGCGGCAGGGAGCCCCCCTGGACACGCACCCCCAGCTCTTACGGAGCCGCCGCCCCGTCCTGCTAAGGGCGTGGGAACATTTTACAACGAGTAGAGTAGACTGAGGCATCCCCTGTGCATCCTCAAGGCCAGGGTGTAGGTCTGAGCGTATACGTTGCCGATGAAAATACGTGCCGTGTTTCTCTATCATCCGTGTTTATCTCTGTCATCGGCTCTGCTTGTCATCTTGCTGGCACCAGGGCACCTGGGGGTGCGGGCACGGCCGTGTGGCTCCCCGAGGCGAGTGGCCGTGGGACTCAGGCGCTAGTGTGGGGGGGAAGGGCTGGTATCCATCACTCCTCCCTGCAGCTCTATCAGCTGCATGAGCAGCTGGAGACGGGCTGTTCTGCCGCCTTCCCCACCGCCCCACGAAAGGAGCATAAATAAGGGAACGTCCTGGCAGGATAGACCTTTCTGGAACGTGCTGGGCAAACGGACAGATGGCTCCTTGCTGACTTCCCTTCAACCCCAAGAAGACCTGGGATTCGCCAGCGTCAAAGCTCACGGCGTCGGCTCCCACTCCCTTCCTGGGATGGCCCCCGAGACGCTTGGCACCGACACACGCCCAGGCTTATAGAAATCTGTGAGCTCTCTGGGGGGGCCCGGGGAGTGACAGGTGATGAAAATGATCTCACTCTGCACCTGCCAACGAGCGTGTTGGACATGGAGCTACCGATCCGCCCGCCTGGAGCCATTTTTTAATCCTCACCCGAGGATATTTTTCCCCCATTGATTTTTAGAGAGAGTGGAAGGGAGAGGGAGCGACAGAGAGAAACACGGATGTAAGAGAGACACATCCATTGGTTGCCTCCTGCGCGTGCCCCCAACCGGGGCCAGGAGCCTGCAACCAAAGGTACGTGCCCTTGACTGGAATCGAACCTAGGACCCTTCAGTCTGCAGGCCGACGCGCTATCCACTGAGACACACTGGCCAGGGCTTGTTCTCTCTCTTTGAAATGGAGTGAACCCCACAACACAGACCCCAGTCCCTTCCTTGACACTGAGGAGTGGGCGATGGTTCCATTCCTCCAGCCAATGTTTTTTTGTAAAAATATATTTTTATTCATTTCAAAGAGGAAGGGAGAGAGAGAGAGAGAAACATCGATGAGAATCATGGATCGGCTGCCTCCTGCACGCCCCCTACTGGGGATGGAGCCCACTACCCGGGCATGTGCCCTGACCGGGAATCGAACCAGCGACCGCCTGGTCCATAAGTTGGTCAACGCTCAAACCCTGAGCTATGCCGGCCGGGCTCCAGTCGGTGTTTTAATATTCTCTGCCATTCCTGCACTCCAATGGAGCAGCCTCCCAGGCTTCTATTTTTAAAACGAAGCAGCAATTCCCTCTCTTATGTCCGCGCTCCCTGAATGTAAATGAGAAGAGACTCTTTTCAGAAGACTTTGAACCCTGTGGTTAGGAGGCGGCATCGGATATTTTCATATTAAATTGATCATCATGTTATTAATTAGATAACCTGTTGATTAGGCGGCTCTCCTTTGTTTTAACTTGAAGTTTGGGACGGGGGCTGTTATATCGAAAACTCATCACACGTAGCAAAGTCCATCTATTGGATCAAATCCGTTCTTCATTCATTCTTGCTTTTTTAAAATAGATTTTTATTGGTTTCAGAGAGGAAGAGAGAGAGAGAGAAACATCAATGATGGGAGAGAAACATGGATCGGCTGCCTCCTGCACACCCCCTACTGGGGATCAGGCCCACAACCCGGGAATGTGCCCTGACCAGGAATCGAACCGTGACCTCCTGGTTCATAGGTCAACGCTCAACCACTGAGTCACGCCAGCCGGGCAGCCTTTAGCATTTCTGTAAGCTAGTTCCGTCATTTATCGACGGTGTTTTGGGTAAGTTATTTATTCTTTTTAAACTTCAGTGTAGTCATCAGAAAGGGGATGGGGATGATGAGTGTACCTTTCTGAGCATGTGTCTATATAAAGCACTTAGTATAGTGTCTGACACAAAACACGACTTACTCCTCATCTTCACTGTCATCTCCCTAAGTTATTGTTATACCCAGCCTACTGATGTGAAAAGCAAGATGGGCCCAGGCCAGGGTGGCTCCGTGGTTGAGCGTCAACCTATGAACCAGGAGGTTACAGGCTCGATTCCCGGTCAGGGCACATGCCAGGGTTGCGGGCTCAATTCCCAGGAGGGGGTGTGCAGGAGGCAGCCCATGAATGATTCTCTCTCATCATTGATGTTTCTCTCTCTCTTCCTCTCTGAAATCAATAAAAATGTATTAATTTTTGAAAAAAAGCAACATGGGAAAAAATGTAAGGGGTATTCCAAATGCTACACACCCGGTCTGCGGCAGGATTAGATTTTAAGCCGTGTTCTAATTAGAATCCGGGCACTAAGTCCGTGTTCCTAATTACATACACCACATGGCCTCCTGTTGATGGAATTTTCAGGTGTCGCGAAGCCGGGATGAGCAGTTATTATGTTACATGGCCAATTTGTGTCTAAAAAAGATCTTAGCAAAATGTAATCCCGGGCAAAACATCAAAAAAGGAACTTAATGCGTATAATTGGCGAGCGCTGCATGCATTTGGTTGCAAGAAAAAAGAGATCGCTCAAGTACAAGGTGTATGAAGAAATATTTAGGGCTTTTACTTATATACTGGCACAGCCATCGTCCACTGAGCCACACCGGCTGGGCATTTAAAAGTCTGGATGGACCGCAGCAGACCAGTGTTATTACCAGTGTGACCAACCAACAGTGAATAGTTTCTGTAAGTCCAGTCAGTGCAGTTGAGCATCAACCCATGAACCAGGAGGTCACGGTTTGATTCCCAGTTGGGGCACATGCCCAGGTTATGCACTTCATCCCCAGTAGGAGGCATACAGGAGGCAGCCAGTCCATGATTCTCTCACATCATTGATGTTTCTATCTCTCTCTCCCTCTCCCTTCCTCTCTGAAATCAATAAAAATATATTTAAACACACACACACACACACACACACGCACGCACATGCACGCACAAATCCATCCTCATTTCGAAGGATAGGAATGGAGTCACAGACTAGACTAGACAGCAGTGATTTGAGATCAAACCCAGGAATTGTGCCTGTTGCCTCAGGTCCCTTCCTGGCCAAATCCCAGTGAATTTGACTATCTCCCTTGCATGATAAAAGGTATGTAATGGGTTGAAACACACACAATTCGCGGGGCAATGCACGTAGGCATGATACGGTCACCGATGTGCTTGTGGGCTCCTAATCAGGGCCTCTCGGACGAGGGCGACTTGGTTTCATCGACGAGATGGGAAATCATTTCTCGATCTTGCCTGAGGAAACGCCTTCCGCATTCGAAAGGTGAGGATGCTGAAGTTAAACGCACGAGCAGGAAAGAGAAACAAGGTCCGGAGGGAAGGGAAGACCGGAGTCATGATGATCATCCCTTGGAGTCAACCTCAGTGGGATCCCGGGACCCCCGCTCTGGCCACCGGGGGCCAGCTGTGGGGGAGCCTCGCCCCTACACCCACACTTCTTCCATCAGGCCTGGCGCCCTGCCTGCTGACACATGGCCGGGTGCTGGCCGGCGTTGCCGTTGGATGTGGCGCCCCAGGCCCAAGGTGTTCGTAGCCGTTCAGCCAAAATCGATGGCAGCAGAGGGTGACGTGCCTTCGGAACAAGGGGCCGTTTTCTGGTATCGCCCCGCCAGAGACCTGGGTTTCATCTTGTTCTCAGCATCGGGAGATCGTTTTACTCGTCCGCACGCACCCATCCCCGGCCACCATTTCTCCACACGGCCTTGCAGACGCTCTGGGCAGGCTCCTTCCCACGGACAGGTTTCCCACGGTGCAGCCTAAACTCAGCACCCGCCTCTGATGGGCATTATTTCTGACATGGTGGGCAGCTGGCTTCGCGGTCCGGACAGCAAAGCCAGGGAAGGTTTCTCTTGACGTCGGCTGAAGGCTTCGGGTGATGTTGCAGCACCCTGGGCTCCCTCTCTCCCGAGCCCCCCACTTTCTCACCCTGCCCCCTCACTTTCCCTCCAAGATGGGGCGGGCGTTCTGCCCAAGAATGGGCTCAAGCTGGCACCTAACCCGCCCGCACAGGGTCCATTCTTTTCAGAGGGAAGCTTGAACCAAATGGCTCAGCGGGGGAAGCCCGACCCCTTCCCTCTCTTCCCACCCCCTCCATCTGGAAGAAGAGAGACACTCGGAGATTTGGAAGTGGCCAGAGTTTAATTGCTCCTCCGGGAAGTGCCAAGAACATGGGAAAGCTTATCCTGTGGTGGGAGGAGACCACACAAATGTATTATTCCACCTCCGTGTAGTAAAAAGTATACTTGTACAATGTTTAAAAAAATAAATAAATAAAATAGTAAATTGCAATGGTGGCTCTTTCCCACCTTGTATACCAAGCAGTCAAACCTGGGAACGAATGGCTAATACGTCCATGTCGAAGAACAGCTTTGGGGGCCGAAGACAGCGCACGGCGTTGCTTGCAAGAAAGCAAGCTGACACGCTTTAAGCTCGGACCCACGAGCCTCTCCTTGCAAAGGAAAGTCCGCGTCGTGACCAATGGGACGCGGTAGGATTTGCGTCTTGTTGGCGACCCACTTAAAGAGCCAAAAAAAGGACCTCCCATTGTCCCTTTACGTTTTCTCTGAAATCAGCATGATTTGCCTTTTGATTTCTTACGTCTCTTTCATATTAAATCTTGTGTTGTTTTTTTTCCCCTGCGGGTTTGTGGCACACGTGTGCGTAGCAGCTACGAAGCATCCTTTGATACAGCGAGGACACAAAGCATTCACTTCTACGCTGGGGAAAAGCGGTTTGGAGCTGCCGGCGGACTTTCTATTTCACGTCGTGTTGCCTTTTCAAACATTCCATGCCCCTGGTCCCTGCCTGACATCAGTCGGAATATACAAATTGCCGTTGAAGTTAAGATTTGCGAGTCCCTGGTTGAGGCCTGGTTTTAATTTTGCAGGATGTGTTAAAAAGTTCATATTGGCCCGGCCGGTGTGGCTCAGTGGTTGAGCATCGACCTATGATCCAGGAGGTCACGGTTTGATTCCCCGGTCAGGGCACAGGCCCGGGTTGTGGGCTCCATCCCCAGTAGGGGGCGTGCGGGAGGTGGCCAATCGACCATTCTCTCTCACCACTGATGCTTCTCTCTCTCACCCTCTCTCCCTTCTTCTCTGAATTCAAGAAAAGTATATCTATTTTTAAAAGGTTCATATTATACTGAATAGGGCTCAGTGGTTACATGCGTGTGTGTGTGTGTGTGTGTGTGTGTGTGTGGTTGGTGATAGCACCCAACAATGCTGGGTTTTCTGTGTGAGTTAGTGAATTGGTTTGGGTAAAGTATTCATTGAAGATAGAGAGATGGCCAAAGTGATCGTCATCCAATTAAGACTTGGGGGGACAGGGGTACATGTGTGAGAATCTGGCACAAATTAGACTATAATCATTACTGAGCGAGAGGGAGAGAGAGAGAGAGAAACATCAGTGATGAGAGAGAATCATCCATCGGCTGCCTCCTGCAAACGGGGCATATGGCCTGACTGGGAATCGAACCGTGACCTCCTGGTTCATAGGTGGATACTCAACCACTGAGCCACACCAGCTGGGCAGCAATCTGTTGTCATCACCGGCAATGTCACACGAGGGGGTGGGAGTGGCTCACCTTGCTAACAGGTATGGAGTGGTACCTGACTGTGGTTTTAATTTACTTACGATTGCCCTGAGCGGGAATCGAACCGTGACCTCCTGGTTCATAGATCGATGCTCCACCACTGAGCCACGCCGGCCGGGCTAGTTCAAACGTCTTCATTGATTTAGTTACTCATTCAAAAGCTGGTACAGATTGACTGCCTACTAGGAGCTCGGCGCCATGCCAGGCCTGAGAGATATGTGTGGTCCGTTGTAGCATCAAGCAGGTCATAGGCACTCGATATAGCTGTTGAAGTAGATGTGACATCTATCTTCAGCGACCCTACAATGTCTTCAGTTTATAGATGACCCCATGGCACTTCCTGTCGGGCCTAAAACCCAAGGTCACCTCCAAATGGAGGCGTCTCTTATGGTCTCACCACTGACCCCCATGCTTTCCTACCTCTCTCTCTCTCTCTCTCTCTCTCTCTCTCTCTCTCCTGAAACAAAATGCGAAAAGTTCAGTGGAAGATGATGAAGTTCAGATTTCATTAGCTTTGGGCATTGCTGTTCCTTGGGGAGAGAAATCACATTTTAGGGTGACCTTTTTCGTTAACTCACGGGCGGGAAGGAGTTGCTCTCAGTGCCTGTTTTATTTATAGGTAATTAGATGCCGCCACTAAGCGTGGTCCTGTGGGGTGAACCTCGGCCGCACACGGCCCTCACCCTTTCCACCTTCATTCCCAGGCCCTGGGCTACAGGGGCCGGTAGGGGAAAGCGATCAGACCATGACACGCTCTGAAATAGAAGGTGTGGCTCCGTGGTCGAGCGCTGACCCATGAACCAGGGGGTCACGGGTTCGATTCCCAGTCAGGGCACGTGCCCGGGTTGGGAATCATGGGCCAGCTGCCTCCTGCACGCCCCCGACTGGAGATGGAGCCCGAAACCTGGACACGTGCCCTTGACCGGGAATCGAACCCAGGACCCTTTGGTTCCCAGGCCGACGATCTATCCACCGAATCAGACCAGCTTGGGCCAGCTGTACATATTTGGCGCTTGAATGTGTCCTCAGATATCAGTCCATCCTCGACATGCCTCCCTGTCTTTTAACCCTTTCCTCCTCATCTCCTGCCTTGCTCTCCTGTATTCATTTCCCCCTTCCGGCTGGAAGTGCTCAGAAATCATCTATCTTCTCATGAGAGCCTGGTAGAAGTGTCTCCCACCTCTGAAAGTGACCTTCGGAGGGATACGAGTTCTTTTTTCCCACTCCCCTCTCCCCCTGCCCCCCGCTCCCCCCTCACCCCCCACAGTCTGGCGTGACCAGGTCTAAATCCGACTTGCCGCCCCCACAGCTCTTTGGGCGACTCCTTTTCAAGTTTGCTCTGTGCTTGGAATCTTTCTCTTCAAAGGCAGCCACTGTTCTCCTCCAGCGACACATCGCTTTATTATGTTCTGCTCTCATTGCTGCTGCTACCAAGTTCCTCTGCATGTGTCTTTCTTTCTTTCTTTTTTGTTCCTCCTTCTTCCCTGGCATTTCCAACTCTTTCCATTTGGAGTCACCTTCGAGCCCCCTTGGTGTGAGGTCCCCTTGGGCGCGCTGGGCACGAGTGGACGCGATCCTGTGGCCAACGGTAACAGCCCGACTTGCCGAGCCCAGGGGACAAAGGGTTAATTTTTTATGTTTGTGCTCCGTCGTTTTTATCTTCCTGGCTTCTCAGCTCCTTTCTGAATCCATCCACTGGGCATTGCAACAAATGCCGGAGAAACAGGGGAAGAAAAACACACACACACACACACAAAAACACCCGCGTCTGTATTTCTAGGGAGTTGACAGATGCTGCCTTTTCCTCATGTCAGGCCCTAATCAATTCATTGCTAAAAGGGAAAAAAGGGAAGAGAGAGAGAGAACAAAGCCGATAAAGAAGAGCCATTAGCACGGGGCGTCTGGCCATCACGCTCTGTTGTGACTCTCATTAGTCGGAGGCGTTGGCCTCGCGTTAATAAAGGCAGGAAGAGAGAGCGTAGCAATCAAAGCAAAGCCTGTTGGCAATTGCAGACACATCATTGTCATCTGCCAATGACATCCGGCGTCTTTTAACTTTTCAGTTTGGTGCTTTGGAGAGACTAAAAGGTTCCCTTCCTATGGATTCTTCTTCCATGCGGTCAGGATGAGGGTCCCAGGGGAGGGCGGGTGTCTGTATGTCTGTCCGGCTACCTCCGTGTGGAGCAGTGGTTCTCAACCTTCCTAATGCTGCGACCCTTTCATACAGGTCCTTGTGTTGTGGTGACCCCCAACCATAAAATTATTTTCGTGGCTACTACATGACTGTCATGTTGCTGCTGTGATGAATCGCCATGTCAATATCTGAAATGCAGGATGTATTTAGGCGACCCCTGTGAAAGGGGCGTTCGACGGCCAGAGGGGTCGTGGCCCACAGGTTGAGAACCGCTGGTGTGGAGGGAACATGACCGGGGTTTGCTTGTATGTGTGTGTGCCTTGGGTCCTTAGGAAACTGGATCATTGACACCGTTATGCTGTCCTGGTCGGTCCTGGCTGTTGGCGAGACTGCGGGCCAAGCACTGACCAAGAGAACGGGCCTGGCTGGGCCAGCGTGGCTCAGTGGTTAGAGCATTGCCCTGCGGACTGAGGGTCCCGGGTTCGATTCCCGTCAAGGGCCTGTACCAAGGTGCTAGGCTCCATCTCAGCTTTGGTCGGGCGCATACAGGAGGCAACCAGTCGATGTGTCTCTCTCACATCACTGTTTCTTTCTCTATGTCTCTCCCCCTTCCTTCCACTCTCTCTAAAAATCAATGGAAAAATAGCCTCGAGTGAGGATTAACAAAACAAAAAAATTTAAAAAGCCACCAGTTCGATTCCCGGTCAGGGCACATGCCGGGGTTGTGGGGTTGATCCCCAGGATGGAGTGTGCGGAGTGTGCAGGAGGCAGCCGATCCATGATTCTCTCTCATCATTGATGTTTCTCTCTCTCTCTCCCTCTCCCCTCCTCTCTGGAATCAATAAAAAAATATTTTTTAAAAATGAATAAATAAACATAAACACCAACTTTAGAGTCATTCAAAGCGTGTATACATTTTTCTGGGACGCCCCGCATGACGCGGAGGGTTCATGAGTGGAATCACCTGCCTCTCCGGCCGCGGGGTGAAATCTCGCGGGAGCTGGGAGGCGACTGCGCGATTCTCGGGCGTCTCCACGCTGCTCACGCCACCGGCCCCAGCGCGTGAGACGCTCGGCTGCCATCTTAGCTGCCTGGTCAGCTACGGACTCTGGGTATGTATCGAGGTGGTTTTGGTCGGGGAGCCCTTATTTCCCTTCATAAGGGCCCCAAAGTGCGGGAACGGGGGCGCCGGCGATTCCGATACGCCTGAGAGAGGCCGGGCGTGCGTCCTGGAAATGAGAAGGCGAAAGCGCCCGGGGAGCCGAGGTGGCCGGGACCTCCGGGGAGAACCAGCCTTCCCTCCGTGAGATTGTGAAGAAGGAGGAGAAAGAAATTGGTGCTGTTTTGTGTTTTGCTTTGTGTTTTCATCTTCACCCGAGGATATTTTTCCATTGATATTTAAAGAGAGCGGAAGGGAGAGGGGAAGACAGAGAGAAATACCGATGCCCTGCCTGTGCCCAGAGCAGGACCTGGGCCAGGGATGGAGCCTGCAACCGCGATACCTGCGGCGTCGAACCCGGGACCCTCCAGTCCGCAGGCCGACACTCTATCCACTGAGCCATACTGGCTGGGGGGGGGGGGAATTGGTGCTTGTTTTGCTGGGGCACCCCACACTGCAAGGGTTACGGCCACCGAGCGTGAGGAGGACGGATTAAGATGGAAGAGACGTGGAATGTGTGGGGGGGAGACATGGACAGAAAATGTTTCACGTTGGGCTGGGAAGCGTGGTCCGTCTGCAGGACGTCAGCCAGACCCCTGGGAATGTAACTGAGAGACCTCAGGCCGTGTCCGGAATGTAAAGGGCCCATTACCCAGATTCGGGGACCGGCCTGGACCGGAGAACAGATGTGATGGCCGGAGCTGTGGCAGCCCCTTTGCAACCACGAGGAGAAGCTGAGAAAACTGCTGAGACCCCCCCCCACCCCTCCATCAGGTATGTCAGCTCACGGTGCCACCGTGGGTCCATCCCTTATATCAGTGATGGCGAACCTCTGACACACGGGTCAGAGGTGACACGCGAACTCATTTTTTTTTGGTTGATTTTTCTTTGTGAAATGGCATTTAAATATATAAAATAAATATAAAAAATATACAGTGGGGCCTTGACTTACGAATGTCCCGACTAACGAGTTTTTGGAGATACCAGCTGTCTCTCCGCTGATTTTTTTGCATTGAGTTGACAGAGTAATTTGAGTTAACGAGCTCCTTAATAAGCTCTGTCTCAGAATGAATTAAACTCGTAAGTCAAGGCCTCACTGTAAGTCTTTGTTTTACTATGGTTGCAAATATCAAAAAATTTCTACATGTGACACGGCACTGGAGTTAAGTTGGGGTTTTTTAAAACGCTGACACGCCGAGCTCAGAAGGTTCGCCATCCCTGCCTTATATCCTCAGTGCCTACCTGGGTTGTTTTGGGGTTTTTATGGTTTTACACTTATGGACGGTATTGCTTTCAATATTCTTCTTTTTTTTTTTATCCTCTCCTGGGGATATTTTTCCATTGATTTTTAGAGAGAGTGGAAGAGAGAGGGAAAGACAGAAACACTGAGGTGAGAGAGACACATCGATTGGTTGCCTCGTGCATAGGCCCCAACCAGGGCTGGGACCCTGCCACCGGGGCACCTGCCCTTGACCAGACTCGAACCCGGGACCCTTCAGTCCGCAGGCCGACGGTCTATCCACTCAGCCAAACCGGCTAGGGGGCTTGCTTTAACTATTCTTGTTCATGCCTGTCTCCGGGTATATATTGGCAAAAACGTCTCTGAGGAGTATATATGGAGGCATATATATCAGGTTGTTACATTCTAGGGTATGAATATGTTCGGTTTTGCTGAATAAACCCCACACTGTTTCCCAAAATAGTTATCCTAGCTTCCCCCACTCCAGCACTGGGAGAAATGTCACCCTTCGTTTCTTCGACAATACTTAGGATCTCTGACTTCCTACGTTTTTACTTGCGTGGGGGAGATGAAATCTCTTTCGACGTGATTTTCATTACAACGTTGCTAATTGCTAAATGAGGTCAAGCGCATTTCACAGGGCTAGGGGTTATTGCTGTGTTTGTTTGTGGTTTTCCTGTTTTGTTTTGTGGGGGTTTTTTTTTTCCCTGAGACGTGTTCACATTCTTGGCTCATTTTTTCTGGGTTTTTAAAAAAGTATGAATTTCTCATGGACCCCCGGTGCTCTTTCTATTTTTATTCTACTTCTTTGGTCGTTGTAAGTAGCGCCAATACGTTCTCCTATCTGAAATCAGAATGTGGCTGGACTTTTCACCCACTCTCCGTGAGATGTATTGTGATTGATAAACCAAAGTTCCTCATTGGACTTAGGCCGGTTGATCAGTTTTTTCCTTTACTATCTGTTCTTGTGGTGTCTTATTTTCAAAAAACCCTCCCTCGCCTTTCTGAAAGGAAACACACGGGGTCCGTCCCTTTCTGACACCAGGTGTGTGGCTTCTCCCCAATTGGACCAATCATCCGACGCCAACTGCTTGTTCTACAACTCAGTCCCATGGCCGACACTGACTCCCCGAGTCCGCATCCGATCCACAGACTGCTCCCTGCTTCCGATGTGGCAGCCAGTCACAGTTATTTGCGTATATTTACATACAAGAGGCAAACAAATTCATATTTTAAAAGATGGGTTTATGCCCGACCAGCATGGCTCAGTGGTTGAACATCGGCCTATGAACCAGGGGGTCAGGGTTCGATTCCAGGTCAGGGCACATGCCCGGGGTGCAGGCTCCATCCCCTGTAGGGGGCGTGCAGGAGGCAGTCAATCAATAGTTCTCTCTCATCATTGATGTTTCTTTCTCCCTCTCCCTCTCCCTTCCTCTCTGAAATCAATAAAGATATATTTTTTTAAAAATTAAAAAGGCAAAGAAAAAACAACACCTGAATTTAAAAACTCCAAGGTCAGATACCGGCACGGTTTAGATTTGTCGTGCTCCAGCGCTCCAATAGCTAAAGTCGAATCACAAATTGGCCGGCAGTATGGCATCAGCACACTGTCTAGACCAGTGATGGCGAACCTATGACACGCGTGTCAGAGGTGACACGCGAACTCATTTTTTTTGGTTGATTTTTCTTTGTCAAATGGCATTTCAATATATAAAATAAATATCAAAAATATGTCTTTCTTTTACTATGGTTGCAAAGATCAAAAAATGTCTATGTGTGACACGGCACCAGAGTTAAGTTAGGGTTTTTCAAAATGCTGACATGCCGAGCTCGAAAGGTTCGCCATCACTGGTCTAGATTCTTGCTGCCTGAGCACCCTGGTCGCTCAGACCTACGGGTTCTGAATATACATGTGGGTCTCGGATGATTTTCTGTAGCCTGCGGCTAGTCTCACCCCGCTGCTCTCTGCCAAGGCCAAATCCCAGAAAGTCTAACTCGGGGATTTTATTGGCTTCACAGTTCATTGGCAGAGCAGTGATTCTTGAGAGGGAGAAAAAAAACAAACCAACAGCCTTGCAGTTAGTTTGTAAATCCCCTACCACTTCTGGGTTCAGATCTCCAGATGGGCTTGCTGCTGCGAAGGAGGTTCGGATATTACTCACTCGAGTGTTTTCAGGATTTCGTCTCCTGTATATCCTGTATCCCTCCAACACACAACGCCATTAAGTCGGTCTCAGATTTTAATGGGCGTGGAATCATCGTGCTAAAAAAATGCATCTCATTGGACAGACCTCAGCCCTCGGGGTTCCAATTTTGGTGGGTTCGGTGGCGAGGCCCAGGATTCTTTGGGGTCACCGTTGAGAAATTACAGAAGCGCCTTTGTGGGTCCTGGTGGTCTCCAATTCAGCCGTACACGCAATGCTGCGAACAGTGTCTTTGCCCGAGATAGTCTTACACATGGAGGAGGCCAGAGCCCAGCCAGTGTGGCTCAGTGGTTGAGCGGCGACCTAGGGACCAGGAGGTCAAGGTTCGATTCCCCGGTCAGGACACATGCCCGGGTTGCGGGCTCCATCCCCAGTAGGGGGCGTGCAGGAGGCAGCCAATCCATGGTTCTCTCTCATCATTGATGTTTTTCTCTCTCTCTTCCTCTCTGAAATCAATAACAAATATTTAAAAATATTTATATGGTACTTATTTAGAATGCCAACAGTTCTAACTTTTATGACATGGGTAAGTCATTTATTTCATTGAGAAAAATACTGCATGGGCCCAAAAAACAAACACATGGAAACATTTTGTCAGCTGGATCCAGTAGCGGTCTATGGCTCTTTGTCCATGGACTTGTATTCAATGCATCCATCTTGTAAAGAAATAGTTACGGCTGGTGTGGCTCAGTGGTTGAGTGTTGACCTATGGACCAGGAGGCCACAGTTCGATTCCTGGTCAGCACACGTGCCCGGGTTGCAGGCTCTATCCCCAGTAGGGGGCATGCAGGAAGCAGCTGATCCACGATTCTCTCTTAATCTCATCATTGATGTTTCTGTCTCTCCCTTTCCCTTCCTCTCTGAGTTCAATAAAATATATTTTTTTAAAAATAGAGAGGATATTCATGAGTCCCGGACCCTGAGCAAAGCTGTATAGAATGCATCACAGTGGGTTTTTAAAAAACTTTCACATTAGGACTCAACTTGTATTCCTAAGAGATAGCAGATGGCAGGGGCCACGAAGGCTTGTCAGCACCTCTTGTTATTTCAAGCCCGTCCTCTAGGGGTCGCTGACGTTCTTTCGGAGGAGGGCTGTGGTCATTGACTTCCCAGTGCCCTTCACTGGAAAGCTGTCCTGATGACCTGGCCCTGCCAGGCCAGCCAGCCAGCCGGCCACGGGGAAACAAAGACCAGACACATCCTCCCCTGGACTGAAGATGTCCGTAACCATCAAATCAGATAGGAGCTCCCTATGGCCGCAGGCACCCACAGGTCGGGGCTCTGGAATCTCTTCTCAATCTGGTTTTGCTCGGTGGGAGTGTAACATCTTTTTTTTTTCTTCCTTTTTTAAATATATTTTTATTGATTTCAGAGAGGAAGGGTGAGGGGGAGAGAGAAACATCCATGATGAGAGAGAATCAAGGATCGGCTGCCTTCCACACGCCCCCTACTGGGGATCGAGCCCACAACCCGGGCATGTGCCCTGATGGGGAATCAAACCGAGACCCCCTGGTTCATAGGTTGACACTCAACCCCTGAGCCATGCCATCCAGGCAACTAAGAATAGTTTTTATGTCCTAGACTTTTGCTTTCTCCCCTCCCTTCCTAATGACGTTCTATTTGCCTTTGCTTGTTTAAATCTGTCCCCCCAGTTCTCTCTCCTACTTCCACCACATTGGTTCTCTGACCTCTATTACTTTGGACAAGTGTCTGATTCCTTTCACACCAAGGATTGCTTCTCACACCCTCACCCGTCTCATTTATCAGTTTCCTTTCCTTTCCTTTTTAAAAAAACACATATTTTTTATTGATTTCAGAGAGATAGGGAGAGAAATAGAAACATCCATGATGAGAATGATGGATCAGCTGCCTCCTGCACGCCCCCTACTGGATGGGGATTGAGCCTGTAACTTGGGCCTGTGCCCTGACCGGGAATCAAACCGTGACCTCCTGGTTCATAGGACAACGCTCAACCACTGAGCCACGCCGGCTGAGCTATCAGTTTCATTTCTTTGGCTAATCTGCTCCTGTCTCCATTACAGTCCTGCAGCCTAAGTAGCCCCCGTCTCTGGTCCCCCAGTCGTGTCGGAGAAGGAGACGCAGAGCTAGGATACAGCTGGTTGCACACGCCCCAAAGGCCAACCGAATTACTTCTGGCTAATTGGTTTTCTGGCCCCAGTAAGCACGGGGTTTCTACTGCTCCCTGACACGGCCTGTCCTCACTTCGCTGGTGCTTCTGATTAGTATTCGAAAGCGGCGTTCTCTCATGGCCCGAGTGGGAAACCGGGCTGTCGATTTATTTATACCCAGCCTCAGGCAGACGTTGGGGGCGTGTGGAACGCTACAAGATGCAGACACTGCTCTCTGTGTGTGTATGTGTCTGTGTGTATACACATATCGATTAGGGGTGATGTTGGGAGTGGAAATCCATTAGCCCATGGGCTGGGAAAGGGACTAAGAGGAGGATATAAAAATGCCAGAGAAAGACTTGGTGTCATTGCTAAATGCAGGTGACTTTTTCAGATCCGTAGGGAATAGTGTTTTGCAGAAATAAATGCTCTGTCTCGGCCCCGTCCGCGTGGCTCAGTGGTTGAGCGTCGACCTGTGAACCAGGAGGCCACGGTTCGATTCCCGGTCAAGGGCACGTGCCCGGGTTGCGGGCTTGATCCCCAGTAGGGGGCGTGCGGGTTGCAGCCGATCGATGATTGTCTCTCGTCATTGGTCCACAGGTAGATGCTCAATCACTGATTGAGCCTTGCTGGCAGACTCTGTTTTTCTTTTGAGGTTAGCATCCGACACCTTAAGGTCCAGTAAAGACATAGCAACAAGAAATCTGTTCCTTTGGTATGGTCCCTGGAAACATTCTCAGAATCCTTACGAAGCGCTGGAGTGAGCAGTCATTACAGAAGAGAGTGAGACTATGGGAAAGTCTCAAGAATAACAATTATACACCCCTCCTCCACACCCCGGAGGGTAACTGCTCCCACCCCTCGAGACTGGGTCTCTCCTCCTCCTGACGTTTGGTTAGGTCTAACCCAGGAGGCCCTCAACATTGCAACATAGGAGTTAGAACAAGAATGTCAAACTAGTGGCCCGCGGGCCACATGCAGCCCACGATGAATATGTTTGCGGCCCAGCCAATATAATCGTATGTAAGAAACATTGTAATAAAAATTTCGTGACTTAAATTTTGACAATATCCAGTTATACATAATCCTATATAATAAAAGGGTAATATGCAAATGGACCCTAAACAGCAGAATGACTGGTCACTATGACACACACTGACCACCAGGGGGCAGACGCTCAAATGCAGAAGCTATCCCCTGGTGGTCAGTGCGCTCCCACAGGGGGAGCTCTGCTCAGCCACAAGCCAGGCTGATGGCTGCCAGCACAGCGGTGGTGGTGGAAGCCTCTCCTGCCTCCTCAGTAGTGCTAAGGATGTCCGACTGCAGCTTAGGCCTGCTCCCCGGTGGCAAGTGGACATCCCCCAAGGGCTCCCAGGCTGCCAGAGGGATGTCTGACTGCCAGCTTTGGCCCGATCCCCCGGGGAGCAGGCCTAAGCCAGCAGGTGGTCATCCCCCGAGGGGTCCTAGACTGCGAGAGGGCACAGGCCCATCTGAGGAACCCACCGGAGTGCACAGATTTTTGTGCACCGGGCCTCTAGTTATTAATAACGAACTGCAACGTTCACTAATGACTGATTGCTATCATTGTGTTGCATTCATTTCCCTTACGCTCCTTACACACAAGCACACCATTTCTCTCCACTAATACCAGCAGCGAATATTTTAGCAGCCAATGGCCATGTCATTCGTCTTGGACGGACTTGTTTGCTGTGTGCAGCAGGAAATATTTCACTTTCGGAGAACAAGAAACATAGGTTTAATTGCGTGATGCTTATTTATCTGTGTAGTTACTCAGTGTCTGGTATGTTCATGTCTGAGAAAAAATATTTTTATTAAAATGTTTTATTGTTTTATGTTAACTTGGACTCATTTACCTCAGCCTTTGTATTCAGCATGTCTCTATCGACATAAACCTACGTTCTCGTGAACACGGAAGCTTCTGTTTTCTTGCGGCCCACATACACCTAAACCTTGTTTATTGGGCCCGTGTTGGCCTTTGAGTTTGACACACGGGAGTCAGAAAAAGGGACCGCTCCACACCTCCCTCTCAAAGTCCCAGCCTCATGCGAGTGGCAGGTTCACTACCAACCCTGGGCTAAGGGAAGCCTTGCTTTTGCATGGAGATGAAAGTGTCTATTTGCATATCACAGGCTCCTTCTAGTCTGAACTTCTATCGCTGAAGAGCTGGGGTCCTGAGGTCTACCTGCAGGCTCACTCCAGAGGAAGAGGAGAACTCTGTTCAATGACTAGATCTGGGGGAATTGGGCGGGGGGGAGGGGATGTAGCCCCAGCGTCACGCAGGGTCGGCCACGGGTTCTGTGCAAACGGGGCATATACTGGTTGGCTGTTTGGACCACACAGGAAGCAGATGTGGCGGGGGGTGGGGGCGAAGGGCAGAAGGAAGGCATGATTTTTAAATGAATTCCCTGCCTCATTTATTTCCAATCTCTTAAGACTAATTTCTGGAATTTGAATGAACTCCAAGTACTTAAACATTTTTATTTTTATTTTTATTTTTATTAAAAAGTACATTTTTTTGCCCCAGCCAGTTTGGCTTAGTGGATAGAGCGTCAGCCTGCAGACTAAAGGGTCCCGGGTTCAATTCCAATCAAGGGCATGTACCTCGCTTGCAGGCTCCTCCCCAGCCCGGGCCCTGATCAGGGTGAATGCAGGAGGCAAACAATAGACATGTTTCTCTCACATCGATGTTTCTCTCTGTCTTTCCCTCTCTCTTCCATTCTCTATAAAAATCAATGGAAACATATCCTCAGGTGAGGATTAAAAATATGTATTTATTTTTATAGATTTCAGAGAGGAAGGGGGGAGAGAGAGAGAGAGAGAGGGAAAGAAAGAAACATTAATGGGCCCTAACCGGTTTGGCTCAGTGGATAGAGCGTCGGCCTGCGGACTGAAAGGTCCCAGGTTCGATTCCGGTCAAGGGCATGTACCTTGGTTGCGGGCACATCCCCAGTAGGGGGTGTGCAGGAGGCAGCTGATCGATGTTTCTCTCTCATCGATGTTTCTAACTCTCTATCCCTCTCCCTTCCTCTCTGTAAAAAATCAATAAAAAAATATTAGAGAAAAAAACATTAATGGTGAGAGAGACTCATCGATTCACTACCTCCTGCACGCCCCCACTTGGGAATTGAACCATGACCTCCTGGTTCATAGGTCGATGCTCAACCACCAAGCCACGTGGGCTAGGCCATTTTTTTTTTTTTTTTTTTACTCTTTATTCTGAGGATAGTACTGGATATGGTTGCAATGGGGTCTTTTAAAGTGGAATTCGTTTGCCAAGTCTGAAATTGCCCAGTGGCATTTTGATTTCCTGTGCTTTGATAGACTAACATAAGGAGAATAGATATTACATGGGGCTGAGCTTTGCTTTCTCAGAATTCAGCCCATTTCTTCATTTATTTAAATTTCCCTTGTTATCCCTTGGTAAACTCCAGGGGTTCATCATACAGCCTTTGGGGTATTTACTATTAAATTCCATTTCCAGATACTGCATAGCTGTGCTGCTCCTGTGAATGGAATTTTTATTATCCTTAATAATTTACTTTGCAGGTTTATAGAAAGAAAATTGATTTTGGGGATATTTAATTTGTAACTTGTCTACTTACCCAGTTCTTGCCTTATATCTAATAGAGTTTCTGTTTCGCCTCATTTCTTTGGTTTTAGTCCATAATCAGCCCTCAAATAATGATCATGTGATTTATTTTCCTAATATTTATGACTCATTTTTTTTCTTATTGAATTGTTTGAAACTTGTCAAGTAATGACAAATGACAGCAGTGAGAGCAGGCCATAGTTTTGGCCACGGTTTTAAGGAGGACTGTGTGTATCAAGTATTATTTTGGCTGTTGCTTTTATATAAGCATTTGCTATTATTGGTGATAATAATGACCACTTGGATGATGTGATAAAGACTTGGATAATGTGCTGTGGACCAAGGTTTAATCTGAATTTATTATATATTGTAAACTCTCCGAATGACCTCAGCAGTTCCATGAGATAGGGAGTATTATGATTTTCATTATTATTCCCATTATACAGATGGGAACATGGAGGTGCTGATAGGTCATATAACTTCCCCTCCAGGGCAGCTCTGGGATTGAAGAATCCTCTCTCATTTTTCTCCCCTGGTTGATAACTGTATGGAAGAATAAAAAAGGGTATTTCTTAGGAAGACTGTTCACACACTTTGGTTTCAGCAGTGAATCTTTTTCTTTTTCTTTTTTTAAATCCTCACCCAAGGATATTTTTCCATTGATTTTTAGAGAGAGAGGAAGGGAGGAAGAATAAGTGAGAGCAAGAGTGAGGGCGAGAGAGAGAGAGGTGACAGATATGAGAGAGATACATTGATTGGTTGCTTCCCACATGTCTCTAACCTGGGGACTGGGGATTGAACCTGCAACCCAGGTACATGCCCTTGACCAGGAATCAAACCTGCGACCCTTTGGGCTGTAGGCTGATGCTCTACACTGACCTACGCTGGCCAGGGCAGCAGTGAACTCCTCTTTTTTTAAATTTTTAAATATATTTCTACTGATTTCCAAGAGGAAGAGAGAGGTAGAAACATCAGTGATGAGAATCATCGATTGATTGCCTCCTGCACGCCCCCAACTGGATGGGGATCGAGCCTGCAACCTGGGCACGTGCCCTGACTGGGAATCAAACCATGGCCTCCTGGTTCATAGGTTGATGCTCTAACCACTGAGCCATGCCAGCTGGGCAGTGAACTGTTCTTAAAGTCTACTGCCTTGACCTCGGTGGGGGGAGATGACTTTTGCGTCCTTACCCACCCTTCTGCCTTTGGGGTACTTTTATGCAACCCCAAGTGTCCTGGCAACACAGCTCGAGATCCATCATCCGTCCACAAAGCTCACGACAAAACCCATGGAACTGTGCCCGAGAAATACCGTTCACTCCCAATCCCCGTGGCGGGCGGGCGGGCGTCCAGGAGACCTCCCTCCCCGTCTCCGAGGGTCCTCGCTCAGCCTGCTCACTGTCGGCCTCTCTCTCCCTTGCAGGGCCTGCAGTTTGGGACCCGGGAGCTGGAGGAGATGGGAGCCATGTTCTGCTTGGGCCTCCTCCTGCTGGAACTCAAGTCCGCCAGCTGCAGCCGCCAGCTGCTGACCCGCGCTGCGTCCCTGCTGAACGCCCAGGACGGTGCTCTGGACCAGCAGCTGTGCAGGTAGGATGCTCGCAGGGCCCCGGCGGGACGGGTACCTCTGTGTTTCCATGGGGCGGGGCAGGTCTCAGAAAGCAAAGTCCAGCAGACGTAGGGGTCTTTGACAGAGCACAAATCTGGAGGAGCCGCCAGATGAAGGTAAGAATGTGGGTTCTTCACTTCAGCCTCCATCCCGGCGTCCTCACTTCCTGCCGAAAACACGGGGAGAATGCCGCGTGTGCGCACACATCCGATGCAGATGCATCTGTATTTTATTGGCTATTTGTGTCTGTAAACGTGCATTGTGAACACATTGTGCTGACGGTGAGAAGATGCGGCTTATGTCTATACTAGAGGCGCAGGGTGCGAAATCGAGTGGTAGCCCGCGCTCGCAGTCCCGCCCACCCACCTGCCACCCGCCTTGCTGCAATCGGAGCCTGTGGGCCACGGGGGAGGGACCGAGAGGTGCTCAATGCACCTCATTGGTGACCGGTCATCCTGGTCATCACGGACACTGGTTTTTTATATATATAGATAGATAGATATACCAGTTATGTTTATGTATGTATGGGTATCATTTGGAGTCATCCGTTACTTGGCAAATAAAAAATATGGAGAGCCCTAGCTGGTTTGGCTCAGTGGATAGAGCGTTGGCTTGGGGACTGAAGGGCCCCGGGTTCGATTCTGGGCAAGGGCACATGCCCAGGTTGTGGGCTCAATCCCCAGAAGGGGGTGTGTGGCAGGCAGCCGATTTGTGATTCTCTCCATTGATGTTTCTAGCTCTCTCTCTCCCTCTCCCTTCCTCTTTGAAATTAAAATAAACTGGTAGGGGGACAATATGATTGCCAATATCTAGGCACTTGGATGCAAGAAATGATTTCATCTTAAATAACGACCATGTAAAGGTGATTGACACGTTGGCCGGGGGAGCCCGGCTGAGCCGTGGCTGGGAGAGGCGGGTCTCTGAGGGCTGTGGCGACCATGAGCAGGTCAAGAGGGGGAGAGCCATTATCCAAATAAGCCCTTCTGATGGTCTTCAGGGTGGACACATATTTCAGACTTGACCGAAGCAGACCCAGGGGGCCGCGGGGATGCTAAAGGCCCACGCGTGGAAAGAAAGGACCAGGAGATGCCAGGGAACACCAGGCTCAGACCTTCGCCACCTTCGGAGCGAGGGAATGATGGATGGAGCCGTGGAGTTGCTGGGGGAGGCAGTGCCTCCTGATGAATGATGGGAAAATCTCGCCGCGTGCTTCGTCTGTCTGATTCCCAGCTCATTTTCACTCATTTTCCTCCTCCCGCTGTTCGGGTGCTGTTCCCGGCTGCTTCTCACCCCATCACCAGTCGGTTAAGCCTGGCAGGGTCTGGCGGCATCAATTTGTACTGCTTTGGGGGCGCTGGCTTCCCTGACACTTAATTACCCATGTGCACTCATGAACGCGCCCGCCACGTTGTGCTGTAGATCATAGACCACGGCAACTTAAGTAAACGCAGACCTTGCACTCTGGAGTGGCTGCAGCCAGTTTCTTTGGTTTTGACACCCCAACTACTTCCTCCCACTGTCCTTGGTCCCTCCCACACCCACAGCGCCCGGAGTCTTGGGCCTGATTGGCATCTCATGGTGGTTGTTGTTTTTAAATATATTTGTATTTATTTTTTAGAGAGTGAGGAAGGGAGAGGGATAGAGAAATAGAAACATCAATGAGAGAGATCAATGGGAGGGAATCATTGATCTGCTGCCTCCTGCACACCCCCTACTGGGGATCGACCTGGGCATGTGCCCTGACCAGGAATTGAACCGGTGAGGCCTCTTGGCTCATAGGTCGATGCTCAACCGCTGAGCTACACCAGCCTGGCAGCATCTCCTGGTGTGTCGGTCTCTCCCTCTGACAGCGAGATCCTCCGCCTGCCAGGATGTGTCTTTTGACTTGTCTATCTCGACTTTGCTTTGCTGAGCCCTCGTGGGTGCAGGCATGCCCACATTTTCTCTCTCTTCCCTTTCCCTCCCCTCCCCTCTCCACGGTGGCTCTCAGAGAGGGAAGATTGAGCAGCCCCAGCGTTGCTCACTTTTTCTGAATTGATCGTGCCCGCCCATTGGATCCGATGCGGCCGGGATTAGTTGCCTGTAAATTGGAACAAGAAGACATCCATCAAAGAGGTGCCTTTTCTAGTTCGTGTCGAGCGGATTCGGTGTCAGGCACCCGACCCCGTGGCTGCGGCGGGGGTCATCCTGAGAACACGTGCTCCCTGTCTCCCCCACGACCGGCGATTGAGTGTCAGCTGGAGCTGAAACAGGGCACACGCGTCCGAGGCCGCCTGTCACTACTTTCCGTCCCTCTTTTGCCTCCTCCTCCCTCTGTCTTACCCACTGACAGCACCGCGAAGGGTCTGCCGGGATTCTGCTGTTTCTTTGGGAAGTGGGCGCCTGGTGTCCAGGGAGACAGGCCTTCTGCAAAGTCACTGAAGGGTTTCGCCGAGTCAGCCTCGTCCATCTGGGTTTGTGTCCCTTCGTTGCCTCTTGGTCTTCTCGGCTGAGCTTCCCAGTCTCCGTGTGTCCCTCCGTGCAGAGCAAGAGAAACCTTGGCGATAGCTCTGTCTCTTGCTTTTTCTCCCACATTGGCATCCCTGAGGGACCAGGGCTTTCCTTAGCATCCGGATAAGTGAATTCAGTCCTCTAAAGGCAACACAAGACAATGGACATCTTTCATAGATTTCAGAAAACACAATTATAATTTCAACAAGCAAAAAGACACATGAGCCCGGCTAGTGTGGCTCAGTGGTTGAGTGTCGACCTATGAACCAGGAGGTCACAGTTCGATTCCCTACCAGGGCACATGCCCAGGTGCTGCTCCATCCTCGGTAGTGTGTGTGCAGGAGGCAGCCAATCAGTAATTCTCTCTCATTGTTGATGCTTCTATCTCACTCTCTCACTCTCCCTTCCTCTCTGAAATCAATTATATATATATATATATATATATATATATATATATATATATATATGTATTTTAAAAAATACACGACTAAAAAAATATATGGTTTTGCCTTGGGCAGGACAGATCAGTTGGTTGGGTGTTGTACTGTGTACCAAAAGGTTGCCCAGGAGGCAGGCTCGATTCCCAGTGGGGGGCGTGCAGGAGGTCGATTGATGTTCACTCGCACATGGGTGTTTCTCTCTCTCTCTCCCTCTAAAAAAAAAGTATATACAATCCCTTTAACCACAATTATAGGCATTCTTTGTCACTTCCTTCTAAACACCATTTTTTTCCTCTTAATGGACTTTATATTTTAGAGCAGTTTTCAGTTCTCAGAAAAATTATGAAGACGGTATAGAGTTTTCCTATATATACCCAGTTGAATTGGGAGTCATTACAGAAAGGCAAATTTGAGTGTTTTGGGTCTGATTTTATGCTGATTTTTCTCCAATAACTGGGTAAAAAATAATGAAAACCCACAGCTAGTGTGTCTGTGAGGAAAGAGTTTAATAATGTCACACAGCTCTCTGTAAATGGGTTTACTTTCCTCTGGAGGGGGATTTGGCAACTTGCAAGAAGGTCCATAAAAAAACTCCCATTTCATCCTGCGCTTCCAGCTGGACTGTCCCTCAAGAACATAAACTGAGCAGAAAAACAGTATTTAATATGTAGGTATTTATAGCAACGAGGCATGTATCTCCAAATAAGTTCAAACAACCCAAATTCCTAGCAGTAATAAAAAAGAATGAACATTGTTGATTAATTTTCTGGACTACCATGAAACCATGGAAATAAAGAGCATGTTCATATACAGGTCTATCTATCTATCTATCTATCTATCTATCTATCTATCTATCTATCTATCTACCTAAAAGCCTATTATGCAAATTGTCCCCATGGGAGTTCCACCCGGAGACTGATTGCTTGTTATGATGTGCTCTGACCACCAGGGGGCAGCGCAGAACAAAGGGAGGCCCCGGCCGGCAGCTGGAAGGCCTCTATCATCCCTGATCACTGGCCAGGCCTAGGGACCCTACCTGTGCACGAATTTCGTGCACCAGGCCTCTAGTATATATATAAAAGCCTAAGCGACAAGCTGACTGGCCGATCGGCCGGTAGCTATGAGCACACTGACCAGCAGGGGGCAGACGCTCAATGCAGGAGCTGCTGAGCTGCGGTGACTTGGCAGCTGTGGTTCTCGGGGGACACACCCGGAACCAGAGAGGAGGGAGCCCAATTTCTGGGGTGCATCACCTGAGAACCACCTTCTCGCAATCCAGGACCCCTTGAGGGATATTGGAGAGCCGGTTTCAGCCCAATCCCCGCAGGCTAGACCGAGGCACCCTACCGGTGCACAAACTCGTGCACGGGGCCTCTAGTAAGATTATAATAATAGAAACATTCTTTAGAGCTTCCCCATACACCATATGCTGTGCTAGGGATTTTATTAGTATTATCTCACTTAATCGTATAAACAGTGCTGCTAAGGAGATGCTATTTTTAGCGTCGCTTTTTACAAACAAGAGGATTAAGTTTTACGGAGGTCGAGACGTTTGCCAAACGTCAGGATTCGTGTAAGAGACACTGGCTCTTGAACCCCATTCTAACTCTGAGGCTCAGGTTCTTGTCTTTTACGACATTCAGCCTTCCAGTGAATGAATGAAAACAGAAGCAGAATAATTAATGCCCTACACATGCTGACTGGGACTTTAGCAATAGGATGGGGGCCGCTCAATGTATAATCCCAAACGAATCTTACTTGCTTCTTTCTCTGGAGAATTCCTGGAGGTAGGCATTGGGGTGAAGACATGTCTGAGTGTGTTTGTGTATTCGTTTTAAAATCCAGAAATATCCCTCGATTGTTTTAATGCTGTTAAGGGGAGATCAGTGTATAGCATCCTAGGTTGCATGCACAGCCCCATGGGTGAATGTATCCAAACCCTTAGAGATGAGAATTCAAAGCCTTTCCCACCTCCGTGGCAATGCTAAGGATGTCCGACTGATGGCTTAGGCCCGTCGGCTCCCGGACTGTGAGAGGGCACAGGCCGGGATGAGGGACCCCCCCCCCCAAGTGCAATAATTTCATGCACCGGGCCTCTGGTAATCTATAAGTACCTGGACATAGCATAGGCTCCAGCCCCCGGAAAAGGACTTCAGTCCTCTCCCTACTCTCTAGATTCATGGAGCCTTTTGCAGCCCTGGTGTTGGGTTGTTGTTAATTCTAAAAATGGAAGGCGGGTACAAACCTTTGAAGTCCTCCCAATCAGGATGTTTTATTTAAGAAGGCTGCCTGGCATGCATGCTTTAAGTTAATTAATGGCTTTTCATTAATTTTTAGAGTAGTACTCTTTTTTCCTCTTGATTCTTCTTTTTAAAAAATCTTAAAAAAAAACTTCTGACACCAGTTATTCATTTATTTACATTTGAATTCTTATCTAATTTTTCCTCCATTTGAAGAGCTTTTTAAAATACATTTCTTGATTTTCAATCTGCTAGTGATGAAATTGCTCAGGTTTTGTTTGTCTGAATAAGTTTTCCTTTCATTTTGAAAAAGGTAAAAAAAAAAAAAAGAAGCCTAGTTGACATTTTGCGATTGCCCCCCAACAAGTATTTTAAAATTATCACTGTGTTTTCTGTTGACTTGCATACATTTTAACAGGAAGGCTTTGTTGATTAAAAAAATATATCCTTCAACAGGGAAAAAAGGAGACATATAATACTTTGAACAATAAAGATTTCAGAGAGGAAGGGAGAGGGAGAGAGAGATAGAAACATCGATGGTGAGAATCATTGATCGGCTGCCTCCTGCATGCCCCCCTACTGGGGATCGAGTCCAAAACCCGGGCATGTGCCCTGACCGGGAATTACACCCTGACCTCTTGGTTCCTAGGTCGATGCTCAACCACTGAGCCACGCTGGCTGAGCAGATTTCTTAGCTTTAAAAATAGAGACTCTTAGATTCCTTTCAGCTCTAATACCCCATGTTTATTCTCACGGCTACGTCCTCCCATTCCAACATGGGAATTAAGGTTGCAACCCTGAATTCAAGACATTAAAGGCTTGGCAGTTGACTCATGCCAAGTGGCACAGAGCTCCTATTTGATTGAATGAAAATTAAAGGTTTCTCAATGCCTGCTGAGTAGATAATGAGGGAGCAGAAGCTTAACTAACAGTGCAGGTAACAGAAAAACAGAGGGAGCACAGCTGGCATGGTTCAGTGGTTGAGCATCGACCTACCAACCAGGAGGTCACAGTTCGATTCCCGGTCAGGGCATGTGCCCCGGTTGCGAGCTCCATCCCCAGTAGGGAGTGTGCAGGAGGCAGCCGATCCATGATTCTCTCTCGTCATTGATGTTTCGATCTCTCTCTCCCTCTCCCTTCCTCTCTGAAATCAATAAAAAAATACTTAAAAATATAAACAACAGACAGAGGAAAGCAAGGGGGATGTGTCCAGAAGTGGATGTTGCCGATTGTAAGGGGAATAACATGGCGGGAAGGAGGTCAAACCAACTACCCCGACATCGGAAGTAGAGTCTGGTACGAGAGGATCCTTTAAGAGGGACCTTGAATACCCTTATTGGGAAATCCCGATATGTACTGTTTTGTGTTCCTAGAGGCGGATGCCTCAGGGGAAAGGGGCTGTGATTCACTTATTCTTGGTCACTCGGACTCCTTTGACAAGTCTGTCCAACGCAGACCTCCAGTGAGTCCTAGTAAGAAAAGAAAAATGTCTTCGGACATGTGATAGGTCGTCACAGACGTGCTGATTCTATTATCGGCGAGAGGAGCCTGGATTGGAAAGGAGATCATTTAGCGGGCGCCAATATTGTTTCAGTACCGTGAGAACGGAAAGTCTATTAGCGCTAATATGTTTATGATGGCTCGGTATTTGTCATTGTGTTATGTGGCTTTCGCGCTCCCCTGTGCTGTGCCACTGGGTGACAAAATAAACAACGAGAATAGAGTAATGATAATGGGATGCCACGTGCCCGGAGGTATAGGAGGATTTGACACACATTCTCTTAAATAAAGGGAGCCCCGAGAAGTCATTATTAATTGTTGTATGAAGGATGAGGCCACGGAGACGTCGCCCGCTGCAGGTTTGATAAAAGCCACGTGAGTCATTGCTGGATGGCTAATCTGTGATTCAAATACAGGTCACTGAATTCAAAACCATGCTTTAAAAAATGTATTGTAGATCAGCCTGAGAAATAGGAATCCTGTAGAGCAGTTTCCGATACAAAGGGGGCAACGTAGGCCATGAAATGTGATCTGCTAGTACAGAAATCAGTGTCCTTGCCCCGCCAGCGTTGCTCAATGGTTAGATCACCAAGGGAAATTTATAGGAGAAACTACCGAAGATTGCCCATGAAAAACAAATTTGATGTTATTGTAGTTTTATTAAGGTATGATTTATGTACAAGAACCAGCCAATACTTAAAATATGGAATTTGACAAATTTCGGCGTATACTCATACACACTCATGAAACCGCCGCCACAATCCAAATTGCAATGGTTCCTGTCACCACACCCCTAAATGTCCTCGAATCCCTTTGTGATCCATCGCTCACCTTGGCAATCATTAATTCCCCTTCTTTCCCTACTTATTAGTCTCTGTTTTTTAGAATTTTATATAAATGGGATCGCATAGTATGCATTCCTTTTCTGCCCTCCCTCTGGCTTTTTCTCCCTCAGTGTAATGATTCTGAGATTTTCCCGTGCTCTCATCTGATTTTATTCTGTTTTGTGTGCAGTTACTAGTCAGTAGTTCAAAGAAACATAGAAGAAATTGTTTAGCTGTTCTTCCAGTAGGTAGTCTGTTTCTCTAACAGCCTGAAATGCATCAGTCCTAACTTAAATGAACAGCCCACAATGCATCAGTCCTAATTTAACAGCCCACAATGCATCAGTCCTGACTTAAATAAACAGCCCACAATGCATCAGTCCTGACTTAAATAAACAGCCCACAATGCATCAGTCCTAACTTAACTTAACAGCCCACAATGCATCAGCCCTGACTTAACTTAACAGCCCACAATGCATCAGCCCTGACTTAACTAAACAGCCCACAATTCATCAGCCCTGACTTAAATAAACAGCCCACAATGCAACAGTCCTGACTTAAATGAATAGCCCACAATGCATCAGCCCTGACTTAACTAAACAGCTCACAATGCATCAGTCCTAACTTAACTAAACAGCCCACAATGCATCAGTCCTGACTTAAATAAACAGCCCACAATGCATCAGTCCTAACTTAACTAAACAGCCCACAATGCATCAGCCCTAACTTAACTAAACAGCCCACAATCCATCAGTCCTAACTTAACTAAACAGCCCACAATGCATCAGTCCTAACTTAACTAAACAGCCCACAATGCATCAGTCCTAACTTAACTAAACAGCCCACAATGCATCAGCCCTAACTTAACTAAACAGCCCACAATCCATCAGTCCTAACTTAACTAAACAGCCCACAATGCATCAGTCCTGACTTAAATAAACAGCCCACAATGCATCAGTCCTAACTTAACTAAACAGCCCACAATGCATCAGTCCTAACTTAACTAAACAGTCCACAATGCATCAGTCCTGACTTAACTAAACAGCCCACAATGCATTAGCCCTGACTTAAACAGCCCACAATGCAACAGTCCTGACTTAAATAAATAGCCCACAATGCAACAGTCCTGACTTAAATAAATAGCCCACAATGCAACAGTCCTGACTTAAATAGCCCACAGTACATCAGCCCTGACTTAAATAAACAGCCCACAATGCATCAGTTCTAACTTAAATAAACAGCCCGAAATGCATCAGTCATAATTTAAATAAACAGCCCACAATGCATCAGCCCTGACTTAAATAAACAGCCCACAATGCATCAGTCTTGACTTAAACAGCCTGAAGTACATCAGTCCTAACAAATTTTTTTTCGCTATCCTTTCTGCAGTGTCTGCATTTCCTACACATTGTGGCATCGCTGGCTCCTCCTGACATTCGAGTCTCAGCTTAAATGTCAGAATCTCAGCTTCAATTTCACCATTTCAGCAGGACTTTATATGGCCACCTTGCCTAAAGTAGCAATCGTAGTCTTACTACTATGGCACTTTTAATTTAGTATCATCTGTCCCCTCCCCAGTTAGAATGTACAATCCATGAGAGAAGGAACTTGATCTGCCTTGTTTAAACCTATATATATTCCTAGCACCTAGGACAATGCTTGCTGCCACAGGAGGTACGCAAAAAATAAATGAACGCATAAATCTTTGCCAACCCTTTCATTTTATGTTTATGGGAAAATGTGGAGACCCATGAGCTGAATAATAGTATAATTCAATGCAACTGTGATCAGTTGAAGGAATACATTCAGGGTATGCTGAGTGATGGTTATATTTTCAACCTGAGTGGGAATTAATTTTTATAAATTTTTTAAATTTTTTTTTACTGATTTCAGAGAGGAAGGGAGAGGGAGATGGAAACATCAGTGAGAATCATTGATCGGCTGCCTCCTGCACGCCCCCTACTGGGGATCGAGCCTGCAACCTGGGCATGTGCCCTGATCGGGAATTGAACCATGACCTTCTGGTTCATAGGCCGATGCTCAACCATTGAGCCACACCGGCCTGACCTGAGTAGGGATTTACATTCTTGGCTTTACCTTAAGTCTTGTCCTGCTCCACAGTTTTTATGCATTAAAAAAAATGAAGCGCTTGCCTGTAGGTAATGATTATTATTTTTTCTGCATGATGTGAAGCTATGACACATAATGATGATAATTAGTATTCTAAACTATATTTACAAATTGAAAGAATGGATGGTACTAAAAAGTGAAACTAGGGCCCCAGCCAGTTCAGCTCAGTGGTTGAGCATCAACCTATGGACCAGGAGTTCAGGGTTCAATTCCAGTCAAGGGCACAGGCCTGGGTTGCAGGCTTGATCCCCAGTAGGGGGCATACAGGAGGCAGGCTATCAATGATTTCTCTCCCTCTCCCTTCCTCTCTGAAATCAATAAAAATACACCTTTCAAAAAGAAATATGAATTTCTCCTCGGATGACAGCATGTTTAGGATCCATAACAACCCCAAGGTATAATTTAAAATGTATCATAATATTAATAAAGAAAACCCTTCGTTTTCATTTCATTTATTCAGGGGTGGGATTTAGCCCGTTCACCTTTTCAAAGAGAAGAAACCCTGAATTCTTTCCTCAATTCTTTATTGATATGTGTCACCCACAGCTGATTGGTTTGAAGGTTGTGTTAAAAAGTGGCTATTTGTTTGGCATGGATTTGTTTGAAATTCTATCTTGCACCATTAGGGAACAATGAAGAAAATGTTTTTTTTGTGCTTGTTTTTTTTTTCAAGCCGGAAAAAAAGTAGCTAGTGGTAGGATGTAGCGAATCTTTGGTTTATGGAGTTACCACAGAAAATCATTCTTTGTTCCTCAATTTCCATTCAACTGGGCGGTTTTGTGTAGATTTCTGGCTGAGGGGGTGCTGTCCAGGGGCCTGGGTGCTGAAATTGTAGGCTCCTGTAGGGACGTTCTCTTAGCAACCTCATTAATAAAACGAAACTGCGGGCAATAGGATCATCTTGCCCAATCTGTTTACCTAGGCTTTCTGGTTTGTTTGTTTTTTTCTTTTTCAAAATCGTATTATTATTCAGGGAAAATAATTTCCTATTGCTGTAGCTTTCTTTTTTTTAATAGACATTTATTTCACATTGTACAGCGTCCACGACACAGTCATCTGTATTCAATTGTAGCCTGCATTTCCACCCTCCCCCCCCCCGACCCCAGACAGTTCCCTCTATTAACAAGAAGTGGAGACAAAAGGGAGAACAGAGATAGATAGTGCGATATGGGAGCAAAACATTTTCTAAATAATGCTGTTGTGTGGTGGGTTCCTGGAGGTACCGGCGGCTCCTTACGAGGCAAAATGACTCTTTCAGCTCAAGTTTGCAAGCAAAACAACAAGCCTAATTACACGGGGTGCTGGTGTCCCCCGGCAAGCTGCAGGGGGCAAGAGCGAGCTGGCGTGCGTGCGAAGATTTCCCTGGATGCTCCCTCCTCGCACGTGCGGCCCCCTCTCCCAGCCCATGATTATTATTTTTCGGCGCTGAATTAGCGCATCCTTTTACACGGAGCCATTATGTAAAATAAAATGACACTCTGTTTCTCTGTGTTGGCCAATTACTCGCCGCAGAAAATGGGACCCTGGAAAGACACATGTGGGCGCCGTCTGGCAGAGGACAGCAAAAGCCTTGTCAAATGCACCCAGATGTTTGATGCCAGGGAGAGGGGCAGGTGCCAGGAGCAAGCAGCAAAGGAAGGTGGTTGCAGACAGTCTGCCATCAACTGAAGTAAAAAAAAATCTAGGAAAGCCAATTAGATCACAGTCATGAAATCCCTCCGGCAGGGCAATCATCATAGAGTTTTACTATATTAAAACCCATTTGCTCCTTTTCTTCTCCTCCCCGCCCTCCCTTTTGTCTGAGGCGGTTGCAGAAAAGATTAAGGAACTTCATGGCTAATCCTCCTATATAATAAGAAGCTAATATGCAAATCAACCGAACAGGGGAATGACCGGTCGCTATGACGTGCACTGACCACCAGGGGCAGATGCTCAATGCAGGAGCTGCCCCCTGGTGGTCAGTGCACTCCCACAGGAGAACGCTGCTCAGCCAGAAGCCGGGCTCACAGCTGGCGAGCCTCTCCCACCTCCACAGCAGTGCTAAGGATGTCCGACTGATGGCTTAGGCCTAAGCCGTCAGTCAGACATCCCCTGAGGGCTCCCGGACTGTGAGAGGGCACAGGCTGGACTGAGGACCCCGACACCCCCTAGTGCACGAATTTTCATGCACCCGGCCTCTAGTCCTTAATACAGTCGTTCCCTGTTATCCAAAGGGAGCTTCGTTCCAAGACCCCCCCTAGTGGATGCCCAAAACCACGGATAGTACACAATCCTATCTATACTATGTGTTTTTTTCCTATGCATACATAACTATGATAAAGTTTAACTTATAAATTTGGCTCAGAGTTGTTTTTGTTGTTCTCTGTTTTGTTAATCCTCACTCGATATTTTTCCATTGATTTTTAGAGAGAGTGGGAGAGAGAGGGAAAGACAGAGAGAAACATTGATGTGAGAGAAACCCATTCATTGGTTGCCTCCTGCACATGCCCTGACCAGGGCCCGGGCCGGGGAGGAGCCTGCAACCCAGGTAGGTGACTGGAATCAAACCAGAAACCCTTTGGCCCACAGTCTGATGCTCCATCCACTGAGCCAAACCAGCTAGGGCGGCACCAAGTTTAATTTATACATTTGGCACAATAAGAAGTGAGTACTAGTAACTAATAGTAATATGGAACAATTATAACAATATACTCTGATTGAAAATTATATGAAGGTGGTCCAAAAACGCTGCAAAAATATTTATATGCTTTCATTGTGACTCCTCAACGATTAATATTTTGACACCATTTGCTCTCTCTCTCTCTCTCTCTCTCTCTCTCTCTCTCCCTCTCCCTCTCATACACACACGCACAACCCCACACCCTATTTTTTTCTGAGTTATCAGAGAATAAGTTGCAGAAAAAATGCAACCTTATCCTTAATATCTCCGCATCCATTTCCTAAAAAAAATACAGGCTGTTCCTGTATAAAAAAAAAACAAACCACAGCATAATTACAAAAGATCAATGGTCACTGACACGGTAAAAATTACCCACGGATCTAATTTTAAAATGCTGAACGGTGTCAGCCACATCCTTAGAGCAAATGGGAACAGGAAATATATTGAGTAAGGGATCCAGTTCAGAATACTAAGCTCCTTTAGTTGTCAACCCCCTGGAGTGTCCTTTCCCCTAGAATAGTTCATCGATCTGCGTTTACTGCCCGTGACCTTCCGATTGTTGTAAAGATCTCCGCGAGACAGCTATTTGGGGGCTGTTTTCTCAAACCGGGGTTTGCCGGACGTCTCCTCGTGATTAACGGTGGGGCGTGTGCTCTTGGCAAGAACAACCCGCAAGCGATGCGTCTTTCTCTGTGCTGTGTATCGGGGGGCACACGTGACACACAATCTTCCCACTGTGGTCGATGTTGCACTTGGATCCCTCTGTTAGAGCAGCGTCAGACACACGTCTCCAGTATAAAGGGACTCCTTCCCTTCTTTAATTCACGTCTTGTGGGAAGCTGCCCTGAGACTCTGTGTGTTCTGTTTCCACCCGTCAGGTTTAGCATCTATGGAGGATTTTTTCTCTTTTTTTTTGCCTGAAATATTCCTCGTTATGGTAGAAGCCAAATGGCCGTTTTCCCAATTCCATTATTTCTTCGACAGTCATGAGTGGCATCACCTCCTAAGGAAGAGGTGTTCCTTCTTAATTAACGACTTAACTTACATTTCTGTGGATTCATTGATTATTGTGTTTTCCAGTGAGTTATCGTACATTACTATCGTTGTCTATTTCGATGCTCAGATTGTCCTGAATTTGGATAGTGGACACTCCTTTGTACTGGCTCACATATCCCTTTGAAATGCCCCCATCATTCTTTGAGCAGGTCTTTATTTTGAGCGCAGCAATCAATACATTCTCAGTTTGTTTTGTTCTTTTCCTGATTCATATAGATATAGATATAGATATAGATATAGATATAGATATATAGATGTATAGATATTGATTTCAGAAAGGAAGGGAGAGGGAAACAGAGAGAAACATCAATGATGAGAGAGAGTCATAGATTGGCTGCCTCTTGCATGCCCCCTACTGGGGATCAAACCTGCAATCTGGGCATGTGTATGGGCTGGGAGCACCTCCTGTGTTGAGCATCTGCCCCCTGGTGGTCAGTGCCCATCATAGCGACTGGTCGTTCCACCGGTCAATTTGCTGTTTGGTCAATTTGCATATTAGGCTTTTATTATATAGGATAGGATAAGCTAGGGCAGATACAAAGCTAGTAGAATAAAAGAAGGAATCGGCCGTATGTCTTACACACATGATTATCCCTCATCGAGTAATAAAAGCATTTACATTTATCGCACCCACTGGAAGGGAGCTCTTGGGAGACGGGGTTTACCCTTTTGCTTTGTTCAGTACGGTTCACGCAGTCCCTTGAACAGGTCTAGGCATGGGTGCTCGCTATATACTCAGTGGATAGATGCACGAACGTGTTCATACACCTTTCAGGACCATGTATGCCCCTCTCCTCCCTTTGCAAAATGATGGTGAACTGCACTTCCTCCTTTACCATAAATCCCTTATTAACTCACTCCACCACCCCTCTGTGGAAGCTGCTTTCTTTTTTTTTTTAATTTTAAAATTTATTTTTCAATTACAGGCACCATACGATCGTATATTAGTTTTCTGCATATGCCACAGCGATTAGACTTTTATATACCGCAGGATGCAATCACCCTGGTCCCTCTAGTGCCCACCTGGCACCCTACGTGGATATTACCCATGTTATTGACAATAGTCCCTGTGTTGTGCTTTCCATCTCCTGGCTGTTTTTATCACTGGCAATTTGGACTTGTTAATCTCTTCCCCTTTCTCCCCCCTCCTCTACCCCCTCCCATCGGGCCGCCATCATTTGTTCTCATCATCTGAGTCTGTGTCTGTTTTGTGACAGAGAGGACACACTGTGAGGGATAATTATGTGTGTAAGACATACGGCCTATTCCTTCTTTTATCCTACTAGCGTTGTATCTGTCCTAGCTTTTCCTATCCTATATAATAAAAGCCTAATAGGCAAATTGACCGAACAGCGGAACAACGCATCTTCTGCTTTTACATCCTCCCTGCCTCAGGTGGAGTGGTCCATCGCCTCCTTGACGTTTAAACTCTCTTCTGCCTTTATTGTCTTTCTTTTTAAAAATATGTTTTTATTGATTTCAAGAGAGGAAGTGAGAGGGAGAGAGAGAGAGATGGAAACATCAACAGTGAGAGAGAATCATGGATCGGCTGCCTCCTGCACGCCCCCTACTGGGGACCCAGCCTACAACCCGGGGGGCATGTGCCCTGACCAGGAATCGAACTGTGACATCCCCGTTCAGAGGTCAATGCTCAACCACTGGGCCACCCAGGCCAGGCTAAGTCTCAGTTTTCTCATCCATGGCAGGGGCACAGTAATAGTACCTCTTTCATAAGGTGGTTCTCAGGAATCAAGGAGAAGGTATATTTAACGATCTTAGAGCAGTAAGCACTCAATGGCTAGTACCTGACGAGCTTACGTTCCCTGACTTGTTGACTGGGCATAACAGATGGTTCTAAACTCATAGAGTTATTATGGAAATCAAAGTAGATTATCCATGTGAGAGTGTTCTGTGCCTGCCAAGCTTCCCGTAATGTCGACAGCATGACTATTAAACATGCTTATCGCCCTAGACAGTGTTGCTCAGTGGATAGAGCATCGGCCTGTGGACTGAAGGGTCCTGGGTTTGATTCTGTTCAAGGGCTCCATCCCCAGTAGGGGGTGTGCAGGAGGCAGCTGGTCAATGATTCTCTCTCATAATTGATGTTTCTATCTCTCTCTCTCCCTCTCCCTCCCTCTCTAAAATAAAATGTATCTATAATAATAAAAGCATAATATGCTAATTAGACTGGACAGCCGAACGATCTTCCGGATGTCCTTCTGGACGACCTTCTGGACGAAATTGCAGCTGCGAGGGCTGAGCCCCTTGCATGAATTTCTTGCATTGGGCCTCTAGTATATCTACATACATACACACATATATACAGTATATATACATACATATATATATATTTCAAAAAGATAAAAAATAAACATACATGCTCATCACTGGGCGTGAATTCAATGCCCCAGCCCCTCCGTTGAGCGCTGCTGGTGGCTATGGGCCTGTAAGCATTGCACAGCTTTAAATCGTTGTGTCTAAGTCACAGGTTGTTTCATTTATGCTCATACCGCGCGCGCTGAGCAGGATAAGGACAGGAAGTGCGAGGAGCCCCGATGTGCCCGTTCTTACCGGCCCGTGAAGAGGCACTCATCCGATCAGAAGTCTCAGAGAGCACATGGAGGTGTCTCTAGTGCTTTGAAAACCAGCGTGAAAGAGAGAAAATTTCGGGGCAAGTGTATCCACTGTGATTTCCTTGTGGGAGGAATGAACTGCACCCCCAGGAGAGATGTGCTACGTGTGCGGGAGGGCTTGCAAAGGGAACGCGGAAACCACCCCTCTTGCCTCCTCTTTGGGAAACAAGCTTAAAAATAAACACACTGTTTCCTCAGCGTGAAGCGCAGTAATTCCCCACACACGCCAGATCTGAGGAGCCGTGTTTAATTTCATGGTTTCGTTTCAATCCGAAATTAAATATTAAATAACTCGTGCCAGTTAATACATGGAAGAAGGAAGCTGCGTCTATACGGTTTATGAATATTCATGGAGGCGCTGATAAGTTAATTTCATGTAATTATATAGCGTCCATCACGGATCAAGCGCAAAATACTGTTTTTACCTAAACCCACTTTTTATTGTCATGCTAAAATTAAATGGCAAAATATTTTGAAAAAATATTGAGATATTTTTTTTACAAAATTGCATAGGATTACGAAATGAATCCATGAGGGAAAATATAGCTGGAAAAAAAAAACCCTCTACTTATCCAATAATCTTAGAGGCAGCATTCAAGTTCTTAGACTTGGCTTGCTAATTTGGGAGTGGGAGAAGTTAGAATATATACATTTTGAGTTTGATTATAGTACTCACCTGAGGATATATTTTCCCACTGATTTTTTTTTTTTTTAGATAGAATGGAAGGGAGGGGGAGAGACAGAGAGAGAGAGAAACATCGATGTGAGAGAGACACGTAGATTGGTTGCCTCCTGCATGCCCCTTGACCTGGGCCGAGGGCCGAGTGAGCCTGCAACTGAGGTACGTGCCCAAGACCAGAATCGAACCCAGGACCCTTCAGTCTGTTGGCGGATGCTCTAACCACTGAGGAAACGTTGAGATAATCACCGATAACCCTTTCCCCACCCCATGCTCATCTCCTAGATAGCATGCTATTTAGGAAAGCCTTAAGTTTGTTCCGTAAAAATCTTACTGTGGTACACTATTAATCACAGTTACTTAAAGCTCATCATTTATTCTGCAGTAAAGGGCCTGACAGCGTTAACATGCAGTCCCCACAGGCAGTTACCGCACTGGCTGCCTCCCTACCTGGCGTCCCAACCCAGCTTGCGGTTTGTTCCAGAATGTTCTGGAATACTTCATCATAACCTGTCCTTGAGGGTTCCGCAGAACGAGCAAATTCCATGGAATGTGCATTTCAACGCGCCCTGATGAAACCCAGGTACTTGGCACTAATTTGTGAGGACACATTAGAGATATGGACTTAACTTACTTGACTTTTCTTTTTGCTCATTTATCTTTATCGTTGTAAGGAGTACAGATGTCCCCCCCCCATTGACCCCGTCCACATCACTCCCCAGACCCTCCCCACACTATTGTCTGTGTGCAGGGGTGATGCATGTGTGCGTATAAATAAGTTCCTTAATCTGTATTGATCCCCTGCTTGGAACTCTTCCAGCTTGTACGTGAGTGTGTGTGTGCATGTGTGTATGTGTTTTTGCAATACCTGTTACTGTTTTGCTATTTGGTTGTGTATTCTTCCATAGTCTTCTATGTTTATGAGGAGTTTCTAATGCATGGTTTAAATATCTAACCAAGCAACAAACAAACCTACTAAGATTTGTATTTACTCACCCGGTTGGCATGGCTCAGTGGTTGAGCGTCGACCTATGAACCAGGAGGTTACGGTTTGATTCCCGGTCAGGGCACTTGCCCAGGTGGCGGGCTCCATCCCCAGTGTGGGGCATGTAGGAGGCAGCCGACCAATGATCCTCTCTCATCATTGATGTTTCTCTCTCTCCTTTTCCCTTCCTCTCTGAAATCAATAAAATATTTTTTTTTAAAAGAAGGAGTTGGGAGTGTGGGCTTTGGGTTTGTTGTTCTATGAAGGGTGCACTTAAAAAAAAAAAGTAGTTACTGATTACTTACTATGACCTAGGCTTTGTAAAGCTTGAACTGGCATTGAGTAGGAACACAGTCTTCCTCTGTAGTGTGTCTATAGCCGCATCCAGTGCTCCAAAGACACTCAGATGGCGGATCAATGTATTGAATGCATAATGGTGTCACTTCTGGGCGCTCAAAATAACTGAAATAGATCCAATAGAGTCTCATCTTTGCTCACCACTAAAGCTGATAGAGGGTCCTGAGTGGAGTCGACGTTTAACTCTTAGGAAGACAGCACGGCGGGATGAAAGCCACAGGCCTGTGGACAGAGCTGAGCTTGAGTCTCTTCACCATCTGCTTCCCCTCATTGTATCCCCCTTGTTCTTCCTTCACACGATAGAATGAATTGTGTCTATTGCTGCCCCAACTTCGCTCTGCTTCAAAGATGAGCAGCCTTGCCCGGCCGGCGTGGCTCAGTGGTTGAGTGTTGACCTATGAGCCAGGAGGTCACAGTTCGGTTCCCAGTCGGAGTACATGCCTGGGTTGCGGGCTCGATCCCCTGTGTGGGGTGTGCAGGAGGCAACCCATCAATGATTCTCTCTCATTGATATCTCTCATTGATCTCTCTCTCTCTCTCTCTCCCCCCCTCCCCCCACACACCTCTTCCACTTTGAAATCAATAAAAATATATTTTTTTAAAAAGAAAAAGGTGAGCAGTATGAACAACTATTCTAAAACACAGCCAGATCCCTAGCCTGGCTTTGAATGGGGGCAAAGAGGAAAAAAAAAAAAGACAACATTGGAGAAGATGTACTCTAACAAAGGTGTGAGTGAACAGAATTGTTGCCTCATCACTTTGCATTGAACTCATCTTCCCTGCAGGAAGCAATGTATTTGCTCCACTTAGAGAGAACATAGGAGACAGCCAAGCCCACGGATGCGTTTGACGAAGCTTTGCAAAGGGTCCAGGTAGGCAGCACACCTGGGTGATGTCTGTTGGGACGCAAGGCTCCCACCTAGAGAACCCTTCCTTTCGCTTCGTAACACCGAGGTCAACCATTTTTAGGAGTGAATCAAAAGACATAACGAGTGATCATAAAGCAGAAAGTAACATCCCGTTATTATCATTTATTATTATTATTATTATTATTACTATTTTAAAATAAAGAATTGGATGGCTGTGGTCCAGGGTAGTTCTTTCATTTCCGACAGGAAGGATAATTTGAGCCAATACCTTTAAACTCCGCTCAGCATTATAGCCGGAAGAGTCGAGAGTAATTGCTGTGACACAGCGTAGATTTGCCAAAACAACTCCTGTCAAACACCTCTGATTACTTTTAAAAGTTGAATTGCTATTGGCTTAGGTAGAAGGGGAAACGGGTAAATTCAATCCGATGGGGGCTGGTCAGGTTCCTTATCAGGGTGAGCCTACGGGATCAGTTTCAGGTCGGTCTGTGAGTAAATCGTCAGGTGGCCCATAGATGGGGTGCTGGGGTGAGGATCTAGGAAGACACAGCAGCTGTCGGACCAGCAGGGAGAGCTCAGAACGCCAGAAGTGGGGGTGCTGTCGAGGCAGGCAGATCTGGGGGTCGAGCATGGGCACTGCCCATTACCGGCTTTCAGACCAGTCACAGCCTTTATGAACGTCTGTGTTCTCATCTATAACATAAAGACTATTTTCTTTCCCTTTCAAGGCCATTGGAGAAAAGCAAATTAGATGTTTGTTTGTTTTTTAAAATTATATTTTATTGATTTCAGAAAAGAAGGGAGAGGGAGAGAGAGAGAGAGAGAGAGAGACATCAGTGATGAGAGAAAATTGTGGATCGGCTGCCTCCCGCACCCCCCCACACTGGGGATTGAGGCCACAACCCGGGCACATGCCCTGACCGGGAATCAAACCAGGACCTCCCGGTTCCTAGGTCAGCGCTCAACCACTGAGCCTCACTGGCTGTTTTAAAGAGTGCCACTCATATAGCAGCTTCCATGCGATATTTCCTGCCCAATTCTAAACCCCTTGTGACAGCCTGACTCCGCTCCATCACAGGGGACTCCGGAAAGATCGGGGAGGGGATGGTTTTCAATATCCATCGAGACTCGGGGCAGCATGAGGTCCGAGTTCTGCTCCATCCGTCCTCCAGCCCTTGGTACCTTACAGATGTACTGCATCTCTCCCTCTCTGTAAACACCTGTTCAAGAGATCACAGCAAAACCCAGTTTAGTTCTTTGGAAAACAAGAAACTCGAGAAACTTGACATCTTTGCAAAAATCTGAAGATGAAAGCTCCCACAAGATCAATGAGAGCCTTTAGGAAATGACTTCGGCAGCACTCGGCTGGAGTGGCCTGGGAGGTGGGGGGAGAAGCCTGCTTGCCTGCCTGGCATGCGCTCTCTCTCTCTCGCTCTCTCTCTCTCTCTCGTGTTAGCAGTTCTCTGTGCAAAGCTTCGAGGCCCTTCTCCTTTGCTCCCCTTGTGTGCCTGCTTGCCCACTGGCTTCTCCCCCGGGAACCCAGACAGGTGCTAGGAGAATCAGGTTTGTGTGTAGCTTGTTCATGGCTGTTTCAAGCCCTGAAAGTCGCTAGTCCAGTCATAGTTGCTAGTTCATCATAGGCACCCAAATAACTTCCTTTTTTAAAAAAATATATTTTTTTATTGACTTAGGAGAGGGAGGAAGAGGGAGAGAGAGCTAGAAACACCAATGATGAGAGAGGATCATGGATCGGCTGCCTCCTGCATGACCCCTACTGGGGATCGAGCTGGCAACCTGGGCATGTTGAGGACGGGGGTCTTTCTCTTATTTATTTATTCATCCATCCATCCATCTATCCATCCATCCATGCATCCATCCATCCATTCATTCATTCATTCATTATGCTCACCCAATATTTTTTTTCCACTGATTTTCAGAGAGAGTGGAAGGGTTAGGGGAGAGGGGAAGAGAGAGGGGAGAGACAGACAGGGGGAGAGAAAGAGAGAGAGTTAGAGGTAGAGAAAGATCGATGTGGGAGAGACACCCCAATCGGTTGCCTCCCACAAGTGCCCTGACCGGGACCGGGGTCAAACCTTCAAACCGGCAACCTAAGTACGTGCCCTTGACCGGAATCGAACCCGGGGACCCTTCGGTGTGCCGGCGGACGCTCTAACCACTGAGCCACGCCGGGCAGGGCCTTTTTCTCTTCTTTACACGTGTAGGACTAGACCCCACACTTCCCTCTCTTCTCCACAGAGTCTTCTCTGTGTCCTTTGATGTCTCCTTTCCTCCCTCTTAGGGAGGGAGGGGGAGAGGGAGGCTAAGTATAGCTGCATCATTAATTATGAAAGAGCTCAGGGAAGGACAATGGAGAAAATTCAGGCGGGCACATGGATAGGGTTTCTCTTGAGGAATGTTGGGGGCGAATGGGAGGGGCTGTCGGGAGGAGAGGAAAGGGTGCTTTAGGTTCCACTGCAGCGGCAGCTTAGGCACACAGGGCCTCCTCGTCTGTAAAGTATAGGGTGTCCCAAAACTCACGCAAGATTTGAATTTTGCGTGAGCATTAACAACAACAACAAGAAAAAAATAAAAGCCTAATTTTACTTGGTTTATTGAATCAGATTCTAATATCTGTTGCCCTTTGATTTCAATCCCTTCAATTTGATAAGCATCACCAAGGACCAATGATGGCCCAGGAGCAGGGACCATGAAGACCAATGAAGACCACGGCTTTGAGTATGTGCCAGCAAAGCCGTGGAGGCCATTTACCTGATGTGCTATTCCATACATAACCCTAGACTGTATACTTTATGAATCAATAAAAAATTTACAATTTTTAATTATAAAGCTGTGTTTTCTATCAAAATTACTTCATGTGTGAATTTTGGGACACCCTGTATATGCACCCCTAGGTGACGCTGATTTTTACGCTGTGATGCGCATTGAAGCACCTTTCGCTAAACATAACCCCACTCTTAGTCTGGACTGCATGGGTTATTAGGATTATAAGCGTCACGTTGGTATCCCCAGTGCCCTGCACAGTGCCAGAAAGTTGGGAGATGAAAGAACCTTTTATTTTTCATTTATTTGTTTTAAAATTTTTTTATTGGTTTCAAAGAGCCAGGGAGCTGGATCGCAGAGGCCTATTTCCTACGGACCCGTCTCCGAGGTCAGGCAGATAGTGGGCACCCAGCCTGAGCCGCACAGAGGCGGCCGCGCAGTGCAGCTTCATGAAGGGCGGTCCGGAGAACAGGCCGCACCCGGACCCAGCGAAGACGAGGGAAAAAGATGAGGGAAGGTTTGCTAGTTAGAGCTGTGAGGGGACAACAACCGTGGGAGCGGGGGTTCATGGAGGGGGAAAGGGCGGGAACCGTGGGACCGCAGGAGGCAGGAGGTCAGGAAATGAAAATTGTTTTTCTTTGTAAACCCTATTCTGTAAATCCACCTTTAAAATGTATATATATGGCTCATATGCAAAGCATCCCTTCGGGAGTTCGACCGGGAAGTTCGATCGCTGGCTCTGACCACCAGGGGGCGGGGCGGAATGAAGGAAGGCCCCGGCCGGCAGCCAGAAGGCCCTGATTGGCCCTGATTGCCAGCCAGTCCCAGGGATCCTACCCATGCATGAATTTCGTGCACCAGGCCTCTAGTATACATGTTGATTTCAGAGAGGAAGGGAGAGGGAGAGAGAAACATCCATTGATTAGCTGCCTTCTATATGCTACCTACTGGGGATCAAGCCTGTAACCCTGGCATGTGCCCTGACCAGGAATCAAACCACGACCTCCTGGTTCATAGGTTGATGCTTAACCACTGAGCCACACCGGCCGGGCAATCCATCTTTTGAACAGAAAAACAAGTGAAGCAAGTGTAGATGGTGGGGAGGGAGGACAGAATCAACAAGCAAACAAAGATAAATCCACCAAAATAGTAATGAGCCCAATTGTCCAAGCATTTCTGAGTAAATATAACTAGTGTCCCTGCGTCCGATACCCTTAAAAGCGCTGGCTTCCAGGCTAACTGCCTAATGAAATAAACCCTAAACAATAATAGAAATAGGCGGCCGTTTCCCCGTGGTCTCCGAAGAAGGGAGAGAGAAATAAGTTAAGGGGAATGAGCTGCCGGGAAAGCTAACATCAATAGTTGGTACGTGATGGGACACAGACAACGAGAGAAATATCTGTAAGCATTTGAGAACAGAGGAGCAGTAACCCGCCAGCCAGGCTGCCAGGCTCGTGAGGGAGAAATTATGCCCCAAGTCGCATGATCCTGCTTTTTCCTCCCCCAGACAGATAAGACGGCAGCCGTGCCAGGAAGGGAGTCGGGGCAGTTAGATAGGAAACAATGCTATTTTCACATCTGTGTCGCTCCCTACTACGCTCCACTCCAAATGCTTCATATACATGTAGATAATACGCATTGCCCGGCGGGCGTGGCTCACTGGTTGAGCATCAACCTGTGAACCAGGAGACAGGGTTCGATTCCGGTCACGGGCACATGCCCGGATTGCGGGCTCGATCCCCAGTAGCGGGCATGCAGGAGGCAGCCGATCCATGATTCTCTCTCATCATGGATGTTTCTCTCTCTCTCCCTCTCCCTTCCTCTCTGAAATCAATTAAAATACATTTAAATAAAATAAAAGACAATTTGTCAAATAATAATAATGGGATTTTTCCCCCCCCACTGGGGCAGAGAGGGCTGGGCATGCCGAAGGTTCAGTGACATTAAGTTTATAAAGACCCTCCTCCCCCGCCCCCAGCAGGGAGGCCTGTTGAATAACGGAGCCCACCTCTGAAGGAAAAGGTTTACGGGTTCCTGGTCCTGCCCGCCTTTGCAGCTGGCCAGTTCTGATAGCACTCTTAAATAAACCCTTTCACCTTTAAAGCCTCACATATCCACTCCTGTTGGCTGCTGCGGGAGGTTTATAGCTCTAAAAATAGCCTCGCTCTAAAAAGGTACTTGCTGTTTGTTTGCTTGTTGTTGTATTTTTTTTTTTTTTTAGAGAATAAAAGTGCCCCGGCCAGATCCTTAGTCACTTAGAAAAGAGAAGGCCCCTTGGTGTGTTTCACTATAGCCTAGCCCAGCGATGGCGAACCTTTTGAGCTCGGCGTGTCAGCATTTTGAAAAACCCTAACTTAACTCTGGGGCCGTGTCACATATAGAAATGTTTTGATCTTTGCAACCATAGTAAAACAAAGACTTATATTTTTGATATTTATTTTATGTATTTAAATGCCATTTAACAAAGAAAAATCAACAACAAAAAATGAGTTCGCGTGTCACCTCTGAACACGCGTGTCATAGGTTCACCATCACTGGCCTAGCCCGTCGTCTGTTGGTGAAAAAAGATGGGTCGTGTTGCCTCTTTCATTATCCTATATAATAAAGAGATAATATTCAAATTAACCCTCACGCTGCAAGATGGCTGCCTATGACCAGGCTGGCAGGGGGGCTAGTGAGGGATGACCAAACGGCTGAACAGCAGGCTGCGTTGGGCGACCAAGACGGCATGGGGCGGGGGGTGCGCGGCAGTTGGGGGTGATCAGGCCGGTAAGCAGATGAGCGATTAGGAGCCAGTGGTCTAGGATTGTGAGAGGGATGTCCGACTGCCGATTTAGGCCCAGTCCTGGATTGGAGAGGGTGCAGGCTGGGCTGTGTCGACCCCCGCCTCCCCATGCACAAATTTCGTGCACCGGGCCTCTAGTAAAGTATAAAGATGAAAACGGTCTGGGTTTTCCATACTTGGATGACCGGAGACCTTCCAGATGTGAGAGCTCAGAGCTCAGGACTAATTTCGTTAGCGGAGTGACCGGGGACTATCGGAGCTTCTGCCGTGTAAACTGAATTGGTCAGTATGCTCATCACCACAGCTTGCTTACCCACCCAGCAAGGTCTGTGTGTAAACGTGCGGCTGGTGTCATGCACTCTGTTGCTTTCTTTGATTCTGTGGACCCCATGGACGGAATGAGATTGGGGATTCTATCATTCAAGTAGGCTCAAGTTGACCCAAAATCGTCCTAGGTTTTTGTTTTTATTAAAATACTACAGGCCCGATGCATGAAAATTCATGCAAGAGTAGGCCTTCCTTCCCCTCGCTGCCTCACTGGCTTCCCTCCTGGACCCGGGACCTGGGACCAGGGCTGCTTCCCTCCTCCAGCTGCCTGTAGGTACCTGGACCTGGACTGGCTTCCCCCAGGCCGCCCGCAGGTGCCCGGGACCTGGGCTTCATCAGGAAGGACGTCTGGAATGATGTCTGGTCTAATTAGCATATTACCCTTTTATTATTATAGATTTTTTATTGATTTCAGAGAGAAAGGGAGAGGGAGAGAGACAGAGACATCAATGATGAAAGAGAATCATGGATCGGCTGCCTCCTGCACGACCCCTACTGGGGATCGAGCTTGTAACCCGGACATGTACTCTTGACCGGAATCGAACCTGAGACCCTGCCATCCGCAGGCCGACCCTCTAACCACTGAGCAGAACTGGCTAGGGCTGATGATATTTTCTTGGCTTGTTTGTGGGCTTGGAGTGTCATGAGATCCAATTATGGGGCACAAGGAAGGGCGAGGAAGCCCCGACCCCTCATCTCCTGCCTGTCCTGCCAGTGGCCCCAGCCTGTCCAGTCCTGTCCCTGCGGGTCATGCTTCATGCTCTGCTTCCCTAGGGACTGGCCCCGATGGTCCCAGATTGGGAGCGGGACCCTGCCTTGGGTGCCCTGAGCGATGAATAATCCCTTCTCTGCACTTCCTCCCCTAGTTCCTCTGACAGATAGGATCCCCGTAAATACCGGTCTCCTTATGCAGATTCAACACTCCCTGCTGCTCTCTCCGCTGTGGCCTGCCAGTCCCCAAATTAAATCCTGCCTCGGAAGCAGTCAGGGGCCTGCAGGTGGCTTTGTTCAGCACAGAAGGAAGGGGGACCGGACTCAAGAGCCGCGCCCTCCGATGCTTGTTATACGGACATATTCCATGGGCGCTGTGGGGGTGACCGCATGGACCATATCCTCAGAGACTTTTAAGTCGTGTTTTGGATCGCATCGCCTCGTCCTAAATGGTGCCTACAGCAGGACTCAGTCATTATTCGTTGAATGAATGGATGCATTTTTGAAAAAATATATATTTTTATTGATTTTAGAGAGGCAGGGAGAGGAAGAGAAAGCAACGTCAATGATCAGAGAATCATGGATCGGCTGCCTCCTGCACAACCCCTACTGGGGATCGAGCCCACAACCCGGGCATGTGCCCTTGATCAGAATCGAACCCGGGGCCCTTCAGTCCCACAGGCTGATGCTCTACCCACTGGGCTAGGGTTGAATGGATGCATTTTGAAGATTCCCCAAAGGATTTTGTTGAGGAGAACTTGGACTTGCACCCCTTAGCTCCCACTCTCTTCCACTCTCTCTAAAAATCAAATGGGAAAATATCCTTGGGTTAGGAGGGAAAAATATGCATAGGTAAGGAAAAGTGATTTAGAAGTTAAATTCATAGGATTTTATTGTAAAATGATTTTTATAGCAGTGCTTTATTTTGTGTGTGTGTGTATTTTTTTTCTTAAAAATGTTAGCTGAACTCGGCTGGTGTGACTCAGTGGTTGAGCATCGACCTAGGAACCAGGAGGTCACAGTTCCATTCCCAATAGGAGCACATTCCGGGGTTACAGGCTCGATCCCCAGTAGGGGGCGTGCAGGAGGCAGCCGATCCATGATTCTCTCTCATCATTGATGTTTCTCTCTCTTTCTCTTTCCCTCCCTCCCTCCCTCTCTCTCCCTGTCCTCTCTGAAATCAATCATCAATAAAAATATATTTTAAAAAATGTTAGCTGAGCCTAGATCCCTGCTGGGAAATGAATAGAATGGGAAACTCAAGCCTGGGTTTAAACACACAGATATTCCCGGTGACTCCTGGTCTCCAGCCAGACACCTTAGTGAAAGCGGCACTTCTATGGAGAGGAATCATTCGCTTTGGAAATAAAAGTGGAAACGGACGCCGAGGGAGGGTGCTGGCCGATAAGCCCGCTTTGCATAGTTACATCTATTCCGCCAGGTCCTAGACCTCTGCTCCCTGCTCAGGAATAAACTCGCCTGTCCTGTTCGCCTCGGCCTCCCCTGTTCTCCCAGGCTCCTGCCTCGCCAAGAGAGAGATGAAAAAAAGAAAGAAAGAAAAAAGGCCAACTGATCCGCTGTCGAAGCTGGAAGACATATCTCACTTCCCGTGACCTTCCTAGATAATGAGCAGATACGGTTTTCTGATAAAAAGGGAATAAATCAAGAGGCCGTTCAGGGAGCTGGGGCAGTAACAGAGGAGAACAGGGCCGCACGGGCACCTCTCCTTACAGACCAACATTCCACAGAGGCAAGGTGGGAGACAATCACCCCCACAGGGGGAGGGGTTAGAATAGATCCTCCCCCGCCCCCCCACCCCCTCCCCCCGGCTTTCTCTGAGTCCCAGAACTAATCTGAGATGAAAGTCAGACCTCTGGCCGGCCGGCGTGGCTCAGTGGTTGAGCGTCGACCTAGGAACCAGGAGGTCACGGTTCGATTCCCAGTCAGGGCACAGGCTCGGGTTGCGGGCTCCATCCCAGTAGGGGACGTGCAGGAGGAAGCCCATCCATCATTCTCTCTCGTCATGGATGTTGCTATCTCTCTCTCCCTTCATCTCTGAAACCAATAAAAAAGTATTTAAAACATAATATACAACATAAAGAGCAAAATAAATGAGCAAAGCAGAATTGAAACAGACTCGCAGACGCAGAGCACAGACTGATGGTTGCCAGAGGGGCCTGGGTGAGTGGGGACGGGATGAAGACGGACAAATTGTTAGTTACGAAATAGTGCCTCTGTCGTTTGGTCCAGGGTGAGTGGACCAAATGGGAATCCAATTAGCACTTCTTTTTCCCCCTCTCCCTCCTCCACTCATTCTGCCTTAACTATTGATGCCACAGCAGCCACTCAGAAAATGTCCTATCTTGGGGGTGTCAAAACTGTACATTAGGCAGAGAATTTATTGATCCCTATAAACAGGATAAAATTCGTCCTGCACTCATTCATTCACTCATTCATTCATTCATTTTTTAAACCTCCCCTGAGGATATTTTTCCATTGATTTTCAGGGAGAGTGGAAGAGAGAGGGAAAGACAGAAACATCGATGTGAGGAAAAACACATCCATTGGTTGCCTCGTGCACGTGCCCTGACCAGGGCCCGGGCCGGGGAGGAGCCTGCAACCGAGGTCCGAGCCCTTGACCTGGATCGAACCCGGGACCCTTCGGTCTGCAGGCCAGTGCCCTATCCATTGAGCCGCACCCGCTAGGGCTGCCCTGCATTTATAAATTCACATTGTTTCAGGTGTCTAGGCAAGTTCATTCGTGACTGACCTTAGATGGGGCTTCTGCAACTGCAGAGAGAAAGCTTGCCCCCCGACCCTCGCCCCGCAGACATATTTCTCTTGTAAGCCTATGCCGCCATCCTCGCCGAACCTAAGCCGTCCCTCCACCTTCTCTCACTTTAACCCCGCCGTTGGCTGAGAAAATGGACCGCTTCCTCGGCGATCAGCTCGAAGGCCCTGCCACGAGCTGAAAGAGTGGCTTGATTTTCCCCGAGCCACGGCTCCACTGGCAGGTCCTGGCTTTCCTCGGCCATTGCTTTTGACACCTTCCCTGGCCCTGTTGGGCGGGATTTATTAACTCTGACCACACAGCTGAGAAAGCCGAGGCCCCGTGGAGCTAAGTGCCTCGTCCAATGTTCGCACGGCTCCGGAATACTCGTGGGAAACAGAAACGAAAAAAGGACAGGTTTGGTCTAAGTGACAAATGGTCTTGTCTCGCCACACCATTTTTTTTTTTTTGGTTGATTTTCTCCGTTCCTGAAAGTTGTCTTTCTTGGCTGTGTCCTCCGCATCCTGCAGGCTTTTTTTGTTTTTTCTCCCTGTGCTCCTTTTATCTGACCCATGATGCCTCTCTGACTTGTAGTTTCTACTTTCTGTGTGTGTGTGTGTGTGTGTGTGTGTGTGTGTGATTAATCCTCACCTGAATATATTTTTCCTATGATATTTAGAGAGAGTGGAAGGGAGAGGGAGATACAGAGAGTAACATCCATGTGAGAGAGACACACTGATTGGTTGCCTCCTGCACACACACAAGGTACATGCCTTTGCCCGGAATCAAACCCGGGAACCTTCAGTCTGCAGGCTGACGCTCTACCCACTGAGCCCAATGGCCAGGGCTGTAGTTTCTATTAAAAAAAAATGTTTTCATCGGTTTTTAGAGAGAGAAGAAAGAAGAGGGAGAGAGGGATAGAAACATTGATGAGAGAGAAGCATCAACATTGACTGGCTGCCTCCCACACGCCCCCTGCTGGGGATCGAGCTGGCACCCTGGGCACCTGCCCCGACCAGGAATCCAACCAGAGGTCATCCTTATCTGCATTTAGTGTGATTGCTTCTCTCTCTCACTCATGATGGAGACCGAGCCTGCTTTGGGGCACCCCTGTCATCTCCTGGCACGTGAGCGGGTGCTCCGTGGGCATCCGCGGAGAGTCTGAGTGGGTGCTCTGGATTTTACAATGGTCTCTCCCTTTGCCCCGCATCGACCCCCTCCAGCTCACACCGCCCGCCCCCCACCCCAGGCCCCCGCCGCCGCCCCATTGTCTGTGGCCAGGGGCCGTGCATATGTGCATACAAGGACTTTGGTTGATTCCTTCCCACCCACCCACCCTCCCCGGCCTTCCCTCCGAGAGTCAGTGTGATTATTTTCAGACAGACTCGAACAGTAGCAGTTCATAGGGACGGTGGGAACCTGCTGTGTCTGGGACGAGAGAGAACTAGACTTGCGTGGAGTAATGACCTTTGCCCTCGTCCGCTTCACCCCGCCCATGCCCCCCCCACCTCGGCAGTGGTCTCTGTGCTGTGCCCTTCTGTCCTTTGAGTCTGAAGAGAAGGAGGTCCCGCGTGGTTCTTCCCATTGTTGCCATTCCTTTGTTCTGGGACTTGGAGGAACATGAGAAGCAGGGCTGACTCGCCTCTCTTGGCGGGAGCAGCACGTGAGCCTGTGTCTCCCATTCATCAGCCGCGGGAACGGGAGGCGCTGAGCGGTGGGGGAGCGGGGCCTCGTCATCGCTCCTAGGAAAGCATGAGCTCGCCGCGCACCCTCACTCCGTTCCAGGCCCATCCGTCATTCCCCATCGCGGGCCTTCCCCCGGAGCGTTAGTCTTTCCGGTGACTTGCTAAACGCAGAGAGAACCCACGGGTCAGGGGGGAAGGATGGGGGGATGTTCTGCTGCTCTCCCCGCATCCCCTCTCGTGGCTGTAAATGGACCCACCTAATGCCCTAGCCCAGTGGCCGGCAAACTCATTAGTCAACAGAGCCAAATATCAACAGCACTTCTTCAAAATAGACTCGCCCAGGCAGAAAAACCGACTTCTGCACATGGGCCACGAAGTTTCAATCACAATGTACGTGCGTCCGCACGTGGTATTTTGTGGAAGAGCCACACTCAAGGGGCCAAAGAGCCGCATGTGGCTCACGAGCCGCAGTTTGCTGACCACGGCCCTAGCTGGGTTGGCTCAATGGATAGAGTGTCGGCCTGCAGACTGAAGGGTCCCGGGTTCGATTTTGATCAAGGGCACATGCTGGTTTGTGGGCTCGATGCCCAGGAGGGGGCGTGCAGGAGGCAGCTGATCCATGATTCTCTCATCATTGATGTTTCTGTCTCTCTCTCTTCCTTCCTCTCTGACATCAATAAAAATATATTTTAATAAAACAACACCACCACAGTGCTAAAAACAGGGGTAGTATATATTCACATCAATTCCAGGGTGACATGATCACGTGTCAGTGAAGAGCTAGGCTGAGCAGCAGAAATGGCGGCCACGGCGGATCACGTCATGTGGGAATTTGCGCGAGCGTGGTGCATTTCTGTCTTGCATCACCCTCCCTTGCCTGTGTCTCGACGATAACAACAGCGATGATGATAACTACGGATGTCTATTGACCGTGAGATTTGTCTGTTTTATGTCTACGGACACGTAGGGTGTGGCTCACTCGGGCAACCTCCCAAATATTTTTCCAAAAGGAAGAAAAGTTCTGGGTTACTGGCAGATTGTCAGGATACATCACTGAAGAGCTGTTTGACTCAGAGTGGCTGGGCTTGTCTGATTCTCAATATATAACAGCAGAACGTGTTGGTGATACTGATCATTTGTGCCGCAATAATGAGAAAAATAAGGACAAATCATGCTCATTTTAATGAAAACAATAAGCGTACATATATATATATATATATATATATATATATATATTTTCAGAGGATTGGAATATAGGCTGGAATTCACAGACCATTTCTAGGAAGTCTATAGATGCTTTAGAGATTGTGGTCCCTGGTTCTCTATCCATGTTTTGCTTCTAAGCCTGTGATGCTCCATGTTTTGTTGATGGAGGTGAGTGCCTAACACAAGTCTCACCTTATTTGGCCAGGATTATTGTCACGTGTCAGGGGGTGGGTTAACAAAGAAAGGAAGCAAGGACAGGTATTTTCCATGGGTCAGAAGTGAGTGGGTAGTCCGGCTGGTGTGGCTCAGTGGTTGAGAGTTGACCCATGAACCAGGAGGTCACGGTTCGAATCCCGGTCAGGGCACATGCTCAGGTTGTGGGGGCATGCAGGAGGCAGCCGATCCATGATTCTCTCTCCTCATGGATGTTTCTCTCTCTCCCTCTCCCTTCCTCTCTGAAATCAATAAAATAAAAAAAATTAAAAGAATAAAAGAATCTCTCCTCCACTGCTTATCTTCATGGGGGTTTCTTTTTAAAAAAAACAAAAGTATTTTTATTAATTTTAGAGAGAGATTAAAAGAGAGGGGTAGAGAGATAGAAACATCAGTGAGAGAAACACATTGATGGGCTGCCTCCTGGACGCCTCCCACCGGGGATCGAGCCTGCAACCCGGGCATGTGCCCTGACTGGGAATCGAACCAGGGACCTCTTGGCTCATAGGTCGGTGCTCAACCACTGAGCCATGCCGGCCGGGCTCCATGGGGGTTTCAAAATGAAATGTACCAGCTCCCCCACGGAGCCTCTGACAGATGGGGGCCTATTGAACAAGCCAGGGAAAAGGAATAGTTTGCCTCTGAGAGGGAGGGACACACCGTCCCGGAAACCTATTCTCGGGGAGGTGTGGGTGTTGGCGGGACCCAGTGACCCTCATTCAGAAATATTTGTCTCTTCCTGGGGGCAGGTGGTTCCATTCCAGAAGGCTTTGCCTAGCAACTGTAACCAAGGGCAGGTGTGTGTGCAGTAGCCAGAGAAGATGCTGGGCTTCAGCCCAGGGCTCCCTCCGTCTGCGTCTCTGCTTCCCTCACCTGAGACGATGGATGCTGACAGCCCGACAGGGTCCCCAGACCAGATTCCCTCTCCTCCCACGAACTCGAACTCTGTCTGACCTCTTCATCCGGCAGGGGGAGACCCGTGAGGGATGGTTTCAATAGGATATGGAAGCAATGTTGGAGGGTCATGACAGGGTGGTTGGGACATAGAGCAGGTACAGTGCAGGAAAATGGCCCAAGCTTTTCATTTTCCTTTTTTTTTTTTAAAAAAAATACATATTTTTATTGATTTCAGAGAGGAAGGGAGAGGGAAAGATAGAAACATCAGTGATGAGAGAGAAGCATGGATCAGCTGCCTCCTGCATGCCCCCTACTGAGGATCAAGCCTACAACCTGGGCCTGTGCCCGTGACCAGAATGGAACCTGGGACCTTTCAGTCTGCAGACCGACACTCTATCCACTGAGCTAAACCATTTGGGCCATTTTTTATGTTTCATTAGACATTTTATTGTCCTCATTAATGGAGAGGCTACTCAACATTCTGTTTATGGTTCTATTGAGTTAGTTGTGTTCTTCTGATTGATTTGGGGATGTGTGTTTTGGGGGATAGCCCTCACACTCCACTTCTCACTTGCTCACCAGTTATATTTTGATGAATCTTCACTATTCTTAATCTTGTGGAACATGACCTGTCATTTTTCTTTTCCTTTATGGTTAGAGATACTTGTGTCCTTTTAAAGAAATCTTCACCTATTCCAAGGTCACGAAGCTATTATGTATTCTTCATAAAACTTTATCATCTCGCCTTGCACATCGAGGTCTGTGACCCACGTCTAGTGATGTCCTGTCTAAGGTCTGATATAGGGCCAAGGTTCATGTTCCCATTTGGGTATTTAATTGACATGGTACCATTTCTTGAAGAGCCCGACCTTGCCCTTACGACACTGGAGTGTCACCTTCGTCGTAGATAAGATGACCATGTATGTTCAAAACCAGTTCTGGATACTTTTCCCCCCCTCTCATTTATCTTTCTTTCATTAGATCAATATCACTCTTTCTCATTACAGCTTTCTAATAGGCCTTGCAGTTTTGTTGGGTATGTCCTTCAGTTCTCTTTCTCTTCTTCAAGATAACCTTGCTGGTTCTTGGACGTTGGCATCTATATATATAAAAGCCTAAGGGACCGGCCAACTGTCCGGTAGCTATGACGCGCACTGACCACCAAGGGGCAGGCGCTTAACACAGGAGTGGACACCACAGGCATGGACACATGGAACAGACTGATGAATCTCAGAGGGAAGGGGGGAGGGGGGAGGGCAGGTAGAGATTAACCAAAGATCTTATATGCATACTAGAGGGCCGGTGCATGGATTCGTGCACTGGTGGGGTCCCTTGGCCTGGCCTGCGGGGATTGGGCTGAAACCGGCTCTCTGTCATCCCCCAAGGGGTCCCGGATTGCGAGAGGGTGTTTTCATATAAAAATGTGGAATTAGCTTGAAAAGTTACACAAAAAGTACATTCTGGAGGGAGAATTTGCAATGTCACAGGATAAAATCTTCCATCCTATGAACAGAGAACACCCTTCTAATTGTTTCTTTTTTAAACTCCTCTCACTAATTTTAAAAATTCCTCATTTCAGCCTGGCCAGTGTGGCTCAGTGGTTGAGTGTCGCCCTATGAACCAGGAGGTCTTGGTTAAATTCCTGGTCAGGGCACATGCCCAGGTTGTGGGCTCCATCCCCACTAGGGGATGTGCAGAAGGCAGCCTTTCCATGATTCTCTCTCATCATTGATGTTTCTATCTCTCTCCCCCTCTCCCTTCCTCTCTGAAATCAATAAAAATATATTTTAAAAAAAGACAGTGGAGATAACTTGACTAAATTTGCTAACAGCCCCCAAAGCTAAGTACTTTCCGTGTCAGCTTTTGATGGAAGGGAAATTAGTTTCAGCTCACTGTAACCACACACAGGCCACTTGGTGCTTGTTTGTCGCTGGTGAGCGATGCTCGCTCTCTCCCATGACACGCCTAATTAGTTCAAAGGCCGAGCAAACAGCTGGATCTCCAGGGAATCCATACCCATGAAATTGCTTCACTCTTTCCAAAGTGCTGTGCTTTTCCGTTTTTAAAGGAAGTTCTTCCACCAAATGAAGTTGTTATTTTAATTGTATCCCCGTGCCCCCATCATGTCCCCACTCCTACCTTCTTCTTGTTAATCCATTCAGGTGCATATGTACCCTCTTCTTACAGGTTCTAACACAGAGCTCTGGTCCTCTCTTCTGTTGTCTTCAGCTTTTTTTTTTTTTATAAAAAAATATCTTTTCATTGATTTTTTTTAGAGACAAAGGAAGGGAGAGGGATAGAAAGATAGAAACATCATTGATCGGCTACTTTTTCCCCCTGCTCCCATCTGCCCAATAGGGGAGCAAGCCTGCAATCTGACCATGTGTTCTGACCAGGAATCGAACCGTGACCTCCTGGTTCATAGGTCGATGCTCAATCATGAGCCACGTCAGCTGGGCCCATTCTCTTCTCTTTATATCAGGATAGCTCATACAAACCCCCTCTTTCCACCAACAGTGGCTTTTTAATACCCTCCGTTGTCTTACAGTAACTCATCCATCTTTTTAAAGGCTTCTGATGTCCTGACCGAGTGAGCTAAGTTCTAGGGTTCTTGCAAGAGAGGGTCTTGGTCCAGGCAGATAGGGAAATGGAATAAGCACTTTGACCTTCACTTCTTTTTTCTTCTTCTGACTTGGGACTATAAAATTAATCCTATATAATAAAACCCTAATATGCAAATCGACCCTATGGAGGAAGGATGGGTTGCTATGATGTGCACTGACCACCAGGGGGCAGATGCTCAACGCAAGAGTTGCCCCCAGGTGGTCCGTGCGCTCCCACAGTGGGAGTGTGGCTCAGCCAGAAGCGGGGCTCAAGGCTGGGGAGTGCAGCAGGCAGCGCTAAGGAACCCTTGGGGGATGTCTGCCTGCCGGCTTAGGTCCTCTTAAGGATGACTGGGAAGGAGGAATGGGTGGAAAGAGATCAACCAAAGAACTCGTATGCATATATGCTTAACCCATGGACACCGACAATAGGGTGGTGAAGGCCTGGAGCAGGGGGTGGGGGATGCTACAATGGGTCAATGGGGGAAAAAGAGGGCACCTGTAATTTTTTCAACAATTAAGATTTAAAAAAAACAGCCAAATAAAAAAAGTGAGACATCATTTAGAAATAGAATTTGGCACACTGTGCCAGGTTTAAGCAGAGCCATATGTTAGCAACTACCACCTGGCAAGTTTGTTTCAAAATATTTTGGGCATGCCGTCTACCCCACTTGAAAATATTTGCTCTACAGTTTACGTGGCCGATTGCAAAAAAAAAAGGTCCCTCACAAAGGGACACGGGGATGTAAGGGAAAGAAGAGAGAGAGACTGGCCAGAGAGAAAGAACGGAATTATCTGATTGAAGGCAATAACGTTTTTTTCAGAAGCAGCAGATTCTGAGTTAGGTTATAGAAGGTGGTATTTTAAGGGGTGAGACATGGGAAATGCCAACTGAAGATTAGTGTTGGGGAACTTTTCTAAAGCAGATTTCTCCAGCGGAGGGCCATTTAGTGTGAAACGGATGTCTCCTCTTGGTTCACGCTTATCTTCAGACCCCCCCAAAACTCCCAAATCTAGAATTTTCCCATGTAATGCCCCTTAGAGGCCCATCTGGAACGGGGCCCTGACCTTCACCATGCTTTAGGCATGTCTCGTGTTCATTGTTATTTAAAAAAACAACTTCAGGCCCAGCCATGGTGGTTCAGTGGTTGAGCGTCGACCTATGAACCAGGAGGTCACGGTTCGATTCCCAGTCAGGGCACATGCCCTGGTTGTAGGCTCTATTCCCAGTAGGGGGCGTGTAGGAGAAAGCTGATCAATGATTCTCTCTCATCCTTGATGTTTCTCTCTCTCTCTCTCTCTCTCTCTCTCTCTCTCTCTCTCTCTCTCTCTCCTCTGTCATCTGAATTCTAGTGTCTCTCTTTTTCTTCATCCTTTTTGACTTCAATGCTACTTGTCTCGATCCGTTATCATCAGTAATCACAGATACATTTTTCTCTTTGTCTCTGGATCATGCATTCAATAACTTACTCCGTGAATATCGATCACCTCCCACTGGGCCAGACACAAAGTCAGTGTGAGATACTGATGAGGAGAACAAAGGGCCACTCTTTTGGTTCCTTTAATGAATCCTTCTCTCTATTCAAAAAGAAAATTATGTGTGAATTCACACACACACACAGAGGCTGGCTCCATACATTGTGTCATTTCATCCTCGTACATGCAAAGATTAGGAAAAATAATTAACTCGCCCGAGGTCACTCATTAGAAAGCGATAGAGTCACGATTCAACGTAAGACCCTTTTCACGAAAGCACAGTGGTTCTGCGTGTCATGGGCGTGCGGCGAAAGAATTCGTGTTGTTCTTCTCACTTGTCTTCTTATAGACTGGTACCTTGGAAGGTTTGGCTACTAAGATCTTCCCTAGACAACACAGGAGGCTGTGAGAGTTTGACCAAGAAATACACTACTGCCCGGCCGGTGTGGCTCAGTGGTTGAGCATCGACCCATGAACCAAGAGGTCGCCGGTTCGATTCCCGGTCAAGGGCACAGGCCCGGGTTGTGGGCTCGATCCCCAGTAGTGGCCATGCAAGAGGCAGCCGATGGATATTTGTTTCTTACCAATGTTTCCATCTCTCTGTCTAGAACAGTCCTGTCCTCAACATGTCAAAGGTGAAGGCCTTTACAAGCCATCGCCTCCCCGAGACACATTCTCTGAGCCATTCCGTAACTAGCATTCTTGTCCCTATCAAACGGTGACTCGTGTCTGTCCCATTCCCTAATAGCCTGAAAACTAGCTAATTTGTCACACTCATCCTGGGCGCTGACTTGTGCGTAGCCTCCAGTGTCCCCACGACGTCATGTTGGCCGGAACGTTCTGGAGACGTTGCCTTCACCCACAGGAGCGGTGGCCAAAGGCCGTGAGGCAGTTCCCGGGAATGAAGAAGAGATCTTCATTGGAGATCGTTTGTGGACGTGGGAACATGCGGTCACATCAGGTCATTTTTTTTAAGGACATTGAGGTTTATTTGACATAAGTGAAGAGTATTTAACAGAGCCAGGCATCTGCAGCAGTTCGGTAATTACAACAAAGTTTCATGCTAATTAGTAAAATTCAGGCCACCCAGGAAAGATGGGGAAATTTCTAGAAGGACCAAGACCTATGAATCTGGCCTTCTGTTCCCCTGATATGAGTTTGATGTGTTGTTTGGTCAAGACTCTGTTGGGTCAGGAGATATTTTTTTTCTTCAATAAATTTTTTTTTTGATTTATTGATTTGAAAGGAGAAGAGAGGGGGAGAGAGAGAGAGAGAGAGAGAGAGAGAGAGAGAGAGAGAGAGAGATCAATTCGTTGTTCCACTTACTTATGCATTCATTGGTTGCTTCTTGTGTGTGCCCGGACCAGGGATCAAACCCACAACCTTGGGATATGGGAACGACGCTCTAACCAACTGAGCTACCCAACCAGCCCGACCAAGACAGATCAATAGATGCTTCTTAACAACATAAATAATTACCTTTCACAAAAACAAACAAACAAAAAAACTTGGAATGGGAACATTAAGTTCCAGGTTTTGGGGTATCTTTGGTTGGTTGGGTGTGTGTGTGTGTGTGTGTGTGTGTGTGTGTGTGTTTGTTTGTTTTGTTTATTTGTTTTTAGCTCATTAACCACATGAGCCCATTAACACATCACATACATTCAGCCCTGGGTTCACTCCCTCTTGAAGCGAGAGATTTGGCAGCCCTGCCGGCTGGGTGTGTCTCCAGTGAGTTCCACAGTGGAAGGTCTTGCAAAAAACAAACAACCCCTCCCACCACCAGTTGTCTTTTCCTTACGACTAAGGAGGTTTTCAGTTCCTCTGCTGATGAGCGAGAGCGTGAGAAGCACACACCACCTGCAGTACCATCTCCTCCACACTGGACTCCTAGGGTTCCTGTTGAGCCAGGAGGTGTCTCCTCATCTCCCATTCAGCTCCAAGATGGCCTAAGGTTCTCTTGCCCACCCCCTAGCCTGTCGGGGTGACCACTTCACCTTCCCGCCTCAAGGACAGGAGCTGCTTCTCTCTCTCTCTCTCTCTCTCTCTCTCTCTCTCTCTCTCTCTCTCTCTCTCCCCCCCTCTCCCTCTCCCTCTCTCCCTCTCTCCCTCCCTCTCTCCCTCCCTCCCCCCTCCTTCCTTCTCTCCTCTCCTTCTCTCCCTCCCTCCCTCCCTCTCCCTCTCCCTCTTTTTCTCTCTCTCTCTCCCTCCCCCCCTCCCCCGGCCTCTCTGAGCTCCATGTCATACAGCTCTGCTCTTGCAGTCTTTCCTTAAACCCTACTCGTCAGCCCCTCGGAAAGGCCTCATTACGGAGAAAATTTAAAGAGTGACAGGATGATACGCTGGGAAATATGCTGTGCGGAATATTACAGTCCTGGCCGGGCCAGATGACCCGGGTCCCCCCGGCCTCCCGTGCTGCTGTGATTAATGAACCCCATTTCTCAGAATCCCGAAGAGTCCCCATTTCTCTCCGAACCGAAGCCGGGGAGGAGCCAGGGAGGAGGGGAAGCGTCTTAGAAGAGTGTCCTTACTCTTCAGCTCCACCTCTTGGCCCTACAGTTGGGACAGGGAATAGCCCTAGCTGGTGGCTCAGTGGATAGAGCATCAGCCTGCAAACTGAAGGGTCCCAGGTTCGATTCCCGGTCAGGGCACATGCCGGGATTTGGGGCACGATCCCCAGTAGGGGGCATGCAGGAGGCAGCTGATCGATGATTCTCTCATCATTGATGTTTCTCTCTCTCTCTCTCTCTCTCTCTCCCTTTCTCTCTGAAATCAATAAAAGTATATTAAAAAAATAAATAGACGACTGCCCGGCCGGTGTAGCTTTTATTATAGGCTCCTCCCAAAGTTTCCTTAGCTACCAGAAGAAAATGTCATTTAGTACAAAAACAAACAAACACACAAACAGGCAAAACCAAACAACCAACCCCCACGGGTCTTCAGAAATGAAGGCAGTTACGGCATGCTGGCCACTTATTTCATTTCTTAGCTTGCCTTACGTGTTACCTTCATTCCTACTGTGTACAAAGAGCAGGGCTCAGCAACGGGCAGGCTCGAGGCCAAGTCCGATTCATCACTGACTTTGGTAAGGAGAGCTGCACTGGGGCACAGGCACACTCATTGCTTCTCTGTTTCCTGTGGCTGCTTTTGGGGGGATATAGCAGCAGAGAGTGGACATCATGTGACCTTCCTCACCCGCCAAAGCCCACATTCTTTTAAAAATTTGTTTTTATTGATTCCAGAGAGGAAGGGGGAGAGAGAGAGAGAGAGAGAGAGAGAGAGAGAGAGAGAAACATCAATGAGAGGAGAGAGAGAGAGAGAGAGAGAGAGAGAGAGAGAGAGAGAGAGAAACATCAATGAGGAGAGAGAATCATGGATCGGCTGCCTCCCGAACGTCCCCTACTGGGGATCGAACCCATAACCCGGGCACGTGCCCTGACCGGGAATCGAACCGTGACCTCCTGGTTCATAGGTCGATGCTCAACCACTGAGCCACGCCGGCTAGGGCAAGCCAAAGATTTTTACTATCTGTTCCTTATTGGAAAAAAAAAAATTGACTCTTGATACAAAGCAGTATGTGTTCAGAGATAGAAACAGCATGAGAACAAGACGTGCAAAGCATCAGGGGAGGGCCAGGGCCTCGGCTCCTGTTTGCTTTGGGGGAAGTCCAGGCCGTGTCACAACGATCCAGCCAGAAGCAGAGCCTCCCGTGGGCTTGGCCCCGAGCGTGAGAGAGAAACCCGCGTCCCGGGTGCTGGGCCAGGAGTTGGAAGGTTGCTGGATGGACCCCAAGCTCTGCTTTGAGGCTGGCTTCGCATCCTCTTAGTAAGAGCGTTGACCCGGAAACCAGGAGGCCACGGTGCGATTCCCGGTCGGGGCACATGCCGGGACTAGGGGCTCGATCGCCGGTCGGGGGCGTGCAGGAGGCAGCCGATGGATGATGCTGCTCTCTCATGGATGTTTATCTCTCTTTCTCTCTAAAAATCAATGAAAACATTGAAAGAGAGAGAGAGAGAGAGAGAGCGCGAGAGAGCCGTGGTTCTCCCAGTCACATCAGCCGGCTCCTCCCTTCGCCAGCGTCTCCTCCCTCTGCAGTCTGCCTGGTAGGGCACGCTGCCACCCCCAGAATGAATGGTTTCCTCCATCGAGCTGCAATTACAGGTTTTAATCAGTTCATTATTTCACCTCATTTTGGGGTCCTGACAGTTTATACTGCAGAAACTAATTGAATTGGCTTTATCTCAAGGCATTTCCACACCATCTTACCTTGCCCCATAGGATTTTTTTTTCTTTTATCCTTTTTTGCTGATGGACCAGCGTAGTCCTAAGTTCCCTGTTCTTAAAAAAAGGGAAGAATTTTTACCGTTATATTTCCCCCTCTGGAACACGTTACATTCTTTTCCTACTCGGAACAAGGTAGCTTTGTATAAAAAGACAAATCACAACCTCTAGCATGGTATGGCGAACACCGAACTTCTCACATCAAAGGCGACAGAGAGGTTGCAAGGTAAAAGCCTTATTCTTCTCCGTAGCTTCTCTGTAGATGGATTTCTTTAAAAAAATAAAATAAAAAAAGTAAAAGAGCTGAATTACACCAGATCTTCTCAACCCATTCATCTTCCTGCCGCTGCAGTTTTTAGGCTAAGAAATAGGTCTTGCCCAGTAAGCATGTCCGTGGCTGGCTGTCCGTGGCGGTACCGGTATTAGCCTAGAGCTCACTGTGGTCCATGGTGGGAACTCAGGGGTTCGGGGCGCCTCCCACAGGGTTGACGGACCCCACATTCCCAAGGTTTTAGCTCCCCCGAACCAACCACTAAACGCCACGTATGTTTGTTAGCTCACTCTCACCGATGGTGCAGGAATACCAGGGTCTGTTCAGCACGGGCCGGGGACCTCGGCCGTCAATAGTGAAGGCAGCGTGACCTCGCCTGCCCCTGTGTGCCCTCCGTGGGGGGTGGAAGTCTTTGACTGACGTGGCGGTGCAGGAATCGTCTGAGAACCCCACTCTGGACTCCGGCTGCCCCCTGAAACATCGCTTGCTCTCTAACGAATCAAACCTTTGAGACCTGCACAGTGATATTGCAGACACCTCGGCCCGAGCTCCGGGGCCAGCAGATCCCGGCTTCGCCAGGGGCTGGTCTTCCCCTTGCCATCATTTCCATGCGACAAGGAGGCTTGATCTTTCCGATTCAGGAACCAGCGGGTGGAGATGGTACAGGAACACCCTGCGGGGTGTTGAGGGGAGCAGGCAACCTCACAGCTGGTGGAGGGCGGGGAGGCGCGTTTTGAGGGAAATGTTCGAAGACGGCAGGCAGCTAAGGAGTTGGGCTTCATGCTGGTGAGCAGATGATCTGGCTCCTTCTGGTCCGTACTGGGTCCAAACGCACTAATGTGTTCTTTCCTTAATGCTTCCGATTCTGCAAGCAAAACATCAATGGGCTGCCTCCTGCGTGCCCCTTACTAGGGACTGAGCACAAAACCCAGTCATCTGCCCTGACCGGGAATCGAACCGGCAACCTTTCAGTGCCCGGGGATGACACTCGGCCAACTGAGCCACACCGGCCGGGGCTCTTGCTTAGCTTCTGGTTCGGGTTTCTGTCCACCCTTGAGAATAAAGTATTTATATCTTCAAATATTACTGTTGAAAAGTTCCCTAGTCTTTTTTTTCTTTCTTTTTTTAACCTCGGTCAGCTTTTTCTTTCCTTGTTTCAGACCTTTGTGGTTAAGTGCGTATACATTTGTAATAATTACTGTACCTTCCCAGGGAGTTGATCATTTCTTCTTTTTTAAAAAAATATATTTTATTGATTTTTTACAGAGAAGAAGGGAGAGGGATAGAGAGTTAGAAACATCGATGAGAGAGAAGCATCGATCACCTGCCTCCTGCACACCCCCTACTGGGGATGTGCCCGCAACCCAGGTACATGCCCTTGGCCAGAATCGAACCCGGGACCCTTCAGTCCCCAGGCCGATGCTCTATCCACTGAGCCAAACCGGTCAGGGCGGTCATTTCCTCATTACTTAATAGCCCTCCCGGTTTCTCATAACATATCTTTTCTTAAACATGGCCTTTGCTGGGAATGCAGTCGCTCCAGCTCCCTGGTGGAAATGTTTGCCTGGTGCCTCTCCTTCCGTCTCGTCAGCGTCACCTCATTTGTCTCTCTGAATCTGCGGTGTGGCTCCTGTGGAGAGAATACAGCTGCGTTGTGGTGTTTAAATCTGGTCTGACAACTGCTGTTGTTTGCCGGGCTGCGTAGTTCCCTCACATTTAACGTTCTCACTGTCAGGCTGGAATTACAGCCACCGTGTGTCTCTCTGTGTCACGTCCCAGGATTCTCGGCTGAATGATCGGCTCTTCAGATACTTGTTTGCTGAGCCCAACCACGGGGCCGGGGGCCGTGGCGGTCTCATCCCTCCTGTCCCCCGAACTCCTGCTGCACCCCTGGGACCGGGCACCCCTGTGAGAGAAGCGGGGCTCCCCCCTCCCCAGCCCCCCTCGGATCTGAGGATTCACGTGTCCCAGCCACGGAGAGGAGCAGGAAGAGAGACAGCTGCACGGGGACGGCCGGGCTGGTATAAATACACGTTTAATTGCACGGCAATTACTTACCAGGCTGGAGTTATTTAAATGCCGTGTCATTAGAGCAAAAAACCTTGATTGAATCCTAACCTTGTCAAACACAGGGCCCGCCATCTTCCCGTGCTGGTGAAGTCTGTGGCCCCCTCTGTGCCGGCTGCCGAGGAGAGGGGAGGTGGTACACCTTTAGGTCAGGCATCCCCCCTCGCCTGGGACCCCCTCTCAGAAGCTGCAGAGCCATCCATTGTGTCTCTCTCTCCGAAGCTCATGGCGGGAGGGTCTGATGAGCTAGAGGGACTTAATCCTATACTAGAGGCCCAGTGCATAAAATTCATGCACGGGGTAGGGTGGGTCCCTCAGCCCAGCCTGCACCCTCTCACAATCCAGGACCGCTGGCTCCTAACCACTCATCTGCCTGCCTGATTGCCTGATCACCAATAACCATTCTGCCTGCTTGCCTGATGCCCCTAACTACTTCCCTGCCTGCCTAATCTCCCCTAACTGCTCTCCCCTGCTGGCCTGATCCCCCTAACTGCTCTCCCCTGCCTGCCTGGTTGCCCCTAACCACCTCTTCCTCAGCCCCGCCACCATGGCTTTGTCCAGAAGGATGTCTGGAAGATGTCTGGTCTAATTAGCATGTTACCCTCTTATTCGTATAGATAATAAAAGACTAATATGCAAATCAACTGAACAGCAGAACAGCCGGTTGCTGTGACACGCACTGACCACCAGGGGGCAGATGCTCAGCACAGGAGCTGCTCCCTGGTGGTCAGTGCACTCCCACGGGGGGCGCTGCTCAGCCAGAAGCTGGGCCCATGGCTGGCAAGCGCAGCAGCGGTGGTGGGAGCCTCTCCCGCCTCCATGGCAGCACTAAGGACCACTCAGGGGATGTCCGACTGCCGCCCTAGTGGGCCTAAGCCGGCAGTCAGGCATCCCCCGAGGGGTCCCAGACTGCGAAAGGGTGCATGCTGGCCTGAGGGACACTACCCCCCCGCCCCCCGCCTGCCCCTGCCCCAGTTCACTGGGCCTCTAGTTGAAAATAGAACGCGTCCCTCCTGGCCGACTCCATAACCCAGGAGCCCAAGACAAGGGAGGGTGTGACCCAGGTCCCGCCTCCATGGATCAACGGCTCCTTGAAATGGACCCTCTCCCAGGCCCTAGGTCTGTTTTCTCATCAATACCAATGGGCTTCCGACCTGGCACGGCCACGGAAGGGTGGACCTTGGGCAGGCCAACTGCCTTCCCCAGGCAGCTCAGGGTCAGGGCCTTGTCCACCTCTCTCTCGCTCTCTCACTCCTTTTCTGGCCCTGGCTCCCTGCAGTCCGAGGTGCCCTGTCTGAGTTTTCTGAGGGAGGACGTATGTTTAGAAGCTGTGATCTGTTCTCTCCCTCACAGCACAGGCAACTCCAGGTTTCTGGGGTCTCTTCTAAAATGACCCCCTTGACTACAGGGAGATAAAGCAAAACCAACGTTATCTCCATGTGCGGATGGGAAATGGGAGGTCTGGTTCAAGTCTAGTCAAGGGCACGTACCTCATACCTCGGTGGCAGGCTGGATCCCCGGCCCCGGTCCCAGCACGTACAGGAGGCAACCAATCAAGGTGTCTCTCTCACACCGATGTTTCTCTCTCGCCGTCTCTCTCCCTCTCCCTTCCACTGTCTAAACATCAAAGGAAAAATAGGTCGGTGCTCACCCATGGAGCCACGCCGGCCGGAATCACAGACGCGAATCCCAGGCCGGTTACAAATCCGTCACCGTGTGACCAGCACTCTTGTGAACTGGATTGTCAGTAGGCCCTCTGCCGTAGAACAGGCAGACCTGGCTGTATGCATACACATGCAAGGGATGCGAAGGTACTCATTCTCAAACTTGCAAACATCATCCATCTCCGCTCACTTCCCCTCTACCTGCTGCCTGGCTTTGGCCACAGGGTCTACCAGATGGCTCGCTTGCTTCCTAATTGGGAAGGGATCTGGTGTTTGTCTTTGTGACTCTATTTCATACTCTCCCTTTTCCTGCCAGACCCCAGGGCCCCACAGCTGGGAACAGAAGAAGAAGAAAAAAACACACACAGGATTTTGCACCGGCTTTTTATTCAAACATAAACTTTTCATCTTTGCAGGAGCAATTAATTTTCCCTGTTGAAGACGACAGAGAAAAACCCTTATCTTTTGGTCTTCCCCCCGAGCGCAGGGCGGGTGCAGTGGGGGAGCAGAGGCCCGCCGGTCTCCCCCCTCCCCCGCTGAGCCAAGATGAGTCGATTTCTGAACAAAATTCTCATAAAACCTAAAAAGGAGCGAGTCATCTGGTTCGTTAGCATGGAGCATCAGAAGCTATTCATCAGGAGAATAAAAATTTTAAGAATCTACTTTTATCCGGGGCTTTTAAAAGATGCGTGAAAAAGCTCCGATAGTTTTAAAAATGTCCCGTTTTTCTTTCTCTGGGTCCTGTTTTTTTTTTTTTTTTATTTTGCCTCCGGCATGATCAGAACTGGAAAATGGCCCTAGCCAGTGTGGCTCAGTGGATAAAGTGTTGGCCTATGGACTGAAGGGTCCTGGGTTTGATTCTGGTCAAGGGCACATGCCCGGGTTGGGGGCTCAGTCCCTAGTGGGGGGCTTGCAGGAGGCAGCAGATCGATGCTTCTCTCTCATCATTGATGTTTCTCTCTCTCTCTCCCTCTTCCTTCCTCTCTGAAATCAATACAAATATCCTCCTATATAATAAAAGCCTACTATGCTAAGAGTCTGGTCGGCTGGTTGAACATGCAGCCAATCAAAGTGCAATATGCTAATGATATGCTAAGGCTGCTCAACCGCTCGCTATGACGTGCACTGACCACCACGGGGCAGACAGTCGACTGGTTTACCAGTCGCTATGACTTGCACTGACCACCAGGGGGAAGACACTCCAACCAATAGGTGAGCTTGCTGCTGGGGTCTGGCCCATCGGGACTGAGTGAGACGGGCCAGACATGCCCTGGAGCCCTCCCATGGTCCCTCCCGGTCTGGCCAACCTCCCACATCCAATCCAGGACCCCTCCAGGGATGTCAGAGAGCCAGTTTCAGTCTGATCCTGCAAGCCAGGCCAAGGGACCCCACGGGTGCACGAATTCGTGCACCGGGCCTCTAGTATTAAATAATTTTTTAAAAGATGTGGGTCTTACAAACGTTCCTGCTACTTGGGACAAACCCAGGGCCAAACCCCATCCCTGTGCCCAGAGAGTGGTTGGTACGCCACAACTTCACTGGCGTTTTTTTGTTTGTTTGTTTGTTTTTTGGGGGGGGGTTGGTGCTTTGGGGGTGGTTTTTAATTTTTTAACGTTGAAGATGCCAGAAGAACAGGGCCTGCATTTGTGGTTGGGATTCGCACGGAGCCTCGCAGCGTTGCTTCAGCGTCCGCCTTGCATCTGTTCGGGGAGCTTGCTGTACTGACGCTTACTGGCCCGGGGCTCCCTCCGCGATGTTAAAGATGCGATGTTGGCACAGCGCTGACACTCTGATTTGTTCTCTCTGAGAAAGAAATGGAAGCTCGCCTAGGACCGTGGTCGGCAAACTGCGGCTTACGAGCCACAGGCGGCTCTTTGGCCCCTTGAGTGTGGCTCTTCCTAAGCCTTAGGAGGACCCTAATTAAGTGAATAACAATGTACCTACCTATATAGTTTACGTTTAAGAAACGTGGGTCTCCAAAGAAATTTCAATCGTTGTACTGTTGATATTTGGCTCTGTGGACTAATGAGCTTGCCGACCACTGGCCTAGGATATTGAGCCCTGGCTTTCCTTCCACTTCCCGGCATCTGTGTGCAGAGGCTGGACTGAAGGTAGAGGTTAGGATGGGACTCAGGGGGAGGGGGTGGCCTTGGAGAAGGGGGTGGGGGTGAGGGAGTCCTGGGCTGCAGGATCGAGGCTGAGATCCATACCTTCTCATCACTCCTCCTCCTCCTCCACCAGCAGTTCACATGGACCATCCGTCGGGCGAGTGGCCGAGAAAGAAGCCGCATGGCCCCTTCGCTCCTGAAACACCCCAGCCGCTCTGTTGCGGGGTTTTATTTGCCGTAAACACTGGGGGCTCCTGTAACAATGGTCTGACCCGGGCCAGCATTTGCACTGGGGATGTTGAGAGGTGGCGTGGCTTTGCGGTCACACGTCAACCTATGAACCAGGAGGTCACGGTTCGATCCCCGGTCAGGGCACTGGGATCTGGTGAATATGCGGTCCCCGCCATAAACCACCCATTCCCGTTGGCTCCGGGTTCCAGAAAACGTTTCTCTGAGGAGGCCTCAGAGTAAGGGTGTTGCTCGGTCGGCCAGGGACCATCTCGAAGCTGCTGTTCCTGTGGCTCTGGCTGTGTGGTTTCGGGGTGTGTCAGAGGCAGCTCTGGGTGCAGTGAGGGGACTCAGGTGGCGGCCACACCCCCTTTTGTCACGTTGGGTGGTTATTTATCGGTGGGGGATCCTCTGTGTCCCCCCCAACCTGTTACTGCTGGACGTGTGATTCTTGGGATGCTGTGGGGGGAGGAAGTCACATGAAAGCTTTATAGTATTTATGTACTAGAGGCTCAGTGCACAAAATTCGTGTACAGTAGGGTCCCTAGGCCTGGTCGGCGATCAGAGACAATCAGGGCCTTCTGGCTGCTAGCCGGGGGCCTCCTTCATTCCACGCCGCCCCCTGATGGTCAGCGCACGTCATAGCAAGCGATAGAACTCCCGGTCTCCCGGTCGAACTCCTGCGGGGACACTTTGCATATTAGCCTTTTATATATATGTAGATGTATGTATTTATTTATTTTAATTTTTTAAATTGATTTGTAGAGGAAGGGAGTGGGGGAGAGAGAAAGGAAAAAAACATCAATGATGAGGGAGAATCATTGATTGGCTGCCTCCTGCACACCCCCTACTGGGAATGGAGCCTGCAACCCAGGCATGTGCCCTGACCAGGAATCGAACTGTGACCTCCTGGTTCCTAGGTTGAAGCTCAACCATTGAGCCACCCAGCTGGGCCATGAGAAAAATCATAAATAGATTTTTTTTCAGGTGGAGGGATTAGCACCAGGCATGTACATTCCAGAACGGATGCAGGCAAGTCGCTCTGTAGTTAATAACTTTTGCTTCATTTTGTGAGAAAATATTGGTATTGCACTAATTTTTTAAATAGCACGGATAATTATACCCCCATTAATGATGTCAAATATTATTACCCAATACATCGCTCCAATTATCTCTTCTAAATTAAACAGCGGATCTCCAACAAGTTAATTTTAAATAATTATGCCGAATGATAATGGGACGGAGGGCGCGCCGGCGTCCTCCTGATGAACACGGAGTAAAATACAGCCTGGTTTCCTGCCCCTGGTCCCTCAGCTTCTGCCCGCCCCCAGCTTCCCATCCATCAATCACTGACCACACACATTATGCCCCGGACGCCCCGGAAGACTCAGCCACTTGCTGTCCACACCACCCTCTCCCTTGATGCTGGGATTTTGCATCTGTTACTCTTTTCATTTTTTTAAAATATATTTTTATTGATTTCAGTGAGGAAGGGAGAGGGAGGGAGAGATCGAGACTTCCAGGGTGAGAGAGAATCACAGATCAGCTGCCTCTGCACTCCCCCTACTGGGGATCAATCCCGCAACCGGGGCATGTGCCCTGACTGGGAATCGAACCTGGGATACTTCAGTCCGCAGGCCGACGCTCTATCCACTGAGCCACACCAGCTAGGGCTGCACATGTCGCTCTTCATCCTGGAGTGTTCTTGCCTCTCCTACTTGCCTACATAAAAGCTCCTATGTCCCTCCTCTGGGGACACCTTCCCCGCCTCCCTTCGCACAAGTTACTTATTCCGACGGCCGAGTTTCCCAGGGTGCACTGCCTGCCCCGGGTCTAGAACATTCAGTGAGCAAGCTGTTTTGGGTGTCGGGCAAGTCTGTCCCCCCACTCTTGTCCCAGGACCCCTTCCCTGGCGAGAGTCCGCAGCCTCCAAAGGTGGGCGGAAGGCCGTTTCTTTCCCTCTTTCTTTCTGCGTGAATGACTCGAGAAATGAGCAAGAGGCGATCGATGCACGTTTATTGAACTAGTGGATGGGTTCGATGAATGCGTAATTCTCGGAGCTTTAGTGAGCCTGGGATTTAGGCCGCCTCGGTGAATGGGGAAACGGAACCGAGAGAGGACAGTTCCGTTTTAAAATCAAAAGTTAAGAACAATGTGTGAAGGCGTGCCATTGAGTTAAGGGAGGTGGTTTATTTAAAGTATCCTGGGGAATGCTTGTCAGTAAGTCTTTAGATCCCGTAGATACATTGCATTGTGATCGCTGTAGGTTACTGATTAGTAGATGGTTAGAAGTTCCTACTTCCTAAGAGCCTGGCCGGCGTGGCTCAGTGGTTGAGCGTCGACTTATGAACCAGGAGGTCACGGTCGATTCCCGGTCAGGACACATGCCCAGGTTGTGGGCTTGATCCCCAGTGCGGGGCGTGCAGGAGGCAGCCGATCCATGATTCTCTCTCATCATGGGTGTTTCTATCTCTCTCTCCCTCTCTCTTCCTCTTTGAAAAAAAAAAAAATATATATATATATATATATTTCCGAATAGATGCTACCAGATGGTGCTAACACATGTATTTAGCAATGTACATTGCTTTCATGTACATTAAAGCTTTTTAAAGATACTCTAATAATTGCAAACATAACTTAATGTATGTAATTTGTCAATTCACCTTACTCAGATAATCTGAGCTCCGTGATAATTCTTGCAAGTACAGTATCGAGGTTTTGCTGTTGCTATTTATTTGCTCTTGCTTTTGGCCAAAATAGGTGGTGTATTATACATCATTTTAAAGATTAGTATAATTTACAGGAGGCCCAGTGCACGAAATTCGTGCACGGGTAGGGTCCCTAGGTCTGGCCGGCGGTCAGGGCCGATCTGTGGGGCGACCGGCAGGGCGATTGGGGCTGCCCACTCACACCGCCTTGGCCTGGCACCGCCTGCTCACCAGCCTCCCCCCCATACACACACACATTGTTGTCTTTGGGGCAACCAGCAGGGCGATCAGGGCCCCCACTTGCCTTGCCTTGGCACCGCCCACTCACCTGCTCCACCATCCTGCCGCGGTCCCACTATCATCAGGGCCCACCGGGGCCAGCAGTGCCTCCACTGCCGCCATCGACGCCTACCATGTACCGTGCTGCCCCCTGGTGGTCAGCGCATGCCTAACTCCCGCCCAGGGGGGACAATTTGCATGTTAGCCTTTTATTCGATAGGATTGCATACTGTGCTTTATGATGATGCCTGTAAGACATTATCACAGCGCCTCCTAGAGCCTGGCCCCTTGTGACAAACTTTCTGACCCGTTTCTGACAGGTTCTTCGCAGTCTCTCGTGTCCTGTCACAGTCGGTGATGAGCCTCAGAGCCTGTCTTCTCTTGAGTTACTATTTTCACATTTAAGAGCAAACACCATTGTGCCTTTGAACTTACAACTTGTTTTCACTCATTCACGCTGTGCCCAGTTAACGGCTCTAATCACAGTACTTCCCAGAAGGTCAGTAGTCACATGTATAACATTGATCCTATCCACTAATACCCGGTTAATTGAATTCCTGTGGAATGGAATGTGGAAATAAATTAATATCGGCATCTTTGGGGTTCGGCTCACCTCCCTCAGGAGGTCCCACCAGCTTCTCTCTCTCACTCACTCACACACACACACACACACACACACACACACACACACAGACTTAGTTTTACCCTAGCCGGTTTGGCTCAGTGGATAGAGTGCCGGCCTGCAGACTGAAGGGTCCCGGGTTCGATTTCCATCAAGGGCATGTACCTCAGCTGCAGGCTCCTCCCCAGCCTAGGCCCTGTCCCTGGTCGGGGCGTGTGCCAGAGGCAACCAATCAATGTGCTTCTCTCACATCGATGTTTCTCTCCGTCTTTCCCTCTCTCTTCCGTTCTCTCTAAAAATCAGTGGGAAAATATCCTTGGGTGAGGATTAACAACAACAATAAAAAGACGTGGTTATTCAGGGGTCGGCCGGTGTGACCTGGGAGTCCCCCCTGTACATCTCCTCTCTCTTCAAACTTCATGGGTAGGTCATTTATCTACTTGGCAAAAAAAGATTGCGACATCCTATCAAATCTGAGAAACCTGTCTGCTTCCTTCTCTTTCCATTGACCCAGCGATTCCTTCCAGTGATGTTTATGGTCCTCGCGTTACCAGTGGCCGCGCTGCCCGACTCTCATGGTACTTTATTGTCCAGAAAAATGCGTGCGACCACAGCGATGACCTAGAGAGATCCGTACATGCGTTCCTTTTAGCCCAGATGGACCAGGACATCTACAAAACCGTGTTTTCTACCCCAGATGCAGTGGTCAGTGCCGGGGTATATGGCGCTGTGTTCCCATCCTGTTCTCTCCCTGAAGCTGAAGTGAGAATTCATTGCTCTGAAAACTGGGTATTTAATTTTTAAAAAATTATTTTAATACATTTTTATTGATTTCAGAGAGGAAGAGAGAGGGAGAGAGAGAGAGATAGAAACATCAATGATGAGAGAATCATGGACCGGCTGCCTCCTGCACGCCCCACACTGGGGATCAAGCCCGCAACCCGGGCCTGTGCCCTGACCGGGAATTGAACCGTGACCTCCTGGTTCCTAGGTCGATGTTCAACCACTGAGCCACACTGGCTGGGCTAACGCTGCATTTTCATCGGCACCGACCACAAGGTATGCCACAGCTGGGTTTGTTCAGCCTGTTAGCAGGCAGAATTATTTTACACTGTAGGACGCCGTCGTTCCCCAACCAAGAAAACAAACAAAACAAAAAAAGCAGAACTAATTGAGATCGTCATATCTCAATAAATATGCAAATGAAAAAAAAATCAACACAAAGAAATTCTATTTATCACATCATAAAGCTGCAAATCGCTGTGCTGGCTGGCCCCGGAGGCATTGCGAGGGATGGAGGCTCCTTAAGGGCTTTGCTGAGAGACCGTTAGAGAGCCGGGCCTAGGGGTTTATCTCTGGGGAGGAGGAGGAGGATGAACTGGCCGGGGTCACAGTGTTTTCAAGCCTCGCTCCCAACGCTGTGGGGAGGCCAGGGGGATAGAAATTCATGTGTGTTCATTTGCCTCGTTTTGTGCGATGACATTACTTCTCCTTCACATCGTTTCAAGAACAAAGCTAGTAACGTGCCCATTTCAGAGAGGAAACTCGGGGAAGGCGACCTCTGAATGTGTGTCTACAGGATCTCAGAGCAGGCAGGTGAACAGGGAGACACGAAACCAATTTTCAGTGTTTTCCCCATGCATTTCCCACAGCTGAGTATCAGGAGCCACCCTGTTGATGGAAGCATAGTTTGATTTCTGCATAGTATTACTTATTTTTTAAAAACATTTGTATTGATTTCAAAGAGGAAAGGAGAGGGAGAGAGAGAAACATCAATGATGAGAGAGGATCATGGATCGGCTGCCTCCTGCACGCCCCCTACTGGGGATCGAGCCCACAACCCGAGCATGTGCCCTGACCGGGAATCGAACCGTGACCTCCTGGTTGATAGGTCGATGCTCAACCACTGAGCCACACCACCGGACAGAGTAAGGTTCTTTATGAGGATGGGGATTCCCTGGGATGAATAAACTGGTAATAAGATGACTACCTGTCAGAGAGTCCTCACTGCTCTGGGCGTTAAGGGCAGTCCCGCTATCCGTCTTCAAACCAGTAGAGGCCAACACGCATAGAATTGCTACTACCTCGGGCATTGCTGTTCGACAAAAATACGTAACCTGTCAGACGCAGCGCGAAGGACGTCGCTGGAACAAAGGACGGAAAGGCGAGGGGCCTGCTGCTGCTCTCGGAGGATTCTAAAGGGGAGGACGCACACTTGTCCGTCAAGACAGGTTGGGTGGGCAGGAGCGATAGGGCCATTTTGTTTGCGTGTTGCTAGACTTGCGCGCAATTTTGCTCAAAGGAAATAAGATGATGGGCTGAGTGGTGGCAGGATCCTTGGCAACCCCGACCCCTCGCCGGAGACACTTGCTACCAGCCGTTTATTATTATTATTTTTGTATGTCTGTCCCCTTTTCTCCCACCCCCCCTTTTTTTTAGTAGATTCTATCCTAATTCTTGTTGCTTACCTGTGATTATGGTTTCCATAATTTTTAATCGCCTTGCTGAGCTTTAAAGATGTGCTCTTCTTATTTTTTTAGCTTGGATCTTAGATGCTGACTAACTAGTTGATAACTAAATAATTTGAATGAATAATGAATGAATGGATGAATGAATGGATGAGAATGGGCCCAATACCAACAAACAAGCCTTGTTTGCTTGGCAATGTAGTGTTTATCTTCACGCTGCTGTGCTGGCTGATAGAAGGCTGGGGAATCTCGATTTGTTCGCTTTCTTCCATCCTCCTTCACATGAAGACACTTCATGTGAAAAGAAGCTGTTGGTGTCCTGGAAACCGAACCTGCGGTCCTACTGTGCTCACGTGATACCTGGTGCCCCGATGAGTATGTTTCTCCCCTCTCTTCACATCCTCCCAACTTCCCTAGCAGTTGCATTGCGTCCGTACTTTGGTCACAAAACCAGTTGGTTTTGCTCGCGTGGTTCTGTTTCTGGGTCCTCTGTTTCGTGTTATCGATCTACCTGTCTACCCCCGGGCCGTTTTGCTGATTGTAGCGATATAGCCCGTCTTGAAATGGACTAGAGTGAGTCCTCCCACTCTGTCCTCATTCCCAAAACTATTTTAGGTATTTTTAGTTCTTCCGCCGTTTCCATATGCGTTGTAGGGTCATCTTGTCTGAATCCACAGAAATCTGTTTGGAACTTCAATGAGAATTGTGTAAAATGTGTATGGCCATTTGGGGGAATTGATATCTTTACAGTGTTGAGTCCTCTAGGCCAGTGATGTTTCCCCACTTATTTAAACCTTCTTTGATTCTTATCCACAGGTTTTATATATATTCTTTAGCATACAAGTGCGGTACATGTTTTGTTCTATTGACACCTAAGCATCTCTCTTTTTTTAAAAACTGATTATAAATGTTTACTGATTTTAACATGCTCATTGTTACAAGTACAATTGATGTTCCTACGTTAATCTTATAACCTATGACCTCGCTGAGCTCTTATAGTTCTAGAATTATTTTTTTTAACTTTTTATTGTTGTTCTTGTACGTTCTTCAATAGAGATCATTTTATCTTTTGCTTTCCTATCTACATGTTTTATATTCTCTCCCTGTCTCGTTATGCTGGCTAGAACTTCCAGTACTATGTTGAAAAATAGCAATGGGGAGAGCAGACATTTTTTAAAAATATATATTTTTATTGATTTCAGAGAGGAAAGGAGAGACAGAAATATCAATGATGAGAGAGAATCATGGATCGGCTGCCTCCTGCACGTCTTTAACTGGGGGTCGAGCTTGCAACACAGGCATGTGCCCTGACTAGGAATCGAACTGTGACCTCCTGGTTCATAGGTCGGCACTCAAGTAGGTGCTCTGGAGGCGAGCTTCGCACTGTCCCCTCCTCTCTGTTCAGGCAGCATCCCCAGAACCGACAGTTTAGGGCACCAGGCGCCCTAGGCGGCATGCAGGCAGCTCCAGCCCATCAGTAGGTAGTGAAGACGTGGCCCCTGGTTCATTTTCCCAGCGGATGTGCGACCATCCCGTGGGTTACCCGTTTTCATTGTTTATGGCGCGGCAGGTGGCTAAGCAGCTCTGTCCGGTTGATGAAGCACTTGCCTTCTACACATCACGGTGTAGAGCCCAGCACACGGTGAACCCTCATTGGTTAAGTCCTAAGTAGGTAGTGACGGGAAAGTCCTCAGGAAAGGTGCCTCGTGCAAATGAAGGCGATAACAGCAGGTCCTGGGAGGAAATTCCCTTTGTCACCATTGTACGGTCAATATTTGTTTTCTGTTTCTGTCGCCCCCTTAGATCTCTCGCTGGGTGTCCCATCTATATATATAAAAGCCTAATATGCAAATTTCCCCCATGGGAGTTCGACTGGGAGACCGATCACTAGCTATGACGTGCGCTGACCAACAGAGGGTGGCATGGGACGAAGGAAGACCCCGATCAGCCCTCATCACCAGCCAGGCCTAGGGACCCTACAAGTGCGTGAATTTTATGCACCGGGCCTCTAGGTTGTGAATAAACTGAAGGTTGACAGGAGAGATGCGCGGGCAGGGAGACACAAACACAGTCCAGATGCTATTTCTCTACTTGCTCTCTGGTTTATGCATTTCAACCTGGGCTCATGTTCTCATCCCAATAAGCCGTTCATCGTGAGGAAGGGGAGCTATGCCATACGACTCATGCGGTTGGAATGAGAGATGGGAGTGAACACGTCAATCTCGGACGAGCCATTGCATCCACCTCTGGTCGCTCACGTTGAGCCCAGAGGACCCTGAAGATCTTGTCCACGTCCTGAGCCTGGGAACCTCGTGACCGCAGAGTCCACCGGTTCAGGAAGGAGGCGGCTTCGGTTCTGTGTGGTTTCCTCCCTCGGTCCCCAGGGAGTGGGTAACACCCGAGTGCTCTGAGTGCCGCCCGTTCCAAGCACAGGGATGCTTGGGTTTCCCACCCAGAGGAGACGAGGCCCACTCTTTGCTTCTGTCTGACTTCTTTTTACGTGTTCCTTCCTGTGGGTAACTTCTCTTTCCTCTTCCTCTCTCCCTTTCCCTGTCTCTGTGCCTCCTCCCCTCTGTACGTCTCCTTCCCTTTTCCTTCCCTTCCTTCTCCTCCTTCCTTTCTTGTCCACATGGCCTGGGGACCCGCACAGATGCAGCAGCAGTAGTGGCAGTGGCGGCACCGTGGAAGTGGATGACGAGCCCCCGTGCTTGGAGGAGATCGACTACAGTCCGGACAGCAGCTCCGACTGGGAGGGGAGCTGCTCTGAGCTGGACCAGCAGATCCGGGAGTGGGCCTCCTTCCAGGACCAAGATGAGGGGGAGGAGGAGCAGGAGCAGGAGCAGGAGCAGGAGCAGGAGGAAGAAGGGCTGGAACTGGGAAGAAGAGACAGCCCATAGCCCCCAGGTTCATCGCGAGCTCCGTGACTGCAACCATTGGACGAGCAGCTGTGTTACTTCTTCGCCATCGGACACGCACACAATGTGGGTGCCAAAGCCAGCCCCAGTGAGCCCCGCAGCCCTGTTTGTAGATTTAGTCCCATGGCATGAAGCGCAGAGGCCAGTGGTACTCTGTCATGACGCCCTCCTCCATGTCCTCACGCGGACACGTGACCCAGGAGCCTGGCGTGCGTGCAGTCGTCATGCCTGTTGTCCCTCTTGACAGCACCTTCTGCGTCCAGCGCTTTCCCCACATGTCTCTGCTCTGGTCCGGGAATCCCACATCCGTCGTCCATAGGACGGCATTCAGACTTCCTCCGTGACACACACAGCTGTGAGGGGAGTGACGGGACCCGGTTCCAGTCCACGCTGACGGCATCCCGCCGCGTGTCCCGCCTGCGCTGTTTCTGCTCTCACAGCGCGAAGAGCGCACCACGGCCGGCGTTTCACCGGTGCACGAGGTGGAGAAGGTAATTTGGTCGGAACGTGCGCTCTGGAAGGGAGAGAAGTCGTGCGGACCCGAGGTCGTCAGCGTGCGTCTCCGCTCCCAGCCGCCTGTGGTGTCGCCTTCTGGTCATCGAGCGTGTTTCTGAGAGGAAGTGACCCGGGCGGGTGGATGTCCGGGGGGCGTGTCCGGGAGCAGCAGGAACACGGACTGTTTCCTGATTCATCGACGTAACACATTGATGTGATGCACCTGCACCTACCAGGCCCTTCCCTACGCTCCGCAGTCGCAGAGAGAAGAGACCCACTCTGTCCTCAAGTTGCTCACAGTTCAGACAGAGAGATGAACAAAAAAACAAACCCCATTTTATTGTAATATAGCCGCACCTGCCATGATGGAGCTACACAGAGAGAGGAGAATATGGGGTCACCTAATGTAATGGGGTAGGGGAAGCCGACCAATAGGAGATGATAAGTTAAGGCGATTCTTGAAGGACACACAGGAGATTCCTGGTAAAAAGAAAAGCAAGCCCGGCTGGTGTGGCTCAGTGGTTGAGCGCCTACCAATGAACCAGAAGGTTACGGCTCAATTCCCAGTCAGAGCACATGCCCAAGTTGCGGGTTCGATTCCCAGTAGGGGGACGCGCAGGAGGCAGCCGATCCATGAGTCTCTCATCATTGATGTTTCTCTCTCTCTCTCCCTCTCCCTTCCTCTCTGAAATCAATAAAAATATATTTTAAAAAAACAAACCATGCTAAGAACTAGGGAGAGTTTGTGCAAAGGCCCTGAGGTGGGGTTGGAGCTTGGAATGTTTCGTGGGGCAGGTTTAAAAGATGCGTTTGTATGTGGAGAGAGGAGTATGGCAGGAGTTGAAATGGAAAGATCGACATCGATCGGATGAAGCAACACACACACACTTACACATGCACACCTGTGCACACACATGTGTACATACATGGGTGCACGCACACACACACACACACACCATTACTGAGCCACACAGCTACCTCAATGGCCTCTTTGATTTTTCAAGCCTCCCATGTTTTCCTGTCTCCGATAGGGTCTCCCATAGCATCACTTGGGGGTACCAAGACACAGTTCACATATCACCACCTTTCTTCCATCAAACCTTCCCTAGTCGCCACCCTGGTCACCTCACTCTCCTCTGTGCCCTGCTGCATGGCCGGTACCTCCCCTCCGTGGCATGCTTCAGGTGTGTGTACAGCCCCATCCCACCGGCCCACGAACGCAGAGCTCTCGGGTGCACGGGCCTGCTCTTACCTTGCTCCCTGTCTCTGCACCTTGACACGTGCAAAGAGCTCCAAAGCGTGTCTTCTTCCCGGCCTCCAACCTGGGCACCCAGGATGTGACTGCAAGCCCACACAGTTCCCTTAATTCCCTCCCTTTCCCACCGGCCGTGGGCGCGAGGTGCAGAAGGGAAGTTGGTTTCGGTGAGAGCGCATCCGGCCTGGCGAGCCGGGGGCTGCCACGGGAGGACCTCCCCACAGGAGACCAGCCTGCCCGGGAGGAGGGAGGCCTGGTCCTTGCCTGCTCTGTGCAGGTGTTTACATAAAGCTCTGAGAGGAGAGGGACCGAGCGTGTAAGAGCCTCTCGCGGGGGCAGCCTGCATCGAGGCGCTCTGGACCGAGGGCTCACGTCTGCATGGGCCCTGGGCCAGCCTGGCGTTCAGAGCCCAGGAATGCCAGCCTGCGCCGTGGTTTCCTCTGGGGCCCTCGTAAAAGGCTCCGAGCCGCGAGCACATTGGCCAAGAGCCTGACGCTTGGGTCTCAGGCTCACGCGGAGGGTTGTTGCCAAGGCAAGCCAGGTGCCATCGCCGCTCTTCTGCTCCCTTGCCTCCTCTGCTGTGCCTCCTTCCATGCTCGTTGTGAGGAAGGGCGTCCTCCTCCAGGCAGTCTTCCAGGATTTCACCCTGAGTCTCCATAGCATCTTGTAGAAAACCCTACCGGAGGTTAGGTTTTGTTGCATGGCATTGCCTGGGGACATTGTCCCTGTCCCCACACCCCATCTCCTACCCGCCACCATCAGACTGTCCGTTCTTGGAGAACAAAGACGCTTTTGTTCACTCTGTATCCTGAGGGCGCAGCCCTGTGCCCAGAACACGGCGGGGTTTTGTGCGCTATGTGCTGCAGGACGGAGATCTTCATTTCCGCTCCGAAGGCCCCCTGAGAATGACCTCCCGCCCGTTGCCGCAGTAACCTATTAAACATAGATGGTGGAGCGGCGGGAAAGTAGGGCACACCCGTGCCCGGCACAGTCGGAGCAGCAAGCAGGCATCCGGGAAGCGTCCCTCTCCCTCAGCCCCCCGCTGCGCTGGCGTGCCCCCCTGCTCGGTAATTTTCCAGAAGCGCCTTCTTTTTTCTCTTTTCTTTTTTTCCTCCAAACGGCCTGTAGAGGTCAGACAAGGGCCTTGGTTCCAGGTCCCGGACTGCCCCCGTCCCCCATTAGCATGCACCCCGGGCCTCTATCATTAGGCAGCCCTCCCCGCTGCCCAGAGGAGCGGAAATGCATTGACGTGGATCCAGCAGAGTGGAGCACAACTGGGGATGGACTCGGGCCTTGTTTGTTCTTTGCACACTTGCGATGCTGGCTCAGTGGTTCCCAGTCAAAGGGGCCATTGTCCTGGGCCCTGAAGCGCGTCCCTTCCGCTACGCTGACCAGCCAGGCCGCGGAGGCACCAGCTCACCAGCTCCTTGAGCTCGACTCTCTGCAAAAAAAAAAATAAAAAATAAAATAAAATAAAATAAATCTTGTATTTCTTTTTGAAAAAAAAAATTATTTCAGAGAGGAAGGGAGAGAGGAAAGAGAGAGAGAGACACATCAGTGATTAGAAAGAATCATGGATCGGCTGCCTCCTGCACGCCCCACACTGGGGATCGAGCCCACAACCCCGGGCACGTGCCCTTGAACTGAATCGAACCCGGGACCCTTCAGTCCGCAGGCCGATGCTCTGTCCACGGAGCCACACTGGCCAGAGCTGTTCTTGTATTTCTTACAGAAAACAAAGGGTGTGTGGGGACCAAGAGAGGAGCTCTGTGATGTTCAAGGCTTTTGTGTGTGTTGCTCGTGCGTAAGTGCAATTCGGAACCCAGAAAAAAACACGTACGGACGGCCACGGGGCCGGGGACCCTGCGTGACATGTAGGAGATGATGTGTGTGTTCCCTGAGCCGCTTCCTGTCCACAGGAGAGGGCGTCCGCCGAGGGATTACGGTTCCCTCTGGTCCTGGGACGTTCGTGGACGCCTTTGGGGATGGCCTTCATTTCTCCGAGCCGGATAAAATGTGAGGTTGCTGCTATTTCTGGTCTTCGTGGGCGCCGTGCGTGCTGGCCAGCCCGTGAGGAACGCCACCAGGCCCAGGGCCGGCCAGCCGGCCAGCGTGAGGCGGCTCACACTGGTGCTCTGTCCCCCGAGGGCCGGGGGCCAGGCCTGCACAATCAGCTTCTCAGAGCCTGGACCGATCCAGCGGGTACTGTGCCAGTGCCCCTCGGAACGAAAGCTTCCGAAATCGGGGCTGAAAATACAGACTAAGAAAGAGAGGCACCCTGAGCAGCAAGACACAAACGCTGGGGGGTGGGAGGGTGAATTGAGCCAGAAAACTTGGGGTACACGGTGAACCTTCATCCATTTTATCTGCAATTAGGGGCTGCGGTTGGCTGGGCTCTCTGGTTGACAATGACCTTGCAAAGGGGCGTGGGGTGCAGGCAGGAGAGGTCCAATGAGAGGCGGCAGAGGCGGGGCCTTCCCAGGCTCATCTCCTCTGGGCAGGGCTGGCCCGCCCACTGGTCACTGTGTCTTTGTTGGTTGTTCAAAGAGGGAGTTCTCCCGCAGTCTCCCTCCTGTCCCTGGGCCACGGGCCAGCTGCCCTCATCGACCTTGTCGCTCAGCTTGGAGCCGGCTTCGTCTTTCCACACACCTGGGATTTCAATCAACACGACTTTTAAAAATATATATTTTTATTGATTTCCAAGAGCATTGGCCCCCACACAGGAGACTGTGGGTTCGATTTCTGGTCAAGGATGCGTACCTGGGTTGCAGGTTTGAACCCCGGCCCTGGTCAGGGCCTGTGCTGGAGGCAACCAATCTGTGTCTCTCTCTCACATCAATGTTTCTCTCTCACTCTCTCCCTCCCTTCCACTCTAAGAAAGTCAGTGGAGCCCTGGCCATTTTGGCTCAGTGGATAGAGTGTTGGCCTGTGGACGGAAGGGTCCCAGGTTTGGTTCCAGCCAAAGGCACATGCCCGGGTTGCTGTGGGCTCGATCCCCAGTGGGGGGCATGCAGGAGGCAGCCGATCCACGATTCTCTCTCATCACTGATGTTTCTCTCTCTCTCCCTCTCTCTTCCTCTCTGAAATCAATAAAAAAAATATTTAAATGTATTTTTTAAAAATCAATGGAAAAGTATCTTAGAGTGAGGATTAAAATAATAATAATGACTGTGCTGTGAAGTACTCAGGCCTGTACAGAAAAGTGACTTCATAAGCCAGTAATTACTGCCTGTGAGCTTATTCGAAAATGCTCACTCACAAAGGGAAAACAGATAATTTCATAATCTTTTAATTTTTCTATCTTCCATTGGCTGAAAATGGGACATTATTTTGTCCGAGGTGGGAGATGTGAATACATCCACAGCAAGGCAGCTAGTTCAGAATCAGAAATCAGCCAGAAAAAAAAAAAAAAAAGCTAATAAGCATGATTCTAACTCTCTTATTTTATTTTGGAGTGCCTTTAAATGCACGAAGTAATAGACTTAACCTGGGCGTTCACCCATTAAAATCACAGTTCAGGTCCCACAAGGCATAACAGGAAAACAAAACCCAGGGATTTTCATGAAAACAAAACACTCCACAGACAGCATTTAAATAGCTGCCATTTTACACGTCAACACTCCGAATCCTGCCTCTGAAGTGACACGGAATATCAACCGTCGTCAAGTAGGAAATCTAAATCTATTTCCCTTCATTACGCAAAACGAAATGAAAAGATCCCCATCGAAAACCTCCAGAGTGAGAAGCGGGTTCGGAGTGAAAATTTCAATAGCGCCATTAGCCACGCGAAGGATTTCAAAGGCGGACGCTGAAATGGAGAGGAAGGAGTTGAGGGACTTGGGAGGAATATTAATCCTTTTATTATCGGAGCTGTGGGAGGAGAGCTGGATGACAAGAAAGATACGTTGTCGATTTCACGGGGGCAGCTCGGCCTATACACGTGAAAAATTAAACAGCTGAAAACGGCCCCAGCCGGTGTGGGTCAGTGGGTAGCGCGTCGGCCTGCGGACTGAAGGGTCCCGGGTTCGATTCCGGTCAAGGGCACGTACCTTGGTTGCAGGTTCCCCGGCCCTGGTTGGGGTGCATGAAGGGGACAACCCATCCATGTGTCTCTCTCACATTGATGTTTCTCTCTCCCTCTCCCTTCCACTCTCTCTAAAAACCAGTGGGAAAATATCCTCGGGTGAGGATTTAAAAAGCACACACACAAAAGGGCAGAGAACAAAGAGGCATTGCCACCCAGGGGACCACAGCCAGGCGGAGCCACGGCGTCAGGCCTGTGGGACGGTGGCCAGAGCGATGCGTCCGTGGGAGCCCAGCGTCCGTGATGAGGCGATGCGGTGAGGTGGCCATCGCTCATCTCTCACCCCCCTGTCTCCCTCTTACAGCAGGAACTTCTGCAAACATGATGAATAGGGACAGGGGTACGAGATCTGCAGGACGATGCGGGTTTGGGAGCCGTGCACGTGGATGGGCCAGTCTCCTTCAGTTGTCCACATGATGCATGAGCTTGACATTCACAGGCCGCCGTGAGTTAGCCCAGCCCAGCCGCCTCTCTGGGCTCATCTCCCCACACAGTGGGCCCCACGGCCAGCTGTCCAGGACGGGGAAGAGGCCGGTTTATCATCTGCTAAGTCTGTCCAGCATGGTGTCACCTGCTCACCTATCCTTCTCTGCATCCCTCCCTTCAGGGCCCCGTTCAGATTGCCCCAGATCCAAACAGATCTTCTCCCATGATGCCTCGTCTCTCTGTTCTCCCATCTGCGACCTCTGTGAGCGTTGATTACGCAATGGACTGTGTCCTTTCATGATCTCCTAATTGCCGTGATGTCCTCAGTGGGGGTTTGATGCCTCACTTGTATCCGTCATTTCTCTGCCAGGGCCGTGTCTTCTTATCACACCGTTCATATCGAGCACCAACAATTCCCGCTTGTTTGTCCACATTATCTTCTCTTCTATCTGTAGAAAAGCCTAATATGCAAAGTGTCCCCTCGGGAGTTCGACCGGGAGACCAGAGTTCGATCACTCACTATGCTGTGCGCTAACCACCAGGGGGCAGCACAGAACAAAGGAAGGTCTCAGTTGGCAGCCAGTTCAGCCCTGATGGCCGGCCAGGCCTAGGGACTATACCCGTGCACAAATTTCATGTACCGGGTCTCTAGTTATCTCATACAAGGTTTTACTGTAGCCCGGCCATGGTGTCTAAATGGTTGGGCATTGACCTACGAACCAGGAGGTCACAGTTCGATTCCCGGTCAGGGCACATGCCCAGCTTGCAGGCTCGATGCCCAGTAGGGGGCGTGCAGGAGGCAGCCGATCCATGATTCTCTCTCATCATTGATGTTTCTCTCTCTCTCTCTCTCCCCCTCTTCCTTCATCTCTGGAATCAATAAAAATATATTCAAACATAAAAGAATAAGGGGTTACCCCGAGAAGGGCAGGGGCAGGAGGGCTGGACATGGCCAGTGACAGAAAGAGGACATTGTGTGGGGGGCACTGTTTTAGGAGCTTGTTTTAATTTTATAATTATCAGATAGCAAGGGAGGTGTTGCATTCTTTCACTGAAGAAAAGAAAAAGCAGCCCCATGCATAGTTTTTTGCTTTTATGTTGTAGGTTTGTTGTAGTCTCTCCATGCTAACTTGGTTTTTTTCATTTTACACATTTTTTGAAACTTCCAAGTATGTGTGTGTAGTTGGTGGTGGGGAAGGTTGGGGGGGCGGGGAGACTTTGGGTGGAAACACTTTGAATTCCATCAGGACACATTTTCCCGGCATTATCTGCTTCTTAAAAAACAAGCCAATATCGTCATTTATAACCATAACCCTGAAGGCATCTCAGTTGCCTAAACAGATAAACAAAATGAAATGTACAATTTGCGGGATCTTTAGCCGAGTGCTTTAAACACCGGGAATGGTTCGGGGGAAGACATACAAGCAGTAAAAAAAAAAATCATACGCGATGCTATCTAACGATGTTTATTAAATGCCTAGTTATGGTTGTGGTTGGTATTCTGAAGGACAAAATGAAAGTAATTGTGGAATCATAGGACGATAGAGCCAGAAGGGAGTTCGCATGCGTCTTATCCAGCCCGTACGCTCGACGGCGGGAGGCGGTGAGGCTGAAAGAGGCCGAGTTCTGGGCCAGTGGGGCTCAATGGTTGGGCGTTGACCTAGGAACCAGGAGGTCACGGTTCGATTCCCGGTCAGGGCACAGGCCCGGGTTGCAGGCTCCATCCCCAGTGTGGGGCGTGCAGGAGGCACCCAATCAGTGATTCTCTCATTGATGTTTCTCTCTCTCTCTCCCTCCCTCTCTCTCTCTCTCTCTCTCTCTCTCTCTCTCTCTCTCTCCCTCCCCCCATTCTTCCCTTCTTTTCCCCACCTCAGCCCGTACATCTCTGCCCTTATTTGCTCTCTCGTCCTCTCGACAGCCTTACTGTCCCCTTCCCAAGGCTACGTAAGGACGCACATTATTCTGAATATTTCTTTTATTCCCTCTCAATACTGTGGTGTATATTCACCTTTGAACTTTACTTTAGAAAGCCAAGTACCACCCTGGCCGGTGTGGCGAAGTGGGTAGAGCATCAACCCGCAGACTAAAGGGTCACGGGTTCAATTCTGGTCAAGGGCACATGCCTGGGTTGCAGACTCCCGGGCCCTGGTCGGGGTGCGGGCAGGAGGCAACCCTTCGGTGTGTCTCTCTCACATCGATGTTTCTCTCTGTCTCTCCCTCTCCCTTCTGCTCTCTCTGAAAATCAATGGAAGACTATCCTCGGATAAGGATTAACCAAAAAAAAAAAAAAAAAAAGTCCAGTACAGAAAATACCCTACGAAGCATGGTTTTCTATAAAATACTGATTTTCCGTCTCTGTGAAGCTGCCGTTGAGAACAAACCTTAAAAGAAAGGGAAAAAGGTGGAGTCCCATCGCCGGTTACGTCCAGCGGCTGTTTTTAATCTGTTACCTGTTCAATGACGCGTCTTCAAGGAACCTGGTCCCTGATCCGCTTCAGCCGTGGGCAAACTACGGCCCGTCTGAAATGAATAAAACTAAAAAAAACAAAAGACCGTACCCTTTTATGTAATGATGTTTACTTTGAATTTCTATTAGTTCACACAAACACTCCATCCATGCTTTTGTTCCGGCCCTCCGGTCCAGTTTAAGAACCCATTGTGGCCCTCGAGTCAAAAAGTTTGCCCACCCCTGATCTAGCCTCTTCCAAACGCGTGTGACTTGTATGGGGTCTCATCGCACTGCCGGCTCCCCCGGCGCCCCGCGGTCTGTGGGTTTTTAATTCTCTCTCCCCCGTCTCCTTCCCTCTCCCCTGCCCCCAAGGAGGCGGCTGCAGCATTTGTTGCTGTAGAACAGTCGCCGAAGGATAAATTAATTCTCCGTTTCCGTGGATTCCCTCCTGACTCTGGACTTTGGATTTCAGAGCGGCAGGCGCACCGTCCGTGTGGATGGATCGGTTGATCGACTCTCCCCTCCAGGCCTGGAGTCTATGATTTTATGATTGATCGACTGGCTCCATTTTTCTCCTCTTCTCCGGGGGCCCCAGGACTCAGTTATTAAATGACACAGAGAAAGCCACTCACCCTGTGTGTGAGGAGCCAGACCCCTAATACCCGCGATTCTTGTTTTAAAAGCGGCTTCAGCCCTAACCGGTTTGGCTCAGTGGATAGAGCGTCGGCCTGCGGACTGAAGGGTCCCGGGTTTGATTCCAGTCAAGGGCACATACCCGGGTTGGGGGCTCGATCCCCGGTGGGGGTGTGGGGTGCAGGAGGCGGCCAATCAATGTTTCTATCTCTCTATTCCTGTCCCTTTCCATCTCCCTAAAATCAATAAAAAATCATATTTGAAAATGATAATGCTCTAGGGAAGGTAGAAAGCTAGTTTAAACTCTTTAGTATTGGTTAAGAAAGCAGTTTATAAATACAGTTACAAAAAGGAATTCCAAGTAGATTTGTGGAAAGTAATGAACAAAATAAACTGATGAACAAAATAGATCCAGCGACATGGACGCATGCGACGGACTGAAGACTCTCAGAGGGAAGGGGGCGGGCAGGTAGAAAGAGACCAACCAAAGAACTTGTATGCATATATGCATCACCCATGGACACAGACAATAGGGGGGTGAAGGCCTGGGGAGGGGGCAGAGGGGGCCAATGGAGGGAAAAAGGGGACATCTGTAATACTTTCAACAATAAAGATAAATTAATAATAATAATCCTATATAATAAAAGCCTAATATGCTAAGTGTCCGGTTGGCTGTTCAACCAATCAAAGCATAATATGCTAATGTATGCTAAGGCCACTCAACCGCTCGCTGTGACATGCACTGACCACCAGGGGGCAGACACTCTGACCGGTAGGTGAGCTTGCTGCTGGAGTCCGTCCAATCGGGACTGAGTGAGACCCACCGGACATGCCCTGGAGCCCTCCCTCAGTCCCTCCTTGGCTGGCCAACCTCCCATGTCTCTCCCTAACCCCAATCGTGCACCAATGGGGTCCCTCAGCCTGACCTGTGCCCTCTCGCAATCCGGGACCCCTCCTGGGATGTCGGAGAGCTGGTTTCTGCCTGATCCCACAGACCAGGCCGAGGGACCCCACCCGGCCTGAATTCGTGCATCGGGCCTCTAGTAAATAAATAACAGTGCAGGGAACGTCTTGGGTAGACATGTGCGATGTTCAGCGAATCTTCCCAGGGGAGCGATTGCTCCAGTAACGCAGCTGGAACGCCACACGCTCACAGTGAAAATCACAGAACCGCAACCGCCAGAAGCGGTGTAGGTCCGACCCAGCCAGCAACAGGAACGCCAAATAAGGCAGGAAGATAAACGGCTAAACCGAGTGATTTCCTCCAGAACGTCGGTTTCCACGGGAAATGTCTGGGCTCCTGGGAGAGCTTTCAGAACGATAACTCCACCTTTACCTTGTTTCCAATTCTTTACAAATCAGCATACAGACTTCCCGTGGCACATACGGACCGACGGCCCCTCCCTGCTTCACAGCGGGACACAGAGGGGTGAGTGGTATTTCGTTTCCAGAGAGTTAGGTTAAGAATTGGAAGGTGGAGTAAAAAAAAGGAAGGGATTAAGAAAATCACTGGGCACCAAGAAACTATAGAAAATGATTTCCTGCAAAAGCATCGGCGTCGCCCTGACCGGTGTGGCTCAGTGGATAGAGCGTCGGCCTGCGGACTGAAGGGTCCCAGGTTCAATTCCGGTCAAGGGTATGTACCTGGGTTGCAGGCACATCCCTGGTAGGGGGTGTGCAGGAGGCAGCTGATCAGTGTTTCTCTCTCGTCGATGTTTCTAGCTCTCTATCCCTCTCCCTTCCTCTCTGTAAAAAATCAATAAAATATATTTTTTTAAAAACGCGTCCCAGTGGCTCGATGTGTACGTTTAACTCGTCACAGGAGCAAATAGGAATGCTGACTCGGCAAAGGGCTCCCCCTGGATGCTGAGTCACACCCTGGCCCTCTCCTCCCTCGTCTTCACCGTGGACTGTAGGGTGTGTTTCTGTATTAAACGGCCTCGTGTGGGTGGCAGTGTCTTCGCGTCACACTCTGGACGACGTCTGTGGAATCTGAAACCACATCTGTGTTGCCTTCATCGGAGAATAGAATGGAGGGGACGAGAAGAGTATCTGGTTATCAGCTGCCCATGACAGATTTCTTATTTCTATAGGTAATATATTTGTATTGATTTCAGAGAGAAGGGAGAGAGAGATGGAAACAGCAGTGATGAGAGAGAATCACCGATCGACTGCCTCCTGCACGCCCCCTACTGGGGATGGAGCCCGCAACCCCGGCATGTGCCCTTGACCGGGAATTGAACCGTGACCTCCTGGTTCATAGGTTGACGCTCTACCACTGAGCCACACCGGCCGGACTCGAGTGTATTTTCGGAGATAGCTGCGCAGGAGCTCAGAATTTAAACTTGCACCCCGGGCTTAGCCACTCGTGTCGGGCGATAAAACGTGCTTCCGTTGGAGAGATGGTAGTCGGGACGCCCATTGTACCTATTTTTTCCAATTAATTGGATTTTAATTACTTTGCAGGAAAATCTATAAAAGAGTCATCCAAGTTGTGCAGATGAGGACACGCCGGTACATATTCCGTTTACTTTCCATAGCGCTATCGCAACGTGAAGCTGAAAAAAATAAAACAAAATAAAAGGAAAACACACCCAAAACAATAGCGGATTTAATTGTCTTCTGTGGAGGTTTATAAAAGACCCAAGCGAGGCGACGCTCGCTCTCTAATGTTTAACAGAGATCGTTCTGTGGAGGGAGACCAAGGCCGAGGAGGAGGATGGGCTCAGGGATGCGGCTTTAGATCAAGGGGACCTTTATCACGTGAGTTTCTGCCTGTGCCTGTGTGTGTGTGTGTGCGTGTGTGTGTGCCTGTGTGTGCCTGTGCCTGTGTGTGTGTGTGTGCGTGTGTGTGCCTGTGTGCGCCTGTGTGTGTGTGTGCATGCCTGTGTGTGTGTATACCTGTGGCAGCATCAGTATCCAGCTCGAGCAAGGAAAAAAATATATCCAGTGAGAATGTGGTAACGTAAAGCTAAGTTCTTGGTTTTCCTCATTTCCATATTGACGATTTTTCTGGGGTGCGTTCTTCCCATTGGGGGAGGGATTAAAATAGCCCTACCCGTGAACAGTGTCTAGTCGTGTGTATCTAACCTCGGTGACTGTATGTAGACGGTCAGTGGGTTAGAGGGTGGAGACACCACTTGAGTAAGACAGTGGCTGGCCTCATAGGAAATTGTTTGCCCGCACCTGGGAGAAGGAGGTGGGTGCCAGTGATGCACTGGGGGGGGGGGGGCAGGAGGGGCATGGAGAAGCGAGGGAACCATTCGATTCCACCTGTGAGTGAGATCATGTGATATTTATCTTTGTCCGACTGGCTTATTTTGCTTAGCATAATAATCTCCAGGTCCCTCCGTGCTGTTGCAAATGGTAAGAGGTCTCTTTTTCACGGCTACATAGTATTCCATTGTGTAGATGTACCACGGTTTTCTAATCCACTCATCTGCTGATGGGCACTTAGGCTGTGTCCAGATCTTAGCTATGGTGAACTGTGCTGCTATGAACATAGGGGTGCATATATCCCTTCTGATTGGTGTTTCTGGTTCCTTGTGATCTATTCCTAGAAGTGGGATCACAGGGTCAAATGGGAGTTCCATCTTTAATTTTTTGAGGAAACTCCATCCTGTTCTCCACAGTGGCTGCAGCAGTCGGCATTCCCACCAGCAGTGAACGAGGGTTCCCTTTTCCCCACATCCTCGCCATCACTTGTCGTTGGTTGATGTGTTGATGATAGCCGTTCTGACAGGTGTGAGGTGGTACCTCATTGTCGTTTTGATCTGTATCTCTCAGATGACTAGTGACTTTGAGCATGTTTTCATATGTCTCTTGGCTTTCTGGATGTCTTCTTTGGAGAAGCATCTATTTAGGTCTTTTGCCCATTTTTTTAAATTGGGTTGTTTGTCTTCCTCTTGTTAAGTTGTATGAGTTCCCTCTATAAACTGACGAACAAAACAGATCCAGAGGCATAGAAGCATGGAACAGGCCAACCTCAGAGGGAAGTGGGGGAGGGAAGAGATCAACCAAAGAACTTGTACACATCTGGGCATAACCCAGGGACATGGACAACAGGGTGGTGAGGGTTTGGGGCTAGAAGAGGTCACTGGGGGGAAAAGGGGGACATATGTATTTCTTTCAACAATAAAGATTTAATTTTTAAAAAAAGAGAGAGAAGCTAGGGACTGCGTGCTGACTCTGAGCTGAGGCCCTATTCCCCCTGCAGTGTTGGTGGTAGAGTGGGGAGGAGCCCCTTTTCGATACCATCCTGACATGCTCAGTGTGGCTGGTCAATGAAAAGAAAATCACTGTCGGCATTGGGAGCAGGGAGCAAGCCAGATGGGGAGCAAGAAGCTACATAGAAAGTGAAGCCTGAAATCAAAACATGTCGGACGCCGCCAGCTCAGTGCGGCTGAAATAGTCCGACCTTCGGGCAGCCCCGTGCCCTGGAGGGCCTCTCACATCTCCCTCCAGCCCGGCACTTTTAAAATAATAGATATATATTTATTTCTATTGATTTCAGAGAGGAAGGGAGAGAGAGAGAGAGAGAGAGAGAGAGAGAGAGAGAGAGAGAGAAACATCCATGATGAGAATCATCGATCGGCTGCCTCCTGCACGCCCCCCCACTGGGGAGCAAGCCCGCAACCCCGGCACGTGCCCTTGACCGGAATCGAACCCGGGACCCTTCGGTCTGCAGGCCGACGCTCTATCCACTGAGCCACACCGGCCAGGGCAGCCCAGCACCTTGATGCTGGGAGAGTCTGGCCTGGGAGGGAATGGCTGGACATTTTCCTTGGATCGGAAATGTTTAGTCTTCAGCCCCAGACCCTACAGGGCTTCCTTTCTGACCAGGACTCCCTCCTCCTCCACCATCCTGTCGGGGACCCTCCGGTAGCTCAGCCTGAGGGAGTTTACTGCTCCTGACAACGAATTTCCAAGGAGTCGCAGTGGCTTCCCTCCACGCGACGTCTCTCGGGGAACTCTTGGAAATTGAACATGACTTCTCCGCAGTTGTTTGCTTACGTCATCCCCATTTTATTCAAGAATCATTTTTAAAAAGGCCTTTCTGATGTAAATACTCAGGCTGTGTCGTCCGAGAGGTTCGGCAGGAGGGGGCGGCCGGAGGAGACTGAGCCAGCTGCCTCCGTTCTGGCCCCTGCCCCGTGGACTTTCCGTGGGTGTGAGTCGCGGCCTGGGTCTTGGGGGGGCATGGCGCTCTCTGCCCTCCGCCCACTTTGTCTGCTTTATTTGCAACCATATCAGGAAGTGCTGCTGTTCAGAGACGGCTTGAACCTTTTCACCACATTAAAAAGGTTTCCAGCCCGGCCGGTGTGGCTCAGTGGTTGAGCATCGACCTAGGAACCAGGAGGTCGCGGTTCGATTCCCGGTCAGGGCACATGCCTGGGTTGCGGGCTCGATCCCCAGTGGGGGGCGTGCAGGAGGCAGCCAGTCCATGATTCTCTCTCATCATTAATGTTTCTCTCTCCCTCTCCCTTCCTCTCTCAAATCAATTAAAAAATATTTTTTAAAAAAGAAAATCTATCCCATAGAGTTTGTTGTCTGTCATATATATAAACGCCTCTACTCTGTCCAAACCATAATAAGCAATAATAAATACCAAACACTCGTCTCATCATCATCTCTCTCGTGATCATGTTTAACAAGCTGCCTGGCTGGCGGCCGTCACTTGCAATAGGAGTCATGATTAGCCCGCGATGCTGTGGAGAAAAGCTTGTTTTAGTCACTTTACTTGAAATCTGCTCGACCGCGGGCGTGATCGAGTCTTGCTCATCTCCAAGCACAGTGCCCAGATCGCGTGCTCTCCGGAAGGCAGGCCGCGCGTGTGAGCTCACGGGAAAGGGAGACCGAGTCTTCTCGTCCCCGTCCCCCGTCTAATTCCATGGCGGGACTTAGGGGGGCACCTCCTTCCGGCTCTTCGGAGGCAGGAGGTGTGTCTGCAGGATCAGGGCCGGATCTCGGTGACTGACTGAGTGACCGCGGTCCGTCCCCAAGAGCTTGGCCGTCCTCGGAAGGAAACAGGGTGTAATTGGGCCTAAATCACTCGCCTGACACTGTGTCCCGGGGCCGCCCACGGTTTCTCCGCAGCTTTAGAGCTGGGCTTTAGAGGCATCGTTGCGATGGCCTCTGAGGAAGCCTTCAGGTTGGCGGGTATGTGGTTCTAAAGCCTGTGACAGAGGCTGGGCCAGTGGGGTGCAGAGGAGCACCCCGATATCGCCGTGCCTCTCACTCCGGGACGTTTCAGGCAGACGAGGTAGGGTCCCGGTGGTATTGCCAAGCCCGGGGTGTGGCGGGGAGCGGCTGAACCAAGGACTCCTGCCCCCGTACCACGTCCGCTTTCCTGCGTGCCTTGTGTCCACACTAGAAGCTCGAAGGCTCTGGCCTCGCACAGGCGAGAGCAGTGACGTGGGGGCGAGAGCTCTCGCGTCGTCCAGTTCAGCCCCCGAGCGCTGTGGCTCACACAGCCTCCCTCCTGCCCACCGAGCATCTTCCGTGCCCGGCCACGTGGATGCAGAAATAACTACAGCTCTTGCTAGTTTTGTTTATTTTTTTAAAAAAATGTTTTTATTGATTTCAGAGAGGGAGAGAGAGAGAGAAACATCCATGATGAGAGAGATCGGCTGCCTCCTGCACGCCCCCTCCTGGGGATGGAGCCCCCAACCTGGGCATGTGCCCTAACCGGGAATCGAACTCGGGACCCTTGAGTCTACAGGCTGATGCTCTATCCACTGGGCCAAGCCAGCGAGGGCCAGTTCCTCGTTCTGATTTCCTCTCCCCTCCTCCCTCCATTCTGTTTGTCCTGGGGAAATTCAGTAACTGTTTCAATTAACAGGGCATGTACCTGGGTTGCAGGCTTGATCCCTGGCCCCGGTGATGGTGCATGCGGGAGGCAACCAATCCCTGTGCCTCTCTCACGTCGACGTTTCTCTCTCTCTCTCTCTCTCTCTCTCTCTCTCTCTCTCTCTCTCCCTCTCTCTCTCTCTCTCTCCTCCCTCTCTCTCTCTCTTTCTCTCTCTCCCTCTCTCCCTCCCTTCTGCTCTCCCTAAAAATCAATGGAAAAAATACCCTCAGGTGAGGATTAACAAACCAAAAAGAAAAGAAAAATAAAGCATGAGGCACAGTAGCAGCTGGTAGGCGAGAAACATCCCCGAGATTTCCCTGACGATTCCCAGAGCTGGTGGCTGCAGGCCTGGGAACCCGGGGCTTGGGGTCAGACAGAGACAAGAAATATTATCTTGTAGCCAAGTCCCTTCTTATCACACTCTGATTTGGTCGGGGACAAAGAGACTCTCCATCAAATAGTGTGTATAAATGTAAGTCAGTGTTATTAACCTTCACAAAAGGAGAAATAAAAACCTGGCGGGTCAGAGGCCCCAAGGGTTCCCTAGGCAGAGAGCGCGTCCCTTTGCAGACGGGTAGGCGGGCGGCCCGGCCCTTCAGGGCGTTAGCCCCAGCAGGGACCCAGGCGGCTCCAAATCCACCGGCCCAGCACGTCTGTGTGCACGTGGGGCTGAAGGCCCCTGAACTGACAAGCACAGCCCAGACATGTTACGGTACCCAGCGTGTTACGGTGACCAGGCATGTTATGGCTCACATGTATGTCCCATGCCCAGGTGTGCTGTGGTGCCCAGGCATGCTGCAGTACCCAGGCATGTTATGGTGAGCATCTGTGTTCCATGCCCAGGCATGCTACAGTACCCAGGCATGCTACGGTGAGCATCTGTGTTCCATGCCCTGGCATGTTACGGTGCACATGTGTGTCCCATGCCCAGGCGTTCTACGGTGCCCAGGCATGCTGCAGTACCCAGGCATGTTACGGTGCACATGTGTGTTCCGTGCCCAGGCATGTTACAGTGCCCAGGCATTGGGGACTCACGTCTCTGCCTTGATCATATGCCTGGGCTGGGAGTGAGTGTTGTGCAAATTACAGGACCTGGGGAGTCTGAGCAGTAAGTGAATGCAAATGAGTGTGGCCTCCCCGGAAATCAAAATATGGGCTCATTATTTTGCTTTTTCAATCCCGGAAGAAATGCACTTTGCAGTAGAGGAGCTGGCGGGACTAAAAGAACCTGACAATAATGACAGCCCTGCCCCAAGTCAGTTTCCTCCAAGTGGCACCGACTGAGGGGGCCGCCGCACAGAGACCCCCCCGGCCGCGCTTCAGCACAGCGACCGGGGGCCGGGGGGGGGGGTTCCTCACCCGCAGCACTTACCCAGCCTGTTCACCCCAGGCGGGGCCCGTCCCCGTGGGGCACCCGGAACCCCGCCTACACACCCAGGCTTCACACAGTGCACCCTGGAGGGGCGGGGACGGTGGGAGCTGGTGTGGAAATGTCCCATTGTAAGCCTTTCCGAATCGGCCGGTTTTCCTGCTCTTTAGACATATCTGTGGGCGCCGCGGAGATGGAACCGTGCTCCGCTCTCTGTGACACACACTCTGGAGGGGGCCGTGCCGTTAGGGTATCTTGTGGATGTCGCTTCTGCGGGATCCCGACCCTGGGGGGCACTTCACACACGGCACCAGGGATGGTGGCTGGGCTCGCTCTGCTGTTTCGGGGGCCCCCGGGCTCCCCGCTACGGGAGGTCTCGATTCTAGAAGACCCTGTGGAGCTAGGCCTCCTATGAGGTCTCTGGTCCTTTCGCTCTTTCTTCAAAAGTCCCCTTTCTCGCCAGCCGGCCGGCGTGGCTCAGTGGTTGAGCATCGACCTGTGAACCAGGAGGTCACGGTTCGATTCGGGTCCGGGCACATGTCTGGGTTGCAGGCTCGATCCCCAGTAGGGGGCGTGCAGGGGGCAGCCAATCCATGATTCTCTCTCATCATTGATGTTTCCATCTCTCTCTCCCTCTCCCTTCCTCTCTGAAGTCAATAAAAATATGTTTAAAAAAATACAGAAATAAAAAACATACAAAGTAAAACATAGAGCAAGTAACAGATACCAGAAGAAGCGTGCGTACAGAACAAATAGAGTCACGTAAGTGACAGAACTCAGAACCCCAAACGCTACGGCCACACATGTCAGTGGGATAAACTCGCCCATTAAAAGAACGGGACTCGGATTATGTGGAAGAATAAAACCTAACTGCGTGCAGTAGAGATGAGACAGATCGGAAACGGACCCAGAGAGACGGGGAGTGAAAGGACGGACTGCGATCCCACCAGGAAAACCACAAAATAAAACATCCATCCGGAAGCACAGTATTCAACCGGAGTTCAATGGAAGACAAAAATAAACACAAGAGTGAGCGTTAGAAAAATAGAGGGCACGGACCCTTCCCAGATCAGGTGCTCGGTGCTACCCGTGCAAGAACTAGCAAAATAAAACGTGCAGCAAGGATCGCAGGCAGTAAGCAGAAGGATCGTTTAGAAAGATGTGAGCTCGGCCTGGGTGGCTCAGGGGTTAAGCACCGACCTATGAACTGGGAGGTCACGGTTCGATTCCCAATCAGGGCAATACGTCCGGGTTACGGGCTCGATCCCCAGTGGGGGGCGTGCAGGAGGCAGCCGATGGATCCATGATTCTCTCTCATCATTGATGTTTCTCTCTCTCTCTCTCTCTCTCTCTCTCTCTCTCTCTCTCCCCCTCCCTCCCCCTTCCTCTCTGAAATCAATAAAAAAATTTTTTTAAAGAAACATGTTAACTAGCAGAGATGAGCTTCTCTGCCATCCCATGGCTGATACAATAGATACATTAAAAAACTGTACCGAGCCCTAGCCAGTGAGGTTTGGTTGGTTAGAGCATCGTCCTGCATCCCAAAGGGTTGCGGGTTGGATCCCAAGTCAGGGCTCATACAAGAAGCAGCCAAGGAATATATAAATAAATAGAACAATAAATCCATCTCTCTCCTTCCCTCCCCCTCCCACCTTCTGCCCCTCTCTTCCTCTCTCTAAAGAGCAAATTTTAAAAAAATTCTCTATTGATTAAAGTATTACATATGTCTCCTTTCCCCCCATTGACCTCTCCCTGGCCACTCCCACCCCCAGCACATGCCCTCACCCCCCTAGTGTCTGTGTCCATTGGTAATAATTTTTTAAAATATAAAAACCTTTTGCTCTGTTGTCATTTGAAGCAAGAAAAATAGGTGTATAATTTGGAAGTAAGTACGTGAAAGAAATTTTCTTAATGAGGAAACAGGCATAGATTTGAGGTCTGAGGGAGTTTTTGCCCCAGTCACACCCTTCAGGGAGATTAGGAGACACCCTGAGAGGAAGGGGGAGAGGGAGAGGGAGAGACACATCAATGAGGAGAGGGAATCACGGATCGGCTGCCCCCTGCACGCCCCACACTGGGGATCGAGCCCGCAACCCGGGCACGTGCCCTGACCGGGAACCGAACTGTGACCTCCAGGTTCATAGGTCGACGCTCAGCCACGGAGCCACGCCGGCCGGGCGGGTCATTCCTTTTTACGACACGTCGTCATCCCAGCTCTTCGATTTTAAGCTCCGGGCTAAGGCACCTTTGCTGGGCTGTGGCAGCAGAGACCAGAAAATAAAAGTAGGTTGTAGGCTTTTGAGTTTGAAGATGGACTTTGAAAGGGGATGCTTTGGGAGTTGGAAGATAGAAGCTTTTTATCTTCAGAACCCTAAGCCACAAAGGACTGGGGGGCACAACCCTCGGGCTATCAGCACAGGGTTGTGAAGAAATAAAAACAGAAGCCAACTTGCTCCCCCATCTGCGGTGGAAAGTCCATGGCTCTGTGGGGAAGAGAGAGAGTTGGGGGACAAAGGGGCGCACCCATCCAAGAGGCCTGCATCTGTGCCCTGCAGCCCGCCCGCGGCCTGAGGCTCAGCACCCACAGGTTTCTGAGAGCAAGACCGGGCTTGGCCTCAGGTTTCTCAGGGCCCGGCCCGTGTGGCTCAGTGGTTGAGCATCGACCTAGGAACCAGGAGGTCGAGGTTCAATTCCCGGTCCGGGCACATGCCCGGGTTGCGGGCTCCATCCCCAGTGGGGGGCGTGCAGGAGGCGGCCGATCCATGATGCTCTCTCATCATGGATGTTTCTATATCTCTCTCCCTCTCCCTTCCTCTCCAAAATCAATAAAAAATATATATTAAAAAAATCTTTTTCTTAATAGTACTGCAGGCTGAAAAGCGAGGGCTAGGTTCTTCTTTAATTGTCAGAGACGGTGAGAGCGGGTTTATAGCAGGACCCTGTGTGCATGTAAGACGCCCGGGAGCTGTGGTCTTCCTTCTAAATAACAGAAAGCCTGGACAATCTTTTAAAGTAGTCACGGCACATACAGCTGTACCGTATCAATAATGGAAGGAAAATAAAAAGGGAAAAATCCACCGCCTCTCCGTCCCATAACAGCTTAATTATTCATTTTCCGCGTCTTCTCCCTATAAATATTTCACACGTGTGAGCGCGAGCAGACCTGACGCGATGCCCCGCCTCCCTCCTACCCCCGTGCCGGCCGGCCTGTGTCCTTATTGCTCCGCCGTCTTAATTATCGCCCGAGTGGCTTCGTGGTGTCGCAGGTAAATGGATGTTCCTGGCCGTAAGGAGCTTGTTGGACATGCAGGCTGTTTGAAACGTCTCCACGATTTTGAGTGATGCTGGAATGAACATCTCGATGAAAATAGCACCTTCCGTCGTCAGGGCCGATTTCCATAGTGAATGAGCAAGTAAGCCCGGCCGACGTGGCTCAGGGGCTGAGCGCGGATCTATGGACCAGGAGGTCATGGGTTTGAATCCCGGTCAGGGCACAGGCCCGGGTTGTGGGCTCCATCCCCAGTAGGGGACGTGCAGGAGGCAGCCGATCGATGATTCTCATCATGGGTGTTTCTCTCCCTCTCCCTTCTTTTCTGAAAGCAATAAAAATATATATATTTTAAAAAATGGAGCATTGTTATAATTTAAAAGCATGTCCAGCTTTAAAAGACGTTGCCAGTTTACGTTGCCCTGAGTAAAGGCATCACTTTCATTTCATTCTCATCTGAAATAGGGGTTACCACTATTTTCCATTTTTTTGCGGCTCTTTCTATCAAAGTGGGGAAACCTCTGGGATTGGATAGGAATTAAAATGACAGACACACACATCTTTTACTTGGGTGGGGGCAGGAGTGTTCAGTCAACAGTTACCATGATAACAACGAGGAGGGGATCGTGGTCTCCGTCCTGGCGTGGGCGCATTTGGTTGTGCCCCGAGGGATCTGGAAAAAGTGACGTTACAGGTTACCGTTACCTGGACATTTCACAGGTGTGATATCGTAGATGCACAAGGACGACATAGGCTCAGTTCGGGTCAAGACTGACCTTGGTCAGGGAAGACGCCGGCCGAGGACGTGCCTACCCGCCATAAACTGCTTTTAGTTCAAGTTTTAATTCCAGACCATCCTTTGGGGTGACTCTAGGTCTCTGAGTTTGCAACACCGCCACGCGGGCCTCCCCTGAGCGTGCGGGGTTGGCACGTGGCCCCTTTTCCGTCCACGCTCCTGAGACTTGCAGGAGCTGTGGTTCATCACCTCCCCTAGACAGCACTCACGCAGCTTCCTTCCGATACATGTATCAAATCCGTGTTTCTTTCCTGCTGCCAAACCCCAGTGTCTGCGCTCACCACATGCCCTCCCTCCCAGCCCCCGAGCGATTGTTGCCTTCACACTGTGGATGGGGAGCCTGAGATAAGGACTAATTTGGATTAATAGGATAATGACAGGGTGACGGATGGATGCCAGATACCGCAAGGAACTGCTCAGTGAGGGGGGTTCGAGGTTGGCAGGATTGTTTCCGGGGATGGCCCTGAATCTGAGCTTCAGTAACATCTCCCAGGCTGCGATGGAATTTATTTTTATTATTCTTTTTTAAATATATTTTTACTAGAGGCCCAGTGCACAAAATTCATGCACTCGGGGTGGGGTGGGGGTGGGGGGGTGTCCTTCAGCCCAGCCTGGCCCTCTCGCAGTCCGGGAGCCCTCAGGGGATGTCGGACATCCTTAGTGCTGCTGCGGACGGGGAAGAGGCTCCCGCCACTACCGCCACTGCCCTCGCCAGCCATGAGCCCGGCTCAGGGCTTCTGGCTGAGCGTCGCTCCCCCTGTGAGAGCACTGACCACCGGGGGAAGCTCCTCCATTGAGCATCTGCCCCCTGGTGGTCAGTGCGCGTCATAGTGACCAGTTGGTCTGCCGTTCAGTTGATTTGCATATTAGACTTTTATGATGTAGGATTGATTTCACAGAGGGAGGGAGGGAGGGAGAGAGAGAGAGAGAGGGGGAGGGAGGGAGAGGGAGGGAGGAGAGAACAATAATGAATACCATTAAACAACTGCCTCCTGCATGCCCTGTACTGAGGATCGAGCCCACAACCCGGGCATGTGCCCTGATGGGGAATCGAACCCAGGACCCTTCAGTCTGCAGGCTGATGCTCTATCCACTGCGCCACACCAGCCAGGGCCAGAATTTATGTTTACCCAGATGGTGCTGCCTTCGAGAGTCAGAACTGAGTTCCCCCATGCATCCTCCCATCATGCCTTGGGCTGTGTGAAGACTTCCACCTGGTCGTCTCGACCTTGGCAGTGACCCCCCCAGGGCAGCTTCCTGGAAACGAGGATGTGGAGTCTCGGTCTGCAGGTGGGAGGTTTGCACACCTGCGGCCCCTGAGGCCGACACCTGTGTCCCCCAGGCACCTGCCCTGCTCGCTCCTCGGCTGTGCTTGTTTGGGGCCGTGTTTCTCATCCCCATGAACGGGGAGCCCGTCCGCTGGGAGGGCTGTGCATTCACGCGTGAACAGTAGTGACCTGACACCATCTCCAGCGCGGTCCCTGAGCCGTTATGGAGCCGCAGACACGAGAACGACACGTGTGTGAGATGCGTTTCAGAATCAGAAACACGTGGTGGAAGGACGTAAAGAACCCAGCTAGGCCAGGGCTGTTGGCTTTTTTGAGGCTGATGTTGTAGCAGCTGCTCCTCATACACTCCCCCCGCCCCGCCCCGGGGACCTTGGGGCACAGGAGAGCGAGAAGGTACCCCCAGGATCTGGCTGTGTAGACAGACGCCTGCAGGAAGCCCGGACACGTCCTTAAAGGTGGAGGGTGTGACGTGCGGGTTACGATCCCTTTCTCGCATCATTGCGAACATTTGCCGTCTCACGTTTCATATGTGCTTTGCTCTGATGTAAACAAGGGATGTGGCCCTGGCTGGTTCGGCTCAGTGGATAGAGCATCGGCCTGCGGACTGAAGGCTCCCGGGTTCCATTCCGGTTAAGGGCACATGCCCGGGTTGCGGGCTCCATCTCCAGTAGGGGGCGTGCAGGAGGCAGCCAATCCATGATTCTCTCATCATTGATGTTTCTCTCTCTCTACCTCTCCCTTCCTCTCTGAAACCAATTAAGAAAATATTCTGTCATTTTGGCAAACCACTGTTTGCTCATCTCACTTGAAAGGGCCGACGTTCTAGCCCCAAAGATAGGCCGCTCCAGGCAGCGCGGACACGCCGGGGAACAGCCCTACGTCTCAGCATTCTCTCTGTGAAACCAAGACGCGGGCTGTCCAGGGCCCCCCTCGAACCCGTCATTGTCTGAGTTCAGTCACGTGGGCTGCCTCGGGCGCTGGATTGTTTTGTCGTTTCCATAGGCTCCCTCCGCCCCTCGCCTGCTCTGTTCCTTCCATGGCTTTGATGGTCTTAGCATGGAGCCCCATAGGTTAGCATCACATTCCGTGCACAGCGTCTCGAGACCTCGTACAGATTAAATATGTAGAGAAGTATCAATATTTGAAATGCCCTGGGGCTCGTGTATGTACCATCTTCAAACAGATCTTTTCTGATCTCCTATCTTTTCTTTGCTGGCTTGGGCGACGCCTCCCCCCCCCCCCCCCCACCTATGTCCCAGCATCGGAACTAGGGCAGGCTTTGAGAATGGCCCAAGAGCCTGGCCCATGTGGTAATTTTTTAAATATATTTTTTATTGATTTCAGAGAGGAAGGGAGAGGGAAGGAGAGAGAGAGAAACATCAATGAGGAGAGAGGATCATGGATCGGCTGCCTCCTGCAACCCCTACTGGGTTTGAGCCCGCCACCCGGGCATGCGCCCTGATGGGGAATCGAATCCTGACCTCCTGGTTCCTAGGCTGATGCTCAACCACTGAGCCACGCCGGCCGGGCACAGCCCCATGACTGACCTTCTAACTGGAAGTTTGCACCTCTCCTTCCCCCCTTCACCATCTTCACCCCCCGGCAGCCCTCTGAGTGTCCGCTGTGCCTACGAGACTGTTTCCGTTTTGTTGGTTCATTTGTGTTGCTTTTCTGGGTTAGACACATAAGTGAGGCCCGATGGTGCAAGGCCTACCTCGTCCGATTGTGCTCCGCTTTGTTGTATTTTACAGATGCTGTGGGTTTGTTTGTTTTAACAAATTGAAGTCAAGACGGCCCACCAGCAACAGGACTGCGACTCACTTCCCTGGGACCCTCACGTTGTGGCCGTGACTTGGAACCCAAGCCCAGCATTCCCGAGGTGTGTCTGCATGTCTCTGACGGACTGGTTTCCCCGAGCACCAGAACCGCCCGGTCCACCATGTTGCCACCGATGGTAAGTAAGGTTTCATTTCTCTTTTACAGCCAAGCCACGTTCCTCTGTGTGTGTGTGTGTCCATCTTTATCCAGTTGTCTCTGAGGGACAGCGAGGTCGCTGTCGTATGTTGGTGATGGTTTCCTGCACGCTGCGAACGCCGCTGCGTTTGATGGAGTCCCATCTGCTTATGTTCTGCCGTCTGCCGGGGGAGACATATCAAAAGAAAATACTGCAAAGACCCACGTCACAGAATTTGCTCTTATGTTTTCTCCTGGGAGCTTTATGGTTTCAGGTCTTACGTTTAAGCCCAGCGCCTAATCTGTGATGAGTTTATAGAGGTATCTGCTCGTCCAGAGTCCACACTCAACCACTGAGCCACGCCGGCCGGGCAGCTTTCTAGAAATCTCTTCGACACAGTCTGGCCCTGGTGTGTTTTTAGCCCTCGTCGAACAAGCCGTGTTTCTCGTGGCTTGTTTTTCTGAGCAGCTGTCTCTATAGAGTCAAAAGGAGGCTGCACTGAGCCACGCCGGCCGGGCCTGGATGTGGCAGGGTGGGTGTTGCAGGAGAGGAACGCAAAGGTTTACCTACCGTGCGGTTTGGAAACTCAGCCCTCGGTCCTTTGCCATCCCTGTCGCCAAAAGCATCAAGTGCCCTCATCCTTCCGAGTTTTTCCCCGAAGGTGCACCATCATCGCCCATCATCAGGACCGAAGTGGTTTCCATGGCAACCTCCTCCTCCGATCCATCATGCTTCCTGACAGCACCATTCCATTCCGTCCCTGGGATTACACGGGCGCTTTCAGAAAGTAATCCTAATAATAAAACTCTTGAAAATGAAGCCAGGAAAGCATCAGCAGGCAACAGGAAGGTAAATGTAATCCCCACAGACACCCTGAGACCATAAGACTGAGAGAGAAGCCATTCCCAGGTCGTGGTGGGTCGAGGGTGTTAATGAGTATTTCACATAAAGGGTAACATTATCGGCCTCGCCGGTTTGGCTCAGTGGCTAGAGTGTCGGCCCACAGACTGAAGGGTCCCGGGTTCGATTCCAGTCAAGAGCATGTACATCGGTTGCAGGCTCGATCCCCAGCCCCCGTCACGTGAGGGAGGCAACTAATCGATGTGTCTCTCTCACATCAGTGTGTCTCTCTGTGTCTCCCCATCCCTCCCACGATCTCTAAAAACCAATGGAAAAATATCCTTGAGTGAGGCTTAACAAAAAATAAAAAATGTGAGAGTAACATTATTAAAGAGGAGAAGGGGAAGGAGGCAGCAGAGAGCCGGCCACAAAGAGCGAGATGGCACGGTGGTTGGGGGACAGCCACGTATTCTCCTTGCCCCCCATCTTCTCTGATAGGGGCAGGGGGCCAGCATGGAAATGGAATTGAACTAGAGCTGCAGGGGAGGTTCCCACCGGGAAAGCTGTCCCTTGCAGCGTTCAGAGCGGAGCTGAGAGCAGCCACAGGTGCTCATGTGGTTCTGGGAGGTGAAGGCAGGCACCCCACCTTCCGCTCACTCACCCTTAAGGCAGCTGGCAGCTTCGGGGGCCAGGCTCTTCCCATGAAAGTCAGGACTTGAAGTGGCTTGGGCAGTCTCCACCTGTCTTGTTCCACAGTTATATTTCTTTATATATCTATATCTATATATCTATATCTATAACTATATCTATCTATACACACACACACACACACATATATGTATTGATTTCAGAGAGGGAGAGAGAGAAACAGAAACATCAACGATGGGAATCATCGGTCGGACACCTCCCCTCCAGGGGGTCACAGTGGGCACGGGGGGCAGGTAGGTGAGCCCTCACTGCATGTTCTGTCCAGTTCCCCGGTTCCCATGGCTGTGGCTGTGCTGTCCACACACAAGTCCCTCGTGTCCAGCACGGTGCCTGGTAACAGGCTGTCTGTCTTCATCTCTGTCTGGTACACATATGCGTAGCTGATATATATTATGTGTGTGAGTGGGTGGGTGGATGGATGAAAGAAGAGACAGGCAATCTATGTGTCTATTTAGTACAATTTATGAATATATATATATGTATATATACGCATACTTGATATGTTTATATATTCAGTGTGTGGATAGATGAGTGGATGAAAGGAGAGATAGGCAAGCTATCGCTAGTACATATATGTATATATTGTGTATATCAGTGATGGCGAACCTATGACACACTTGTCAGAGGTGACACACAAACTCATTTTTTTGGTTGATTTTTCATTGTTAAATGGCATTTAAATATATAAAATAAACATCAAAAATATGTCTTTGTTCTACTATGGTTGCAAATATAAAAAAATTTCTATATGTGACACGGCACCAGAGTTAAGTTAGGGTTTTTCAAAATGCTGACAAGCCGAGCTCAAAAGGTTCACCATCACTGGTGTATATACACATTTAATATATGTATATATTAAACGTGTGGATGGATGATGGATGAAAGAAGAGATAGGCAATCTATGTGTCTATTTAGTACAATTTATGCATAGTGTGTATATATATATGCATGATATATTTATATATTCAATGTATGTGTGGATAGGTGGGTGGATGAAAGAGATAAGCAAGCCGTCTATCTCTCTAGTACATGTATGTATATATCATATATATACACATACTTAGTATTTATATATTAAATGTATGTGTGGATGGATGAGTGAAAGATAGGCAAGCTGTCTATATCTCTATTTAGCACATATATGTATGTATATTGTATAAATACACATTTAATCTATTTACATATGAAATATCTGGGTGGATGGATGAGTGAATGGATGGGTAAACTCGGCAGGCATGATGGGAACGTTGCTGTACAAAGTGTTCTGCCTTCTTCCCCGTCTTTGTCTTACGCTCACGTAAGTACCAACATGGGGGTGTTCACCCTAAGCCACTTGTCCAGGGGAGAGCACCTCCGCTCGCGTCCCCCACATTTATTAGCTCACGGGGCTTTGTGGAGCCCCTTGGGCGGCAAAGAGGCTCCTGTGTATCGGGCAGGACTTGAACCTGCTGGGGAGACCCAGCTGACCTGGCTGCTGGGGGGGCCCTGCCTGTGGAAAGGGCCCCAGGCCCAGCCCTGAGTTATGCTAATTGCCCTCCCAGAGCCCATTAGGAATAACACAGATAGTCAAGCTGCAGCTTTGAGGAAACAATGAATGTGTTTTTGCCGCCTCCTCTCTTTTTGCTGCAACTAATTGGGTCCATTTCTCTGCTCAGGTCCCTGGGAAGATGGATGCCCCTCCAGTTTGTAAAATAAACAGAAATCTTTCTTTTTGTGTCCATTACAGCCGCCGCCTCCCGATCGTGCGGGTAGGTGAGTGATCCTTCACATCTTCTACAGGAACGATTTTTCCTCTCCTCCCTCTCCCCTGCCCCGCCCCTGAGGAAGCCTGCCCGTTCCCGCCTTCCAGCGCGAAGGGACAGCACACTTCACCCCCGGGGCTCAGGTCACAGGAGCAGTGAACGCGCGGCCACCATCGGGGAGACCATCCTCCCGGCGTCTGAGGACGCCCCCAGATTTCTGGGGCAGATCCGACAGGGACGGGCGACAGGAGCCGAGGGAAGGTGCCGGGCGTCGGCCCCAGGGCACACGGATGAGCCAGTGACCTGTGACTGTGAGTATCTTTCCCCATGTGTGGCCTGTGTGTGGATTTTGTTTTGAGTAACTGTTAATGCAGCAGCTTGGAACTTTATTTCTCCCAAAATGAGTGACATCCACCCCGATTTCAGGGTAGCCTGGGTCATGTGGACCCTGCGAATGTAACCAGAGGGGAGGAAGCTGGCCTAGGACACTTTTGCAAGCCCTCCTGCGTCCCCCCCCCCCCCAACCCATACTCCGTTAAGGTAAGACGCTGGATGTACCTTTGTATTAAATCTCACACCCACGGCATAGCATTCTCTCACACTGTATTTTATTTCAGCAGCAGACAAGAGCCACCCACCAGGTGGACGGATGGGTTAGCCCCAACAAGGGAGCAGTTCATTTACGTGGCTTCTCCCACTGCAGGTCACTGCGGACGTGGAGTGGGGCACGTGGCCGAGGACCCAGGCAGGTCAAGGGCAGGGACGCCCTGTGCAGATACCTCGCACCACCCAGGGCCTCACTCAGCCGGGCGGCCCCGTGGAGTCTGACACGGCTCGGCCACACCATCCGTGTCAGCACCGCAGTCCCGGGAGAGGAGTGTCCCCGGGGGAGGGCAGTGTCTCCGTGCACGCCCTTTCCTCATCTCTCCACCGTGCGCCTGGCTCTCAGGTAAGAGTTCTTACGGTCACAGCTCAGGTACTTCGGTGCCTGCGTTTGCTAACGGGGCTGGGCTCACGGCAGCCGGCGTCAGTCCGAGGGCAGCAGGACACCAAAGGGGCCCTCCTTCCCGGCGCAGGACATGGTCTCCGGTCGCCGAAGACGCTTCCTCTCAGGGGACGATCCCAGGTGGTCACAACCTCGGAGGAGGAGCCGCTCCAGGTCCAGGTCCTGCAAGAAACACAGCGAACACTGAGGTGCCGCCAGCTGCTCAGGTAGGAAACTTCTGTGACCTCTCACACCCTCTCACCTGACAACACAGCACACCCCAGACATCCACAGGCACATTCTCCTCTCCCTGACACAGCAGAGGTGGGAGGAAGAGAAGACAGAGGAGTAAAAGGAGTCTGTGGAAGAGGAGAGAGAGATAGGTGAGTGGGTGGTCAGAGTAAAAGGCAGTGTTAAAGTGGAGCAAGAGACAGAAGAGGGGTTTGGAGGAGGATGAGAGAGAAGTAGAGGACAAGAGGGGGGAGATAGGGAGGTCAGAGTAAGGAGAGATGAGAGAGAGAAGAAGGTGGAGAGGGTAGTCAGAGGAGCGAGAGAGGTCATAGAGAGAGGAGATACAGAAGAGTGATGTATGTCAGTGATAGGAAGGTTAGAGATCAAGGAGAGGGGTGTATGTCAGATAGGGGAGAGAGAAATCGAGGAGATAGAGGAAAAGAGGCGGAAGAGAAGAACGAGAGGGAGGTAAGATAGAGAGAGGTGAGAGGGAGTTCAGAGAGACAGAAGTGAGGTGGAGGGAGGAAGATAAAGAAGAGAGATGGAGTTAGAAATAGAGAAGGGGGGGAGGGGTGAGAGAGAAGAGCGAGGTAGAGGGGGGAGAAATCGGTAAGAGGATGGTCAGAGTTGAGAACAGTGAGGTAGTGGAGAAGAAATGAGGTATAGGAGAGAGATAGAGGTCAGAGATAAAGGAGGGAGGAGAGACATGGAGTTCAGATGTAGAAGACAAGGAGGTAGAAGAGAGTGGGAGGAAGGAAGATTAGAGATAGAGAGGTTGTGAGAAGAGAGAGGAGTGGGAGTTCAGAGATGGGGGAGAAGGTGGAGAGGACAGTCATGACCAGTGGTCAGGAGGGAGGGAGATTAGGCGGGGGAGGAGAGAAGAGTGAGAGGGTTAGCAGGAATAATGGAGAGAGAGAAGGAGTTCCGAGAAACGAGAGAGAGAACAGAGAATGGAGATAGAGAAGTGAGAGGTCAGAGATAAAGGAAGTGAGAGAGAGAAGACAGCAGGATGGAGGGAGGTAGGGAGGGAGGCAGAGATGAAGGAGAGAGAAATAGAGGAAAGGGAAGTCAGAGACAGGTGAGAGGATGGTCAAGTTTATAAGAGAGAGTGGGAGGTTAGGGATCAAGGAAAAAGAGATAGAGGGGAGATAGCGAAGTTAGAGGCAGAGCAGAGAGACTGAGGTCAGAGATAGACCAGACACCGATGGGAGAGAGGAAGAGGAGAGAGAGGAGCTGTCAGAAGCACTGGAGAGGGTGGGGAGAGAGGTATCAGTGGAATAGGATAGGGAGTAGAGAGAAGTCAGGAATGGAGTAGAGAGAAGTCAGGAATAGAGGAGAGAGCGGAGATGGGGAGGACAGAGGAGTGGGGGGTCAGAGGCAGTGGAGAGAGAGGGGGTGGAGGGAGTGGAGAAGGAGGTTAGAGACGGAGAGGAGAGAGATTGAGGTCAGAGATGAAGGAGAGAGAGGATATAGAGGGTAGACTTAGAGAAGAGACATCTCAGAGGAAGAGGGAAGAGAGAATGAGGGAAGAGGTAGAGGTGATAGAGCAGAAGAGAGGTCTGAGGAAGTGGGGAGAGAGAGAGAGTAGAGGGTGGTTAGTGTTAGAGGAGAAAGAGGTCATAGGAAGAGGAGAGGGAGGTGTGAGTTTGAGGAGGGAAATAGGTGAGAGGGTGGTCAGATTAAAAGACAGAGTTAAAGAGGAAGAAGAGAAGGAGGGTGTTCCGCAATAGAGGAGGCAGAGATAGAGAAGATACACAGAAGTCAGAGATGGAGGAGAGCTAGCTCAGAGGCAGAAGAGAGATGTCATAGAAAAAGGAGGGAGAGAAAGGTCAGAGATGGAGGACAGTGAGGTCAGAGGAGCGAGAGAGGAGTTAGAGGGGAGAGAGAGACTTAGTTCGGAAATAGAAGCGAGGTAAAGGAGAGAGAAAGAGAGAGAGATGGAAGTCAGAGATAGAGAAGTGGGAGGTAAGATGAAGAGGAGTGATGGACAGAAAGAGAAAGGTGTCAGAGCAAGGGGAGAGAAATGGAGGTAAGAGGGAGAAAGAGATCACTGCGGAGGAGACGGAGGGGAGTGAGTTTAGCGATCAAAGGCAGAACAGAGAGAGGAAGGTTAGAGATCTAGGGGGGAGAGAGAGAGAGGGTGGTCAGCAATAGAGGAGACAGGGAGTTCAGAGAAAGTAGAGAGAAGAGAGGTGAGCGGAAGAGTACAGGCAGTTAGAGAAGAGGGGGTCAGGATTAGAGAAAGAGGAGGGAGAGGGTTATCAGGAATAGGGGAGAGAGAAATAAGGAGGTAGAGGAAAGAGAGAGGAGGGAGATCCCTGTAAGAGGAGAGGGAGTGCTGAGAAAGTAGAGAGAGAAAGAGCGTCTGAGATCGGAGAGAAGAGAGAGGGTGGTCAGCAATAGAGGAGACAGAGAGGGAGTTCAGGGCAAGTGTAGAGAGAAGATGGAGGAGAGTGAGGTGAGAGGGAGGGAGGCAGAGGACAGAGTGTACAGGAAGAGGAGAGAGAGGGTGATCAGCAGTGGAGGAACGAGACAAGGTGTTCACAGAGAGGAGAGAGTGAGGTCAGAGAGCAGGGAGAGACAGAGAGGACGGGTTGATCAGGGGGAGAGGAGGGAGAGCTGTTTGGGTGGAGAGAGAGGGAAAGGGAGGTGGGAGAGGAGCGCTGGCGGTCAGAGGGAGAGAGTGGGGGAGACTTCAGAGGGAGGAGATGAGGCAGGAGAGATGAAATGTAGAGGAGGAAGGGAGATACATAAGGGCAGAGAGGCATAGGGAGAGCAGAGAGGAAAGAGGGAGGGAAAGAGGAGCAGTAGAGGGAGGTGTGTGGGACAGGAGGGAGCTGAGGAAGATGGAGGTCAGAGGGGTGGAGCGAGTTTGTAGAAAGAGGGAGAGGGAAAGAGAGATGTCAGGGAGTGAGGAGAGAGAGAAGGAGAAAGTGGAGAGTAAGAGACAGATGAGCGGGCTGGAGTAAGATGAGAGAGAGGTCAGCAATACAGCAGACATAGGAAGTTGAAAGAAAGTGCAGGAGGGAGGGGTAGGGAGGGAGGTCAGAGATAGGTGAGAGGATGGTCAGAGTTTAGAACAGAGGTAGAGGAGAAGAGGAGAAACAGAAATAAGGAGGTATGGGAGAGAGAGGGTGGATAGCGATTAAGGAGATAGAGAGGAGAGAGAGATCAGTGGAATAGGTGAGAGAGGGAGGTCATAGGAGAGCGAGTGAGGTCAGAGATAAATGAGAAGATAGGGAGACTGGAGTTGGAAGAGAGAGTGCAGAGGTATAGGAGAGAGAGGGCCTGAGAAGAGGAGAGAGAGGGGGAGGTCTGAGGAAAAGGAGATAGAGAGGTTAGAGAACAGGAGAGAAGGGAGAGGGAGGTCAGAGATACCTAAGAACGTGGTCAGAATAGAGGACAGAGAGGTAGTGAAGAGAGTGAGGATGGTCAGGAATAGAGAGGACCAGAGGGAGTTCAGGGAAAGGGGAGGGAGAGAGAGATAATGAATATGAATAGAGACACTGGTCAGAGGAAGAAGAGGGAGGTTAGAGATCAAGGAGAGAGAGAAAGAAGAGAGTGGAGGTGAGAAATAGGTCAGGGGAGGAGAGACAGAGGAGAGAAGAGAGAGTTCTCAGATAATGAGGATAGGAAGAGAGGTCAGGAGGGGGGAGAGAGAGGGAGAGAGTGAACGACCGGGCAGAGGAGAGACATTAGAAATCTAAGAGAGAGACTTAGAGAAGAGAGTTCAGGTGAGGGAAGAGAGGGAGGTCAAATGAAGGAGAAAGACATACAGGAGAGATATAGAGGAGTCAGTAGAGAGTAAGAGGAGATAGGGAAGAGAGTGGAGATCAGAGGGAGGTCAGATGAAGAGGAAGTAGAGAGATGAGAGCGATGGGTGTCAGTCGTGCATAGGATGAGGAGAGATGGTGGTCAGCAGTGGTGGGGAGAGAAGACGTTCAGAGCAAGAGAAGAGGGGGAGGTCAATGGAACAGGAGGGGAGACTGAGTGAGGTCAGAGAGAGCAGGGAGAGACTAAAAGAGGACGGGTTGATCAGAGGTAGAGGAGGGAGAGAGAGGGACAGCGAAAAGGGCATGCCAGAGTGATTAGAGAGGGGAGATGAGAGCTGAGGGATGAGGAGGGTGAGGAGACAGTGTGAGTGGGGAAAAGGGAGGTCAGAGAGGCATATTCTTGGTGGAGGGAGAGGAGCGCTGGTGGTCAGAGGGAGAACAGAGGTTAGGAAGAGAGAGGGAGTGGAGTGGGGGAGACTTCAGAGGCAGGAGAGGGAAAGAGGCAAATTAGAGGAGCTGAGCGGCAGGAGAGATGAAATGCAGAGGAGAAAGGGAAAGACAGGTAGTGAGGTCAGAGTAAGAGGAGAGAGAGAGAGGTCAATGGGTGAGGAGAGAGAGGGAGGTTAGATACTAAGGAAAGAGAGGAGAGGGGATCAGAGATGGAGGTCAGAGGAAAAGGAGAGAAGCGAGAGGGAGGTCAATGGAATTGGAGAGGGAGTGAAGTTAGGGATCCAGGAGAGAGCAGGAGAGAGGGAAAGAGATCTGTGGAAGAGGAGAGAGATTGAGAAGTGAGACTGATGTCAGAGAAAGGAAGAGCGAGGAAGAGGAGAGTAGAGAAAAGGAGGTCAGAGAGAGAGAAGAGAGACTGATTTCAGTGATTGAGAAAAGCCAGGAAAAGGAGAGGAGAGAGAGATATGGACGGAAGTCACGGATAGCACAGTGGTGGGCTGAGGAGAGAGAGGTCAGAGGCAGAGGAGAGGAGATCAGTGGAAAAAGGAGGTAGAGTGGTGAGAGTCAGAGATTGAGGAGAGAGAGGTAAGAGGAAGGGAGCAAGAGGGAGGTCAGTGTAAGAGGAGAGACCGGGAGAGTGGAGATGCAGGAGAGACACAGAGGAAACAGGTCAGAGAGAAGAGTTAGAGCAGAGGGAGGGGAGAGATAAAGGAGACTGAGATGGGGAGAGACAGAGATGGAAGAGCGGGAGGTCTGAGAAAGTGGAGGGAGAGATGGAGAAGAGAGAAATAGAGGAGAACTAGCTCAGAGACAGAGGAAGAGGAGATTTTATAGAAAGAAGGGAGAGAGGTCAGTGACAGAGGTAGGTGTGAGATGAGGAGAGAGAGAAATAGGTGAGAGGGTGGTCAGCAATACAGACAGAGAGGGAACCCCAGAAAGTGGAGGGAGAGACAGAGTAGAGCTAGCTCAGAAGCAGAGGAGAGAGATGTCAGAGAAAAAGGAGGGAGAGAGGTCAGTGGGGGTGGAGAGGGAGGGAGGTTAGAGATCAAGGAGAGGGAGGAGCGGAAGGTCTCCCCTCTGTCCAGAGATGGACATAGAGGAGAGAGAGGGAAGTTAGAGTTGGAGGAGAGTGAGGTTAGAGGAGCAAGAGAGAGAAGGGAGGGGAGATCAGAGAGAGAGAGGAGAGTTAGTGGGGAGAGAGATTGAGTGAGGTCTGAGAGGAGAGGGTAAGAGAGAGGGAGGTGAGAGAGAGGGCAGTCAGGGAGAGGAATGGGAGGTCAGAGGGAAATAGAGGAGAGGTAACTCAGACTGAGGAAATGGAGGTCAGTGGGAGGAGAACAAGGCCAGTGACAGAGTTGAGAGAGAGGTTACACAGAGAGGACAGAGGAAGGGGTTAGAGGAAGGTGAGCGGGAGCTGGGGAGGTCAGAGTAGAGGGTAGAGAAGTAGTGGAGAGAGAGAGGGAGGTTACAGATCAAGGAGACAGAGAGAGAGTAGGAACAGGAGAGAGAGAGGCACATCAAAGTTAGAGAGGGAGGAAGACAGGAGAGGGAGAGAGGTCTGAGGAAAAGGAGATAGAGAGCTTAGAGGAAGGTCAGAGAGAAGAGAAGAGAGCGAGGGTGGTCAGCAATAGAGGAGACAAGGGGAGTTTAGGGAAAGGTGAGAGTAGAGAGGGGAGGGAGGAAGATTAGAGATAAAGGAGGCAGGAGATATAGAGAAGAGAGGAAGGGAGAGGGAGATAGAGGTCAGAAGGGGGGGGGGGGACATGCCAAGGGCCCATCGGGTCAGAGATAGAGAAGACAGATGGAAGTCAAAGATAGAGGAGAGGGAAGGAGTGAGGGGGGTTTGAGGGAGGAGGAGGAGAGAGAGGAAGAGGCTCTAGGGTAGAGATAGAGGAGAGAGATGTCAGTGGAATAGGAGAGGGAGATCAGAGAGAAAGGAGAGAGGTCAGTATAAGAGGAGAGACAGGGAGGGTAGAGATCAAGGAGGAGATATAGAGGAGAGGAGAGGGCGATCAGATAGAATTCAGAGAAAGTGGAGAGATAGAGGAGGGGGAGGTCTGAGGGAAAGGAGAGGGTGGTCAGAGGAAGAGTTGAGAGAGAGAGAGGACAGAGATAAGGGAGAGAAGATTCAAGTAGATGAGCTCGGAATAGGTGTGAGGGAAGGCAGAGTAGAGGACAGGAGAAGAAGTGGAGAGGGAGGTTGGTTATCAATTGAGGAGAGAGAGATAGAGGTGAGACGTGAGAGGCTGGTCCGAGAAAGTGGAGATAGAGTTAGAGGAGAGCTGATCAGAGGAGAAGAGAGAGAGGATGATCAGCAATAGAGGAGTCAGAAAGGGAGGGAGGGAGAGAGAGAGAATGGGGGAAGAATAGAGAGGGGTCAGGAAGCAGATAGAAAAAATAGAGTGAGGCCAGAGATGGAGGAGAGAGAAGTAGAGGAAAGGTATCTGAGGCAGAGGAGACAGAGTAGGGGAGGTCACAGTAAGAGGAGAGAGATATAGAAGTGTTGAGGAGCTCAGAGATAGAGGAGAGGTAGGAGAGAAGGGTGAGTGATGGAAAGAGAAAGAGTGGTGATAGGAATAGGAGATAGAGGAAGGGGGACAGGGAGGTCCGAGATCAAGGAGAGAGAGAGGAGAGAGGTGGAAGTCAGAGATACAGAAGTGGGAGGTAAGACGAAGAGGAGTGATGGAGACAGAGAGAGGGAAGTCAGAGATCAAGAGGCAGACAGTGGAGAGAGGTGGAGGTAAGATGAAAGAGGGAGAGAGAGATCATTGCAGAGGAGATCGAGAAGAGTGGTAGAGGAGAAACAGAGGAAAGGAAGGTCAGACAGATAGGAGTAAGAGAGCAGAGAGAGGCTAGAGATAAAGGAGAATTAGGTAGAGAAGATGGAGTGAGGTCAGAGATAGAGAAGAGAGAGTTTTCCGATCAAAGGGAGGAAGGTTAAATGTCAAGGGGAGAGAAAGAGAGGTAGGGAAGAAGAAGAGAGAGAGAGGAGTGGAGGAGGAAGGTTAGAGATAGAGAAGAAGGGGGAGGATTAGAGAGAGGGGTTATCAGGAATAGAGGAAAGAGAGAGTAGAGGAATAGCAAAGAGAGAGGAGGGAGATCAGAATAAGAGGAGAGGGAGTTCTGAGGGGGTTGGAGGAGATGAAAGAGAAAGATGGAGGTCAGAGGTAGAGGAGAAATGGAGGTAGAAAGTTCAGAGAAAACAGAGTACAGAGCGGGAGGGAGGAAGATTAGAGATAGGAGAGAATTTCTGATAACGAAGAGGGGAGATAGGTCGGAGGAAGATTTCAAAGAGGGAGAGAGAGTAGTCAGTGTAAGGAGAGAGAGAATGGGGGTTAGAGTAGAGGACAGAGTGTAGAAGAAGACGGTTGTCAGCAGTGGAGGAGAGAAAGAGAAGAGAGGGGGAGGTCAATGGAACAGGAGGGAGATAGAGTGAGTGAGGTCAGAGAGCAGGGAGAGACTAAGCGAGGAGGGGTTGATCAGAGGTAGAGGAGGGAGAGTTGTTTGGGCAAAAAGAGAGGGACAGGGCGGTGCAAGAGTGATTAGAGAGGGGAGATGTGGAGGGAGTGGGGAAAAGGAAGGTCAGAGGGAGAACAGAGATTAAGGAGAAAGGAATAGAGTGGGGAAGACTTCAGAGGCAGGAGATGGAGAGAAGGAGAGGAGAGAGAGGGACAGATGAGCAGTAGAGGGAAGTGTGTCGGACAGGAGAGGGGGACCTGAGGAAGATGGAGGTCAGAGTTAGAAGAGGGGAGAAAGGCAGATCAGATGGAATGCGGAGAGAGAGGGCGACTAGAGTGGGAGGATAATGGAATAGCAGGGAGGTAAAATTGGGAGAAGAGAGAGAGGGGGGAGGAAGGATGATTAGAGACAGAAGAGAGAAGGTGATCAGCAGTAGTAGAGAGGGAGGTCAGAGATCGGTGAGAGGATGGTCAGAGTTTAGAACAGAGGTAGAGGGGAGGGAGAGAGAGAGAGAGAGAGAGAGAGAAATAGAAATAGAGGCAAAAGTGCAGAGGGCAATATTTGAGAGAGGAGAGGGATGGAGAGAGAGGTCAGTGGAAGAGGAGATATAATGATGTCAGAGATCAAGGAGAGAGAGAGAGAGGGGAGAGAGAGAGGGAAGAGAGTGGAGGTCAGATGAAGAGGAAGTAGAGAGAGATTAGGGAGTTGGGTTCCATCCTATTGGATAGGGAGAGGAGAGATGGCCCTCAGCAGTGGTGGGGAGAGAAGATGTTCAGAGAAAGAGGAGAAGGGGACGTCAATGGGACAGGAGGGGAGATAGAGTGTGTGAGGTCAGAGAGCAGGGAGAGGCTAAGAGGACGGGTTGACCAGAGGTGGAGGAGGGAGAGGTGTTTGGGTGAACAGGGGGACATGGAAAAGCCTGTGGGAGAGTGATTATAGAAGGGAGCTGAGGAGGGAGAGGAGACTGAGTGCGAGTGGGGAAAAGGGAGGCCAGAGAGGCATATTCTTGGTAGAGGAGGGAGGGAGAGGAGCGCTGGGGGTCAGAGGGAGAACAGAGATTAAGGGGGAGGGAAGGAGGGAGGGAAGACTTCAGAGGTAGAGATGGAGAGAGGAGAGAAGATAGGGAGGGAGAGGTAGAAGAGAGGCAGGTTAGAGGAGCTGAGCGGCAGGGCAGATGAAATGTAGAGGAGAGAGGGAGAGGAGAGAGACAGAGATGCATAAGGAGAGGGAGGAAAGGCAGACAGCAAGGTCAGAGTAAGAGAAGAGACACAGAAGTCAGGGAGAGAGAGGAAGTTTAGATATCAAGGAAAGAGGGGAGAAGTGATCAGAGATAGAGGAGAAGGAAAGAAGTGTGAGGTAGTTCAGAGAGGGAGGTCTCAGGAAGAGGAGAGAGGGGGGTGAGAGAGAGAGAGTTTAGTGGAAGAGGGGAGTGAGGGAGGTTAGAGATCAAGGTGAGAGAGGGAAGAGAGACTGGGTTCAGAGATAGAAAAAAGCCAGAGAAAGAGGAGTGAGAGAGGGAGATCTCACTGCAGAGAAGAGAGGGTGGTTAGAGATAGAGGATAGGGGAGAGGGAGGGGAGAAAGGGGACAGAGGGACACATAGAGAGGGGTGAGTGGGAGACAGAGGTGAGAGATCAAGAACAGAAAGAGAGAAGAGAGATGGAAGTCAGAGACAGAGGAGAGGAAGGGAGAGAACGGTGAGGGTCAGCGATTGAGGAGAGAGAGGTAAGAGGAAGAGAGCAAGAGGGGGAGGTTAGTGTGAGAGGAGAGATAGGGAGGGTAGAGATGAAGGCAGAGATGGAGGTCAGAGAGAGGAGTGAGAGAGCAGTGGGAGGTCTCAGAATTTGGAGAGAGAGAGAGAGAAATAGAGGAGAACTTGCTCTGAGATAGAGGAAAGGGAAGTTAGAGGGGAGAGAGAGGTCAGTGAAAGAGTGAGGTTAGAGAATGAGGAGCGAAGACAGGAAGGTCAGAGAGAGGAGAGTGAGATCAGGAATAGAGGAGAGAGAGACAGAGGCGGAGAGAATTAGAGGAGAGCTGATCAGAGAGGAGATGGAGGTCACAGAGAGGGGCTGAGGGAGAGAGAAGGATGTGAGAGGAGAGTGAGAGAAGAGCGAGCCAGAGGAGAGAGAAATTGGTGAGAGGGTGGTCAGAGTAAACGACAGAGAGTTAAAAGGAAGATGAGAAAGAGGGTGGTCCGCAACAGAGGAGACAGAGAATGAGTTCCAGAAAATGGAGGGAGAGAGAGAGAAGGAGGGGATAATTGAGAGAGAGGGCAGTGGAAGAGGAAAAAGAGAGATTTTTAGAGATCAAGGAGAGAGAGGAGATGGAGGTCTGAGAGTGAGGTTAGAGATAGAGAGACACAGAAGTCAGATAGAGGTCAGAGAAATAGAGGAGCGGGAGGTCAGCAGAAGGAGAGAGAGGAGAGGAGAAGACGAAGATCAGAGCTAGAGGGAAATCAGACATGGGGGAGGGGGAAGATTAGAGAATGGAGAGAATTGGTGATCAGGAATATGAGAGAGGTCAGAGGTAGAGGGTAGAGAAGTAGGTTAGAGGCAGAGGAGAGGGAGGGAGATAGAGTTAGAGGAAGGTCAGAACATGAGGAGAGAGAGAGAGATGCCAGTGGAAGAGGAGGTTGAGGGAGGAGAGAACTAGAGGCTCGAGGAGAGAGAGGCAGAATGAGGGTAGAGGAGAGGGAGTTCAGAGACAGAGAGAGATATAGAGATGGTTACAGAGAAAGAGATGTCAGTGTAAGATGTGAGAGAGAATGAGGTCCATGATAGAGGAAAGAGGAGGAGGTTATAGATGAAGGAGAAAGAGGTACTGGGAGAAATAGAGAGGGAGGTCTGAGAAAGGAAGTGGTGAGAGAAATATCAATGGAAGGGGCGATAGAGGGACATAAGAGAGAATTGGGGGAGGGCAGTGGAATAGGAGAGGAATAGGGTCCAGTAGAGTGAGGTCAGAGCAGGGAGAGGCTAAGGGGAGGACGGATTGATCAGAGGTAGAGGAAAGAGAGTTGCTTGGAAGAAGAGAGGGACAGGGAAAGGGCTGTGAGAGAGTAATTAGAGGGGGAGATGAGACAGTGTAAGAGTGGGAGTGGGGAACAGGGAGGGAGAGCTCTGGCGGTCAGAGGAGAACAGAGTTAAGAAGGGAGAGGGAGAGAGTCGGGGAGAATTCAGAAGCAGCAGATGAAGAGAGGAGGAAGGGGAGTGGCAGAGGAGAGGTAGGTTAGAGGAGATGAGAGGCAGGGCGGATGAAATGTAGAGGAGGAAGTGAGAGGGGCACAAGTAGAGGGAGCTTAGGAAGATGGGGTTCAGGGGAGGAGGAGAGTTTTTGAGGAAGAGGGACAGGGAGTTCAGAGTTTGAAAAGAGAGGAGAAAAAGAGAGATCAGTGGAGAGATGGAGTGGAGAGAGAGCCCAGAGTGCGAGGATAATGGAATAGCCGGGAGGAACAATTGGGAGAAGAATGAGCGTGGGAGAGGGGAAGGGAGAGAGGAGAGAGAGTGTGTGCAGGATGTGCTGGGACTCACTGTGCTGTCCTGTCAAGTTGGGCCTCTGCGTGTCCCACGTGGGACTGGCTGGGACACCTACCTGCAGTGCTGCCAGTCGTGAGGGCTTTGTACCTGCACTTTTTTATTTTATTGATTCACTGGGAGAGAGAGGTTAGTACAATCTGCCGGGGCTGCGAACTGTATCTGCCCAGAGGCTTGAGGGTCTGCACGAAGGACGGAGCGGAAAGGAGGGTGTGGGGTTCCAGTGGTGGAACTGAGGACAGGGCATTTTTCTGAGCTAGTTTAAGGTCGCCATCCCCAAGGCCACTAGTGTGGAGACTGTGATTTGGGTTCTGTTTCCTTGGGTCCCTTGCCCATGTGTCTACTCCTCCCACACTCCATCCCCTGCCAGTGCCCCTCCCCCAAGAACCCAGCCACACTGCCTGGTGGCCAGGAGGTGCCCAGTCATCACAAGGTGAGTGCAGGTGATGGGACACCTGGGGCTGCCCCAAGTGAAGGTGAGTTAGAGTCTTGTTGGGCGGAAAGCACCTGTGCTGGGTGGTGTTGGGGAGAAGCGCCCTGTGATTGGTTGTGATTGGCTGAGTGACACAGGGAGAGGCGGGCCCAGCAGAGCTGAGTTCCTGACATCACTGCTTCAGCAGAGTCCCCACCACCCTGAGGAGCTATACCGTGTTCCCATGGCCTCCTCTGAGTCCCGCCTGAGGACAGTGCCTCCCTGTGTGACCAGATGATGGAGAAGCTGATAAAACACTGGGAGCCTTGCCTTCCTTATGTATGATCCCCGCCCTGCCCCCCCCCCCCCGGAAATTCAATAAACATTTGTGTTATTTACATTAACCACATGATCACTGAGTCTTGCATTCGATTTCCAGGGTTTGGTGACCCAATGAGTACAATGGGGCGTGTTTCATCAAGGGGGGGGGGGGCAGACAGGGGAGGGAGGGTGCCCACCAGATGCTTTGTCACAAACCTTATTGTCAGCAGACGTGACGTGCTACTCAACACAGACCTGGGATCAGATCCTGCTGTGACAGAGGGAACCTTTGAAATGGAAGGTTCCAACCTCCCAAGGTGCTGGGAAGGTGCCAGCAGCAGAGAGGAGCGGGGCGGGGGGGGGGGGGGTCTCAGAGCTGCCCGAGGCCTGGCAGCCAGGGTGGGCACCAAGATGGAGGCGAGCTTACGTCACACCAGTTAATTCAGTCACTGCAGACACAGCGCGTCCCCGGCATCACTCATTATGTCCAAATGCAACGAAGACATGAGGCACCACTGTTCTGTGTTCAATTCTGATGGGAGCCTTGCTGCCCTACGCCCGAGTCCCTATTAAAACCTCCATTTCCTTGAGGAAGGAAATGAGGCTCCGAGCAAATAAATACCCCTCCCCCAACCCCCCCCTCCCCCCAGCCACAGAGCAGCAGCTTGAACCCGTCTGGGTCCAGGCTGCACATTCCTGAGCAGTGGGAGAGGGTATACACACACCGGGTTAGGAGTGACCGCTCATGTTCACACTGTGCCCCAGGCCCCGTGCCCGCCTTCTGAAACCCCAGGAGGCTGTCACTGGGGAGCGGCTTACAGGCCGTTCTGAGAGGTTTGCAACATCTTCAGGCTCCAGTGGGGAATGAAGTGCCAATAAAAAGTGAGAAAATGACGCAGACATTTACACACATGCGAGGAAGACCACCGCTTGCTTGTGCACCTGTGTGAGCTACGACTGCGAAGGCAGTGGCCACAGGTGACTTCTGAGGCAGAAGGAAAAATGCTACTTAAGAGCACAGAGGAGGACGCGGACCGTCTTACTCACTGAGGCTCCTGGTTTGCTGATGACCAAGTACAGCAATGGCTGGGTGACAACCTCCTTCCCCAGACCCCTAACCAGACCCCTAACTCCCCAACAAAAGGACCTGCAAGCCCATAACTGCTCCCCTTGGAGAAACAAGGCCAGCTCCCCCATAGTCCTGCAGAGACGTGGGCCACCCCTACATTGTTTTTGGAAGGACCTGCTCCCCCAGGGGGTTGTGAAGAGACCGGGATGAACTTAGAGCCCTTGGTTTGTTAAACATCTGTCACTGTGCGCTACAGACTCACTTAGTCCAACCAAATGCAAGGGGGAGAGAGCGTTAAAGAGCAAGTGGAAACACCCACAGATCAAACCTGAAAACTGGAAACCTCCCTTCTCTAGGTCACCAGGGCTCTTGGCTGGTCCCGGTCCCAGCCTCCTGGGGTAGGGGGGGTGCATCAGCACCTCCTTTCTCCCAGGTCTGGAGGCTTTTATACTTAATCGCCCTGCGGTGACATCAGCTAACCACACGTCCTTCAGTCCCGTCTCTGAGGCACTGCTAGACCCCTCTCTCAGCCTGGACCGCCCCGATGGCCTACTCTCTGTGTGGTACCTGCGTGTGGGTGACTAACACATACTTGAAACTTTGTCCAGAACCCAGTTCCGGCTCTTCCCTCCGACCCTATGGTGCTGCATTTCCCTCTTCCCCTTTAAGGGCAGCCCCGCCTTTCTATCTTCAGGCTCAGAACTTTGGGGTCTGTCTCAACCACACACACCCAATCCACCAGCAAACCCTTTAAAATACAACCAGAGCCCGGCCCCTGTGGCTCAGAGGTTGAGCACCCCCTACTGGGGATCAAGCCTGCAACCCGGCCACATGCCCTGACCGGGGATCGAACCGTGACCTCCTGGTTCACAGGTCAACGCTCAACCACTGAGCCACACCGGGCTGGGCACCACCAAGGTTTTTAATAGCAAGTCTACAGCCCTGAGTGCAGGTGCCGAAGCCTCACATGACGTGGCATCACACACACACACACACACACACACACACACACACACACACACACACACCGAGGACGTGAGGGTGAGGGGCGCTGAAAGAACAACCAGCGGAATTGCCAGCAACCTGTCAGGACGGCTTCTCGGCCTGGCTCTCCCATTCTCCTGTGCGTCTGGTCCCTGGGAGTGTCTGAGATTTCACTCAGTGCTGCGTGGAAGGCAGGCATCCCAGCCTCTGAAATAAGAGCTATAACGAAGGACTACATGCGGCTGGGTTCCCCCCACACGGCCCCTTTAGGAAATCTGCCCAAGTCACTGAAGGGGGGTGTGTGATCAGGTTACACACACACACACAGACTTTCCACACACCATCCACAGGGCATCTGAGGTATGCGTCCCACACCCTCCATGATGCCCATCCCTGATGGCAGCCCTTCCTCTCGTGCCCCTCCCTTTCTCTCTGCCCCAGCTCAGTCCCAGCCCCTATTCCACCTCCAACCCCCCCTCCCCCCGCCACTGGGCGGCGACCAGGACCTCTGCTCCTCTGTATGCAGCGGGCTCCCTGGGAGCACTGACATGATTTGCACATGGGCTGCGGGGAACACGGGCCTTTCGCCCCTGGGTGCCCTCGCCGTCAGCCCAGCCTTCCCAGCTGTTCTGTGGGAGGTTCCCGCCAGAACCTGACGACCGAGTTCACCATGTTTCCTATAGAAACTGCCAAGATCTCAAGGAACAACCTTGTCAACAAAGGCGACGCTGAGGCGGGTGCGCTGTAAGCCTGTAACCGGCCTTGTAAAAGGTAAATGCCGGCTTCCGCCCGCTGTTTCCCCTCTGTATCGATTTTATGTCTGGAGGCAAAATAGAATCCGTCTGCAAACTCCGTCTTTTCTCTTCCTCCACGTATTTCAAGGGAGAGGGGAAGGAGCCGACTAGGACACAAGCATACATGGCACAGTGAGGAGGCAGAGGGAAGCTAGGGGGTCAGAGAGTGGGACCACCAGGGGCGGGAATAAAACCCGAAAACCCCCCGGCCAGCGTGTCTCAGGGGTTGAGCATCCACTATGAACCAGGAGGTCATAGTTCCATTCCCGGTCGGGGCACAGGCCCGGGTTGCAGACTCGATCCCCAGTAGGGGGCGTGCAGGAGCCTGATCCATGATTCTCTCTCATCGATGTTTCTCTCCCTCTCTCTTCCTCTCTAAAAATCAGTAAAAATATATTAAAAACAAATAAACAAAAAACTGAAAACCCAGCTGAGCAGTTACTAGCACAACCTAACTGGGCAAAGAAGGAACAAACTTAATGGCTGTTGCTAAGACAGGCAGCTTGCAGATAACCAATCACATGGGAGCAAGGTGTACCAACCAATCCCAAGGATGTTGCTAAGGCAAAATACTTTTGAAAGGACCAATCAGGAACTAATAAGCATCAATAAAAAGATTTTTTTTAAAGTTGCCTAGTCTAGAAGAGCGAATGGAGGGTACTCATTAACACAGCCAAAACCTTCCAAAAGAAATGAGTTCCCTTAACTCACCACACTTCTCTCATTCTTTTCTTTTGAGTGGCAAAGTCTCTTGCCTTATTTCTAATCCGACATCTCGATGATTGGATTGTATGATGTACAACAATATCTTTTTTATGGAATTTAGAAAATAGTACATGACTGAGACAGTATCACTAAGTGGTTCTCAACCTGTGGGTCGCAAACAATGAAAATACATCCTGCATATCAGATATTTACATTATGATTCATAACAGCAGCAAAATTAGTTATGAAGTAGCTACATCGTGCATATCAGATATTTACATTATGATTCATAACAGCAGCAAAATTAGTTATGAAGTAGCAACAAAAATAATTTTATGGTTGGGTCACAACATGAGGAACTGCATTAAAGGGTCGCAGCATTAGGAAGGTTGAGAACCACTGCATCTGTAGATATAGGTATAGAGGATTAGATGTATAGATATAGGTATACATGTAGATGTAGATGTAGAATAGACACATAAAATAGATATACACATATAAAGGCAGAGACAAAGACACAGACACACATACACACACAAAGACAGGGAGACATATACATAGAGACACAGAAACAGGGAGGTACAGAGACATATAGAGACAAACACAGACATAGAGCTACAGACGTGTAGTCATACAGACCCACAGATATGTAAGTATGTAATTACAGACGTAGCTATGTAGGCCTAGAAGCAGGGAAGGATAGGTTTGTAACTGAGCAGACAGCACACAGGCAAATCACAGACTTATTCCTCACAAAAGTGCTTTCCTTTCCCCTCCGATTCCGTATGTAAAGCCATTCCTGTACAACCTGGTTCCTAAGAGCCCTAACTCCATCCTATTCTGAGCTTAGAGATAAGGGAGGCGATAGGGCGTTTAGGAATTCCTCCTTTTCCAATTATAGAAGACGGATGAAAGCACTGGGGCGAGCGTATCCCTTTAAGATCAATGACCCCGGTCAGGCCAATTACCCCGGCCCTCTGGCTGTAAATTAAAGGCGACCTCGCTAACTGCAAGGTCTGGGAGATTAACTGGCCGGGAAGATCAGCTGCGATAAGGGGCCCAGGCTCCGGGTTCCCTGTGGGGTGTATCTGTCCCTCGCAGAAGGTCCTCCACGCCCCTGACCACCAGCGCTGTGCGAGGTGGGAGGGATGGTCCAGCTCTGAAGAGCCCGTGCTTCCGGTACACTGGCTGTCAGTGGGGCCCTGGGACTGTCCTGTTTCTTCCCTTTTTTCTGGTTAATCCTCATCCAAGGACATTGTCCCATCGATTTTTATTTTATTATTTAAAAAATATATTGTTATTGATTTCAGAGAGGGAGGGAGAGGGAGGGAGAGACATCAATGAGAGAACCACGGACCAGTGGCTGCCTCCTGTACGCCCCACACTGGGGATCGAGCCAGCAACCCGGGCATGTGCCCTGACCAGAATTGAACTGTGACCTCCTGGTTCCTAGATCGACGCTCAACCACTGAACCACACCGGCTGGGCTCTCCACTGATTTTTAGAGAGAGTGGAAGGGAGGGGGAGAGACATCGATGTGACATCGACAGCTTGCCTCCCACACACGCCCTGACCAGGGCCAGGAATCGAGCCCGCAACCCAGGTAGGTGCCCTTGACTGGAATCGAACCTGGGACCCTTAGGTCTGTGGGCCAACAGTCTATCCACTGAGCCAAACCGGCTAAGGAGAAGCTGTCCCATTTCTGTTCGAGCCCCAACTCACCCAGATTTCCTGGGGACGACGGAGCCGCCTTTGGTGTCTAGACGCCAATCCTACTTAAGACTCTCTCGTTACCGAAATAAGAATTAATGTTGACTTATCACTTGTGCTGGGAAAACAAACACGGCGCACACGCCGGAGCCTAATTAGCGTGCTCGCTGCAGTTACGTGATGTTTACCAGCCGTGCTCCCGCCCGTGCGCTTGGAAACTGGCACAACTCCTCAGACCCTCACCACTGTTTACGCTTTGACTCAGGAATGGCATTCCTGGGACGTTTCCCTAAGAAATAACGTCGCAGATGTGAAAACACACACAGTGCTGATAACATATTCATTGTGAATTATTGAAAAGCTACGCAAAGCAACCCAAGTACCCAATTTTCTGGGAACAGCTACGTGGATGCCACCCTCTTGAATTGGGATCGTTAGGGGGACGTTAAAAATAGGATGACCAAGAAAACAGAGGAAACCAAAATAGCGTATCATGTGGTGTTAATTGAAAAGCAGGAGAAAAAAATGGGCTATTTTTAATCACTGTGATTACAGAACTACCCAGACAGGAGTATAGGGTCATAGGCAAAAATGGAAATAGTTGGTATTGGAAATGAGGGAATTGTTCGTGAAATTTTTTTCTTCAGAAGCCTTTATAATGTTGCCGTCACCTCATTTTTCTGTTTGTTTGACTTTAATGTGACTGATATTTTTAATGAATAAAATGTGTTCATTTTCATGTGCCAAATCTATTCTTCCTTCAGTGCTTCTAGCTAACATTGGTGAATGTTGACGGAAGTAAACGTTATAATGAAAAGCGTATTAAATTCACACAACTAGTATGCGTAAATATAAGGAGTTAACTGTTCAAATATGTGTTTGCAAGTGTGTAGCATTGATAGTCCTGAAAGTTATTAAGGCTTAAGTCTGCACTGAGACTTTTGATTTGCACCCTGGCTGGGTAGCTCGGTTGGTTAGAGCATTGTCCCCATATGCCAAGGTTATGAGTTCGATTCCTGGTCAGGGCACACAGGAATCAACCGAAGTATGCATGAATAAGTGGAACAATAAATTGTTATTTCTCTTTCTCTCTCCTCCCCACTCCCTCTCTCTCTTAACCCAGTAAATATAAAAATCTTTTAGACATATTTTAATTGATTTTAGAGAGGGAGTGGAGGGGGGGGGAGAGAAACATCAATGATGAGAATCACTGATCGGGTGCCTCCTGCACGCCCCCTACTGGGGATGGAGGCCACAACCCAAGCACGTGCCCTGACAAAATTCACCAAGGAGTCCTACGCTGAGAGGAGTCCTGGATGCCACAGAGAACAGAGAGAAAACCCAAAGATCTCACGTTTTACAGACCACGTGGTGTTGGAATCGCACCAACAATAACCCCTGCTTCTGCAGACACCTCTCCCGCAACGTGATCCTCTTTGATGCACTTATTTGTAACATTTCAAAGCAGATCCTTACAAGCTGTCCTTGAGGGCACAGGGGCCGGGCAGCCCTTTAGGAAAGAGAATCCCTTCAGTCCGTAAGCACCACTGTGGCTCCGGCCTAGGTCTTTATCCCATTTAGCATGTTTGCTCACCAAAGAAAGTGCCTGCTCACCCTCACACTCCACATGTGTGATCCAGTCTGGCTACTTCCAACCTTTCTAGCTATGATTTCTTTTTAAAAAATCTATTTTTATTGATTTCTGAGAGGAAGGGAGAGAGAGAAACATCAATGATGAGAGAGAATCACGGATCGGCTGCTTCCTGCACGCTCCCCCACTGGGGATCAAGTCCACAAGCATGTGCCCTTGACAGGAATCGAACCCGGGACCCTTCAGTCTGCAGGCTGACGCTCTATCCACTGAGCCACACCAGCTAGGGCGATATAAAGTCTTTACTCTGCTCTCCGGGGTCTCACCCTCCCAAGGGCCCGCCCTGGCAAGATGTCACAACACGAGCGGCGGTGGGAATGGAGAGAAACAGGCAGGCTGGAGAGTCCCGGCAGGGCAGGAATAAAATCAAGGGATCTGGTACTGAAATTCTCAGAAAAAGGGGAATCTCGCCTCTCTAAGAGTATCTAGCTTTCAGGACGGAGATCTATCCATACAACTGAGGGGCATAGAATTTTTCAGAAAATGAGCCCAGAGGTAGATCAGTTAACCCAAGCGGGTGTTGTGTTTATGACTCAGGATAAACAAGTTACAGGACGTTGTGTGAAAAGCAACACCAAGCATGGCCAGCATGGCTCCGTGGTTGAGCATCGACCTGTAAACCAGGAGGTCACGGATCAATTCCCAGTCAGGGCACAGGCCTGGGTTTGGGGGTTGATTCCTAGAAGTGGACCTGCAGCTGATCCATGATGTCTGTCTGTCTCTCTCTCTCTCTCTCTCTCTCTCTCTCTCTCTCCCCCCTCCCTCCCTCTCTGAAATCAAGAAAAATATGTATTTCTTAAAATCATCACTCTGTACACGTTGAATATATTACAATGTTATGTGTCGACTCTACCTCAATGAAGCTGGAAAGGAAATAAAATAAAATCTGACCTCGGACGATTTCTCCCTGTGTTCTCCATCCCATGGTTCCTCCATTTTCACAAAACGAAGTAAAGTCCCCCACCGGCTTCCTAACAGGTCTTTTCACCTCCCCGCCCTGTGCGTGCTGCTAACAGTCTCAGTTATCTGTGTATCGCTGGCCGGGTATTGTGCGCGCTCAATAGGCAATCAAGAAATAGCTGCCGAATTGAATGCATTTTCCTAATCAGATTGGAGTGCTTTGGAAATAGACTCTTCCGCACAAGAGAAAAATGTGAAGACACTTAGTAGGAGCTTAATAAATATGCACGGGTTGGTCTGAATTGGCTGCCGGGTTTCATTCTCTGGTGAAATGAAATGAATGTCCATCGGGGGACGGCGTCTCCCCGCTCGGAGGGGAGAGGAATTATCCCATTGAGCTGTGAGATGCCTATCGGGCCTGGCACCCAGAGAGAAGGGAAAATTAGGTTTTTCAAAGAGTTTCAGGGTGAACAATGCAAGATGTTATTAGTGACACAAGTAAGGACTCGTTATTAATGCAGCCTACGACCTTTATCTGCATGTACGGGAATAAGAGATTTTTACATCTGAATGGGGTGAATTGTTCATTTTCATCCAGGATCAGAAACAACGGGCAGACACTCAAATTGGGAACGTTCAGGTCTAACTGAGGCCGAGGGGAAGAGCGCGGCCATGTCCCGAGGCCTGTGCTAGGGCTCCCCAACGGAGGCTGCCCGGGGGAGAGGGTGTAGGCACAAGAAAGCGACTTTTCACATAAAAATATGCAAGTAGAATCCAGCCATCATTTAAAAGAAAAACCCAAAACCCACATGTCAACTGAAAGAGATTTCTGAGGATGGAAAATAAGATATTCTTTTAAAGTTTGCTTCGCCCTGGCTGGTGTGTCTCGGTTGGAGCATCAACCAAAAGGTTGTGGGTTCAATTCCGATCAGAGTGGTACCCAGGTGGTGGGTTCGAGCCCCAGTCAGGGCGGGTGCCGGAGGCAATAGCCTGTAGCAGTTTCTTCTCTCTCAGGTGGATGCTTCTCTCCTCCCACCCCCACCCCCCTTTCTAAAAACCAATACAGTCAGCCCTGGCTGGCGTGGCTCAATGGCTAGAACGTCAGCCCATGGACTGAAGGGTCCCTGGTTTGATTCCAGTCAAGGGCAGGCACCTCCTACCTGGGTTGTGGTGCAAGAGGCAACCCATTAATGTGTCTCTTTCACATGGATGTTTCTCTCTCTGTATCTCCCTCTCCCTTCTCTCTAAAAATCAATGGAAAAATATCAAGTGAGGAATAACAAAAATAAAGTAATAAAGGAAGAAAATCAATACAGTTTTTAAAAAATTAAAGTTTGTTTCCAAACAACAAGGCCTGTTTAACATATTCCTCCTTGGATTTAATAGAGGTTAAAGAGGTTTAACCGATCTTAGCTGGGATTAAATATTATGCATGTTTTTATAAACACAGGAAGGGAGTCAGTACTCGTCCTTGTGAAATGAGTGAATCTTCCCTCAGGCCTGTTAGCGCTCTTGGTAATTTAACAAGTGGCTGGGTGGAACCAACGTGAAGATTTAATATTTAGCTTTTCATTGAGGGGGGAAATAAAACAACCGAAAAGATTTATGCAACATGCTTAACACTTAACAAATATCGTCTCCACTCGGGGAAGTAAATATGGGATGAAAATAGCCCTAATTGCTTGCTCCCAGGCAAGTGCTCAATTTGCCAATTTAAAAAAATGTATTTAATAAACAGGTTATTAAATCAAGTGCGATGCTCATTAGAGATCGTATCCATTTCAGGCATTCATCTCGGCTGTGGCTCCCGCAGGCGGAGGCCCCACTGATGACGGTGCTTAGGTCTGGATGGTCCACTTCAGGGTGAACAGGAATCGGGCCAATGTGGAGGCGCTGGGCAGGCGGGAGAGGCCCTGGGCGCGGCGGGGAGGGGTCCACACGGGCACGCGGTGCTGGCGGGGCCTCCTCACTGGGAGTGAGGCTGGGAAGTGATGCCCTCAAAGCATTTCAGCCCTGGCCAGTCCGACTCAGTGGTTAGAATGTCAGCGTGGGAACCAAAGGGCCACGGGTTTGATTCCCCATCAAGGGCACATACCCGGGTTCTGGGTTCCAGGCTCCATCCCTAACCCAGGTCAGGGTGTGTGTGGGAGACAAGTAATCGATGTGTCTCTCTCATATCAATGTTTCCCTCCATTTCTCTCTCACATCGATGTTTCCTTATCTCTCTCACATCTATGTTTCCCTCTCTCTATTTCTCTCTCACATCGATGTTTCCTTATCTCTCTCACATCTATGTTTCCCTCTCTCTATTTCTCTCTCACATCGATGTTTCCTTATCTCTCTCACATCGATGTTTCCCTCTCTCTATTTCTCTCTCACATCGATGTTTCCTTACCTCTCTCTCACATCGATGTTTCCTTATCTCTCTCTCACATCGAGTTTCCCTCTATTTCTCTCACATCGATGTTTCTCTCTCTCCCCACTCTTTCTCACATCAATGTTTCTCTCTCTCTCTTACTCTCTCTCACATCGATGTTTCTCTCTCTCCCCACTCTTTCTCACGTCAATGTTTCTCTCTCTCTCTTACTCTCTCTCACATCGATGTTTCTCTCTCTCTCATATTGATGTTTTCTTTCTCTCCCCCTTCCTCCCTCCTCTCCACTCTCTCTAAAAAACAAATGGAAAAATATCCTTGGGCAAGGATTAAAAAAAACAGCTTAAAAAAAAACATTTCAGAGGGAAAATACCACAACTCTAAGCATCGCAAGTGTCCCCAAGTGGGACAGGTGAGAGCAAAGGATGTAACCTGGGAGAGGGGTCAGTCAGGCTGGAGAAGTTCAAGTCCCTGATGTGATATTATTCCCAGGTGTGATTCCTGCTGGTTCCGTATTGTGGGTGTGACGTGATAGACACAGGACGGATGTATGATGCAGCTTCCCTTTTGAGACAACATCCTGGCTACCACGTCCATACGGTGACTCTGTTGATGAGAAGATAATAGGCCATTTTCCCCTCTTATGTCAACGGCCCTGGTGTGAGAGCAGCTTATTAGAACAGCCCAGACACAATCCTTTCATTTGCCTTGATTTCAGAGAGGAAGGGAGAGGGAGAGAGAAATGTCAATGATGAGACAGAACCATGGACTGGCTGCCTCCTGCACGCCCCACACTGGGGATCCAGCCCGCAACCTGGGCATGTGCCCTGATGGGAAATCAAACTGTGACCTCCTGGCTCATAGGTTGATGTTCAACCACTGAGCCACACGAGCTGGGCTCATTGCCTTTTTAAAATGAAAAGATCATGTGTTAGCTTCAATTTATTTAGCAACTACTACGTTCTGGACATTATGACTCTTTCATTAAAAACATCCTCAAAGTAGTACTAAGTATCTGTAAGTGACAGAAGACCTGAAGTGCAGTAATTACATAACGTGCCCAATTCAATCGGCTAATAAGCGGCAGAAATGAGATTTGAAATCAAATGCTCTCACTGCACGGCCTGCGACAGGCCACGGCTTCTGCGGACCCCAAGACGTTTGACTGAAGCCAGGAACTGAGTAGCTACTGTTTGTGTGTGTGTCTCCTCCCCACCCCATCACAGTGCTAAGGACACAGAGCCAGAATGACAAGCGTGTCTTCTTGTGGTGACAGTCAAATGAAGAAGAAATTAGCACACAGAGAGACAGCGTCTTAAAGGGTGCTGTACAACACCCTGAAAGTAGCATTCAGCCACGCCCCAGGGGGAAAACATCAAGGCAGGTTTCTGAGACAGTGAGCTGTGCTGTGGGGAGTCCTATAGGAAAAGGGGGAAACGCTGTGGCAGAGGAAGCTGCTTGCAAAGGCGGAGTGACCCAGTCCCCAACAGCCGAGGCACCGTGAGGTCCGCCCGCCGCCGGGAACCCGCGGGACCGGGCCAGGCATTGCCCAGAGCCAGTCGGGTGCCAAGCCCAGGAAGTGGGGCCAGGAGTCTTCCCAGCACACAGCGCCGGGACAAACAATGTCCACATGAACAACAGGCATCTTTCTAAAGGCATGGTCATCTTCCAACATGTTTTCTATTGATTTCAGAGAGGAAGGATGAGGGAGAGACATAGATACATCAATGATGAGAGAGAACCATGGACCAGCTGCCTCCTGCACGCCCCCCACTGGGGATCGAACCTGCAACCCGGCCATGTGCCCTGACAGGGAATCGAACCAGTGACCTCCTGGTTCATTGGATGATGCTCAACCACGGAGCCACGCTCGCCGGGCAACAATGTAATTCTTGACCTCAAACTCAGTTCAGAATTGAAGGCTGATTTGAGATGGAACCTTGAGCTGACTGTACAAGTCAGGACCACAGAGTTCCTCAGAGAAATGACAGGAACGAAGCTTCACAGATTTCAGGGGAGCAAACTTGTCTCAAACAGCACACAGATCACTCACCAGAGAAGGAAACCCTGACGGCTAGGACTTCCTCCAAATGGAGGGCGAGCGCTCACCAGGAGGCACAGCCCTGAGGACACAGGGCGGGTGCAGACAGGAAAAGGCTACAATCCAGAAGGCAGGACAAGGGAATGAGCCCAGAACATGTACAGGTTTGTAAGAGCCAGTGACAGAAAGACAGACTATCTAGTTTCCAAATGGGCTAGAGACTTAGCTAAATCACAAAGGAACACATGTGAACAGACAGTAAGTTCATGATAAGACACGGTTAGTCATCGGGAAAATGCTAATTACAACCACAATAAAAAGCCACTAACGACCTTTGAGAATGGCTGGACATAAAAAGACGGATAATTTCAAATGTTGTGGAGGAAATAAAGTAACCAATACAAATACCCTGCCTGTAGACTTGTATACTCTTTGGTAATTATTTCCATGGTTAAACATACCCCAATCATTCTTTTTCCATCGATTTTGAGAGAGTGGAAGGGAAGGGGAGAGACAGAGAGAGAAACATCGATGTGAGAGAGACACATCAACTTGTTGCCTCCTGTATGTACCCCAACCAGGGTCTGGGAACCTGCAACCGAGGTACGCGCCCTTGACCAGAATCAAAGCTGGAACCCTTCAGTCCAAGGGCTGATGCTCTATCCACTGAGCCAAACGGGCTAGGGCAATCATTCTAATCCTAGGTGTGTAACCTAGAGAAATAGAAATATGTACCCACCCAAGACCTTTGCAAGAATCTTTAAAGCATCCTTTATCATAGCCTCAAGCTAAAAAGAGCCATGGATAGGCATATGGGTAGTGCATATTTGCAAGTTGCTAAGAGAGTACAACTTAACCCCTTCCCCAACAATTTTTTTGTTAAAAACGTTTCTTTTTCAGACTAATTTTTTTTATTTTGGTTCTATATAGTATTTTTGATGCTGGTTATGAAAACAGTTTGTAACTGGTCTTCCTATAAACCATATTTTTTTACCATATTTTCTTAGTATACTCGTCGACGACTGAAAAAGAACATTTTGTGAAAACGTGTATACACGTTTCTGCCGGGGAAGGGGTTAAACTTTCAGGAAAAAAAGAGGTATATGGATAAACACATTTCGGCATAAGTTTACAATGGAATATTCCTCAGTCGCAAAGATGAATAAATTACTGATGCAGAGAACAATACGGATGGATCTCAACAAGATGACGGAATGCCAAGGAAATCAGACACTAAGGAATACACACCTTCAAAGCCGGTGACCTCTGCAGGGCCTGGGATGGAGTTAACTGGAGAGGTCACAAGGAAGCTCTGTGGGACCCAAAACTCACTCAACTTAAGATCTTGGCATTGCGTCTTTGAAAAGTGTACCCTCAATCCCAGAAGGCAGTCTTCAGAAGCCAGAAATAGAGCCCTCCTTAAATCTTGTCATTTGGTGGCAGTAAATTATTTATTTAAAAACATGTTTTTATTGATTTCAGAGAGAGGAAGAGAGAGAGAGAGAGAGAGAGAGAGAGAGAGAGAAATATCAATGATAAGAGAGAATTATGGATCGGCTGCCTCCTGCACGCCGCCTACTGGGGATGGAGCCCACACCCAGGTATGTGCCCCGACCGGGAATCAAACGGTGACCTCCTGGTTCCTAGGTCAATGCTCCACCACTGAGCCACACTAGCCAGGCCAATTTATGTATTTTTAAATATGTTCTTTATTGATTTCAGACAGAGAAAGGGAGAGGGAGTGAGAGATAGAAACATCAATGATGAGAGAATGGATGAGAGAGTTTGACCTTCTCTTCTGATTCCGACCCTCAAGGACTTCCCACAGCCCCAGGGGTCTCTCTGATGTCACCTTATTTCTAGAATCTTGGCCGTTTTTGCCGTCACAGCCGCCCAGCTGATCTTTCCCATGAAAAGCCACGATGACTGTGTCCTTGGTCTCAGGAGGCTCCCCTTCAGGGGAGGAGAAAGACCTTCAGAGCCCAAGACAAAGACACCTGGAGGCATGGAGACTCATACAGGGAAGCCTCGCTATCTGGCCAATGCGCACTGGAAACACATCAGCGGAGGGATTTCCGGAGGGAAGAAGGGAGGAACCGTCGCTCAGAGGAGATACCATCTTAATTGAAAGCAGCAAACTTTCAGATCTCTGTGTATAACTGTGTGCCCTGGAAGAGGGAACATTTAGAACCTCTGGGATTTTTTCAAATTCTGAAGTGTTTTACCCCTTTTTCTTTTTTCTTTTTTAATATATTTGTATTGATTTCAGAGAGGAAGGGGGAGGGAGAGTGAGACAGAAACATCAATGATAAGAGAGAATCATCGATTGCCCTACATTTGGGAACCAGCCCGCAACCCGGGCATGTGCCCTTGACCGGAATTGAACTCTGGACCCTTCAGTCTGCAGGCTGGTGCTCTACCACTGAGCCAAACCAGCTATGGTTTATTCCCCCCCCTTTTTTTTTTTTTAGTTGGAAGGGGTTGGGAGGGGAAAGTTGTGGGAACTCAGTATCCCTGAACTATCCTCTGCTTCTAGAACCTTCTCTCGGTGCTATTTCACTGGGCTTGCTGGAACCTGGGCTCATTTTTGAAGGAACAATATGCAGTTCTATGTAAAGATCCAGCCAGCCAACAATTCCTTTGGGTGGTGGCAATGCAGATAAATTCTTTCACTCAACACAATAAAGACAGACACCCAGGTGGGGAGGGAGCGCACAGGGTCCTCCTGTCAATGCTAAAACGCAAGTGTCCTGGTGGCCCATCCCCGAAGGCTCGGCCCTCTTCTGTCCTCAAGCACCAGACCAATGAGATGTGCAGGGGAGACCAGGCTTTAAAAGTTATTGCAGTGATCCTCTAGCCAGGACGCGGCAGGCGGGCCCAGCCCAGGCGGGAAACTTTCCTGCGCTGTCCCTGATGGGCCCACACTCTCAAATGAAGACCCTCCATATCTTTTTTTTTTAAGTGATTTCAGAGAGAGGAAGGGAGAGGGAGAGAGGGATAGACAGATTAATGATGAGAGAGAATCATGGATCGGGCCCACAACTAGGCATGGCAAGCAGGAACTAGGGAGCAGCACCCCATGTACCGCTATCGGACAAAACCAATCACCTGCGAACGACAGGAAGTGCTTAGTCAGGCTACTTCCTCCTCACGCCTCAAAACGTCCGCCTGTCAGCCCCATGGAAGAGGCAGCCTACTCGCATAACAGTTTTGATTTCCTATTCAGTCTAATTAGTCACCACTCCTCTTTAGAAGTCATCTTTTTTTTTTCTTTTGATAATGTCATTGCTGTTGATGGTGTTGCCTTCATCATGGCGGCAGACTTGTCCTTAATCCTGTCTCTGGGTTGGGGGTGGGGTTCGGGCAGGGGACCGGGTGCTTTCTCCTCTTCTGAGCTAACGAGATCAGGAGCCGGGTTTCCCCATCACCACAGATCAAATCCGGAAAATCACAGCAAAGCGCCATGACACCACGGTGTTCACGGGAAAGGGGAGGGGACACAAAATAAAGACACCCTTAGACTTGGGGGCAGACAGGCCTGGTCCAAGCCCAGCTCTGTCCCTCACACGCCGTGTGACCATGCGTGACCCACTGTCCCACTCTGATCATAACGTTCCCCGATCTTACTTATTTCTTTAAAATAAAAGTTTATTGATTTCAGAGAGAGAGAGAGAGAGAGAGAGAGAGAGAGAAACATCAACGATGAGAGAGACTCACGGATTGGCTGCCTCCTGCACACCCTGTACTGGGATCAAGCCCACAACCCGGGCATGTGCCCTGACCGGGAACCGAACTGTGGCCTCCTGGTTCCTAGGTCGATGCTCAACCACTGAGCCACGCCGGCCGGGCTGACCCGTCCATTTCCCTCCAACTCAACACCAGCACAACATGTAAACTACAGGAGACAGCGTCCATATGACCCATCCATTTCCTTGCAACTCAACACCCTAACGTGCCACAACCTGCAGCTACATTAAGGAAGCAAAACAGGACCCGCTCTGATGGACAATCACGAGCCATGCAGCTCAACATCTCGCCCTGGTTCCCGGCTGCTTAAGAGTCTCACCAGGAGCCTGTTTATAAACCCCTGCAAGTAAAGTGCTCGCTCGCTCGCAAATAGAGGCTGTTTGGTCCTCTCGGGCTAACGGTTCTTTGTTCGAGGCGCATTCACGGAGCAATTTTTAAATAATGACTTGGTCCTTTTTTTCCGTGTGAAGGATGCTTTCAGCCATCAGAGGCGGCTCTCTTCCCGCCGGTCCGCGCATTTATTAGGGACGCCTTGCATCTGCGGAGGGGGGTGTTTGCTTGGCTGGAAATGGGACATTGACATTTTAAGAGGATGATGCACAAGCTTTTAGAGATAATCGCCTCCCTGCCCATTGCGTGGCTGTCATCTCGGAAAATGCAAAAATGCAGCGACGTGGTGGTTTATTTCCGGTAAGAAATGATGAGTTTATAACCAACAGTTTATCACAAAGGGTGTCATCTTTCTGCAACTTCTCTCTTTTAAAAAAATACCAAAATGTGGGTAACACATGAGAGATTTGCAAGGCCAAGATGCCTGGAATTACGCGTGCCTCGAGCTCACATCAACAAGGACTCTCTCTGCGTGTGAATTGGCATCCAGCACAACCCACCGAGGGCTTGCTTGTCCTAGGTGGGCAGCTGGGACGGCCCAGTCCCACCATGCGCTCCTTTTCTTCTTCCCTGCTCTGTCCCAAAGGGCTGCTTCTGTCCCCTCACCTTCTCGAATACAGGGCGTCCTCCCAAAAAAGTATACACACACTTTGTCTAATTATAAAGGCAAGGTTCATCACGATACATTTTATTGTCAAAATTAAGCTACCAGCCCGGATGGTGTGGCTCAGTGGTTGAGCTTCAACCTATGAACCAGGAGGCCAGGGTTCAATTCCCGATCAGGGCACATGCCCGGGGTTGCGGGCTCGATCCCCAATAGGGGGAGTGCAGGAGGCGGCCGATCCATGATTCTCTCTCATCGTTGATATTTCCATCTCTCTCTCCCTCTCCCTTCCTCTCTGACACCAATACAAATATATTTTTTAAAGAATTAAAAAACTATTGAGCTACCAGCTGTTAAAGTGTGTATACATTTGGGGGACGCCCTGTATTTCCTTCCTCAATCCCCTGCCCGTCCATCCTACAACACCCCTTTCTCTCCCACTGCCTCCTGGGTCACACCCTCAGCCCACAGGGACCTGCCCATGTGCAGTGCAACCTTGGCTCACCCGCCACCCATCACTACCCCCACCCAAGCGATTGCTTCTTACCCTCCACCCCCATTTTCAAAGTATATTTTTATTGATGTCAGAGAGGAAGGGAGAAGGAGAGATGGAAACATCAATGATGAGAGAATCATGGATCGGCTGCTTCCTGCACACCCCCTACTGGGGATCAAGCCCACAACCCCAGGCATGTGCCTGACTAGGAATTGAACTGTGACCTCCTGGTTCATACATAGGTCGATGCTCAATCACTGAGCCACACTGTCTGGGTTTGCCCCCCACTCCACCCTATCTATCTATCTATCTATCTATCTATCTAACTGCCAGGCTTCCCCATGGTCATTTACATGCACTGTCTCCAATTCCACCTCTCCTGTCCTTTCCAACCCTCTCCCATCTGACTCCAGTCCCTGCCACTCCATAAAAGTCCTCCTGCCACAGTCCCCAGCGAGGGTTGTTTGGCGAAGTCTTGCCAGCACGCCTCCCTTCTCATTTTCCTCCACTTGGCTGGGACAACAAAGGGAGCCCCCTTCCCTATGGGTGAGGGGTACAGAATCCACCCGTGGGCCAGGCTGCTGGACCCCAGCGATGCCCCGGACGTGGCTCTGGCTCTCCTCCAAGCCTGCTCAGGCAGGGACACTGTGTGGGAGACGCAGCCCGGGCCTGACCTGTCCTCATCTGCGTCTTCAGAGAGATGGGGACACCCTACCAGGGGTTTCCTAGGAGTTTCCAGCTGCTGGGGGAAGCTCCTATCAGGGTCCTCGTGGTCACTTTTCGGTACCAGAGCAAAGACGAAGCACTCAACCTACTTTCCCTCTAATCCTGTCTCTCACTCCTATTTCATGTACTGGAAAAAAAGAAAAAAAAGGAAACTCAAAGCACATTTTTACCTTTAAAAATGCCTTAGCCCTGTCGGAGTGGCCCAGTGGTTGAGCATAGACCTATGAACCAGGAGGTCATGGTTCGATTCCCTGTCAGGGCACATGCCCGGGTTGCAGGCTTGATCCCCAGGAGGGGGCGTGCAGGAGGCAGCCAATCAGTGACTCTCATCATGGATGTTTCTATCTTTCCCTCTCCCTCTCCCTTCCTCTCTGAAATCAATAAAAATATATTTAAACAAGCAAACAACACACACCTTTGGTTCCTCAGTGTTCACCCTGTAGAGGTTCCCTGAATGCGGCGGCTCCAGGAATGAATTCTGGTCACTGATCACAGACCAGTCGCTCCGTTTCTGTTGCTAATTCTATGGATTGAAGTTCACTTATTAATGAGACAGATGGAGCCGTGGGTGTTTGGAGGTGTTTGCAGATGGCGATGGGGAATAAACCAATTCGTCAGCTCTCAGCAGGGAGCCCTCGGAGGACTTAGTGAGGTTCTCTTTGGAAATGGAGCTGCTGCACGCAGGTGTGTGTGCCATGTGCTAACTGTCCCCCAGGAATCCTTCCCTGTCACTTCCCTGTCTTCAGTACTTGTCAGCGCTCTGCATGCCCCCACAGCGTGACACACAGCCCCCTGAGGCCCCCCTGACCCCGCCTGCCCGCCCACCGGTGGGCTTCTGCCCATTGGGACCTGCAGCTGCTTAGCAGCCCAGCGTCATTGGCACGGGCAGTACCCACAGGGGCAGAAAGAGAATGTTGGGGACCAGCTGTCACTGTAAGGAATATGAATCCCGCTCTGTGACCCATGGCTGTGCTGTTCTGACCTGGCTGGGAGCTGCACACGGGCCCTGGGAGCTCCCCTGGAAAGGCAGCCCGTCCTCCCCACTGGGAGCTGCCGGTGATCATGGAAGGACGAACAGCTTTACTGCGGAAACCGGAGCGCCAGCCCTTTGAGGACCCCCAGCCTCTGCACACCCACAGGCCTTTGTAAACCCCCAGCCTTTGCAGACTCCCAGCCTTTGCATACCCACAGGCCTTTGTAGACCCCCAGCCTTTGCATACCCATAGGCCTTTGTAGACCCCCAGGCTTTGCATACCCACAGGCCTTTGCAGACCCCCAGCCTTTGCACACCCACAGGCCTTTGCAAATCTCCAGCCCGCTCACCTGTAAACTGCCCATTTGGCATCACCCTTTGGCCGACTTCCCATGTAACCTTTGTCCTCCCACCCACTACCAGCAGCTGGCCTATGGGGGGGGGGTGCCCTGCGGCTCCCCACGCTGCTGGCAGGACCGGTACCAGCGCTCACGTAGGATCCCACCCTGTGTCTGCTGAATGGGCTCAGGGAGAGAGGCAGCCGGACCCACTGACTGTGCGGTCACAATAGGGACCATCGAGGCTGCTCTTGTCGGACAGAGTGACCCCACCAGGCACCCGTCGTCTCTAATAATGGACACGGCAGCCCCTATCCCTTACCTCAGAGACAGCGCTAACCGATGGTGACGTTTCCAGCCCAATACCTGGGAGGTCACGGGCCGTCTGTGATTCTGAGCCAGGGATACTCATCCCACCCCTGGCCCTCCAGGGAGGGCGGGAAGGAGGTGCGAGCTCCAGGTCTTGGCTACGTCTCTTGTGAGCTCTAGTCTAGCTTCCACCACATAGCTGCCTGCTGTATGAGGGACAATGTGTTAGTAACACATCAATAATGATCTCTTGCCCTGGCCGGTGTGGCTCAGTGGATGGAGCGTCAGCCTGTGGACTGAAGCATCCTGGGTTCAATTCTGGTCAAGGGCACTTGCCCAGGCTGTGGGCTCGATCCCCAGTAGCGGGTGTGCAGGAGGCAGCCGACCCATGTTATTACTCTCTCCATTTCTGATGTTTCTCTTTCTCCCTTCTTCCATCTGAAATCAATTAAACAAACAAAAAAGGAAATGGAGACTCCAATTCCAATTCCCCCGCTCATAAACGTTTATAATATTGAAATCTTAATTTTCCTATTTTTAAAAACATTTAAATATATTTTTATTGATTTCAGAGAGGAAGGGAGTGGGAGAGAGAGATAGAAGCATCCATGATGAGAGAGAATTATGAATCGGCTGCCTCCTGCATGCCCCACACTGAGGATCAAGCCTGAAACCCTGGCATTGCCCTGACCGGGAATAGAACCGTGACCTCCTGGTTCATAGGTAGATGCTCAACCACTGGGCAATACCGGCTGGGTGATCCCAGGGGGTTTATAAATAAAATGAATGGGCCAAAGATTGGATGATAACAGGACACAGATGTGGGTCCTAGAGGCAGTCTTTAAAGCCAGGCGCCCATTCCAGAGAGAAGCATCCCCCGCCCCCTAAAAAGGAAAGAAATAAAGCCCATCTTTCTTGAGGACCAAGAGCCAGCCAACCGAGGCCCTGGTGTCTTCCATGGTCTGCGTACTTTTTCTTTTCCAAGGGAAGGAGGAGACAGAGGACAGGATTATGAAGCCATGGGCACCACAACGCGAGCCGGGACGTGGGCTGGCTTGCCCTGAACCTAATGCGGTTTTTATGGACGGATGTAAAAGACAGACATTTTTGGCTTTGCCGCCAGATGACAATGTGGTGACCCCCGAGTCTGAATTCTGGCCGACCTGTCTGTCTATTGCAACGTGGCTGCGAACCTCACAGCACCCCGGGGAGGGGCAGAGCGGGGCGAGGAGCCGGAGTACTCACATATGATGTCAGAGCGGGCTCGTGAAATCGGTGTGAAGCCCGGCTAGCTGGGAGCAAGTAGAGAGGTGGAACCCTCACTGGTCTGATGAGAAAGTAAACTGATGCATCGTGGCCCTGGCTGGTGTGGGCCAGTGGTTAGAGCGTCACGCACAGACTGAAGGGGCTCAAGTTCGATTCCCGGTCAAGGGCCTGTACCTGGGCTGCAGATTAGGTGGCCAGCCCTGGTCAAGGCATGTGGGGCAGGCAACCAATCTATGTGTCTTACATCGATGCCTCTCTTCTCTTCCTCTCCCTTCCTTTTCACTGTCTCTGAAAATCGATGGGAAAAAATATCCTCCCATGGGTGAAGATTAACAAAAAAATACATTAAAAGTAAACTAAAATGGAGCATCGGGTTTGGAAAGCAGTCTGGCTTCTCCTCCGAGCCTGACCATATGACGCAGCATGTCTGAGTATATACCCCAGGAAAATAAAAACATATGTGCCCATAACATCTGTACACACATTTTTATAGCAGCTTTATCCAGGGCTCGTCAAAAAGGGGAAACAGTCCAGATGTCAATCAACGAATCACTTAATAAATAAATGCTGGAGAGCATTATGATGAATACTTTTTGGCCGGAAAAAGGAACGAGGCACTGATACACGGAGGAGCCTTGAAAACATTAAGCAAAGTGAAAAAGCCAAGTTGTGAAAGGCCACAGAGGGTGCGATCCTACATTAGAATGAAATGCCCGGAGCCGGCGAGCCCACAGAGATGGTATCATTGGGTTAGTATCTGCCTAGGACTGTGAGGGTTGAGGGTAAGTCACTGCAAGAAGTACAAAGTTTTGTGTGTATGTTTTTTTTAAAATATATTTTTATTGATTTCAGAGAGGGAGAGATAGAAACATCAATGATGAGAAAGAATCACGGGTCAGCTGCCTCTTGCCCGCCCCCCCCCCCAGGGGGGACCGAGCCCACAACCTGGGCATATGCCCTGACCGGGAAATCTAACCGTGACCTCCTGGTTCCTAGGTCAATGCTCAACCACTGAGCCACACTAGCCAGGCAAGAAGTTTCCAAGTGTTTATGAAGGTGATGATAATATTTTAACATTAACTGTCACATGATGGTTACATGCGTCAGTAAATACACTTAAAGCCATTGAATTGAAAAAAGAAATAGAAATTGTGGATTGTGACTTTAAAAGAATGGAAAAAAATGCCACGAACCAAGTCCCCTCGCCGTGAGTCAGAGTCCTCAGCATTAGTGGGATATCCGTAAAGACGAAGAATGATTTCAAAATTAATAACCTGAGAAATAGGTGCAGTTCAGTTCCTGTTTCAAATCAGAAATCAATAGAGTCCTTAAGTCTTATATGGAGAAATAAATCCTGCCCGAATCCTTCTCTTCTGGGTGGTATTACGTGATGACACGTTCGGATAAAAATAAATGCCTTGTCACACAACGTGAGCACGGAGGATTGTCCACTAACAGCCGGCCCGTATTAAAATAAGAAAACTGGCTCTAGCCGGTTTGACCCATTGGCTGGAGCATCGGCCAGAGAGCTGAAGGGTCCCGGGCTCGATTCCAGTCAAGGGCATGTACCTCGGTTGCTGGCTCCATCCCCAATCCTGGTTGGGGCATGCGCAGGAGGCAACCAATCAATGTGTCTCTCTCACATCCATGTTTCTCTCTCTGTCTCTCCCCCTCATTTCCACTCTAAGAGTCAATGGGAAAAATATCCTCAGGTGAGGATTAACAAAACAAAAAAGGCAGGAGGGGCAGCCCGAGCCAGAACGTGGGGCGCCTTGATGGAGGAGGCATCAGCTTCCTGGAAATTGGCAGTGGGGAGCCACTGAGGGGTCGTAAGCCGGCTGAGATGGTCACAGCTGTGCTGGGGAAGAGGAACTTGGCAGTGAGGTTGCAGGATGGAGAGGAAAGCAGAGCGGCTGGGGGAAGGGAGACCGATTAGGATGTAACTGCAATGGTCTGGGTGGTGCATAATGAGGCCCAATGAGGGCGGTAGCGAGAGCTGAAACAAGGAAATGTGTGCGAGAGGCGCTGGAGGAGGCAAAGCAACCTTACTGGAATTTGTTTCTGGCGAGGGAGAGAGAAGGGTCCAAGGAGGCCTGTCCGAGCGACTGCAAGATAAACCACGCTGTTACCAGCAATGGATGAGTTAGGGTCGCTTCCTTCAGAGCAATGGGGCCGAGCGTGAGTGTTGTTGTTGTAATATATTTTTATTGATCTCAGGAAGGAAGGGAGAGGGAGAAAGAAATAGAAACATCGATGATGAGAGAGAATCAGTGATTGGCTTCCTCGTTCACACGCCCTACTGGGGATGGAGCCTGCAACCTGGGCATGTGCCCTGACGGGGAATCGAACCGTGACGTCCCGGTTCATAGGTTGACGCCTAACCACTGAGCCATGACAGCAGGGCTGCTGTTGCTTGCTTTTGTTCTGTTTTGTTTCTCAGGTACCAGAACTATCCCCCCCAGACACAGCAGCTCATTGTGGCTTCTCAGGAAGACGCCATGCCCTTTGCCTGCCATCGATGGACAAAACACACCCTGACCTTCTGAGAGAATGGAAGATGCCTGGCTAAAAAGGGCATTTACCAACTTCTTTGCAGAGGAGACTGGCTGGCTGGCAATATGAGAGGGTTGCAAGAGGTCAATTATATAATTTTGAGTCTGCATTTTAAGGGAAATACCGTGTTCCTCTCCTTCCCCATGCCCCTTCTGCTGGCTGGAATGCAGATGTGATGGCAGTGCTAAGGCAGCCCTCACCAACCATGAGGGGCGGCTGCAGAGAAACAAATTCCTTCCTGTTCCTATCACTGTGAGCCCGAGGCTCTCTACTGCTGTAGTTAAACTGACAGCCTAAACCAGATCCCACGCTCGTGCTTTTGGCCCCTGAGATAGTTCCCCTCCTATCGCAGTATCAGGTTCTGTGATTACTGGGTACCTGGGACGCTACTAGGAGCCGGTGATAAAGTAGCTCACCGCTCAGCATGCTCTCCCAACACCTGGGACTGAACTGAGAACATGCGGCAATGTCCCCATCGGAGCTGGACCCTAAGCATAGCTGCCGTTTGCGGGCACTTTCCAAGTGCAAACACTGGGTTACACCAGCGTCTCAAGAACACTGGGAGCCAGTCCTGTTCCATCCCCGTTTTACAGATGAGGACACTGACCACCGAGAAGGTAGACAACAGCCCCCGCGGTCATGTATCTATTGGCCACTTTTTCAGTCTCCAAAATCCACCAACACCGACCTGATCCTACAAAGCCTCCTGGAAAGAGCAGGGAGACAAGTCCACCTCCTTTCCCCTCCCACCAGCCACCACTCAGTCCTCCCGAGCTGAGTACACTCGTTTAGGAAGAGCATCAGGAGAGGCTCTGAAGCACCTAGGACAGTGGTCGGCAAACTGCGGCTTGCGAGCCACATGTGGCTCTTTGGCCCCTTGAGTGTGGCTCTTCCACAAAATACCGATTTCTGCGCATGGGCCATGAAGTTTCAATCGCGCTGTACGTGCGCGCCCACACGTGGTATTTTGTGGAAGAGCCACACTCAAGGGGCCAAAGAGCCGCATGTGGCTCGCGAGCCGCAGTTTACTGACCACGGACCTAGGAGATAGTGGGTGTTGTTGGGGTAAGAGGACAGCCCACGAAAGAGACGCCATTTTATGCAAAACAGCTGAAGCGTTTTTTCAAAGTCCCATAATAACATCGATTTTTAAAAATATATATATTTTTATTGATTTCAGAGAGGAAGGGAGAGGGAGAGATGGAAACATCAGTGATGAGAGAAGCATCAAGCATCTGCCTGCTGCACACCCCACACAGGGGGGTCAAGCCTGCAACCCAGGTGTGTGCCCTGACTGGGAATGGAATGGCGACCACCTGGTCTGTAGGCCGACGCGTGACCACTGGGCCGCCACGCCAGCCTTTGTTATAAAACAACGCCGCCTTCTATTTAGCTGGTGCCTTGCTCCTGCCCAGGTCACGGGGCAGCCGTGCCTTATTGTGAATCCTATTCACGCGTTACGTGCAAAGCCGTCTGTCCGCACACGTCATTCCCAGGGCTCGCTCCCACACCGCTCCAGAGCGGGGGGCCCAAGACCCGTCTGGGTGCAGCAGCAGAGGGGCTGGGCATGCCATGCTGTGTGTGGCCATGCGACACTGCTCATGGCTGGGGGAGGAAACGCTAGGCCCCCGCCTGCATCCACCCCTGGGCGCTTAGAGCAAGCTGCCCGATGGCCCCCACAGCGGACTCCAATCTGCTGGTGATCTGCCTGCAGCAGCTAACCCGTCCCACCTGCGCACCCCACGCCAGGTGGCACCAGCAAGGTGGGCAGAGGAAGAAGGGCATGCTGGGAAGTCAAGCCTCCGCCCGCTAGCCGAGCATGTTCCAAGCCTCTCTGAGCCCCGCTTTCCTCGGTCTTAAAGGAGGCACAGAAATTCCCACACCACCAGCTCATCGCAGTGACGGGCGATGGGCGACGCTCAGTGGGTAGATCTCTTACCGTGATATTGAAAAAGACAAGGAGAGACTGAGCAACAAGGAGGAATGCTCACACCTTTCCTGTGGCTTTGAAAAGGGGTCGGTTTTGCCAGGGAGACAAGACAGTCAATGGAAAGCCTTTGGTCATGAACGCGTATCCGAGAGCACGTCTCCCGTGTCCTCTCCGCTCTCCCTCATGCCGTCCCCTCCATCAGCAGGGACATGCTCTCCGGGTGATCAGACTCCAGCCCACCATGACGCGGGACATGGCAAACCTCCCCGGTGACCTGTCCTCTGAGGCAACTCGCCCCCTCCCCGAGTCGGAGAGGTTGACACCAGCGAGTCTTTGTTAAAACGCCGTTTTCCGTGCTCACTAGAATGACTCCAGCCAAACCCGAGCCACCTGTGGCACTGATGAGACAAGACTGAAGGTCAAACCATAAGGAAAAGACCCGTCCCTCCTACCTTTTGTGATCAAAACCAGAGACAGGTGGGCTTCCCGTGGAGGTGGCCGAGTCGGTAACGATGGTGCTCGCCTTCCCCGCCACCACGGCGACATCAGGACTCAGCTACAGACAGGCCATGGCTACCTGACCTGCAGGAGGGCGAGCTGCCCCAATATAAGAAGCGAGGTGGAGGGTGGAGCCTGGCTGGAGGGGCGGGACCAACAGGTCCCAGGCGCACCTGGGGGAGCATAATTGGGAGGGACATCTCAGCTGTGGAGTCCCCTCCCATCCCAGGACCCTTGAGTCCCAGCCCCTCCCCAGGGCCCAGGCCCAGGGCTCCAAGGCCAGGAAGAGAAGTCCCCACAACTTGTGGGGGTAAAAACCAGGGGGGGCGGTGGGGCGGTGGGATGGTACTGAGACGGAGAAGCCTGGAGGCCCAGGTGCAATTCATGAGGGTCTGTGCATGGACATCCTGGGGCTCACTCCCTCTGAGCTCCAGGCTGGGGCGGCTACAAAAATGCCAGGGACCTGGGGGCTGGGGGGATGGGCAGAACTGAGTGCCTGGCTTTGGGGCAACGGAAGGGCTGGGGTTCCTTGACTGGTGTGGCTCAGGGGTTGAGCATCCAGCCAGGAACCAAGAGGCCATTGGTTCAAGTCCTGGTCAGGGCACATGCCTGGGTTTCAGGCTCAATCCCCTTTGGGGGGGCATGAAGGAGGCAGCTGATCGATGATGTTTCTCTCTCATCAATGTTTCTCTCTCTCTCTCTCCCTCTCTCTCCCCCCACCCCCTCCCTCTCTCTCTCTCAAATTGAGGCCGTGGAGCCTTATTTATTTATTTATTTATTTTGTTAGTCCTCACCCGAGGACATTTTTCTATTGATTTTTAGACAGGGTGCAAGGGAGGAGGAGAAGATAAACACTGATGTGAGAGAGACAAGGCGATTGGTTGCCTTCTGCACGCACCCCCACCAGGGCTGAGGATTGAGCCTGCAACCGAGGTACATGCCCTTGACCTGGGAATTGAACCCAGGACCCTTGGGTTTGTGGGCTGACGCTCTATCCACTGAGCCAACCTGCTAGGGCAATATTTCTCTCTATATATCCCTTTCCCTTCTTCTCTAACAACAACAAAAAATCAATAAAATATGTTTTTAAAAAAAAACACAAAAAAACCAAAAAGTGCTGGCGGAGGCCACTGTTCCTTGGCTGAGACCGCCCCCTGCAGGTGAGGCGGGCACCATGTCTGAGTCCCCATCAACCTGGCTAACAGGCTTCCCAGGTGATTACATTTTTTTTGTTAATCCTCACCTGAGGATACTTTTTCCATTGCTTTTCAGAGAGAGTGGAAGGGAAGGGGGGACGGTGAGAGAGAGAGAAATTGAGGGAAACATGGATGTGAGAGAGTGACACCTGTCTGCTACCTCCCGCACACCCCCTACTGAGGACCGAGCCCCTGGTTCCCAGGTCAATGCTCAACCACTGCACCGCTCAGGCCGCGCCCACCCCTCACCTCATCCCTTCCCGTCCTTGCTGTTATGATGCACGTGATTCTTTTTTTAAGACCAGGCTTTACGTTATAAAAAAATGCGATGCGAGGGAAAGGAGTCTTTCTTAGGCAAATGCTGAGGGACGCAGAAAGTAAATGAAAACAATTCATAATAAGGGAAGTTCTAAATCAGCCAGCGTTGAGTAGGGAAAACAAAGTTTAGACAAATGCCCCCCATAAATCTCTTTGGAGTGTACGTAGCATTCTTTTTCCGCAAAATGCAAGACCCTCTTAGTTAAGCAAAAGCAATGACTTGGTCAGGTGGTGACAAGGACTCCCCTGGGCACGGCGAGCGTCCATCTTCCGATCTGTCGTTTTTCTGATTCTATGTTGTCTCAGCCAATCTGGACAACATCTGTGTGTGTGGGTATGTGTGTATGCAGGCCCATGCACAGAAAATCAATTTTTCATGTAACACAAATCTGTATTCACACTCTTGTAGAGTAACTCTAGTTATTGCCCGGCCGGCATGGCGCACTGGTTGAGCACTGACCTATGAACCAGGAGGTCATGGTTTGATCCTCATCAGGGCACATGCCAGGGTTGTCAGTTCAATCCCCAGTGGGGGGACGTGCAGCAGGCAGCTGATCAATGAGTCTCTTCATCATTGATGTTTCTCTCTCTCTTCCTCTCTGAAATCAATAAACACGTATTTTTTAAAAAGTCTGCTGAATTCTATTCTGCTCTCATCTAACCAATGAAGGGGAAAAATAAATAAATAGGTAGATAGATAGATAGATAGATAGATAGATAGATAGGATTTCACTGCAGGCCCCCTAGACATTAAGGGATCATAAATATATTTTTAAAACACTTATGCCAATAATTTGACAAATTAGGTGAAATAAATTTGGGGGGAGACAAACCAACAAAGCTCACTCAAGAAGAAATCAGATATCAGACCCACATGGCTTCCCTGGGAAATTCTACTGGGCATTTCAAGCAGAAATAACACCATTTCTAGACAAGTTTTCCAGGAGACAGAAGAGGAAGAGACAATTCCCAACACATGTTCTGAAGCCAGAATTACCCTGAGATCAAAACAAAAACACGGCAGGAACAGCAACCTAAGAGCAATACTACCCATACTCACAGGAACAACAGGCCTCAACAAAATATCAGGAAATCAAGTCCAGCAAGCTTAAAAATATATACAGCTCAGCCGCATGGCTCCGTAGTTGAGCACTGACCTATGAACCAGGAGGTCACGGTTCGATTCCCGGTCAGGGCACATGCCGGGGTTGTGGGCTCCATCCCCAGTAGGGGGCGTGCAGGAGGCAGCCGATCCATGATTCTCTCTCATCATTGCTGTTTCTCTCACTCTCCCTCTCCCTTCCTCTCTGACATCAATAAAAATAAATTTTTAAAAAATACATTCTCCTCCCCCTTCCCAAAATACATCATGACCAAGAGATTGTATCCTAGGAATGCAGGTTTAGCTTAACATTAGAAAAATGAATCCGTGCGATTCACCATTTAATAGACTAAAAAGGAAAAACCAACCACCATCTCCATAGATGCGGAAGAAGCCTTTAGCGGAATCTGCTATCCATTCATGATAAACACACTCAGCAAAGGAGGGCTGCCAGGGGATCTCCCCGGGTGACAAAGGTCACCGACAAAACACCCAGGGCAAATATCACCTGTATTGACGGAACAGCAACTGCGCTCCCCGCAGACTGTCTCTCCATCAAACCCTTTTATTCTCTGTGTTGGTTTAGCTCTTCCTGCCCATTTATTGTCTTTACAAATTTCTAATGGAATGAAAGAAGCAAGCTTACAAAGGATCCTCCTGGTAGCTTTTGACCTAATTGAGGGAGTAAGTGAAAAATTCCTAAAGTAGCGATACAGTAATGACAAAATGAAGCTGAGAGAAACAAGAAGACATTTAGCCATCCATCAAAAATGCCTTATGGCTGGGAGTGAAAATTGTCAGAGGAGGTGGCAGACTCAGAGCTGACGTCTGAGGTCAGGGGGGCCGAGTGCCGGAGGAGTCTGGGAAGTGGGTTTGGTGGAAGGAGGAGTGGATGGAAACATAACCTAACGGGAAAGATGCTCCATGCAAGGATGCGGAACCTACAACAAGATGCAATTCTTCCTCTTGTCTCAAAAGGAAAAGTTCAGCCCCGCTCAGTGGTTGGGCATCGACCGACCTATTCAATTCCTAGTCAGGGCTCATGGCTCACTGATTCGATTCCTGGTCAGGGCTCATGCCTGGGTTGTGGGCTCGATCCCCGGGTTGTGGGCTCGATCCCCAGTAGGAGGCCTGAGGGAGGCAGCTGATTAATAATTCTCTCTCATCGCTGATGTTTCCATCTCTCTCCCCCTCTCCCTTCCTCTCTGAAATCAATAAAATAAAAATATATTTTAAAAAATGGGTGATTATGAGCAAATGACATCTGAGTGTCCTAAATCCACAGAGTCCCATGGACTGTTTGTGTGTTTTTTTAAATCCTCACCTGAGGATATTTTTCCATTGATTTTTAGAAACAGTGGAAGAGAGAGGGAGAGAGAAATATCAATGTGAGAGAAACTCATCATGTGCTTGCCTCCTGCACACTATTTTGACAGGGCTTGAGACCCCTTTTGGCCTCATCTCTGCAACACATTATCTGGAACTGAAATTTTGACAACGAATGAATGAGCTGAGTGATGCTAATTCTATAAGTAATTTACGTTTGTACAGTTTCTCTGAAACATGGTATGGCTGCGAGGGCAAGGGATCCAGCCTGTACTTCTGTGATTTCCCTCGGCACCACACCAATGCTAAGTACGGAGGAGACAGTCAATACATTTGGTGAATTAAAATGGGATAAAACAAGATTGTACAGTTGATCCAAGATTTTTATCCCCAATACGCACGGATCACCGTTTCTAATATAAAAGGCACCACAGTTAACAACAGCGACTTTTCACTTACATCCTCTTTTTTTCTTTTTAATCCTCACCCGAGGATAGTTTTCCATTGATTTTTAGAGAGAGTGGAAGGGAGGGAGAGGGAGAGACGGAAGGAAAGAAACGCTGATGTGATAGAGACACATCCATTGGCCGCTTCCTGCATGCGGTCTGGGGAGGAGCCTGCAACCGAGGTACGTGGCCCTGACAGGAACCAAACCCAGGACCCTTTACTCTGCAGGTCGATGCTCTATCCACTGAGCCAAACCTCCTAGGGCACATACATCCTCTTCATAAAAAGAAATTATTAATTTCAGAGAGGAAGGGCCAATTTGATTTTCATGGACATAGCCCGGAATGGCCCAGCCAAGGCCAAAGGGCCGAAGCTAGTCCCAAAGGGCTGACAGTCGCTCAGAAGGGCCAGCCTCGCCCCTGAGACCTCAACCTCGTCCCCAAAGAGCCCGGCCTCGCCCTGAGGAGCCCGGCCTCGCCTCTGGAAGTGGGCCTCCCACCAAACACAGCTGAACTAGCCCTAAGGACACAAGGGCTCCCGTGTTGGCGCTTGTCACAGCCCCTGCACAGCAGCAATGCTGAGCCCAGGGCCTTGGGATGAGGATGGCCCCGGGGACGCAGAGGAGAGCACGTCCTCCATGCCTCCCAGGTCACACGGGCCCTGTGCAAGTTCCGGCATCCGTGGCCGCGCTATTTGTCCTCTGCAGGCCGCGCTCCCAGCCCCCTGCCAGTCCTACTTTCTACAGGCTCCCCAGGCCTCTCTTCCGATGGGCCTCAGTCCAGGGGAGGGGCCTCTTTGCTGACGGGCCTGAGCCGTCCCTTCAGTGACCCATCAGAACCACTCTCCTTGCAGCCGAGAGAAGGAACCCGACTCTGTCGCCCTCTGGGTTCCCCCTTATACTCTCTTTGCAATATGCCCCTTTCTCTTCCCATGAGAGTCCGCTCCCTTGACAGAACCTGCTTCAAAGGAAATGACAACCCTGGCCGGTGTGGCTCAGTGGGCAGAGCGCCAGCCCGCAGACTGAAGGGTCCCATGTTCGATTCCCATCAAGGGCACATACCTCGCCTGCAGGCTCGATCCCAGGCCCTCACAGCAACCACAGGAGAGGGGCACTGTCACTGTCACTGTCCCCTTTGGCAGATGAGAAAACTGAGGTCAGGAGATGCCCAGTACCTGGTCTACCTCATACAGGGATCACCTGGCAGACCCCGGATTTGAGTATAAGTCAACCCAACATTGTGACCTACATCCTTAACCCCATAGCACAGTGATTCCTCTTCTTAATACTATTGCTAATATCTTATTAAAATAGCAGAGACCCACAGGGAAAATAATTACCTAACCGCCAACCCCCAAAATCAATCAATTTTCTTTCATTCCAATCATCCAATACAGAACCATGTGCATACCAATTCTATCTATTTACATTAATAAACATTATGGAGAAAATTATACTTTTCTACATACTTTTCCATTAAAATTTTATCATGCATGTAATTCTTGGCAATAAATGTGAAAACCTGAATGAAGCAGATTATTTCCTAGCAACATATCAATTACCGAAACTGACCATTACAAAGTGGAAAATTTGATAGGCTAATTACCATAAAAGGGATAGCAAAAGGCACCAGGATTGGGTGAATTTCCAGCTGAGTGTAACTGTCTTTATATATAATAGGTAATCCCGTAGGTAAAAAGATGGGCATTTATCCAATTAATAACAAAACATTACAGGTGCCACAAGACAGAAAAATATTGTACAATCCCAATTTCAAATGGGATATTAAAAAATGGACCCCATAAAGTTATTTTTAAAATACTGTGTTATGCCCCTGCCGGTTTGGCTCAGTGGATAGAGACTGCAGACTGAAGGGTCCCGGGTTCGATTCTGGTTAAGGGCATGTACCTCAGTTGCAGGCTCCTCCCCCGGCCCTGGTCAGGACACATGCAGGAGGCAACCAATCGGTGTGTTTCTCTCACATTGATGTTTCTCTCTCTCTTTCCCTCTCCCATTCTCTCTAAAAAATCAATGGAAAAATATCCTTGGATAAGGATTAAAATAATAATAATAATAATAATAATAATAATAATAATAAATACTGCATTATGACGAAGTAAAGTTTATTCCAGAAAACTAGGCTGGTTAATATCAAGAAATCACCCTGGCCCAGTAGCTCAGTTGGTTAGAGCATCATACCAACAGGACAAGGCTGTGAGTGCCATCCCCAGTCAGGGCACATACAACAATCAACCAATGAGTGCATCAATAAGTGTAACAGATCTCTCTCCTTCTCTCTCTCTCTCTCTCTCTCTCTCTCTTGCTCTCTCTCTCCCTCCCTCCCTCCCTCCCTCCCTCTTTCTAAAATAAAAAAAGATAAAATATCAAGAAATCTATCTGCATAATACATTATATTAAAAAATGAAGAACAAAACATTTGCAAATAAATCAATGTTGAAGTGATGTTTGATACAATTTAGCAGTCTTTTAAAATAAAATTTTAAGTAAAACATACAGGAGGGAAACTAATAAAATATAAACGACCAAGCATAGCAGAAAATATTACACTAAATGGGTAATATGTAATATTTAAATTAAAGTAAAAAAATCAGACTGAAATACCCTCTGTAACCGTTATTAATTTAACATTACCTTGACTCAAATACAGAAACATTGGAAAAAGATAAATAATGCTGTTTTATAGTGATCATATTTCTTGCTCAAAAATCCCAAAAGACTGAAGAAAAATAGAATTTATAATAGGATTTGTAAGCAATAGGCACCTACCCATAGAAATGAGAAAACACTATGTTAGTTATTGAAGCAAAAGTAAATCATAAAGGACTTAGAAATAAATGTAACAGAAATTATATTAGACACAGGCGATGGATCCACAGAATCTCTTGGAAGACATAAAACAGTATCTAAACAAATGGAAAGGTAAGCCATCTCTTTGGATAGAAGATTTGAGAACACAAAATACACAATCTCTCTAAGTTAATAAACATAATAGCAATTCAGTTGGAGCCCAGGAGAATCCTTTTTATGATTATATAGAAGACTCTTAAAGTTTAGATTTTTAAAAATCACTTTTATATAAGCTAATTCCTTTTTTATTATTTTTAAAAAATATATTTTTATTTTTCAGAGAGGAAGGGAGAGGGAGAGAGAGAGATAGGAACATCAATGATGAGAATCATTGATCAGCTATCTCCTACACGCCCCCTACTGGGAACCTAGTAGGGCACGTGCCCTTGACCGGAATCAAACCTGGGACCCTTCAGTCCACAGGCTGACGCTCTACCCACTGAGCCAAACCACCTAGGGCCCAGCTATTATTATGTAAAGGAAGGAAAGAATGGAGAGGAGGCCTGGTCATGTCAGGATGCAGACTCTTCTAAAAACACCGTAATGGCATCAACCTGGTGCTGGCCGGGAGGGAGAACAGGACTGAGAGGACAGAGAACATCTAGACACACACCCCGGCCCAGCTGAACACTCAGCTGGGGTTTCGGTTCAGTTGCGACAGAACAGCCTTTGTAATCAGTGGGGCCAGGGAAGTGGTAGAAAATAAAACGCTCTGGGTTTATGCTAGCACAATCTATGGGAGTGTTTTCCAAGCGGATTACTGGTAAACATGCATCTGTAAGAAATGAAGCGATAGAGCTCTTGGAAGTCATCTCAAAGACAACAGGTACCATCTGGGAGCAGCAAACTGCTTCCAACTAAGACTAGAAACCTCAAAGCTATAAAAGAAAAAATAAATCAACGGATTTGCCCATACAAAACATACATGTTTAATGATCGATCATACTATACAAATAAAGTCAGTGGGAAAATATTAGATTTGGAGGGAAAAGCAAAGAGCCCCAGAGCCCCTATCACTGCCATGAGTTAAACCACTTGTGAATAGTTATTACAATTTTACTGCCCAGCCAGCGTGGCTAGGTGGTTGAGCATTGACCTATGAACCAGGAGGTTCCCGATTTGATTCCTGATCAGGGCACAGGCCTGGGCTGCAGGCTCGATCCCCAGTAGGGGGTGTGCAGGAGGCAGCCGATAGACGATTCTCATCATTGATGTTTCCCTCTCTCTCTCATCCTCTCCCTTTCTCTCGGAAATCAATAACAATATATATATATATATATATATATATATTTAAAATCACAACCAATTGGAGGTGTGCCTCCCAGCTGATGGCTGTGTGTGCGGGTGTCCCGGCTGGAATGGCAGCCTGTCTGTGCGAACAGGGAAGGGTGTGACTGAGGCAGCCTGCGGGTTCTCAGGTGGAAAGAACTATCTCACAGGGCCCCACGTCCCAGGGTCATGAATATGATGCATTAATATTCATTAAGTGAAGCCCATTATCATGTTACAGGGAGACTGCTGGGGACGCACTCTTCTCATGCCATCGCATTTTCCAATTAGGAGTCTCGCTTTTGAAAATCAGCTTCCCGGTGCCCAGGGCTTTTCCGGACGCTCCCTGGCAGGGACTTGTGAGAGCAGCTCGGCACCCACTGCAGAAGCCGGGGGAAGGGAGCACAATATACTCCTAGTGACGGGTAACCTGGCTGCAGGGAGCCTGATCCGGGGGAGCCCTCCGAAGGGGAAGCAGGGCTCCTCCTGGGGAGGGGAGCTCAGACCATAAGGTGTGAGAGGGGCTGCCTGCAGTTCCCAGAAAGGAATGGTCCCAGGGGTAACCCTGAGCTCTCCTTAAGCCCTGGACGCCCGGGTAAGGGGACCCAGAGTAGGAGAGCGAGCACAGGAGCCGGCTGACAACCACCGCTGGGGGCTGGTAACAGCAGGACAGGAGGCTGCGAGCGAACAGGTGCGTTTCTTCCAGGTTCACGTCCCCCCCGCCCCCGCCCCGGCCTTTTTTAAAAATTTATTTCAGAGAGGAAGGGAGAGAGAGAGAAAGAGAAACATAAATGATGAGCGAGCATCATGGATCGGCTGCCTCCCACACGCCTCCTACTGGGGATGGGGCCAAACCCGGACATGTGCCCTGACTGGGAATCGAACCGTGACCTCCTGGTTCATAGGTCAACGCTCAACCACTGAGCCACACCTGCTGGGCTGAGCTATGATTTTTAATTAAACTTTGCTGCGTGAATCTGGATGTTTTTACATGTTTTATTGCCATTTTTCTCTTTTATTCAGCCCTTACCCTTTTCTGCCTGCTATCTGTTAGGCATTAAGTTATGTCCTGGGAATTGATGAATACGATGTGGTCCCTGTGCCCGTACAGCTCACAATAAAAGAGAGATACATGGTGGAAAAAATAAAACTATAATACAGGGCCATAATTCCGCAGTAAAGTTATAAATAGTGTTTTAAAAGCACAGAGAAGAATAATTTATGGTGCCCTAAATTACAGTTAAGTATAATAATAGCTACCATTTACAGAGCCTCTTCCTATCTCCTGCCAGGCCCTGTGCTAAATACCTCACTTATATCCACGACTTAATTGGTCTTCAACAGCAGCGAAAGGTGGATATTTCCATTATTATCTCTTAATATAAGAAATGAGTTCGGCAGTACAGAGGATAAATACGTTATCCAAATTCTCACCGCTGGCGAGCCACAGGAATGCAACGTGAACTCCAGGCTGTCTGATCAGAAATACGGGTGGTATTTTCAGATTTCAGTGTGTGGTGTTTAAGCCTTATTTTGGACCCGTAAGCAGATGGGAGATTCAAAATGGACCCTGATCGCCGATATGCTTCTGACGGCTTTAAAGACCGCCTGGGTGTCTGCGATTTTTTTCCCCCTTTTGGTTTGTTTTGGTGGCTGTTTCTCTAATACTTTTCTAAATCACAGCCCCCGGTTCAGAGGCTTTTATCTCCAGAGGCCACGGCAGACATTGCTAATCCATCATGGCACTTGTTTCCGAGGAGCTGAATGATTGCCCTGCCCTTCCACCTGGTATCCCAGGCAGGCATGATTAATTGATCAAAGTCAACAGGAAAATTGAACGTATTTGCCGTCTCCTGTTCCAAAGGTACACTGCTCTGGTGCATACAAATTTAGGAGGGAAATACACTTTTAAAGGAACATAAGGTAGCAGCCCTCCCCGGCTGGTGGGGCTCAGTGGTTGAGCATTGATCTATGAACCAGGAGGTCAGGGTTCTACTCCCAGCCAGGGTACATGCCCAGGTTGCAGGCTTGATCCCACCCCCACCCTCACCCCCACCCCTACCCCATGTGGGGCGTGCAGGAGGAGGCTCATCAATGATTCTCATCATTGATGTTTCTCTCTCTTTCTCCTTCACCTTTGCCCTCTGAATTAAATAAAAATATGTATTAAAAGCAGGTGAGGTAGAGGAGGCCCATGGAAAATACCTAGATGGAGATTTAGTCCACAGTAGGTGCTTTATTTCCTCTTGGTAAATAAAGTCTGAGTTCATTTTAAAGTCCGATGGGCAAGACCTTTCCTTCTTTTCTCTGTTATTTAACCTCTCGGGTGTTTGGGAGGCCTCAGGAGGGCTGGTAATTATACTTGATTCTCGGTGGAGAGTATGGCGAGTTCGACAGGACTTGCTGGAGGATGAGCCGGGAGGGGAATCTGAGCGGGCGGCCTCACAGGCTCTGCGGTGGCCGCCGCAGCTGACGGATGGCGGGATGAGAACCAGGGTAATTATGTGGGTCAGCGGGGGGCTCACACAAGTCCTGTCATCCGTCACCCCTGGACGCCCGCCCTCCCCGGGACGTGACAGATGATGCATGGAGCCACCGTGGCAATGTAAACCCCCGTGCGCTCCAGAATCCCTCGTCTGCTGTTCTCGTGACAAGCAGTTCTTTCATGTACAATTTATTACTCTCTGGAAAGCCCTGTCTAGACACAGCCCGAGTTTCCAGGGAGATTTCCTGATCAGGAAAGCATTCTCCCCAAGATTGAAGAATGAGGTGCCGGACGGGCAACGAGTCTTTCTGGGGGTCTGAGTTAGGATGCGTTCAGAATTGGAACTACAGTCCACGCTGAATATAAACCCCGAGCCTGGCTGGTGTGGCTCAGCAGTTGGGTGTCAACCTATGAACCAGGAGGTCACGGTTTGATCCCTGGTCAGGGCACATGCCCCATTGTGGGCTCAACCCCCAATAGGGGCGTGCAGGCGATGTATATCACTCACTCTATCTATCTATCTATCTATCTATCTATCTATCTATCTATCTATCGCTCTCTCGTTCTCCTTCTCCCTTCTCCTCCCTTCCGCTCTCTCTAGAAATTAATGGGAAAATATCCTTAGGTGAGGATGGACCACAATAAAAGAAAGCATAAAGAGGAGTACAGGCCCTGATAGAGAATTCTGATTAAAACAGAATGCTACGTCGAAATTTAAGATGCAGAGCAGTTTGCTTAACTGATACAATTTGTATGAAATATGAATGGGCACATGCGGATACCTGGACAGGTGCCCTGGCCACGGGTATCAATGGGGGCGTCTGAGAGGGGACCTGGTTGCCTCGGTGATGGGGAATGCGGGGAGATTTATTTCTTATTGTACACCCTTTAGTACAGGTTGGATTTTGCACACTTGTTCATGTAAAAACACTGAAATAAACTTTAATAAATAGAGGAATAAATTACTATCCAAATGGAACAAAAAATCAGTATCTCCAATCCAGAATCACCCCCTGAACTCCAGACATGTTTAGCTGACCGGCTACTGGGTTTCCCTACTTAGGAGGAATTCACCAAGTTCAACACCAACAAAATGAAAATCACCCTCTCTGTTTACGTTCTGGGTCTCTTTTTCTCTCTAAAATTAGAGCGAATAGTCACCCAGCCAGTGTGGCTCAGTTGAGCACTGACCTAAGAACCAGGAGCTCACGGTTTGATTCCCGGTCAGGGCACATGCCTGGGCTGTGGGCTCGATCCCCAGTGTGGGGCGTGCAGGAGGCAGCCAATCCATGATTCTCTCTCATCATTGATGTTTCTATCTCTCTCCCTCTCCCTTCCTCTCTGAAATAAAAAAAAAAGTGTGTTTAAAAAAATAAATAAAATTAGAGCTAATAGTAGATAATAGAACTTATTGAGTCCCTGTGAATACTAAGGGAGATGATGGCCCTGAGTAGCTAATCAAAGGCACATATACAAAGCATTATCATTACAATCAATATTATTGTTAGCAGCAGTTTCACCATGTTTTTGATGCAGTTCCTTGTTTTCTCTGGAACTCCTGTCGCGCTAATGTCTTTTTAACAGCTTCTGTATTTAGGGAGATGGTGTATTTTAATCTCAATACAGATGTTGACCCCTTCAGTGCACATTTAGAGGATATTCTAAGTTGGCAATCAGGACTTCAGTTTGCAGAGCAGCTCAGTGTATTTATTTTATTTTTATAAATACTTATTTTTACTGATTTCAGAGAGGAAGGGAGAGAGAGGGGGAGAGCGGGGTGGGGGTGGGGGGGGGGAGAGAGAGAGAGAGAGAGAGAGAGAGAGAGAGAGAGAATTATCCATGATGAGAGAGAATCATTGATTGGCTGCCTCCTGCACACCCCCTACTGGTGATCAAGCCCACAACCCAGGCATGTGCCTTGACCGGGAATCTAACCTTGACCTCCTGATTCATAGGTCAATGCTCAACCACTGAGCCACACCCACTGGGCCACCCACATTTTAATATCCCGCTTTTTGCACACAATCATACGCTATGGACCTGTCTTCAAGTCAAGAGATACAGTAAGGAGGCGCATAATGTTCGTAATTTCACGATCATGCCCCATTCTGCTCCTAAGAGAAATTCAGTGCTGTCCCTTTTTCTTGGCACGACACATAGCGACACGACAGCCAGCTTCGTGCCGGTACCCTCACCTACCGACGCGTTTGTTTTTCTGGGATGGTTTCCCAGAGTGGGATGACTGGGTCAAAGGATATTTTTAATTTAATAGATATTGCCAGACTGCCTTCCAAAAAAGCTGTAATAAAGCACATGTCCACTGGCAATATATTACCGTCCCTGCTCCTCGCTCTCCACCAGCGGTAGGTGTTATGGCTCTGCCCAGGGCTTTGCCGTCTGATAGGCATAAAGGGATGTCTCCTTGCTTTAATTTGCACTCACGGACGATCAGTGAGGTTGAGCATCCTACCGTTTGCTGGCCATTTGGAATTGCTTTCCTGGGCATTGCTTCTCCACAGTCTCTGCTAATCTTCCTACTGGGATGCTTGAAAGGGCTATTCACATAGAATGGATGTTTACTCATATCATTTGCATTAAAATATTTCCCCCAAATCCATCATTGTAGCCTATTCGCTTTATTTATAAAAACGTTTCCCATACAAAGGTTTTTAATTTTTGTATGGCCCATCTACACATGATGTTGTTTGAGCCAATCCTTAAATAATACATGAAGTGTCCTAAATATTCATTGTCTAATACTTTATTGTCTTATTCTTTTCTCATTTAGTTCTTTACCCCTCACTCCTGGAATTATTTTGTGTTTTGGGTAAGATGGATATTAATTTTACTTTCTTCTGGAGGGATAGCCCACAATGTCAATACCATTTATAAATAATCCATGTTTTTTTTCTACTGGTTGAAATATTACCATCATTTTGTATTCAATTCTCATTTATCTTCAGAGAGAGTTCTGGATTCTCCGGTTGGTTTTACTAATCTATATGTCTGTTTATACTCCAGTACTATAATGAACTGGCTTGAGTGGCTGTTTAAATAATTTCATTCCTATAAATTCTTAGGATCATTTTACCCAATTTCCAAAAAAGACAATGTTAGGATTGTTATTGCAATTATATTTAAACTATACACTGATTTCAGAAGAACTGGCATTGTATTTATCAGCCATTGCATGTTTTTCTGCTTGTTCATATCTTGGTTTATGTACTTTCCTCCAAGTTTGCAGAAATGTTATTTATAAAAGTTTCTCCCAATCTCATGTTGTTTATTCCTATGGTTTTATTGTCCTTCTTCTTGGCGCTGTGACTATAATTTTGGTCCCACTTCAGTTTCTAAGTGCTTCTTGCTATGTCAACAAAAAGCTTTCTCCTTGCAGTTTCATCATATCAAATCTCTTCACTGACTTTTCTCATGTTGAAGGAGAGACCTTTGTTTTCATTGTTAACTGTAGGTTTTTCTGTTTCCTAGGTATAAAACAATTTCACTGTCTAAAGGATATAGGTTCAGCATTTCTCCTTGTATTTACATCCTTATTTCCTTTTATTTTCTTATTGCAGTTCTAGAACTTTCAAGAAAAGCTTCTCTAACAATGGACATGCTCATCTAGTTTTTGATAGAAATGGTTTCAGTGATCTGGGACTGAAAAAAACACTTGCTGTTGACTGTTGATAACTCGCTAACATCTTTTAATTCCTGCTTTTGCTGTAGTTGTAATGGCTAATGACTTTGATCATTAAAAATTATATATTTTTTTCTTTAATTCCTCAAAGGAATGGATTATGTCAATTCAGGACCTGATACACAGCTACTCTTGCTTTCCTGGAAGACTTGTTACTTTGGCATATGTAGAATACCACATGAAATGTATTAGTTAATATTCTATTTAATACTATTGCATCCATATACTAAATATTGGCCTTGATTTGCTATTTTGCTATATTAGTCTTGATCTACTAAGGTTGAAAGAGGTCATAAGAGTTGTGTGTGGTCTATCAGTCTGGTGTCCTTACAAGGTGACTATGTTATGCTTTAAATCACTGAAACAATTCAGTCTTTGCACACTCCTCCAAGCATTACATACATATTATCTTATATATAGACATCCACATACTATATGTAAGTACTGTATATATATATGTGTATGAATTTTATTTATGTGTGGTGTGTGTATATATTTGTATGATATCTGTAATTTACATTTATATTTAGTGTGGATTCAATTTTTTTTTCTGGACTTTTTAACTTTTTAATATATTTTTATTGATTTCAGAGAGGAAGGGAGAAGGGGGGAGAGAGAAATATCAATGATGAAAGAGAATCATGGATCGGCTGCCTCCTGCACGCCCCCTACTGGGGATGGAGCCCGCAACCCGGGCATGTGCCCTGACTGGGAACTGAACTGTGACCTCCGGGTTCATAGGTTAAAGCTCAACCACTGAGCCACGCTGGCCTGGCTTTTTCTGAACTTTGTAGCACTCTAATTCACCCTGGAAAACTAGCTCCTGGAAGAGCAGCAGCAGGTGGAAGGCGCGTCCGGGTCACAGGAGGAAGGATTAAGGGAGACCTACTGCTCCTTGCCCTTTTCCTCCCCAGAGACCTGACTCCCCGCCCCAGGCTGTCCTAGGCCTGCTTGTCAGTACTTACAGAGATTCTAATTACTTCTTGTAATTGCACAGTATTTCCTCCTCCCTTTCTCTCCGCTGTCCTGGCCTTGGAAACTGAGACGCCCCTCCTCTGGAGAGGGCCCTGGTAAAAAGCCTATTAATAAATAATTAAGTTTGGAGACTCCTGCAGTGGTGAGTCAGGACTGGTGATCATGTGACCTTCATCTCCATGGTAACGCACCAACAGGAACTCAACTGCTCCATTTCTCTTTTCATACATGTGGAACGAATGGGGGCAGAGGCGTAGATTTAAAAGGGATTTGTTTTTGTACTTTTTCTCCCCCCTCATTTTCTTTTTACAAAAAATCCGTGACTGAATTTAGAATTCAAGAAAGGCTATGTTTCTCACAGATGAAATAGGATATACGACTGGGTGCAAACCTTCCCCGGCTCCCCAACCCCCCTTCCCATTCCCAGCCATCTGTGTGTCTGTCTCTGGCGCATGCCACCCTATCATGCTGTGTATCGATCCTCCACCATGAAGTCCACCAGGAGAGGCGACTGCTGGCTTTTCCACGGGCTTCTCTGCCCCTCCCCTCTTCACGGGGTCTGTCATTGAACCTAACATTCTGTAGGTTACAAAGAACTTGGGCTTGGGAGTGAGGCAGGTCTGGGCTCCATGCCCAGCCTCTTCTATTCACTAGCGGTGATTTAGGGAAGTTCCTGGACCTCTCTCAATCGCCTTCATTGCCCATAAAGTGAAAATGAGAATTCCTGCGCAGGGCTGCAGGAAAGCTTCGAGGAGGTAGCAGGGATTCAGGGTGTAAGCGAGTCGATTTTTTTTCCATCCGGTTGTCTGGATTTAAATCTTCTCTTTGCCTTTAGCTCCCTTTCTCTTTCAGGGCAAAGTGAATTTCCCCAAGTCCCAATTTCGTATCTGAAAAGTTGAGTTAAGCAATCGATTTGTCTACTTCATGGATTTGGAATATTGACTGGAGGTACGGGGTGGGCAAAAGTAGGTTAACAGTCATGAGTACTGCGTAACACAGTATATTCGTGTAGTGTTACTTATGAAATAATTTATTATTTTTCTATTTGAACAACCGTAGACCTACCTTTGCCCTACCCTGTATATAAACGCCTTTGGCAAATAGTGATCCCTAAATGCATGCCCATTATAATTATTCATTGTGATAATAAGGTGCTTGATCAATAAAGCTATCCTGATAATGATGAGTGGTTTTGTGGGACAAGGATAACGTGATATTTCCTGAACAGGTGGGGTCAGCTGCGTGGACACAACATAGAGCCACTGGACACCGTGTCCTCGCTCCGATGGGCAGTGCGTCCGCTCCACACAGAACCTTTCGTTCCAGACCCAGCAGGAGCCTGCTATGACAGTCTGTACGTAAGTACTGGAAAGCTTGGCTTTTCCCACCTTTTAATGCCACCCATGGCCATCACAGTGGAAAAAAATCAAGCATCTTTTTTCTTGTTTTGTTTTTGTTAATCCTCACATGAGGATATTTTTCTATTGATTTTTAAAGAGAGTGGAAAGGAGAGAGATACACAGAGAAACATCGATGTGAGCGAGAGACACACACATCGACTGGCTGCCTTCACACGTGCCCCCACCAGGGCCAGCGACTGAGCCTGCAACCAAGGTACATGCCCTTGACCAGAATCAAACCTGGGACCCTTCAGTCCCCAGGCCGACGCTCTATCCACTGAGCCACACTGGCCGGGGCAAATCAAGCATCTTAAGAATGGTTCGTCCTCACTGTGGAAAACTATGCAAATTTCCTTCCCCAAACCAACCTGACAGCGGTGGGGACAGCCACAGGTACCAGCAGAGTCTGACGGAGCAGATTTGCAGGCAGCTGTACAGGACCAAGTGACTGCCTGTACGTAATAAACAGAACTGAAATACTGGAAACAAGGCCTCAAGATACCGTGGCAGTGCGGGCCCTTCAGCATGAGAATCCTCGCCATGCCTGTCCCAGCTCCCACCCGCGTCAATGCAAGAGGTTCCCACAGGCCAACCGCTGCAAGCGCTCACCCTCACTCTGGGGTAGAGGTGTGTAGCTGCAGTTAATGGACTGCTCTGCCCTCTACACATGACTTCCATCTTAGCGGTGTCTGCTAATCCAACAGGAGAGGGTAACTCAAAAACCCCCCAAAACTGCCATAAGATCCCTGCCTTTTCCCTCTCCACCTCCAAGCAGCTTTCATTTCCTGCTTTGGGAAACAACCTCTTGTCTCTTCCGGCCATCTGGACATTTTAAGGTTTATCACTTCGGTCTTAGAAATGCATCAAATCTCCGTGCCCTCTGCGGGGCGGAGTTTCCACCCAGGCGACCTCTTTCTCCACTCCCCGTGCCCACACTCCGTGGACCGCATCCCTGCCTTGGCGCTATGTGAGGCAGGGGTGGGGAACGACCAGCCCACGGGCTGTATAAGGCCCAGGAACTCATCTGGCCTGGCCCTGCCAAGGCATTAGGGGTGAGCTAATGAAATGTTTGACCGAACAGAGCAGGCTGATTTTTAAGTGGATCACTTTGTGTATGGCCCTCGGGTGAGGTTATAAATGTCCGAATGGCCCTTGGCAGAAAAGAGGCTTCCCCGCCCCTGCTCTGGGGCCTGGGAGTTCTCCTGCCAGCTCTCCATCCTCCTTAGGCACTGTGTACTTTACACACGGCTTGACGGATGGGTTTCACTTAACGTAATGCGGTTTCACCCCAAATGAGCGCTTAGACGCAGCAGATGAAATTTTAGTTCTCTGAGATGCCATGGATGTAAATCTGATTAATTGTCTCGCCGACTCAGGGAACATCCCTGGATCTCATTTCCTGCCTCGGCCGCTGGAGCTGGCGCATTAACTCCTGGCAGCGGTGTGGCTCGGCCCAGCCATCCATCACCAGTAACGACACTGAAAACACCTCCGGTGGAGCGTTTGGACAGGCAGCTCAGGCCCTGCCTTCCAGGAAAGCAGATTTCAGTCACTCGGCCCCTTTGACCCTTTGGACTCTTTCCTCGACCCAGGACGGTGTCCACAGGTGAAGGTGGGGTGGACAAGGGCTCTTTTCCTTCTGCCATCCCTCGGGGAAGGAAGCAAGACCATGAGGCAACAGAGTTCTTTCCTGGTCCATGTGCAATTTCAGGAAAGAAATTTCATGCTAGGTGCCATTTTCCCTTTTTCTTTTGTTGTTTCTTTCTTTTTTAAAAAAAATATATATATGTATGTGTGTATGTGTATATATATACACACACATACACATACACACACTATATAGATATATATATATATTTATTGATTTCAGAGAGGAAGGGAGAGGGAGAGAGAGATAGAAACGTCAAACGTCGAGCCCACAACCTGAGCACGTGCCCTTGACTGGAATCAAATCGTAACCTCCTGGTTCATAGGTTGATGCTCATCCACTGGCCCAGCAGTTGCCATTTTTTAATTCCCCTAAGATTTATTGAACTTATCTTAATATGAGAGGCAGGCATTCTGGGGGTTTTATGATTCAAGCAGAGGAAACAAATGTCCACACGAATATCTGTAAACGAGTCTGCATAGCGGCTTTGTGTATCCTAGCCCAAAGCTGGGAACACCCAAATGCCCAGCCAGAGGTGACTGGATAAAGCAATGGTGGCCACCTCCGTATAACAAGGTACCACTCGGGAAGAAAGAGAATTCACCGTGTGTACACACAACTAGACAGATGAATCTCAACATAACTACGCTAGGTGAAAGAAACCAGACCACAAAACAGAACAACAACAAAAACAGAGTACGTACTGTGTGATTTCATTTATATAATATCCTAGAAAATGCAAACAAATCTGTAGAATCAGAAAGCGGACTGATGGTTGCCTGGGGACGTGAGTAGGGAAGTCATGGATGGAGAAGGGCCCGTGGGAAGGAGTGCCAAGGGTACGTGGGAACTTTGAGGGCTAATGATGGCTACGCGCTCGGTACCTTGATTGTGGCCATGTTTTCATAGGTATGTGTATGTGTCAAAATACAGCGAACTGTATACTTTAAAGAAACTGTGTGACTATCAACTGGGTCTCAATTAAAGAAGTAAAAAAAAAGAAAAAAGAAAAACACAAAAAACCCAGGGATGTGGAATCAGATTCCTGGATTCAAATCTTGGCACCAGCACCCGAGCTGCGTGCTGCTGGCAGTTCACCCATCGTCTTTACTCCCGCCTCCTCCCTTGCAGAAGAGGGAAATATTTACCTATCTTTTTAAAAAATGTTGTTACTGATTTCAGAGAGAGAGGAAGGGAGAGGGAGAGAGAGAGAAACATCAATGACAAGAGAGAATCATGGATCGGCTACCTCCTGCATGCCATCCCCCCACTGGGGATTGAGCCCACAGCTGGGCATGCCAATCCAAGGGTGACCTCCTGGCTCTCAGGTCGACACTCAACCCCTGAGCGCTTACTAAGGTAGAAGCCACCCCAAGGCAGCTCCAAACCTAATGGGAAACCCTGGGCTGAATGGAGATGAAGGAGCTGATGAAGGAAGATTTTGACCCTAAACACATGTCTTTTTTGTCCTTAAGATAAGAGGAAGCAGTGAAAGGGAGGGCTGACAAGTGATTTGTTGGCAGGACAGTGGGAGTGAGATAGAGCTAAGACAAAGGACCATTAAGTGAAATATATGGAAACCATCCGCTCCCAGGCATCTTAATCTCAGGAATGAAGTTCTCTTTGCTGAAGCCTCCTCTCCAGCCTGCTGGTGGGGTGTAGCCTTGGGGGACGCCTCAGGGGACGTGCTCTGTGCCTTCCTCGGGGAAAGAACACAAGTGTGGCTCTCCCTTCCCTAATTTCCTAAATGTGCCCTACTTCTTGTTCTGGGCTCCCTGAGCATTTTTCTCACGGCTTCTTTCTCCCAGAATGCACCCTTTGCATTTTTCCAAACCCTATTTTTTTTTCCCTTCCTATTTCCTTGCCGTGTTTCTAAACCTGGGCTCACTCTGCTAACCAAATCAGCAGCCCTGTCAAATGCAATTAATCCCCCGTGTGCTTCCTCCCCCACAGCATTCAGAAAGCTGCTGAATAAGACGGTCCTCATCGCTGTCTTTCCAAGAGGCTGTCATTTCTACCGTGCCCCCACGCCGCTCCCCCTCTTTTCAAGCCACCAGTCTGGGCTCCCACAACTGCTCAACTCCACACTGATTTATTGATTGATTGATTGATTTCAGAGAGAAAGGGAGAGGGGGAGAGAGAGAAACATCAACGATGAGAGAGAATCATGGATCGGCTGCCTCCTGCATGCCCCCTGCTGGGGATCAAGCCCGCAACCCTGGGCATGTGCCTTGACTGGGAATGGAACCATGACCTCCTGGTTCATAGGCCATGGCTCAACCACTGAGCCACACCAGCCGGGCTCCAAGCTGATTTAAATGCCCCAATGGGCTATGGTTTTGCGAAGTGCTCTGTGCCATGTTTTAATAAAATCAAGAAAGGGACATTCACTGTATTCTATTTGTCCTCTCGTTCCCTAATAAAAGCCCATCATGAAGTTGAAATTTCTCTGGCATGATTTTCTTTATTAATGCCACCATAATTAGGTTTATATGTGTTGTTCTTTTCATTACGATGTTTATGCGCACCCACAAACACACTTATAACCTGCATTTTTTAAATTGGCTAAGAAAATTAAGCCTAATACTGAGCCTGCTGACTAGAGAGAATATTCTGGAAGAATCATCTGGAGGTCCAATGACACATGTCTCAGTTTTCCAACTCCTTGAGGAGTCAACCCCAGGATTACTGGCCAGAGTGTGGCTCTAGGTTGGGCTTCCTGGGGCTGGAATAGGAGTACATAAAGGTTTCCTGCTGAACACAACTGCAGCTGCCAGCAGCAATCTATCCAAAGTCCACTGTGAAAAGCTGAGGTTTAACTAAAGGGGTTAAAAAAATCCAAGTGTCAGAGCCAGGAGCTGCAGGCAGGAATCGCAGATGGCTGTACAGAGGCGAGTGGTGGGCGGGAGTGGATCCAAATGAGAGACCGGGAGGGGATGGAGCGGGGACTTGGGCACGATGGCCGGGAGCCCCGGACCGAGCTTTACATGGGGTGGGAGTCGCTATCTGATCAGCGTGAAATTAAAGGGCAGCTGAAGACCACTGACCCTGAGCACCATCCATTCACACCAACCCAGGAGGTAAGTCCTTTCACCACAGACTGTGGGAATTTAGAGCAAGAGGGGGCTCGTAATGTCGTCTCCTTTTGAGTGCCAACGCTCCTGCATCCCAGACACGCTCATGCTGCCCACCGTGAGCATGTTCAGACAGAGCGCGCATTCCTGGACAAGGCTCCGAGACAGAAGGAAGTCACATCCACGGACCACACCGTATTAGTGTAGATTATGAGCGCCAGGTCGGCCCCTGGCCCTTCTGAGAGGTGTGGAGAGCGGAGAAATCTGGCACCTGGGAGACAGCCCTCCCCTGACCTTGCCGGCTCCCTGACTGTGAACAGTGAACCTCTGCTGCTAAAAGTCAGCTGTATTTTTAGTCTACTGTATTTTTAAAAATCTTTTTATTCACTTCAGAGATGAAGGGGGAGGGGGAGGGGGAGGGGGAGGGGAGGGGGAGGGGAGGGGAGGGGAGGGGAGGGAGAGGAGAGGGAGAGGGAGAGGGAGAGGGAGAGGGAGAGGGAGAGGGAGAGGGAGAGGGAGAGGGAGAGGGAGAGGGAGAGGGAGAGGGAGAGGGAGAGGGAGAGCATCAATGACAAGAGAGAATTACTGAACGAACGGCTGCCTCCTGCACGCCCCACACTGGGGATGGAGCCCCAAACCTGGGCATGTGCATTGGACCGGGAATTGAACACTGACCTCCTGGTTCATAGGTTGGTACTCAACCCCTGAGCCACACCAGCTGGGCGAAAAGGTATTCACTGACATCCAGTGTACACAATCATCGTCTCTAGCATTTCCCATGATGACACTCTTTGACTATGCAGTTAATCATACCGGCTGTATATTTAGGAAAGCTAAAGCAAACGTTTAAAATAAATCCAATTACACGGAAGTGTCGGGCTCTTTAAAAAGTCGTACTCTCTATATTCTTTAACTATGTAGGGCTCTTCACTGTTGCCGGGCTCACCTGTTTTAATAAAGTGGTCAGTTCTGGTTCTAAAAGGAGATTATTGAGTGTGAAAGCTCACGCCTGCCAGTGAGCATGCCTAGGGCAGAAGCCAGGCTGTGTGGATGATGAAGTCATAACCAAATCCCCATTAGCCACCCGATCGCTGCTTGAACTGAACTACCGGGTGGAATTAAAACTCTGGAGTTTGCTCTGTCATCGGTCAGCTAAGCCTGCCTTATGCCTACACACCACAGCCATCCCTCTGTCCCCTAAACTCCCTACTACCCGTCTCCTCCACCGCCCCCCCGTCCACCCCCCCCTCCCCCCCCGCGACCCGAGAAAGAGAACTAGCATTTCTGAGTGAAATCCAGTTTCTAGACTGCAGGTGGCAAGGGCAAAGTGACCTGGTATTGATTTGATTTGGGCCACGTCTACCCAGCACTTCACGTATTTTTTTCCTTTTGTAAAAAAAGCAAGGATCAGCCGTAACTGGCATAGAACTGTGTGTCTGGCATGACTTTTTTTTTTTTTTTAACATTTCATAATTTTTATTTCTAACTTTTCAGCCGGCTGCCTATGTGTGTATGGAGACGGAGATGCAAACCTTATTATTCCACATTTGTCCCAGTTGAGTGACAGTCCCCAAGACTATCTATCTGAGTGACTCCAACAATCAGATTGTTTTTTAGTCAATGCACGTACTGCCATGAGGTCGGCCATGGGCCAGGCTGTCCGATGACCTTGGGGCTGGCCGGCTTCAGTCCCTAGAGAATCATGGATCACTGCCTCTTGCCCGCCCCACGCTGGGGATCAAGCCTGCAACCCAGGCATGTGCCCTGACCTGGAACCAAACCAAGACCTCCCAGTTTTAGGCCAATGCTCACCCACTGAGCCACGCCATGCAAGCATCAAGTTCTTTGCTTAAATGGTCTCTGACTGGGTAAGTGACAGGTGTGTTTCTGTAAAGAACCCATTTCTAATCTCTGCTTCAAAGCTCTGCTCTACACCCAGGAAGGAAGGAAGGAAGGAAGGAAGGAAGGCCACGGAAGTGACTCAGCAAATGGCACATGGCATTTCACCTTCCTCAGAAAACATGCTCATGACTCAGCACAATGGCCACAAAACACCAGGAGCTTGGGATGCCCAGAGACAGCAGGCGACTGTGTTCAAAAACGCAATTACCAGAAGGAAAGAAAAAGGATTCTCTCATATTCATTCTCTCTCTCTCTCTCTCTCTCTCTCTCTCTCTCTCTCTCTCTCTCGGAATGGAATCCTTCTCATCATGGACCAAGTACATCCCAAGCCTGGCTTATCCTGTCCCGTTGCCCCGTGATGCTCAGATCCTCCCCGTTACAGAGGACCTGGGCGCTTCATCAACTGCCTCTAAGATAGCGTCCTACTGCTCTCTCCCAGGGGATCACTCAACTCTGGTGCCAGCCCTATGACAGAGCTGCTATCCATAAGGAAGGCCGCCAGTCCCATGTTCAGAAGGGGGAGCCTTTCAGAATCCTTTCTCCTCACGACCTAACTAAGGGAGATACTGCGATCCTAAAAATAATCCGCATGAGAAACTGAAATTGGCACCATTCAAATTCTCTCAACCTGGGGGCGGGGGGCGGGGAGGCTCATGGAGTGATCAGTAAAAGGTCCAAGTGCTTTGCCGACTATCTTCACACCTTCAAGGATTGGTAAAAATATTGCTGCTGGTTTATTGATGAGGAAAGAGAGACTAACGGTGCCGTCTTGGAAAGTAGATTTATAATGCCCAAGTCATCCTTTAACATATTAATAGACCCGGTTGACGTCTCTGCATAACACTGACATGGTTTAACTGACCGGATCGTCCCCCCTTTATTCCCCAAAGGTCTCTGAGACTGCCTGGCCGGTGTGGCTCAGTGGTTGAGCATTGACCTATGAACCAGGAGGTCACAGTTCGATTCCCAGTCAGCACACATTGATGTTCTGTCTCTCTCTGTCCCTCTCCCTTCCTCTCTGAAATCAATAATAGAGAGGGAGGGAGGGTAATTGCCAAGTTACATCTTCAATCCGCTCTCCGCTCTCCGGGCTCTAGGTCAAGGAAGAAGTGAGACTTGAGGGAGGAGCTGGGGAGGGTGGGAGTCCTGGGGACACTATCCTGTCAGCACTTGTCGGCTGGTAAGCTCCACCGAGGAGAGGAACACATCCAGCCCCTGATGACAAGAAAGCATGCTCTACCTTCTGAAAGAGAGGGGTGTGCACAGGTGCTGTGCACCTACCGACGTGTGAGCAGATGGCGTAAGTGGTGGCTAGAGGCAGAATGACAGCCCTCGCTTCAGGAACAGGCCTGCATTTCTCCACTCCACGCCCGGCAGCTCTCCCAAAGTCAAGGTTCCGGGTTGCCCTGGCAACAGCTGATCACATCACTATCTCCCGGAGCCGCCCAGGGTGTTGCCACTGGACTGCACTGGGAGTGGTTCCCATGTGATCCTAGTCGCTGGGGAGACGGACAGCCTTGCTCCAGGGGGTGGGGAACCTCGATGGCCGAGCATCCTGCCTTTCATGGCCTATTGTTTCTCTCTCCCTCTCCCTTCCTCTCTGAAATCAATAAAAATATATTTAAAAAAATAAAAAGCTCTTAAATGGTTCACTGTTACTACCTGAAATATAGTAGTAAAAGGTCTATATTTCTAGTGCTTACTTAGAAAAATAAAATAAAAAGAGGTTTATTATTGCTCCGTTTCAATGGAATTGCCACGTACAGTAAGTAAGCCTGAGTCTCTCTTCTTTCCAGTGTCCCTGCCCCCAAATCAAACCTGTAGATTTTCTGCTCAATGTACAGGAAGGGAAAAAAGTGCCTTAAGATAATATTGGACCTTTCAAAGTAGACTCATAAAAGCTGAGAAGTCGTGTTCATCCTGTGAGTCACCCTCGGTCGGCTCTCTTTTAAAATGCAGCCTCCGTCTTCTTCTAACCGAGGGCTTTAACATTTCAATGTTCAAGAACACCAGCTTTATTAAAATTAGGGCTTGGGGAAATGGCTCAGAAAAGGGAGAAAGAGAATATTATCCAGCCATTTAAGAGATGCTAATTAATGAAGTTCTTAAAGCCGAGAGAGGACATTCCATCCAGCAAGGGTTTCTGAACCGAGGAATGAAACTCACCTAAAAATAGAACAAAACATCCCGGCCAGCGTGGCTCAGTGGTTGAGTGTCCACCTATGAACCAGGAGGTCACAGTTCGATTCCAAGGTCAGAGCACATGCCCTGGATGTGAGCTCAATCCCCAGTAGGGGGCGTGCAGGAGGCAGCTGATCAATGATTCTCTCTCGTCAATGTCTCTCTCTCTCTCTCTCTCTCTCTCTCTCTCTCTCTCTCTCTCTCTCTCTCTCTCCCCCTGACCCCCTTCCTCACCAACACTTCCCACACTCAACAGAGTAAAAGTAACATTTGATTTTATCTTTTTATTACTGCATGTTGTGGTAGCCTGGTGATGCTCAATCTCTCTCTTATTCTCTCTGCTATGGGCCCCAAACTGAAAATCTCCTTTGAGTGAAAAATAGATTCCTTGCTAGAGAAATAAATAAATAACAGGAAATCATTTTCCAGGGCTGGTAATGATTCCGTAATGCTGAGATATCAATCAGATAATCCGTGTGCTGTCTGTGGGCAGTGCTAGGGCTGGAGGGGGGCTCAGCCCTGGCCACAGAACAGGATAACCTGCCAGGTGACGGCTGGGGAGAGAGAAGAAGGGCCTAAAGCTTGGGGGTCAAGGTCAGGACTCTGAGAGCAGCATTTGATTGTCTTTCTGTCTTATTTCTCCTCAAAATACAACTCAAAGCAAATAAATAAAGAGGAAGGCTGATGTGATGTGGGGCTGGCCTAAAGGATTTGGGGAGGTGTTGGTAAGAAGACTCAGGAATCCCCAAATGGTCACTCCGTTGTCACCAAAAGGTCCCTGGGAAGGAGAAGGGTATGGGATGGATGGCCTCATCAGGAAGCCCGTGTTCCTGACAGAAGGGGGAACCTGAGGCCTCATGGCGGTGAGCAGGTTAGGAAGGGATGTGAGGGGAAGGGGGTTCGTGTCCTTCACGCTGGGAAGCCTGGATCCTAGAGTCCCTGGCAAAGCCGAGAACCCATCAGCCTCCCCACAGCTGCTTCCTGCAGGGGCTGGGGAGGCCTCAGCAGGTCCCGGAGGGGCCCAATCAGAGGCCATGGGAATGGTCTGACCCCACCCTCACTGAAGGCAGCTCAGAGAGACTGCAGGCTGGATTCCTAGTCACTGAGCAAGCATGTCCTTAGGGCAGGGATGGGGGACGTCCGGCCCGCGGGCCATGTTAAGTGCTCCAAATCATTAGGTCTGGCCCTGCCAAGGCATTAGGGGTGAGTTCATGAAATGTTCAACCAAACAGAGCAGGCCGATTTTTACGCTGATAATTCTGTATGGACCTTGGATGATGTCATAAATATCCACGTGGCCCTTGGCAGGAAAAAGGTTCCCCACCCGACTCAGGGGACCGGCAAAGAGGGCGTCAAAGAAATAAATGATAAAAGCAAAATAGATCCAATTCAGCTGCACTGAACCTGGTAAGAAGAGAAAACGTGGGCTACTTTAACCTCGGCATCTGCGTAAGTTCTGTGTTTAGATCCTTTACTGCCCACGGAGGGTGGGTGTCCTGGACACAGTATTTTGGCACGCTGAGTGTTTGAAGGTCTTAAAGGGGCCGTAGAGAGTGCTGTCATATTCCGACAGACTCAGGCCCAGCTGAGGAGCCCGAGTGAGGGCAGGGAATTTTTAGGAGGTGTCTCTTTAGAGAAGTAAAGGTTTTCTACATCATACACACTGAAAAACAGTCTGAGGAGGGACGTGTCTCCAGATAGCACAGCCTGAATTCCTGGGCAAACATGTCCCCTTCGTCACTTACATGCTGATCATCCCTGAGCAAGTTACTCAACCTCTCTGATCTCTGTCAGTATCCTCCCTGTAGTGTAAGAAGATGTACCTAGGCATCTGTTGTGAAATGAAATAAATTGGAACAGGGGAAAAAAAACCCTTCTGCAAACTGCAGAATGGCATAAATATAGTTTAATATGAAAAAAGGAAGCGAGAAGAGAGAGGAAAAAAGGAAGGAGGAGTTGGCCTCCATCTGAGGGCGCGTGATATGGGAAGGTGTTTCCCACGGGGCCAGGGGAAGATGAATTGCTGAAGTCAGGTGAACTACACTTACTGTAGTGAATGATGGATTTAATTATACAGACTGTATTATATTCGTGCATAAAAAGTACAACAGAGCGACACTGCAATTATCCTATTGAGCAATGTTCCTGCCGGCCCAGAGGCTGCCTCTGACGCTCAAAGCGGTCGGATGTGATCTCCACACAAAAGCTTCAGGGAAAAGGGTAACGCTGGGGCCCACAGAGTGTGACAGCCCCCTGGGGCCCACACAAGGTGACTTAGTCCCCTGGCCTGTTCCCTTACTGTGGGATGGATGGATACATGGCTGGATGAGTGGCTAACCTTAAGTTTATGAGCTGGACAGTTTATAATTTAACTAAGGGTTATAGTCTAGATCAGGGGTGGGCAAACTTTTTGACTCGAGGGCCACAATGGGTTCTTAAACTGGACCGGAGGGCTGGAACAAAAGCATGGATGGAGTGTTTGTGTGAACTAATATAAATTCAAAGTAAACATCATTATATAAAAGGGTATGGTTTTTTTTTTTTTAGTTTTATTCATTTCAAATGGGCCGGATCCGGCCCGCGGGCTGTAGTTTGCCCACGGCTGGTCTAGAGATAGTCCTAGAGATATGTATGTATCTGTATGTATGTATGTATGTATGTATATACATACACACACACACACACACACACACACACATACATACACAAGAGAGCGAGAGAGGGAGAGAGTTTTTTTTCAGTTGAGTCCATTCCCTAAGTTACTACCTAAGTAGAGCCTTAAGTTTAAATGAGAGAATCCTGCCAAAAAGTTGGCTTCCTTGCCTGACTGGTGTGGCTCAGTGGTTGAGCATCAAAATATGAACCAGGAGGTCACGGTCCGATTCCTGGTCAGGGTATGTGCCCGATTTCGGGCTCCATCCCCAGTAGGGGGCGTGCAGGAGGCAGCCAATGGAAGAGGATGTGTCTCTCTCCTGAATGTTTCTGTGTCTCAATATCTCCCTTCCTCTCTCTAAAAAACACATTTTTTAAAATATATTTTAGTGATTTTTTACAGAGAGGAAGGGAGAGAGAGATAGAGAGTCAGAAACATCGATGAGAGAGAAACATCGACCAGCCCCCTCCTGCACATCCCCCACTGGGGGTGTGCCCACAACTCAGGTACATGCCCTTGACCGGAATCGAACCTGGGACCTTTCAGTCCAAAGGCCGATGCTCTATCCACTGAGCCAAACCGGTTTCGGCTAAAAAACACATTTATAAAACAACAACAGCAGCCAAACCTTGATCTGTGACCCGTCTTTTCCTAGAGTGTATCAGTTCTTGGGACATTCTTTCTGCAGTTATGCTAATGCTCTAACTGATGGGAGTCCAGGCTTCTCTCTCATCAGTCCCACCCCAGTGGGCGGGGTCTTGGTGCTGCCATGGGTCTGCCTGCTGGATTGGACTGGGGTGTTACTCAGATCTCCACAGCCTCACACACAGGCAGCCTGCTTTAGGAGAGCTTAATGTCACAGGCGGTGAATCTCATTTTTATGTGTTTTTCCTAGTTTCCCTCACAGAGACTAATTTATTTTGAAGATCCAGGAGCACTTTACCATAACCTCTCACTTACTGACTATCATAATAATAATAACCACTTGGGGTGCTTATTAGACATCAATCGCAGTGTTAAGTGTTTTGTATATAAAGTTCATTGATTTAATTTGCACAATATCCCTACGAGATATGGGGTGTTTTGAAATTTTTTAAAATTTATTTTTAAAATATATTTTTATTGATTTCAGAGAGGAAGGGAGGGAGAGGGAAAGAGAGAGAGAAACATCAATGATGAGAGAGAATCATGGATTGGCTGCCTCCTGCACGCCCTCCTACAGGGGATGGAGCCCGCAATCCAGGCACGTGCCCTGGCCAGGAGTTGAACCTTGACCTCCTGGTTCATAGGTTGATGCTCACCCATTTAGCCACACTGGCTGGGCATATTTTTATTTTTTAAAAATGTCTTTGCTTTACAGATGGAAAAAATAAGACTTCTGGGGTGTAATGAGATGTCTGAAGGCCCTAACAGGCCTGGCCTCTTAACAATGTCCCTTTTTCCCATTATCCCTGTGAACATACAGGGTGCACAGCACCTGACTCACAGGCTGGTCCTTTGAGGACCGGGCGGGTCATGTTACCTTATTCCCACCCCAAGTTCACCGGTTCCCGCTGTCTCTCCTTCACCAGGTCAAAGGACAGGGAGGCATCCTCACACCTCCAGACACACCTGCTTCATTCAGAACAAGGATTTGTTCATAGAGAGAGATCTTGGAGGTACAGCTTCGATTAAAATCCAGCCGAGTGATACAGACCACAGCCTCGAAAGGACAGAGCCCAGCCGGTTAAAATATGGACTACCGGGAACCGGGGAACCTCAGACGTGGCTTATAGTTTACCGAATGTCAGCTAGAGGTCATTCCCATTAGGCAAAGACAAATGCTTGCTGGAAAGTTTTCTGAACTGCTCACACTGTAAAAATAGCACACATCCCTCCCCCCGAGCCTGAGGTGCACGCGCTAGCAGGTGGGAACTCTTAAACGCACTGTCCTTGCCACGCACAAGCCAATCACTTCTCATTCTGTCAGTCACACTCTCGTCAGTACCTGCTGGGTCAGCGATGTAACTTGTTTCAATTAGACAGCAGGCACGTGGCGGTGAAGGACAGATCCCGACATCCCATGCTACAGCCAGAGTGACCTTCCCGCACGCGAGGGTCACCCACACCCCTCCCTAACCCACAACCCCTCAAGGCCTCTGCACAGACATAGGCCTTGGGCTCCATAGTATGACGCACACTACTTTGCATATCTGCCCTCGGCAGACCTTGAACCCAAAGCCCAGCTCTCTTTCTGCTTTGCAAACCCCTCCATCCTATAGATTTGCACATGCTACAGCGTCTGCCTGGGAGTGTCCTGCGTGACAGTGTTCCACAGGAACTGCGTCATATTTTCTGTTGTTTTTATTTTTGCTAATCCTCTCCCAAGGATATTTTCTCCATTGCTTTTCAGAGAGAGTGGAAGGGAGGGAAAAAAAGGAGGGAGGGAGGGAGAGAAACGAGAGAGAGAGAGAGAGAGAGAGAGAGAGAGAGAGAGAGAGAGAGAGAGAAACACTGATGTGAGAGACATCCATTGGTTGCCTCCCACACGAGCCGTACATAGGGTGGGGCAGAACCTGCAACCCAGGTATGTGCCCTCGACCAGGATCCGAGACCCTTCGGTGCCTGGGCCAACACTCTAACCACTTAGAAACACTGGCCAGGGTGAGTAATGTTTGCTCATTTATTGAATTTGTTGTACTTCGTTGCATTTACCAGGCACTTAACTTTATGCCCGGCACTGGGTTTGTAAAAAAAGTGCACGAGGAGAAATACTATTAATATTCCCACTTTACAGATGAGTAAACTGAGGCCCACAGACCTTAAAACATCTTGTCAGGGTCAAACCCCAGCACGCTGCAGGGTCAGGATTGGAACCCAGGTACCTGAGAGCTGGGAGCTTCTAAACCACACTCCGTGCAGCAGGCACGGAGGCTCCCTGTGGGTGAAAACAGACACAACCTCCCTGCAGAATGCAGACGCTGCCGGGGGAGGAGGAGGGAGGGGGATGGGGGGACGACATGTAACAAAGAACAAGGAAGGGGCGTCCAGAAAACCGCTCTCCCCAGGGATGGAGCAGCTATTTTCTCACCTGAAGATTCCCTCTCAGAGGTGCCTGCAGCAAACACCTTTTATTTGGAGGCTCCCACTCGGAGCGTGAGTTCCCGCTGCCCAACAGGCCTGCCTGCCCACTTGGCCCGTTACCTGACAAGAGGCAGCTCATAGATTTCCTTTCTTCCCTCCTGTCCCGAGAACAGCTCTGCTCGCAGGGGAGTCTGTCTCATCTCTTCCCGCCTCATTGTTTTAAATGGGGATGTCGATAGCGCTGCACAAAAGCTCACAGGTCACCGGGGAATCGGCAATCCCATTTTTAATGGGCTCCTCACACCATAGAGCGGGAACCGTTAGGGTGAGATGTACCAGAGTAAAAAGAGAAATGAAGCCCAGAGCCAAATCGTGGTTTCAAAAGCAACAGGTCCCGAAGTGAGCGCCACAACAACGCAGCCCTGAGCGCTGCTCTGTGGTAGATGCCTGCAGCTGACGAGCCAGGCGTTTGGTAAATACTAGCGACTACACCCTATGGTATTTTAACATATATATTTTTTTATTGATTTCAGAGAAGAAGGGAGAGGGAGGGAGGAACATCAATGTTGAGAGAGAATCATTGATCGGCTGCCTCCTGCACACTCCCTCCTGGAGATTGAGCCCACAACCCGGGCACGTGCCCAACCTGTGACCTCCTGGTTCATAGGATGATGCTCAACCACTGAGCCACGCTGGCCAGGCATATATCCCTATGTTAGAGATTCAAGTTCTACACTAGGATATGAAAGCTCTGGAAAGTCCTGCAATAGGGACTTTAACCCAGATTTTTCTAAGTACATTTGGGAAGAGAACGTCTCTTTCATCACCTTCGATTTGTAGAAAGTCTATTAATAACCCACAGAATGAACATTCCATGAATCGCAGCTTGGGGAACACTGACTTCAAAAGCACTTGGTTTGATTGCCTATTTGTAGCCTGGAGAGCAATATCTAGAATTCTACCCTGGGAAGAAGGACAAGTTCAATTCACAAGTCCAGTGGCTCCCTGACGTGGTTACTGCATCAGCTGGCTTCACTTTCAGTCCTTTCCCACGTGGCCCCCACCCAAGCAGCGACCATCACTAACTAGCACCCCTTCAGCAGGAGGAGGAAGGTGTCCAGGCACAGCTCTGGCTGCCCTCTGTCTTCTTCTGAGACACCCCTTCTTTTTTTTAAAAAAAAAATTATTGCCGAAACCGGTTTGGCTCAGTGGATAGAGCGTCGGCCTGCGGACTAAAGGGTCCCAGGTTCGATTCCGGTCAAGGGCATATACCTGGGTTTCGGGCATATCCCCAGTGGGAGATGTGCAGGAGGCAGCCGATCGATGTTTCTCTCTCACCGATGTTTCTAACTCTCTATCTCTCTCCCTTCCTCTCTGTAAAAAATCAATAAAATATATTTTAAAAAAATAAAATAAAATAAATAAATTATTGATTTCAGAGAGAAGAAGGGAGAGGGATATAAAGATAGAAACAGGCCCTAACCGGTTTGGCTCAGTGGATAGAGCATCAGCCTGGGGACTGAAAGGTCCCAGGTTCGATTCTGGTCAAGGGCATGTACCTTGGTTGCGGGCACATCCCCAGTAGGGGGTGTGCAGGAGGCAGCTGATCGATGTTTCTCTCTCATCGATGTTTCTAACTCTCTATCCCTCTCCCTTGCTCTCTGTGAAAAATCAATAAAAAATATTAAAAAAAAAGAAAGAAACACCAATGATGAGAGAAACATCATCGATCAGCTGCCTCCTGCACGAACTCTACTGGGGATGCAGCCCACATCCCGGGCATATGTCCTGACCTGGAATCGAACTGGCGACGTCTTGGATCCGAAGTTGATGCTCAACTGCTGCACCACACCGACCGGGCTCCCTATTCTTACTGGTTTGGAAAAATCTATCCCAGAGGTGGCCTGGGAGCTTCCTCCCTATTGCCCTTGACTGGGTCACACGTCCCTGCTTAAACCAATTAGTGGGGAAGGAACTGAAATGACAGAATTCGATTCAACAAGTCACTCCGCATCCCCGGGACAGGGAAAGGAGTCACCGTCCCTTAGCTGATGGAGGGTGAGCTCCTGAAGAGCAGAGCTGTCGGTGTGAGGCGGGGCGGAGAAGTGGCTGTGGAAGAGGGAATAACGACACTGGCTACACAGACCCTGTGCTCAGGGGCCTCAGAAAATATGGAGAAACTGAGGAGGCAGGAGACCAATCGGGCGAGGGTGTGCAAGCAAAGCCAGCGCAAGAGGCGCTCCAGGAGGGAGGGACACTGATGCTGTGGACAGGCAGGTGAGGTGCAGGCTTCGAGGTGACTTGATTAGGAATCATGTGCTTGGTGGTGGGATGCAGGCTGAGTGTAGTTAAGGAGACTGATGAGCTGGGAGGTAAGGCATGGAGGAGCCCTGTGGTGAGTCATGCCTGCGAACACGTCACAGGTCACTGTGCGGTAAGGCGGGCAGACGGTGAGAACAATGCGAGAGGAAGAGCCGGCATTTGAGAAGGTGTTGCGGGGGGGGGGGGGGGTTCACCGCTGCTGCTGAGATTTTTAAATGGGAGAGATGCTCTCAGACTTAAGGGATAAAGGCTTTGTGCCCTGGCTGGTTTGGCTCAGTGGATAGAGCATCAGCCCGTGGACTGAAGGGTCCCGGATTTGATTCTGGTCAAGGGCACGAACCTCGGTTGCAGGCTGGATCCCCCACCCTGGTCGGGGCACGTGTGGGAGTGAATAGGAAGATCAAGAAATAGAACTCTGATAATCGCCTTTCGATCTTTCTGCTCTTCAGATACGCAACGTGCTTTTCATCTAAAGCAAAGCCATACATGACTCCAGAGAAACTCATTCTGAAAAATGGAGATGGATTGCTAAAATATTTACTGTTCAACAAAAGGGCAGAAAGCTGCTATAATTCTCCCCATTCCTCTTTGTTATCACTCCCCAGCATGTGTGCTCGCCTGGATCACACACGCATCTTGGGGAGAACCTAGCAGAGGGTTTTGATTAAATGCTGTGTTGAGAAAACAATGCGGAGACATTTTAATTAGGTCAGATAAAAGGGTTGTGCTGGAGAGAAATATCTTAACAGTCACTTTTAGGCTCTCGCCTTAAACCATTTCCTAGAAACGCGGGCTCTGTACATTCTCGCTGCGCCATTATCCAAACACTCTGAAAGCTCCTGCTGCCATGAATGGCCCATGGCTTCCCAGCCCATGGACTCTCATCGCCGGGTTTCTGAACCATTGAGGCTCATTCTACTCCACGCAAACAAACACCGAATTCAAAGTCCATGGCGTTTAGTCACTTGCTCACCCTCACTGAAAGCACAGCTGATAACAGGCCTATCGCTCTTCAGGAAGCGATGCCACATACTGCCTCTTGCCTATGGTGGCTGCTGATAGCCAGGGCGTTATGGGACTGATAGACGTGAATTAGAAATTTTTGAGACCAAGGGAAAAAAAGAAGAAGGATCTCTTATCCTTGGAGACAGTATGGAGAGACCTGGAGAGCCTCATGCTAAGGGAAATAAGCCAGTCAGAGAAAGCCAAGGATCCCATGATGTCATTCCTATGTGGAATCTAATGAACCGAAAAAACTGATGGATAAAATAGATCAGAGACATAGAAGCATGGAAAAGACTGTGGAATCTCAGAGGAAAGGTGGGGGTAGGGAGGGTTGGGGGGTCAATGCATAACCCATGGACACAGACAATAGGTTGGTGAAGGCCTGGGAGGGGTCGAGGGGGTCAATGGGGAAAAGGGGGCACATCTGTAATACTCTGAACAATAAAGATAAATGAAAAGAAAAAGACTTGGGAAGTGGAAGGTAGAGAGCAAACCCACAGCCAATTAGTAACGGTTGCTGACTCTGACCTTGGAGATGGAGAGAGAGTTCAGAAGGAGGGTTAGAGCGGAAACAGGGAGCAGTATGAGAATGTTACCATGTCTCACCCAGAAACATAAATGATAACAATAGATGGGTACTTCCCCCCAAAAGAATGCAGTCTGTTGGAGAAGACTGCCCGAATAAATGCAACCATCCTTAATCTTAAAATATTATATCCACTATATACATATATGGCCATATAGCAACAGTACACATGTATACTTTTTAATGCGTTTCCTACTACTTAGTCATAAATCATATCTTTCCATCTAGATTGCAAGCTACTAAAAAAGGGATTATGTTACCCGGCTGGTGTGGCTCAGTGGGTGAGCGTAGACCCATGAACCAAAAGGTCACTGGTTCCATTCAGGACACATGCCCAGGGATCGCCAATAGGGGGCGTGCAGGAGGCAGCCAATCGAGGATGTTTCTCTCTCACTGATATTTCTATCTATCTCCCTCCTCCTCTTTCTCCAAAAATCAATAAAAACATTTATTTTTTCATTTAAAAAGAGATTATGTTGTGTGTGAGCATTATTAACATCAGTTGATGTCAAACTTAGATGGGTCAAACCAAATTAAGCCTACCTGGGAATGTGCACTACCGCTCCCTTATATTTAATTTGCTGAAAAGAAAATTAATGTATTTTCTTATCAGAGATGCCTCCGCATCTGTCAGTTTGACCCAGCGTGCTGATAAATGAAGCCGAGGCAGCCTGGACATAGCTTAGCAATAACCCCGTCTCTCTCATTTAACTCACTGAACTCTGGTTCCCGATTTCAGACTGGCGTCAGCGTCTGAAACCTCCACACCCACGCCCTCGCTCCCGTCTGCCTGGGGTGTCCCGAAAGGGTTGTCACTTGCTAAGTCCATCTGCCTTTCACTATGGCAGCCCCTGGGGGGCACCTAAAAGTGCCGCAAAGCAAACCTGTGGGGTGAACTCAAGAAAGGCTTGTCTTTGATTTCCAACAGCTCAGAAGCCAGACAAGAAGCAGTGAACCTGGGAAGCTTCCTTAGATGTCGTAAATGTAGAATCACTTCAATTCAGGTCCAAGCAGGTAGTTCATTTTTCTTTATCATTATTATTATTATTATTATTATTATTGTTATTATTGATTTCAGAGACAGAAAGGAAGAGAGAGAAACATCAATGATGAGGGAGAATCATCGATCGGCTGCCTCCTGCAGGCCCCACACTGGGGTTTGAGCCTGCAACCAGGCATGCGCCCTGACTGGGAATTGAACCGTGACCTCCTGATTCATAGGTTGACACTCAACCACTGAGCCATACCGGCTGGGCTCCAGTGGTCTCTTAAAGGCAACTGTATCCTTTTCAACCCACCAAGCAGCCATGCAGACTGGATCTAAAATTAGCTGCTGTGATGTATTTGTTTTTCCTTTTGCATCCAAACACAGGCAACAGGACAACAGGGCCTTCTGTGTCCTATCATAGGGAATTCTTACTTCCTGTTTGTACTCAGCGGATAAGCCAACCTATTGGGAAGAGTGTGAGGGACCTTTTCCCAAACACCACCTCTTACTCATGTTTCCAGAATTATGCAAATGATGCCATTCATTCTCCCACTGCCTCCTCTCTGGAGAGGCTCCCAGGTTGGAAATGAAAGGAATTCTTCTCTCAAATGTGTGTAATCCACACTCATTGCTTCTGACAGCAAAGGGTGGGACGGCTAGATACCACAGTAGCTAAGGCTTTAATCGCATCGCCTCTGCCACCAGCTTAGCGGCGCGGCCCTCGGTGGGTCCTTGCTGTAGAACAGAAATGCAGGCAACTCATACTTTCCCACTGCACTGGAATGGAAGGGAATCTACGGCAGGTGAAGGAGGAAGAGGATCAAAAGTGAGGACTCGAGGGGGAAAAAAGACGCAGCTAGTGTCTCCAGGGACAGAAACACTGAATCTCGCCAGGGAGGAGCTGCCTATAGAAGAAAGGCCAAGTTCTCGTGAAGAACAATGAGGCTTTCAATGAACTCGCCTGCCTTTCCTCTCCGCCTGTTCACAGTCCCCACAGCGGCCTCACCCCCCGCTTCCTCCAAGCCCTGGCTCCTCACCCCCACTCTACTTCTGCATCTAAGCTCCTCTAGTCATCTTTTTAAAAAATATATTTTTATTGATTTTTAGAGAAAGAGGGAGGGAGAGAGAGAGAAGGAGAAACATCCATGAGGAGAAAGAATCATCGATCGGCTGCCTCCTGTACGTCCCCAACTGGGGATCAAGCCCATTACCCCGGGCATGTGCCCTGACCTGGAATCAAACTAGTCACCTCTTGGTGCATGGCTCAACACTCAACCACTGAGCCACACCAGCCTGGCAAGGAAGTTCATTATTTTTAAAATGCTACGGGATTGTGTGGCTCCTTTTGTTTCTTTTAATTGCACACTTATAGTTTCTGGAATATGAACAGAAAAGGAAAAAGATAAGTGTCCTTGTCATGAATGAATCATGAAAGAACTGAGTTCCGTTGCCATGGTGAGTCCCATCCACCCAATATGATGGACGTTTTGGCTTCGTTCCACTCTATGGGGCGAGGGCTGAGTCAAGGGTTATCTTTCCCTGGTCACGAAAGTGACCAAGGCTTCAAAAACTATTTAATCCATGGGCCGCCTCACGCTGGCCTAGAATTAAATTCTCACCCGTGAGCAGACATTTCCCAAAGGGCTCCTGTGCCCTCCGCAAATGATTATTCCTGCGGCACGGGAACTTCTTAAATCATTCCCCGAACTTAGGTCATTCTTACACAGCTTCCCGATACCCCCCGTCATACAAATTACTTAAAATGCTTCTTTCCATCCTAAGCAATACCACCCACGAAGGAGGGTTTGATGTGCCTGTTATAATTTCATAGGGAACGAGATGAGTACTTTTCTCCAACAATGAAGAGTGCTACTTGAAATTCTCTCGCGCGACACCAGGGTCATTCACACCAGAGCCCTGGGAACATGGTTTGAATACATTACGGAGAGCCAACCCGGTTAGGAAGTGTTTTGGTGGAGATCTGGAACCGCAAACCCAGCTCAAAATGGCTCTATGCTGGTTCTGACGAGATGCTGAGTGGTTTTTCGGAGACAACGGAACAAAACCACAAGGCGTGCAACTGGAACGCATGCAGAGGGGAGAACTTTGACCAAAGCTCCCTGCCCCCAACGGAGCCAGAGGACTGTGACAGGACAGAAACCTGAACGCCAGAACCTTTCAGAAACCAAGGGGCTGCTGTCCACGGGGACGGGTGCTGAATCCTCACCCCCTTACCACCTCTTACCATAAACTGCCAAGCTACCAAGTCCCAAAGCCACGCTATGGAAACCTCCCCGTCAAACCAGCATGGTCTCCTTAATCCAGTGATGGTGAACCTTTTGAGCTCGGCGTGTCAGTGTTTTAAAAAACCCTAACTTAACTCTGGTGCCGTGTCACATAGAGAAATTTTTTGATATTTGCAACCATAGTAACACAAAGATTTATATTTTTGATAATCATTTTTTATATTTAAATGCCATTTAACAAAGAAAAATCAACCAAAAAAATGAGTTCGCATGTCACCTCTGACACGCGTGTCATAGGTTCGCCATCACTGCCTTAACCCATACATCTTGCCCGGATCCGCAGGCCGAGGAGACAGAGGTGAGCTCGGGCTCGTGTCTCCTGGCCAGCCGACCTTGCAATAAAGCCTTTCCTTTGCTCAAATGCTGGGCAGCAAGCCCCCGTTCGGTAACAAAACCTGCGTCTCACCAGCCCTGAACTGTAGGATGGCACGGAGCCTCTGTCGCCAGCCTCTCGCTGATGGCCGCAGTTTTATTTGTGTTGGAGTGTGTGGGTTTTTACTCACAATGTTTCTCTAGGCTGAGATTAATCTTATCTTCCCACGTACGTTGGCGCTGGAGGTTCTATTTGCTTGCTTGATGGGTATGAAGATTGGCTACTTCAGGACACTTGCAGGGAACAAAGAAAAACCAGCTTCTCTTTAATCGACGCCTACCTCTCGAGAGAAGAGAATGCCTCACTCCCTCAGCAACAAGAAAACACATACAGTCATGTACCCCTATCTCCTTGTTGCAGCCTGGAGCCCCATCCCCCCTCTTTTATTGATTTTTTAAAATATATATTTTATTGATGTCAGAGAGGTATGGAGAGGGAGAGAGAGAAACATCAATGATGAGAGAGAATCACTGACTGGCTGCCTCCTGCACATCCCACACTGGGGATCGAGCTCACAACCCGGGCATGTGCCCTGACTGGGAATGAAACCGTGACCTCCTGGTTCATAGGTTCATGCTCAACCACTGAGCCACACCAGCCAGGCCCATCCCCCTTCTTTAAAAAGTAAAAAATGTGGAGCCACAGGTCCTCCCAACAGGTACACTACGTGTTTTCACTTTGCATACAACATATCTCACCAGCCGACTTGTCCTTAGCACTTTCATAATCTGTTTCCCTTGCAAGCTGTTTAATGCCGGAGCAGGCAGGGAACAGAACAGCCTATGGTTCATGCATCAACTGCAGGAAATGCGGAAGTTCTGGAGCGGAAGCTTTGGGGAACAGGACACGGGTCCCTTCGCCATCGCCAACACCCTTTACTGAGTGACGGTCACGGGTCTGACACTGAGCCGGCCACGGTGGGAGACACAGAAAACAGATGTCATCGCTCATCCCCAACGCTGGCGCCGGTGTTGAGAAAACACCTTTGTTTTATAAAAACCGATTCAAATAAGTAGATAAATAAGAATCACAACATGAACTTCAGCACAAAGAAGGAAAAGAAGTCACTTCAGGAGATACAGACAAGATAGGCTGACATAAAATGCTCTCATGTATTATTTAAAAATGCATACCTACCTGTCTCGGCAAATTAGTCTTGGAATGAAAGGCTTTTTTAAATGTACAAAAATTATCTCAATCAATAAGAGCAAATGGGAACTGCATATTAAATGATGGAAAATGTATAACTTACCCCCAACACAGTTTTCGATGGTGTATTGGAGCTTCTAGAAAATAAAAAAGACCAAAAAAAATAAGGTAAAGATTGAGAGGGGACAATAGAAAACATTGTTAATATTTGCAGACAATAAAATTTTATACATTAAAAAACCCCAAAAAATTCATAGAAAAAGATATTAGCATTACAAAAATTACAAAATATAATATCGATTTCTGATACAGAATCATCAACAGTGTTGAACATGTCCAAAAATCAAATAGATATTGGAAAAGAAAAAATGGCCCACTTTCAATAGAATTACATGGCACCTCAACTTAAGCCCAATTAAGATTTGCAAGACATTTCCAGTTAAAATTTATTGAGTACATATTTGTCTCTGCTTCTTTTAAAAAATTTCAATAAAATTCCAGGGAAGAATTTTAAAAGTATTAAATCCACAAGAAAATGGTAGAGGGGATAACTTTTTATAAGGTATGTTTCTATGACCAAAGAACGTTCAATGATGAATAGTATTCCACATCCCTTTTGCTAAAAAAAAATTGCCAAAGATTTTTCAGCATTGACATAAAATATTGGTATGCTGTGATATGGAAGTTACTTAAATATGCGCAAACCTAAATTATGTACAAATACCTGATGCTTACGGCACTTACAAAACTGAAACACCTAGTCAAACTTAGCAACAAACCCAAACAAAACTATAAAAACTGCCTGGCCGGCAGTGGCTGAGTGCCGACCTATGTACCAGGAGGTCAGGTCCGACTCCTGGTCAGGGCACATGCCTGGGTTACGAGCTCGATCCCCAGTACGGGGTGTGCAGGAGGCAGCCGATCCATGATTCTCTCACATCATTGATGTTTCTCTCTCTCCCTCTCCCTTCCTTTCTGAGATCAGTAAAAATATATTTTTTAAAAACAAAAAACAATGACATTTCCATCAACAACTCTAACTCAGTGAGAGGGATGGTGTTACTTCACTGAAACGAAATTTCCATTTTCAGTGTTAATATAAGTGCTGTCATATGCTTGGGCCATGCAACCACTCAGGCCCCCTCATTTTTTTCTCTAGGCCAGCCATCCTCACAGCACCGCCTACACTAGTTGGCTTTCCCTTGTCTTGCACCTGTTATTTATGAATTTAATTAATCTCGGCTCTAGAATTCTTTAGAGGACTCCTGGTGCCCATGGGACCACAACCCAACATGCAAACTTGCTTGGACTGTGAAATGATGAGTTCGTTATTTGCTGGTCACCCAGGCATCCAGCATATGTTTTAATTAAAATTTAAAATAATAAGCAAGGATGCCTGTAGTCTTTGCCAAAGAAGGTAAAATAGGACCACCAAGCAGATGCTAGTTATGCAAGATCATTTCTTTAAAAAATACATATTTATTGATTTCAGAGAGTTAGGGAGAGGGAGAGAGAGAAACATTAACGATGAGAGAGTCATGGATCGGCTGCCTCCTACACACCCCCTACTGGGGATTGAGCCTGCAACTGGAGTACATACCCTTGACCAGAATCGATCCTACAGCCCTTCGTCTGCAGGCTGACCCTCTATCCATTGAGCCAAACCAGCTAGGGCTTAAGTTGGACTTTTTAATGATGGCAAGGGATAGATACCTATAGGATCAGTCCCTATTAAAAGCTGGGAAGGACAGATCTAACATGAGGACAGTGAGTAGCACCACCACCACATTCAGACTTAAACGCATCGGCAACACCACAAAAGATACAGAAAAACTATTAAATTATATTCCACTGAGAGGTGGAGATCGAAGAATGTAGGCGTCAGCAGAGCCGGTGTGAATCTCGTCCCTGTGCTTAGTAGGTGGGTACCGCCGGACAAACGATATTCATTGTTCTGCATATTAATTTTCCATCTATAAAACCGGGATACTGCTACCAAGCTCACCAAGCCACGCCTGAGGTTAATATGGACAGGGAATCTGACAAGTATGTCTATTCATTCTTTCCGTATTCTTGTTTCCCCCCTCTCCTCCTCCCACCCTTAATCATATGCATTCGGTATTTCTGAATATGTAAGGTGCTGTAAGCAGCTGACATATAATTCTGTGTGTTGCTAATTCACTTCATGCTTTAGTGCTTCTCCTATATTGGAGCTGTCACCTCTTACCTGTTTCATTCGTTTAGAGAAGCCAACATGTGCGAGACAGTTCATGTAGCTGGTTTCTCCCCGGTGGGAAATTTTGATTGTTTCTAAGCTCCTCCCGCCCAATATAAACGGCGATGTTTCTGACATGAAAGAGAAATCACTCTAACACGTTCCCGAAGGTACCAAAAGGCTTCGGCGGCCATTATTACCTTAGGATGCCATTTTTCACGTGCGTTTATTTATTCTGTCAATTCACCCTCATTGGCACCTCTTGAAAGTGCCGATGTTTCTAGAATACCTGGGCTTCTAATGGGAGGAAAGAAGCTTCCTCTGGCTTAACTCCTGCCCGGGAGACTGGCGACGGACTCAGTGCAGCCTGGGTTAAGGGGTGACCCCGCCCCCAAGTCCCCGCTGGGACTTCCCAGGACCCTTCGAAATGCAGACTCAGGATTAAAAAGCCTATGTAATGTCAGCCCCGAGTATAACGAAACACACTGATTTAGTTCCATGAGCCTCCACACCCCCGCTTTTTAAAAAATATATTTTTATTGATTCACAGAGGAAGGGAGAGGGAGAAATAGAATCAATGATGAGAGAGAATCATGGATTGGCCGCCTCCTGCACGCCCCCTACTGGGCACGGAGGGCATGTGCCTTGACCAGGAATGGAACCATGACCTCCTGGTTCATAGGGCCACGTTGAACCATTGGGCCACACAGGCCGGGCGACCCTCATTGATTTTTCATGAGTATAACTGTCTGGGGGGGGGGGGTGGCTTGAGCCACTTTTTTTCTTCTCCTGAGTATGTAAATGAGCTTGGTTGCTACCTTCTGGATCAGACAAAGAGTTAAACCGAATTTATGCCAGTTAGTGGCAAATTTAAAGGTTACAGCATTGGGGAGGAGTTGTGGGGGAGAGGGAGGGGAGAGGGAGAGAGAGAGAGAGAGAGAGAGGGGAGAGAGGGAGAGAGGGAGGGAGGGAGAGAGGGAGAGAGAGAGAGACATCTCTGGCACATGCGGTAACTAATCACGCAAACAATTTATTTGCCTCAAAGCTCATTGTGAAAGGGCGATAATTGTTTTCAATAGAGACGCAGTTGAATTATAATTGGGCGTCACTGAAAGTCACCGTAATATTGAATAAAACATTAGCTATGTTAACCGGTGTTGTCTTTGCCATTATCTTGAGGTGGAGGAACGATACAGCTGGTGAGCCGCACCCACACCCTTATCTTCCTCAGTCAACCCTGCTGGGGCTTACACCCCCAAACCAGTATTACATGAAATGTTGGGGGGGAGGGGGAGGGGAAAAAGATACAAAATATGAACAATAAAAAGGAAATAAATACATATCTATCAACAATTGAATCTAAAAATCAAAATAAACGAATAAGAAATCTAATGAAAGAATAAACTGGTGCCTATCATAGACTCAGAGGCATGGAAATGGAACAGACTGACGATTCTCAGAGGGAAGGGGGTGGGGGTGGGGTGTGGGAAGAGATTAAACAAAGATCTTAGGTGCATGATCTATGGACACAGACAATAAGATGGCGAAGGGCTGGGGTGCGAACTGGGTGAAGGGCGGCAATGGGGGGAAATAAGAGGGACATCTGTAACACTCTCAACAATAAAAATTAAAAACAGAAGAACTCATGGCTAAGTAGATGCCAGGTCAGACTGGTCGCCTGTGTGTGGCACCTCCTTGGCATATCACCAGGGAGGAGGGGGCCCAGGGTCAGTTTCCAGAAGAGCGGCTTTGTAAGGAGGCACCCCGCCCGGGCTGGCTGGCTGTCCTGCTCTGAGCAGGAGTCCCACAGCCTGTGAGGCCGCTGAGCACACCTCTGAGCTCAGCCTGGACAGGGCTATCGACCCCTATTGTCCAGCTGCCACCCTCACCTGTCTGCTGTCACACTGCTTGTTCAATAGATTCCGGCTCTGCGGCACATTCTGCCCTTGTGTATATATGTGTATGTATGTGTGTGTGTGTGTGTGTGTGTGTGTGTGTGTGTGTATAAATATATTTGTATTGATTTCAGAGAGGAAGGGACAGGAAGAGAGAGAGAAACATCAATGATGAGAGAAAATCATTGATCAGCTACCTCCCGCACGCCCCCTACTGGGGATCGAGCCCACAACCCGGGCATGTGTCCTGACCAGGAATCAAACCGTGACCTCCTGGTTCATAGTTTCAACGCTCAACCACTGAGCCATGCTGGCCGGGCCCGTCCTTGTAATCTTATGCCCTAAGACACCAAAATGACAGTCAAGGGGATGACGGGGGGAGGCTGAGGTGGCCCAGACTGGAAAGCGTGGCTGAGCCTGGCAGACACGGACGACGGTCACAGGTGGCAGGACGATGGCCGTGGTGAGGCCCAAGACTGGGCGTCTTGAGGACCGGCAATGCGGACTGTAGTCCCATCTCTGGGTCCTTAGGCCCGACCCCAGAGGTGAGGAATAGCAGCTGGTTGGATGGACTAACTTTCATTTCAGCCCACACAGCACGGGGTCACGGCGGACAGCTAGGACCGAGGAGTCGGAGCACTTTTGTTTACATTTAAGTAAACCCCACCGAATGGCTGACAGGCGCTCTGGGCTAAGAAGACAGACTCTGAGAGCGGCCTTTGGGAGGGCTTTGTCCTATGGGCGCTGCTTGCTTTCCCGAGATGCTGCACAGCTGGCAAGCACAAGGCCACTTGCAGGGCACGCAAGGCTGGGGCCAGCCTGGCTCCCCTCGAGGGTGGACATTGGGCTCCCAGCACATGCATGTCCTGCTGTTTCCAAGGACACAATGAAAACTGAGCCAAGCACACGCTGGCCAGATGTGGTCTTTGCAAACTGCGTGGTGGGCCCAGAGAACCCCAGAAAACCAGAGAGAGTTGCAAGATGCCACCCCAGGGAGGACCAGGTATCCTGGAGGCAAGGTCAGCACAAAGGCGGGCTCAAGGTCAGCAAGGACTCTTTAGCGGTTTGACTTTGCTTTTTTCTGAGAAGTTTCCAGGACGCACTGCAGCTGGAGGGACCCCTCTGGGCATTGGCTCGTCCACCCATTTACCACGCGGTCATCTTGGCAGACGTGGGGGTCCTGCTCACAAATACACCGCCTTGGGTTCTTGAAGGAGATTCAAGTTGAAGAAGAATTCAGCCAAAGGCCAGGTCAGAGCCCAAAGGGGTGAGGGCTGGGGAGTGGATGTGGGCCCAGTGGGGGTGACCTCTTTCCTCAGAGGTTAACCCAGGGTCATGCCTGTTAAACAGACATAGGGCAGCTTTGTCTGGTGATCAGGGTATAAGAAAAGCTTCCTGTCACCTGGGGTGGCTCAGTGGTTGAACGTCAGGAGGTTTGATTCCCGGTCAGAGCATATGCCTGGGTTGCAGGCTCGATCCCCAGTGGGGGGAGTGCAGGAGGCAGCCAATCCATGATTCTCTCTCATCACTGATGTTTCTCTCTCTCTCCCCCTCTCCCTTGCTCTCTTAAATCAATAAAAATATTTTTTATAAAAAGAAACCACAAGAGCCTCAGCCGGTTTGGCTTAGGGGATGGAGCATCAGCCCCTGGACTAAAGGGTCATGGCACGTACCTCAGTTGCAGGCTCCATCCCTGGTCATGGTAAGGGCACATGCAGGAGGCAACTGATTGATGTCTCTCTCACATTGATGTTTCTCTCTCTCTCTCTCTCTCTCTCTCTCTCTCTCTCTCTCTCTCTTTTCTTCAATTTTATTCTCTCTAAAAATCAATGGAAAAATATCCTCAGGTGAGAATTAACAACATCAATCAATCAATCAATCAATAAATGTCAATAGCTAATTGAGTAGTACCCAGATACACATCTGGACAGTGTCAGCTAACTTTGGGGGACAAGGCAACCGGGGCAACCCCTCTCCTGCCACTAGTCTGGCTGTGTGACCTTCAGAGCCGCGGCGCCAAGGCACTGTGTGCAAATACAAAGCGAAGAGAGAAGAGAGATGTTTGCGGATAATTAAGCCCAGAGATATGCGTGCATCAATTATTCAGTTTCTGCGGGTCCTCATTAACACATGCTCCCCGAGTGCAGGCAGCACCATCATTCACATGCGGACCGGCCTCCGGTTCATCCCTGCATGTTCAGTGCAGGGAAACACAGTGTGTGGGCGGGAGAGTCCTGGGGGCGTTGGCTGAGCCCCCGGAAGGTGAGAACGGAGAGACTGGCCATGGGATTGCGTGCTTGCAATTCTGCATCGCCCAGGAAGGAAAGGGCAGAGTGCCACTGCCCACACTTCACTGCGATGCTTGTCCTGGTGCCACACAATCCAAAGACTGGGAACATCAAGAAATTAAAAGTCGAACTCCCATTTGACCCAGTCATCCCACTTCTGGGAATATAGGCTAAGAAACCTGTAACACTCATCAGAAAGAATGCATGCACCCCCATGTTCACAGCAGTGCAATTTACAATAGCTACGATTTGGAAACAGCCTAAGTGCCCGTCAGCAGATGAGTGGATTAGAAAACTGTGGTACATCCACACAATGGGATACTACGCTGCTGTAGAAAGGAAGGAACTCCTACCATGTGCAACAGCATGGATGGACCTGGAGAGCATTATGCTGAGCCAAACAAGCCAGTCAGACAAAGATTAAGTATCACACGATCTCACTCATATGTGGGATATAATGATCAACATAAACTGATGAACAAAAATAGACCCAGAGACATAGAAGCATGAACAGACTGTCAAACCTCAGAGGGCAGGCAGGGGAGGGTGGCGGTGGCTGTCTGGAAAGAGATCAACCAATGAACTCATATGTGTATATGCATAACCCATGGACACAGACAATAGGGTGGTGTAGGCCTGGGGAGTGGGCGCAGGGTAGGAGAGGTCAATGGGGGAAAAGGGGGACCAATACAGTACTTTCAACAATAAAAATTAAAAAAAAAAAAAAGACTGGGGAGAGGTCAGACCCCGCAGCCTGTCATTTATATCCACTTGCCTTTGGTTCAAACAGCTGCAACTAAAAAGAAACTATTTTTCTCTTGCATTTTTTTTTCACTGCTTTGTATACTTTTCTAAAGAGAACTCAGTAAGTGAGGTTTTATTCTGTTTTTAGGCCCTGAGTTCCCTACATTTAAATCCATCCCAGTCCCTCGCTTTGCGGGTTGTCCGTTTGAGCCCCAGCTGTCCTATGGAAATTTTGTGCTCGAATGTAATTCAAAACACACGCGCTCTGGACTCACAATCCCTCCTCCTGGTGTTCCCCCAAAAGTACCTCTTGCAACTGTGACAGGGGAGACGGGAAAGGCAGTGGTCCATGGAGTAAAGCAGTGAATAGTGGAGAAAGGTCATGACATGACGGACATGAATGGGGAAGGCCAGGTGCAGTGTGGATTAACAAAAACAAAAAAAGAAAATTTTTGGTTGGCCTTTGGTAGGTTGAGGCCAATCATTTCACTGCTGTAGAGTACCCCTGTTTTTGTTAACCCACACTCAAGGATATTTGTCCACTGATTTTTAGAGAGAGTAAAAGGGAGGAGGAGAGACAGAGAGAGAGAAACATCAACTGGTGGCCTCCTGCACATGCTCCGACTCGGGCCAGGGATTGAGCCTGCAACCGAGGTGCCTGCCCTTGACTGGAATCAAACACAGGACCCTTCAGTCTGCAGGCTGACACTCTATCCACTGACCCACACCGGCCAGGGCAAAAGAAAAAAAAGATCTTGAAAATACAATATTCAGCGCAGAAAGCAAGTTGAAGAGTAATTGTTAACACTGCAGAATGATTAGTAAAGGATGTCGTTAGTGTAAATTAGAAACAATGTTTTAGAAAAACAAGAGGAGGCGTTGCTATGGACACATATACACAGAAGGTAAACATTACAATAAAACCATGGTTGGGACAACGGCTCAGAGATAATGGTAGCTGCAGGGGAGAGGGAGAGGAGACAGATGTGGGTAGAGAAGGCAGCTTCCAACCTATGGGTTATGCTTTGTTCAAAGGCCATGTGCTCTGAAGGGAAGGAACAAAAGTCATTCTTGTCATGGGGAGCACAAAGAAATTCTTCCAAACTCGGTACGTGGTTTGAGGTCCCTGTTTGGGAATACACGGGAGTAGGGATTGCTCCCTAAATGAAGCCCCCTTTTCTGAGCTCATTTATCGAAGCTGGAGGTCTGTGTCATCTCGATGACACTCCGTGGGACTTCAGAGAGCTGGTGGCACAACACCCAGGCTCGGGAATTCTCGGGATGTCGCTGAGAGCCAGAGGCAGGGTGGGATGGACAGGGTATGTATAGATGCATTGTCTGAGAAAGTCATTTATGAAATGTAGGGGAATAATGCATGAAACAGAAATGTGTGCGAGCCCGGCCGGGATGGCTCAGTGGTTGAGCGTCAACCTATGAACCAGGAGGTCACGGTTCAATTCCAGGTCAGGGCACATGCCCGGGTTATGGGTTCAATCTGCATTAGGGGTGTGCAGGAGGCAGCTGATCAATGATTCTCTCTCATCACTGATGTTTCTCTCTCTCTCCCTCTCCCTTCCTCTCTGAAATACACACACACACACACACACACACACATATATACATGTATGTATTTAAACATAATAGCGTGTGACATGCTCTTTTAAAGGAGGGAGGTCCGGGAGCAGTAGGTGTTCTCTGTGGACCCTCCTTGGTGTCTGCCCCCCCAACAACACGAGACTGGGCAAGGCTCTGAGGACCCGCAGGGACTATGTGGCCAGGGCTACTGGAAAATAAAAATTCTCACTGTGTCTGAAGGCCGGGCGAGCCGGGTGGGAGCGCACGGCACCTCCTGCCCTCCCCGCAGCCTCCTGCCACTGTCCCAGGGTGTTAGCCTGCAGGGCAGCCCTCCATGCTGAGGCCTGGGACTCAAGATGCTCCCAAGTGATAAATCAATTATGAAACGGAAAACTCGATGGCAGCCCGTCTGCTTAATTGTTTGACAAGTTAATCTCCCAGCAACGGGCTCCATTCTCCCTCTAATGGTGAGGACAAAGCTGTTCTGGGTCCCCGAGGTCTGGGTGGTGCAGCGTCAGTGAGGGCCCTGGGATCCCAGGGATAAGCAGTGTTAGGGGGCCAGAGCCTCGACACAGAGTGGAGAGATTTGCTCCGGCTCCTGCCCGGAAGTGGGTTTGTTACTAATTATGTGGTTGCTAATTAAAATGTGAACTTGTTTATTTACGTTTTTTTTTTTTTTAATTTCTCTTCCCTATTTCTTTTCTTTCTAAGAACAGCCTGTGGCCCTAGCTGGTGTGGCTCAGTGGATACAGCATCAGCCTGTGGATTGAAGGGTCCCGGGTTTGATTCCTGGTGAGGGTATGTGCCCAGGTTGTGGGCTCGATCTCTAGTGTGAGGCGTGCAGGAGGCAGCTGATCAGTGATTCTCTCTCATCATGGATGTTTCTCTCTCTCACCCTCTCCCTTCCTCTCTGAAATCGATACAAACATATAAAAAAAAGGTAAGAAGAGCCTGTGAGTCAAACAGCCGGTGCTTCCGGAGTGTGAAAAGCCCTAACGGTGGTTCCAGTCTCAGCCCCACCACCCCCAGGAGACTGTGCTGTGTCAGCTGACACAACAGTGAGACTCAACCTTCTCGCGGGGAGGCAGGGAAGTGCGATGGGCTTGTCTGTCCGTCCATCCGTCTGCATGACGTGGCTCCTGTTGTCCCAGCCTTGTGATCATGTCTTGGTGCCTTTAGAAATTCCAAGTGACAGCGTAGCACTGAGAAGCTGGGGTGCGGGCCAAGGACCCCCCTGCACCAGCCCCGGCTGGAGACGCAGACAACTAGATTCCCACAGGACCTCCTTCGTGAGGGGGGATCATTAGAGAGGGAAGTCGGCAGCTTTTAATGAGCTCCCCGGAGAGATTAAGACCCAGTCGGATGAGGCTGGGTGGGAATTCCTTGCTGGTGGCTGGATGGAACGATTCCCAAGCACACTCCCCGCGAGGGCCATGCCTCATTCTCACACACGTCACTGTTACTGCGTCCCTTCTCCCACCCGCCTGCCGCTGGCCTGGGCACCAGCTGTTTTCTCTGCCTTGAGGGCTCTTCTCCACGTGACCAAGTGTGGTCCCCAAACTTTATTCAGGTCTCTGTTTTTTTGTTTCTTATCAATCCTCACCCAAGGATATTTTTCCCATTGATTTTTAAAGAGAGTGAAAGGGAGTGGGGGAGAGAGAGAAGGGAGAGGGGAGAGAAACATTGACGTGAGAGAGACATAGCGATTACCTGCCTCTCACACGCTCCTCAGTTGGAACGGGGATCAAGCCTGAAACTGAGGAGTGCCTTTGACCGGAATGGAACCCGAAACCCTTCAGTCCACAGGCCGACGCTCTAATCATTAAGCAAAACCTACTAAGGCTCAGGTCTTTCTTTCTCCTCAGAGTCTTTCCTGGTCTCCCTGTCTATCATAACACTCCTACTGAAGGAAAGGGTGGAATTTAACAAGTTTCCTGGTATCGTGTATTACTATCTAAGATAGAAATGCATCTTTGTCTGTCATCTGTCTTCCCTCTGAGAGGGAAGCTCCCAAGAGGCAGGGATTCTCATCATCTGTGCTCAGGGCTGCATCTGAGGTGCGTAGAACAGTGCCTGAGCCACAGTAAGCACTCAGGCAGCAGCCATGAAGGGAGTGAATGGCACAGTAAGACTTGCCTTTAGGCATGAATGCTAGTATCATCTGCATTGGCAAAATCACAGTGTCAAACTCCATTGTGGCACCTCATAGCTTAGAATGTAATAGCCTGTGGGAAACAGGACATGAAAATCTACAAAGCACAAAACTGAAAAGGCTCCATTGTCAAAATATGCAGGAGTCCCCCAACGTGCTGCTTACAGGAGAGTGTACAGCCCTAGATACTTACATTGCAAAGGAAGACTGGCCTTCAATCGATAAGCTAAGCTTTCACATTACAAAACCGGAGAAAGAAGAGACAATTAAACCCAAGCAAGCAGAAAGGAGAAAGTCATAAAGGCAAAAGCAGAAAGAAATGAAATCGAAAACATAAGAACAACAAAGAATATAAATGAAGCCAAAAGCTGGTTTCTTTGAAAGATCAATGAAACGGAGAAAATTCTAGCAAGATTTACAAAGAAAAAAAAAAGATAAAAATTACCACTGAATTTGAAAGGAAAGAGCAGAGACATCGCGACAACACTGCAGACAGTAAAAGGAAATCATAACCTACAATCAACTCCATGCGCATAAATTTGACAACTAAGACAAAATGGGCCGATTCACCAAAAGGGATAAAATACCAAAACTCACCCGAGATGAAATAGATAACGTGAATAGTTATATGACTCTTAAACAACTTGAATCTGTTGTTAAAAGCCTTCCAAGAAAGAAATCTCCAGGCTCGGATAGATACTGGAAAATTCTACCAAACATGTAAAGACAATAGGATACCATGTCTACATCATCTATCCCATAAAATAGAGAGAACATTGTAGGTCTCAGTTTGTAAGGCAAGTGTTACTGTGATACAAAAAACAAAGGCAGGGCCAGAAATGAAAAATGCGAATCAATACCCCTCATGCGGAAAACCCCCACAAAACCTGTCAATAAAATACAAGCAAATCAATAGATCAACATATACAAACAATGTATCACAAACAAGTAGTGTTTATGCCAGGAATGCAAGGCTAGATCAATACTCTGAAACCTATGAATGTAATTCACTATTTACAGTGTAAAAAAGATGAACCACAAGGTCATATCAATGGATGTAAAAAAAGCAAAAAAAATAAAAAACTGTTAATCAAACATAAGGTCACTACATAATACTAAAGCGATCGATCCAACAAGAGGATATAACCCTTGTAAATATATATGCACCCACTATAGAAGCGCCTTCATGAAAAACAACAGCAATAAAAACTCTTGGCAGACTTTCAGGGAGAGATCGGCAGCACAGTCCTGAGTAGGTGACTCTGGCACCCCACTGGCTTCAATGGATAGAGCTTCCAGACAAAAACATCAACGAGGAAGCAATGGCCTTAACCGACCCACGGGATCAGATGAACTTAACTGATATTTACAAAACATTTCATCCAAAAGCAGCAAAATATACATTCTTTTCAGGTGCCCCTAGACCAGTCTCAGAGCGAGACTGCATTAGGCCACGAAGTAAGAATACTATGTCTGAACCTATCCCCGAAAACAAAGGAGGAGACAGAAACCCTACACAGACTAGAGTGGAGGGCAGCTTCTGAAAGCCAAGAAAAGCATCCACACAAAACCTACACCATCATCGTGCTTGTTGGTGAACAGCTGGGTGCTCCCCCCCCCACCCCACCCCCGGCCATCGGGACTGAGAAGCGGATTCCCAATCCTGCTGGTCTTGGGTTCCCTCCTGCCAACTCTGAGCAGTTCGTGACTCTGTCCAGGTCTCGGGCCCTGGCCTGGCACCTGGATCAGGGACTCGGACCACCTGGGCAAAGGCTGGACGTGGGGCTCTGCTCAGATTCCCACCCCCTCTCTACATTAGTCCCTCAGGCCCACCTTATTGAACTTACCCTCTATCAACTCAATCCATTTCCAGGCCAGTGGTCATCAGCCCTGTGGAACAGTAGAATATTAAAATCAGGTCATTTTAAGCAATACCAATGCCTTGGGGTCCTATCTCCTGGATTGATTCCCCAGCATCTGTATTTTTAAAAATACATTTTTATTGATTTCAGAGAGAGAGGAAGGGAGAGGGAGAGAGAGAAACATCAGTGATGAGAGAGAATCATTCATCCACCAGCTGCCTCCCGCACACCCCCGACTGGAGATCGAGCCCGCAACCTGGACATGTGCCCTGACGGGAATCGAGCGGAGACCTCCTGGTTCCTAGGTGGGCGCTCCACCACTGAGCCATGCTGGCCGGGCTGAACAAGGCTTTTTGAAGGAGCCTCATGCAAGGCTGTCGTCTCCCTTTAGTGGGGATAATGGGATTAGCCTGTCTGTGTCTTAATAACAAGTTCAATGTATAGGGGGAAAAAATCGGAAGCCACTTAAAAGCTGCTGTTTGGCACCGATATATTATTTCAGGAATGAATAATCAGGAAAGATATTATTCCGGGTGCCGTCAGCAGGCAGCGATATGAATAAAATGCATTCGATGAAAATTGTATTTCGAGTAAATATATGCACTGGAAGAAAGGGATCACCACCCATTACTATGTATCCATTCCCAGCCCAGTGACAGGCTGGGTGCAGGGCCTGGGTCTGAAGGGCAGGCGGAGCTTGGGCTGGGGGAGGAAACTAGTCTGGATCTGGGTGGGGCTCATGGTTCAAAGGTGAACAGGCATCACTCCCGCGCCTCCTTCATGAACTTACCTTTACCCACGCCTGCCGATAATGGCCGACACCCAAGCGGGCCCTCTTCCCTCTCCTGCCGTGGGCATCTTCAAGCCCCCTTTTACCTGGAAAGGAAAAGGGAAGCCTGGGTCAGTTTTGCTAAGGTAACAGCCTGGCGTCATGTCTGACTGTTTTCGGTGTGGGACAGGCTTGACTGTGGAGCTTGTCTCTGTGAAAGGGGCTGCCCACGTCTGAGATGTGCAGGGTTGCTCCCCTAGGGGTGCAGACCCATCAGCCACGGTAGCTTCTCCCTTCTCAAGTGGGACATCCCCCACTGCTCATTTGAGGGAGATTCAAAGGACACCAGAGACACAGGGACTCGGAAGATATGGGCACCAGGTGTGCGCTTCTCCACCAATTTGGAGCAGTTTTTTAAAAACATTTTTACTGATTTCAAAGAAGAAGGGAGAAGAAGCGAGAATTATTGTTGGGCTGCCTCCTGCATGCCCCCTACTGGGGATCGAGCCCGCAACCCGGGCATGTGCCCTGACCAGGAATCGAACTGGTGGCCTCTTGGTTCCTGAGTAGACACTCAACCTCTGAACTATACCGGCCGGGCTTATTTATATTTTTAAATACAACACAACACAACCTGTCAGGAGGTTCCCGTTACATTTAGAATGAAATCTCCATTCCTGACCAGGACAGACAAAACCCCTTACTGTCTTCTCTGCCCAGCACACCAACCTCACTTTCCATCATGACCTTCCTCACTCACCTTGCTATCAACACAAGGACCTTTCTTCCTGGTCCTCCGAAAATTAGGAGCTATTCCTGGGACCTCAGGCCTTTGGGTTTCCCACCCCCTCTTCTAGAATGTGCTTCCCCTGGGTCTTCACATCCCTGACCTCAGAATCTCCTCAGCCCGGTCAATATGCCTCGGCAGTTGAGCATCGACCCAGGAACCAGGAGGTCACGGTTCGATTCCCGGTCAGGACACATGCCCGGGTTGCAGGCTGGATGCCCTGTTGGAGGCATACAGGAGGCAGTCAATCCATGATTCTCTCTCATCATTGCTATTTCTCTCTCTCTCTCAAAATCAATAAAAACATGCTTTTTAAAAAAGAGGCCCTCCCTGACCAGCCGTTCTCGAGCGGCCCTCCGAGCACCTCCCCACCTTACACCCATGCTTGATTTCCCTGGGCCCGAACTGTTTTTTAAAAATACCCTATGCATGTTGTAGCGGTCTCCTCATTTGTTATGTCCCCAGTGGCTACCACAGAGCCTGGCATTCAGTAAATATTGACAGAATGAATGATTGAAAAAGGCTTTTTATTCCCTAACTGGGCCCCCCTGTCTTTTTCAGCATGCACTGCATTTTTCATGGTGGATGGGAATCAATTTTCTTAGTGTGTGATACAGAGCCCTGCCGATGTGACGGAATTTTTGAAGATTCCTATGGTTGTTAAAAGCCTCCATTATACTGTGGAGTGTGGGTGAGGGTGAATGAAAATGTTCATTTGCTGCTGGTGTGTAACTTGGGAGAATCTGAAGCTCTTTGGGAATTACTGGGTAATATTTATCAGAAGCTTAAAAAATTCAGCAGAGCCCTGGCCGGTGTGCTCAGCGGTTAGAGCCTTGGCCCGAGCAACAAAGGGTCTCGGGTTCGATTCCCCATCAAGGGCATGTACCTGGGTTGCAGGTCGTTTCCCACCCCCGTCAGGGCTCCAGTGGGAGGCAACCAATCGATGTGTCTCATATCGATGTTCCTCTCTCTCTTCCTCCCTCCCTCCCTTCCACTCTCTCTAAAACTCAAAGGAAAAATATCCTCGGGTGAGGATGAACAAAAAATAAAATAAAAAGCTAACATTTTGACCAGTATATCCACTGTTAAGATTTTTATACTGAGGGGACATGAAATTTGAATATGTACTTATAAAACGAAATAAGAAAATCCTGAGAATAATTTAAATACACAACTGGAATCTGGCTTAATAAGCTTTCTAGAAAGTTGACTAGCCTGCAATCATGAAAATCATGTTTTAAAAGATTATTTAATGTCATGAATAGTTGATCTTTTAGGTTGTAAAAGTGTGTTTACAATGTGATGATATTTTCATTGGAAAAAAAATATCTCCATGGTATTTGAATATATAAAATCATGCATGATGAAAAGGTTGAACGTGCATATGATAAATGTAGGCAGTGGGTGGAAGAATTATGAATGATTGTTTTTTCAAAAGCTTCTACAATGAATTACGTGTTTCAATTTATTAAAATAACAATTTCACCCAGCCAGTGTGGCTCAGTGGTTGAGCACTAACCCAAGAACCAAGAGGTCAGGATTCGGTTCATGGTCAGGACACGTGCCCGGGCTGCGGGCTCCATCCCCAGTGAGGGGCGTGCAGGAGGCAGCCGGTCCATGATTCTCTCTCATCACTGATGTTTCTCTCTCTCCCTCTCACTTCCTCTCTGAAATCAATAAAAAAATAATTAAAAAAAATAAAATCTGTGATTTGCTGCAGAACTGTCATGTCCTAATGGTGCGAGAGGGTGTTTCATCCATCCATTTACTCAATGAAAAACGAAGCCCTCCACCTTCTCAGGATGGGGAATCTGGACTAGGCGACTGTCCATGCTGCTCTGGCACGGGTCACATTCAAACACGTGAGCAAGTTTCATTAGAACCGCAGTGCGAGGAGGGGCATTGGGAGAGGGCCTGGAGTGGGAGTGAGCCTCCAGGCACGGGAACAGCATGGGTGTTGGGAGTCCTGAAGTGTGAGGAGAGGGCCCCGTGCCCTTCAGGACTGACCTCTGGACCCCAGCGGCGGGCCCAAGGCAGAGCCCACAATGGGCCAGTGTTGCGAGCCCACAATGCATGGCCTGCAATGCCCGCGGCAAGGCGGCCACGGTGTAAAGGCGAGGTTACCGCTGGCCCCGCGGGGCCCCTCTGTGGCTAGCCACTGTGAGCCTCGGGGTGTGTGGATGTAGGGGGAGGAGGTCAGTGACCCTGAGAGCCTGACATGCCATAAAAAAATTCCTGGCATTGGAGGTAATGACGGGTGACCCTTTTAACATGTAAAAGTTCAATGCCAGGCTTTCTCCACCCAGGCAAGGTGACGGCAGCAAATAATGTTTCTGTTGAACATGACTGTCGTGCACAGTCCCTGGGTGAACGGTCAAAAGGAGCCCGGTCTGCACGGTTCATTGGTTGAGCATCAACCTATGAACCAGGAGATCACAGGCACATGCCAGGGTTGTGGGCTCGATCCTCAGTAGGGGCGTGCAGGAGGCAGCCGATCAAGGATTCCCTCTCATCATTGAGGCTTCTCTCTCCCCCTCTCCCTTCCTCTCTGAAATCAATAAGAATATATTTTTTAAAAAAAGAAAGGCTAAAAGGAGAGAGTCTGTTCTCATTAACCTGAACTCCTGGGCACACACTGGGTTCACTTAATCTCCCTGTCTTTGGTTGTGCCCGAATCCTAATTTATTTTACAGTTTTAATGAGCAGGGTTGCAGGTTTTCTGACTCTTTAACTCAGCCATTGGTAGAATAAAATTCATGCAGATCCTACAACATTCCTGTCTAATTATTTCAGAGCAGAAGAGAGAGTGGGGGGGAACTCTCTGACCTGCCGAAGCCAGAGTGAGACCACTATAATGATGAGACAATCATGGCTCAAGACGTCTCTCTCCTCCAGTGGGGAAGAAAGCCGATGGTCATTTGGCCAAACAGTACCCATATTCTTGGGGAAGGACCCTGACTCTAGTGGCCTAGAGCTTGGGGGGACGAGAGAGTGTGCTGCCGGGTGGGGTGGGTAAGTACAGGCGTATGCCATGGGGATGAGTAGCAGGAGGCTGGGCCGTGGTCCTGAGGCCGACTGACCCAAAACGAAGCTAATAGATCAAAACAGCAACATCAGGAACCAGGGACACTTAGCACTGACTATGTGCCAAGTGCCCGTCCAGCCTGTTTACACAAAGCCCTTCATTTAACTCTCACAAGAAGCATCCCACCCTGACTGGCTCCCTCCTGCAATTTTTAAGTGCGTCTGTTGCAAACGGGCCACTTCAATACCCCGTTCCTTAGAGCTCCTTTGTATATATGTATATGTACATATCCTATATAATAAAAGGCTAATATGCAAATCAACCAAACAGCAGAATGACTGGTCGCTATGATGCGCACTGACCACCAGGGGGCAGACGCTCAACACAAGAGCTGCCCCCTGGTGGTCAGTGCGCTCCCACAAGGGGAGCGCTGCTCAGCCAGAAGCCCTGAGCCCGGCTCACAGGTGGCGAGCCCAGCAGTGATGGCAGGCATCTCTCCCACCTCCACAGCAACACGGAGGATGTCCGGCTGACGGCTTTGGGCAGCTCCCTATGAGGAGCCGGCCTAAGCCGTCAATTTACAGGGAGCGGGCCAAAGCCGTCAGTCAGACATCCCCCAAGGACTCCTGGACTGCGAGAGGGTGCAGGCCGGCTGAGGGGCCACCCACCCCGAGTGCACAAATTTCACGCACCGGGCCTCTAGTATACACTGAGTGGCCAGATTATTACAACCACCTGACGTTTGTAGACAAATTAGCTATAATTTCATGCTGAAGTTGCTAGAGGGCCAGACCATTATAAATAGGGAAGCAGGTTGTTTACCACGACAGAAGTGATTTTTTTCTGAAGATATGGGTAAACAACACGATTTAACAGCCTTTGAACGTGGGATATATATATACGTGTGTGTGTGTATACACACACATATATATACATACACACATATCCTATACAATAGAGGTAATATGCAAATTGACCCTCACACCATCGCATTACAAAGATGGCTGCACCATGTTGTCACAAGATGGCTGCCACAAAGATGGCCACCCCCATGGTGTTACAAGATGGCTGGCAGAGGAGGGCAGTTGGGGGGGACCAGGCCTGCAGGGGAGCGGTTAGGGGGCAATCAGGCAGGCAGGCGAGTGGTTAGGAGCCAGCGGTCCTGGATTGTGAGAGGGATGTCCGACTGACAGTTTAGTGATCGGGCCTTAACCGGCAGTCAGACATCCCCCAAGGGGTCCCAGATTGGAGATGGTGCAGGCTGGGCTGACGGACAACCACCCCCCTCCACACCCCCCGCCAGTGGACGAATTCCATGCACCAGGTCTCTAGTATGCACGTATGTATGTGTATATATATACACACCCACATACATACACACACATACACACACACACACACATTTTTTATTTCTAAGAGGAAGGAAAAGGGAGAGAAAATCATTCATCGGCTGCCTCCTACACGCCCCCTACTGGGGATCAAGCCCACAACCCGAGCATGTGCCCTGACCGGGAATCAAACCACGACCTCCTGGTTCATAGGTCAATGCTCAATCACTGAGCCATGCTGGCCGAGCATAGAGCCCCTCTTCAATGCCTTGCATACCCTGCCCACCTGCAGGAGCCCAGAAACACTAACATTCTTTGCTGCAGGCCTCTCTGCAGACCCATGAGTATCACAAAGAGTTCTCGCAGCCTCCTTCCATGCCAGCCCCTGCCGCATTGACACTCAGCCCACGTTCACCAGGAAAAGGCCAGTAATAGGTTTTGCTGGGAGAACAACCCCAGAGATAAATGTCCTGTGTGCAATCATTTACCTTCCCCGGGCGCATGTGTGTGTGCATATGTGCGTGTGTGTGTATGTGCGCGCAGCTGTCTCAGGCACAGGTCCCGCTCATTGCTCACTCCTGGCACCGGGGATGCCATCAGGTGACAGAGGGGCCACTGGAGCATGAGCATATAGTTTCAGGAGAAGCTGTGTGGTTTGCAGGGCGGAGGCCTGCTTGCTGGCGCAGGCAGATAGGCACATGGCTCCCTAACAGCCTGCCCCCTCATCACCCCAGCCTCCTTTTGGTTTTCAGGCCGGAGTATGAAGCTTTCAGGAGAAAGGCTATTGGGTGATATAAACGGGCAGCCAGCGGATGGCGTGGGTGGCGGCCAAGAGCCCTGTGACATCGGCACCCTCTGCGGCCACAGGAGAAGTCGGGCTTCTCGCCAAGGCCAGGGTGCCATTCTCTGGCCCTGACTCCCAGCTCCCGCGCCCTTAGGACCCTCTGTTCTCGTACTTGTATTAGTGTGTGTGATTCCTGTACATATCATTCACCTTCTCAACCTACATTAAGGGAACGGCATGCATATATCACCAAAATCTCTTCCCGGGCTGAGTGATACCCTCATGCGTTCAAATGGTGATTGAACACCTCTATTGGGATCAGTACTAGGTTCCTAGACATGGAATAGGGGTTCCCGAGATCTGGTCTCACCTTCAAGAGGTCAGAGATCTGCTCGGCTGGTGTGGCTCAGTGGTTGAGCATCTACCTATGAACCAGGAGGTCATGGTTCGATTCCCGGTCAGGGCACATGCCTGGGTTGCAGGCTCCATCCCCAGTGTGGGCCGTGCAGGAGGCAGCTGACTCATGATTCTCTCCCATCGCTGATGTTTTTCTCTTTCCCTCTCCCTCTTTCTCTAAAAACCAAAAACATTAAAAAAAAAGAAAAGCTATGGTTCTCTTTGAAAATGGACTTCCTCAAGGATTCATGGCCAATGGCAGTGGAATCAGAATTAGCACTGGAGTCTCATGAAGAACTCCTTTAAAAGACTTCAAAGTTGCCTCGAGTGCCTTTCACTTGGCATCCATTCCTAAAAAAAAAAAAAAATATTCTGCTTTAGCTCAGGTGCCACTAGCAGTGTGCAGCAGCTAAAATATACTCACAAACTTTGCATTAAAAGAGGCACCGAGTCCAGAGGTGGAAATGCATGGCCCTGGCCGTCACCCTGAGGAAGCTGTGCTTGCTGGTGCCAAGCACCCTGACAGGGGCTCTGGCCAAGCAGAGGGCATCCTGGCCAGGGATGGGGAGGCTCTGGACACATGGCCACAGATAGCATGGGAGGGAGCTGGAGGTTCCGGTGGGGAAAGGTAGCTTAGGGAAGACATAGTAGCTGCCCTCAGGTATGTCGGGAGCTCCTGTGAGAAGGAAGAGAGTGTTTCTGAAGGCGGAAATTGGACCATGGGGGAGAAGTAACCTAGAAAAGGCCAGCCACCACAAGGCAGTGCGTGCCCCCTGTTGGTGGGGCTCTGTCCCTACAATCTCATTTACCTCTCAACCTCTCAGCAGGGACACAAACAGCAAGTAATATAAGGTTCCTTTCAAATCCTAACTTCCTGTAATCCTATTACCTTCCTAAGGCAGGCATGAACTTTTTCTATCAGATGTTTAAGTCTTTAAAATTAAGCTAATTATAATGTCTCCGTAAGAACCACTCTTATCCTATCTCTGGTCCCTGCAGTCCCTAGAACAATGGAAGAGACACACACAGAAAATGTTCCAGCAATACCCCTGGCTCAAAGAGCCTTCGGTATTCCTTTTATTACCCCTCCTTTTAAAAAAAAATCTGTTTTTATTGATTTCAGAGAGGAAGGGGGAGGAAGAGAGAGAAACATCCATAATGAGAGAGGATCACGGGTCAGCTACCTCCTGCACACCCCACACTGGGGACGGAGCCCACAACCTGGGCATGTGCCCTGACCGGGAATTGAACCATGACCTCCTGGTTCATAGGTCAATGTTCAACCACTGAACCAGCTGGCTGGGCTCATTCCTCCTCCTTGATCACTGATCCCAATCCACTGAGTACAGAGTGGCAAAGACAGAAACCCACACACACTCTCTCAGGTACTGACCAAGAAACAGTTGAGAAATGGGTTTTGAACTTTATGTACTTGTGCCGAGTAATAGTGAAATATGCACAGTTAGTGAAAAGGTGACTGACTGCTGGCTTCCTACCTGTGCACACAGCAAACCTTGGCATCATTCCTCTGCTTACCTATCTCTCTGCTCTAAGAGCCGTTCTCTTTTAATGGTGAGAAGCTATTAGGGGATGAAAAGGCATTCAGTCGAAGTGGGGCGGGGGGGGTCCATGGCAGACAACTGGCCCGACGCTGTCTCGTGCACTAATGCCTGTTTCAGAAAGGGGCTTCCGTGCGGAGACTGGTGTCCCCGACTGAACACTGGGAATGGCACCGCAGGCCTCCTCGGGTTGACACACAGCCTGGCAGATCGCAGGCAGGCATGAAAATCCGTTCCCTTACATTTGCCTCGGAAACTCCTCCAACCAAGAGTCAGCCCACGAAACAGCGAAGGCCTCTGCTCTGATGGGATTTTCTCTTCCAATACCACTTGGGAAGTGGCTACCTATATGCCAGGAATGGGAACTGTGTGTTCATACCCCTGGGTGGTGTTGTTCAATGGTTGGAGCATCAGCCTGCACACAGAAGGGTCCTGGGTTCGATTCCAGTCAAAGGCATGTACCTTGGTTGCAGGCTTGATCCTGGGCTGCTGTACAGGAAGCAGCCAATCAATGTGTCTCTTTCCCATCGATGTTTCTGTCTCTCCTCGTGCCTTCCCCTCTCTAAAAATCAATGGAAAAAATATCCTCCGGTAAGGATGAACAACAATAAAAATTTCTTTTTAATTAAAAATAAATAAAAGCAACCAAGATGCGAGGGCTTGGGTTGAACCCAAGGGGACAAAAAGAGGGTCTGATAAGACAAGGAGAGGGACCCAATGACCTTTCCTTCTTAATTTGCATAGAATTTACAGTAAACACATCCCTTTAGGCTATGATTTTGAGGGCTCACTGTAAAATAAAACCAAGGACATGGCAATAGGAAACTGAATTAATGGTCTGCTTTTCCATTCTTCTCTCCTCTCACCAAGAGCAAAGCTGGCGTGGGAGGCCTGAAGCTTCTGAAACCACACATCATCACCAGGGACATTGCCTTTACTTTCTCTTTTAAGATTAAAAAATTTTTTAATATATTTTTATTGATTTGAGAGATGAAGGGAGAGGGAGAGAGAGAGAAATTTCAGTGATGAGAGAGAATCATCAATCAGCTGCCTCCTGCACACCCCCTGCTGGAGATCAAGCCCGCAAACCGGGCATGTGCCCTGGCCAGGAACTGAACCGTGACCTCCTGGTTCCTAGGTTCTGTACAGATGCTTTCTGGGTCTCAATGCCGAGGCGACCTTCCCATTGTGGGCACAAGTATGTGTGAGTGTGTGTGTGTTTTTCTTTTCTTTTTTACTTCTTTCTTCCCCTGCAGGTGTGTTTGAATAGCAGCCCATTACTGCCCACTCTGTGCTATAAATATTTATAAGCATGCTCCAAGAAAGCTATTGTGTCATAAACCAGCCAGGGGCATGGCTGCTACTATTTTGTGGAGGTAGGAGGCCGTTTCTGGGGCCATGGGCCTGCCCGACAAGAAGGATGGAGCCTGTGAGGTGTGAAGGTCTCAGCAGAGGTCAGTGAAAGATGACAGGTCAGTCTCTGAAGAGGGTGGGGCCGGGACAAGGGCTGTGGAGCCCTGAAGTCAGAGGAGGGTACCAGGTGCCTTAGTTTTCAGAAATAATCTTGTAGCTCAGTTAGCCCTTGTAGCACACAAGGTAGACTTTATGTCAATGAGCTTTAAGGAGGGGTGAGAAGGAGAGGACGGGAGGGAGGGAGGAAAGGGAAGGGGGTTAGAGATAATTGTTGAAATATTTAACAACAGCACCAGAACCAACCTATTTCATTTATTTTTTGGTTAATCCTCACCCAAGGATATCTTTTCCATAGATTTTTTTTTTTAGAGTAGAAGGGAGGGAGGGAAGGAGAAAAGAAGGAAGGAAAAGAAGAGAGAAAAAGACACTGATGTGAGAGAGACACACCAATTGGTTGCCTCCCCCATGCACCCCGACTAGACCGGGATCGAACCCGCAACTCAGGTACAAGCCCTTGACCAGGAATCCAACCCACAACCCTTTGGTGCGCCAGCCTAGGCTTCCAACCACTGAGCAACACCAGCCAGGGCAGAAACCAGCTCATTTTAAACGGATACATAACCAATGTTATTTGGGGGAGGAGGGACAGTTGGATATCACTTCTGGGTTGTCCCTTTGTTGAGAAAAGGAGGTTTCACTGCCTTGCTCAGTGCCTTTCTTGGAAGAGCCGAGAACAAAGGCGTGCTGTGTAAATGCATGATCGTGTCTGGTAAGCACTTGAACTCAAACATGTAAGGAGTAGGTGATGGCTGTCGTGGTGACGCCTGTCAGAGAGAGGCGGGTGCGGAGAAAAGAGCGAGCAGTGCCACAGGCCCCAGGGAGGTGCAGTTAAGGAAACAGCGAGGGTGTGGGCAGAGTGTTCGCAGAAAGGCAGAGAGGGCAGCATCCTGTCAGCCAAGGGGGAGAGAGAAGTCACAAGTCGAATTCTGCAGTGGAAACAGCGCCCTGTTGCTCTTGGCCTTCTAGTCAGTTTTTTGCTGTTTTCTTTACTTTCCAAAGAGGATGGAAACCAGAGAGGGAGAGAGACAGGGGAGGGAGAGAGAGAGAAACATTAAGTGGCTGCCTCCTGCACACCCCCCACTGGAGACCCTGCTTGGAACCTAGGTATGTGCCCTGACCGGGAATCCAACTGTGACCTCCTGCTTCACGCTCACCCACGGAGCCACGCCTGCCAGGCTGTTCTTTTTGTTTTCCCACCTGGAAGGCCCACAGAAGGGCTCACCCCGCCCCCGCCCCCCCGCCTGTGATCCCTGTACCAGGCGCCCCTGTCAGAACACCATCTCTGGAACATACATGTGTGCATGGGTATGTGTGTTAGTATCTACCTGTCAATGCACACATGTGCGTGCCTGACAGCTCTTGGCAGGGTGGACATAACACAGTCGTGTCGCTCACTGGCTCTGTGACCGAGAGGAGTTTTGTCAAGGTGTCTAACCCTCAGATTCCTTGTCTGTTCTATTTATACCACTGGGTTTTAGGGAAGATTAAATAACTAGCTTAGGCTGGCCGGTGTGGCTCAGTGGGTGAGCGTTGACCTATGAACCAGGAGGTCACAGTTCGATTCCAGGCCAGGGCACATGCCTGGGTTGTGGGCTCCATCCCCAGTAGGGGGCGTGCAGGAGGCAGCCAATCGATGATTCATCATTGGTGTTTCCCCCCCACCCCCCGCTCCTCTCTGAAATCAATAAAAATATACTTAAAGAAATAACCAGTGTACATGAAACACGCAGCACAGCTCCTGTACATGCTACACGGCGATTCCGGCCCTCGGCCTTCTGTACAATTGACCGTGTGCTGCCCTGAAGGTATTCCCTCCCTCGCTGTTCTGTAAGCTCTGGAGGTAACGCTAAGGTCTCTGGTTTCTTGCCACAGAGAACGTCTCCCTCCACAAGCCAGAGACGGATGAGAGAATGAGCAAACACAGGGAGAGAAGAACATCCCAGGACCGGCTCGCGTTTCGCCGGAACTGCTTTCCCTGAGCATGAAATCGTGGTGTTTGAAACCAAAAGGAGACGCGAAACAGAAGCCAGCAACCCCGCTGAGTTATTCTGGCTGTGTTAGCCCCCATGGCCAAAAACGACTTTACGGTATCCCCCAGGGGAAGGCTGTACTTTGGAAAGGTCGTGGGGAGATCGTCACTGACCCAGAAGTATTTCCTGCGCTGAGCTGCTTCCCCCGAGGCCTCTGGAGTATCTGCAGGCCCCTCTCCTGCCCCTGCTGCCACCATGGCTCCCTGATTTGCAGAAGAGTCTGGGATTGGGGGCGGGGAGGGCAAGGGCGGGGAGCAATGGAGTTGGCAGTTTGGGGGACAAGCTGAGACTGGATCAGCTCTACAAGCCCTTCCGGCCCTGAAAATCAGGTTCACGCAAAAGCAGTACCAGTCTCCTACCCAGCCTTCCTTCCTCTCTAAGAATAAATCAGCAAACCGATGAGAGCCGTGGAAATGCCGTCCTGTGTCCTGGACATGACTCCCTGAGTCTGATTGGCAAGCTTGGCAATCCTTGGCAATCCCTAATTTGTTTTGTTTTGTTTGTTTGTTTATTTATTTATTTTTCAGAGAGGAAGGGAGAGGAAGAGAGAGAGAGAAACATCAATGATGAGAAAACATCATTGATGGGCTGCCTCCAGCACACTCCCTACTGGGGATGGAGCCCACAACCTGGGCATGTGCCCTGACCGAGAATCAAACCCAGGACCCTTCAGTTCACAGGCCGACACTATCCACTGAGCCAAACCAGCCAGGGCTAGCTTATTTACTCTTACTATTATAACCAATAACAGTAATATCTAAACAAGCAGTGTTTCTCTTTTAAAAAAAATGTTATTATTGATTTTTTAGACAAAGAAGGGAGAGAGATAGAGAGAAACATTGAAGAGAGAGGAACATCACTGATGGGCTGCCTCCTGCATGGCCCCTACTGGGGAACGAGCCTGCAACGGAGGCCCTGGCTCCGGCTGAAATCGAACCCAGGACCCTTCAGTCCGCAGGCCGACGCTCTGTCCACTGGGCCAAACCAACTTGGGCCCACGTTTCTCGTTTTGATTCTGCCCTGTGTCTCCTACTGCTTCTCAGACACCAACCCAGCTTTCATCTGCTATGACGCAGTCATGAGCGACCAGGAGGTTCTGAAAGCAACCGAGGAGGAGATGGCCATCGGTTTCCCCGGCCCCGAGGAACCCAGCCCGGCCGGGGCTGGGTGAGCACTGGAAACCTGGGGACTGAGGATAAGGGAGGGGCAGGATTTACTCAGAAGTTCATGATAAACCGGCAATGAAGAGGAACATTGCTCCCCAAAGCCTGACTTTATGCAGGAAAACAAGAGCATTTTAACCAGATACTAAAGCGACGAGAACAAATACGAGTATGCAAGTTCTATGAAAAGTGTGTTCATTTTTCTTCCTAACTGAGGTCCTTACTGCATCTCACGAAGCTGGCCCATTCTTTATAAACGGTCTCCGGCTTATGATGGTTCAAGCACTGAGCCACGCGGGCCGGGCCCATAAAGTGTATTTCCTATTCCAGCGACAGAAAATATGGCGTGGGGAATGGTGCCAACCTCCCCTCTCCCTCTGCTTTGTCAAGGAGATGCTTTCAGGAGTGTTTCCTGTCACCTGGTGCAGCGGGTGAGGGAGGGGGAGGTTAGCATAGATGGGGGGAGGGCGCGTGAACATGACAGCAAACCACAAGGGCGTATTTTTACCCCCAACACTGATGTTTTCGATTATGACGGAGAGGCATAACTAGGTGTGAACAGTAAGCAGAAACTGTTAAAAAATAATCAGCCCTCCTTCCATCGCCTCACAAGCTTGTGATCTCCATTTTTATTAGTTTTCGATTTACTCCACATAAGTCATTAGAATGGTATCAAGTGAGTGGATCAATCTACTTATTTACAAACTATTTCAAGACAGCGGGGGGCGGGGGAGGCTGTGGAAGGAAGGGAGGGGAGCAGAGACCTTGAGGTACGTGAGCTCTTCCCGAGGACTCTCCCAGCTCTAATCAGATATATCCACTTGAAAAACAAGCTAGGAGAGGAATCCTACAGAGATGGTGTGTATTCAAACGAGGGAATCGTCTGCAGGGTTTGGCAAAGCAGGGTCATCATGAAACATGGGAGAGATGTGAAGACGAGAGGTCTAAAAATCATCTCTTTGGCCAGGAGGTCACAGTTTGAGTCCCTGTCGGGGCCATATGCCTGGGGTTTTGGGCTCGATCCCCAGTAGGGGGCGTGCAGGAGGCAGCTGATCCATGATTCTCTCTCATCATTGATGTTTCTGTCTCTCTCTCCCTCTCCTTTCCTCTCTGAAATCAATAAAAATGTTTTTAAAAAATAATAAATTGCATCAGGCAAAAAGATGCGGAGTTTAATATTTGCTTCAAATTATTACAGGGCAAAAAAAAAAAAAAGGATTGACCGAAATCCTAAGCATTGCAGCTGGGTATACTTGAAGGTTCCCTGTACTAATCTCTTGACTTTCAACACATTTGAAAGGTTTCCAAAAAAAATGTTTAAAAGAGAAAAATAAAATGCACTGAGCAGAGGGCTCACTTTCCAGGCCTGCCTAAGGCATGTGCGTGGGCACGTCCCTTTCCCCTCCTAAGCTCCCACTTGCCCCCTGATAAAGGGAGGGTAATGTGATCTTCCTGAACTTTCCCGAAAAGGATGTGGTTTAAAAACAAAACAAAACGCAGTCGTAACTCCCCTCCCCGCCCAGGGCCTCACTAACATGCAGGGACCCCTCACCCTTGGGCACAAGCCCTCCACGTAGGTGTGCGTCCATGTGCTGCCCGGAATGTGCCCGCCACGCCGGTGAATGGCCCTGCTTGTTTGCACCCGCTCTCGGGCACGGCTGCTTACTTATTCCCCGCCGTAGGCCCTGGGAGCCTTGTGCTTAGTGGTACAGCAGCATCAATAGACTCCACTGTTTGATTAAGCTGATCAAGCACCGGGCTATCGTGTCAGCGCTCAGAATCATAAAATCTTCCCTTAGCACCTCACAGAGCAGCTGTGTGTGAGCACATTCCCATTCATCCTTATAATCTTTTTAAAATTCATTTCCTGCTCACACTTGGGGACTCACGGGGGTGCGCCTGCTTGCCATCGTGCTGGTGCTATAAGCCAGGGCCGCCGAGGCAACAGCTCTTCAGATTACGGGTGCACCTCCTGGCGGGGCCCACACCCCCCATCAGTCACTCTTCACACCATCCTGCGGGGCCTGCACCCCCCATGAGAGTCACTCTTCACACCATCCTGCAGGGCCCGCACCCCCCATCAAAGTCACTCTTCACAGCAGCCTACAAAGTGCGCCTGAAGACACGCTCACACCTCCAGCCCACAGGCCAGCTCCGGGCTATCACAGACTACTGTTCTCCTAATGACAACACTGGCAGCTGCCGATCACAGAGCCTTCGGTGCAAATTTCACCCTTCTGTGCGGAACGAAGGCACTGCTATCATCTTGATGTCACCAACGAGGTAACCAAAACCTGGGAAGAGTAAATTACTTTCCTGGCCCCAATGGGACTCATTCCTGCCTGACTCCCATGCTAAACCCACTTCCTATTCCCCGTAGGATCAGAGGCAAGTGGCAGAACATGTCGGTGTTTCCCTGAAACATGGACGGTCCGTACTGACCTCTCTGGCTTCTGCTAACGGGCCGGGGCTCCCACAATGGACAATACAAGTGAACGTGGCTTTTGTTGTTCATGTATTTTTATTGATTTCAGAGATGATGGGAGAGAGAGAGAAACATCAATGATGAGCGAGAATCACGGATTGGCTGCTTCCTGCACGTCCCACACTGAGGATGGAGCCCGCAACCCAGGCATGTGCCCTGACCGGGAACTGAACCGTGACCTCCTGGTTCACGTGACAAACCAGGATGCTCAACCACTGAGCCACGCTGGCCAGGCACAAGGGAACATGTTTTGAAAACTCCTAAGACCCCCTTGCTTTATATATCGCATTATCGCCACCTCTGCTTCCCGCAGGCACTGGCTGGCTGGTGAATCTCCCCCCCCACCCCACCCCCGTGGGGCTGGGCGCCTATTTTGGTCCTGCCACACTGTTTCCCTATCTCAGCAGAATGCCCTCTCCCTTTGGGTAATGGTGACAGAGGTGAAGCTGGGGACACAACTCCTACCCGCCCCGCTCTCACCCAAACAGCCCAGGAGACGCTTCCACAAGGCGTCTCCTCACGTCTGCTCCCAGACCTGGGACTTGCGAACGCCCAGCGCGGTCTGTGTCGCTGTCTCTTACAGGCCTTGATCATCTCTGATGAGCCCTCCGGGCGATCCCGTTCCCTCCCCTCAGCGCGGCGTCCTGGTGTGCTGTCCATGTTATATTAATAAAGGTCTGCAGGGAGAGAGCAATGTGACGGAGGTTAAGAAATAATTGTAAAGGAAATGTTTGGACAGGATGTTAATGCCTGTCAGCGGATTATCCCCAATTTAAACTTAATCGCCAAAATCATATTGCAATTTCCAAAAGGTAATGAAGGAAGGTTTGTCGAGGTGTGAATAACAGAGACGCCGAGAGCGGAGACCAAGAAAACTTCTTGTTTAACCCCTTTGGGCCGTTTCCTGGCAGAGGGTAGCGACACACATGGTGATTTGGGGCGTGTGGATCTTGGCAGAAACGTCGGGTGCACAGCCCAGAGAAATACAAGAGGTCTTTGTCTCACATCAACACAACCGGGTATTGAGACACGGAGTCGAAATTTAAAGCCGTGTCCAGCGGGTTCCAAAAATCTGGGTGTTTGTCATAATTTGGGCAAGATATTTAGACTCTTGATAAATGGCTCAATTCTCTTCTCGACTGCTGGGTTTTGCCCGAGATCTGACTTGATGCTTCCCATGGCCTGTCACATCTTTCTGCTTGGGTGGGTGCCCGGCCAGCCCCTCCAACCTCAGACCAAGCCTATCACGTTTCCCCAAACACCAATTTTCTCACTTCTTCCGTGGTGACAGCCCTTTCTCTGGCACTGACCATGGAACACTGGAGCCATCTTTGACCCTGGAAGCTTTGCACCATTGATTTACACCTTGGCCTATGATTCTCTCGCGCTGTCCTTCAAAAAGAGACATGACAACAACAGCGTCTGGGTGTGCGTGCTTCCCGCGAGACAGGCTCGCACTGTGAGACGCTTTTCATGCATTATCTTAAGCCTTCACAGCATCTTTGTAGTGTGGACAGTATTATTCCATTTCAAAGATAGGTAAACTGAGAGCTGGGGTGGTGACTGGCCTGGCTGCTTGTTTAGCAGGCACTGTAGTAGAGCTGTCTGTGCTGGTGGGACCCAGTGCCCAGAAGGGAACCAGCACACAGCAGGCCCTGGGGAGGCATTTATTATTGCTGCTACTTCATCTTTCCTTTTTTTAAAAAAAGATATTTTCATTGAATTCAGAGCGGAACGAGAGGGGGAGAGAGGTAGAAACATCAATCATGAGAGAGAATCATGGATCAGCTGCCTCTTACACATCCTACACTGGGGACTGAGTCTACAACCCGGGGATGTGCCCTGAGCAGGAATCAAACCGTGACCTCCTGGTTCATAGGTTGACACTCAAGCACCGAGCCACACCAGCTGGGCCGTCTTTCCTTAATGCCACACATCCCAGTGCCTGCCTCCGTCCCCACGGCCACTGTCCTTCTCCTGCCACTCACAGCTTCCTGCCCGGAGGTGTGTGTCCCTGGCTCTCCGACAGCCCCGGATCCGCTCTCCTCCCTCCTTTCTGAGTGCAGCTGCTGCATCCACGTATTTTGGTGGTTCTTGAGAAGATTGTGCCTCCTTCTAATTCACAGTCACTTTCCTGTGGAAAAACTGCAACCTGAGCCTGCCCTCCGAAGCCCTTGTCATCTGCCACCTTCCGCTGTCATCGCCCTCGGCGACTGGAGCCCTCAACTCCAACAAGACAGGTGTGTTTCCAGGGCCCGGGCAGCCTCTCGGAATTGCTCACAGTGTCTCCTTACTGTGAATGCTCCGTGGTCTCCACTTCAATCGTCTTCTTCACTAAGACCCAATTCAAATGCCCCCTCCTCCAGGAAGCCTTCCAGGGCTGCCTGAGACCATCTTAGTCAGCGTCCCCCTCCCTGATCTCACAGGGTGCACGGGGCGTGAGTCCAACCCTGCCGTGGACCAAGCAACCTTTGCCCTGAGCTAAAGGCAGTGTGATTCCATAGGAGGGGCACATACTTCCCACGATGAGGGGCTGGCGTCAGAATCCCAAATCCGCCACTAATTACTAGTTACACTGAGCAGATTACATACAGATGGGCTTGTGCCAACCTTTGTAATGACAGCTTTAGTAATGACTGAACACGGCCCGAGTGGCTACGTACCTTAAATGTGTTATCTGCAAGGGAGGCGATTGTGGGGTCCCCATTCGAAAGAGAAAGACACTGAGATTTAGAGAAGGCACGAAATCTGAATATTGAATTAAGTCAAAAAGCTGGTAAACATGAGCTGGGATTACTCTGGGATCAAAAGAGAGGCCTTAGTTTTTTTATCTCGGGGAGCCTTGTGTTTACACTTCGTAACACCCTATCCCAGTGGCCTTTGGGGCCTGTGCAAGCAGGTGCTACGGCGACCCCTACCCGCCCAGCTTCTGCAACTGTAGGTCCCCTCCCTCCCTCCCTCCCTCCCTCCCCTCCCTTCCTCCTTTCCTTTCCCTTTCTTTCCCTCCCTCCCTCCCTTCCTTCCTTCTTCCTTTCCCCTTCTTTCTTTCTTTCTTTCTTTCTCTCAATATACTTTTATTGACTTCAGAGAGGAAGAGAGAGGGAGAGAGAGAAACATCAATGATGAGAAAGAATCATGGATCGGCTGCCTTTTGCACACCCCACACTGGGGATCAAGCCCCCAACCTGGGCATGTGCCCCGACTGGGAATGGAACCATGACTTTCTGGTTCCTAGGTCGACAATCAACCACTGAGCTACGCCGGCCGGGCTGTAGGCCCGTTTCTCAGCTGCCTGTTCCTATTCTTTCCCTGTAGGGGTAGGAAGTGGAGGAGGGAGGTGACTAACACCAGGTAGAAGAGAGAGACCAGGATCTTCAGAGAAAAACGGTGTTCCCATCTCTCTGAGCTACAGAGGCAGAACCTGACACCCCGCCCTGGGGAGGGAGACACGCCTCCCTGCCCCCAGCCTCAATTCCCTTGCACTCTCTTCAACGTGCAGGCCACCCCCCACCCACTCCCCTGAAAACCAGGCACCTTGTGCTTCGAGAGAGATGTCCTTTTGTCCATGTGAAACCTGCTGGCATTTAACTTCACGGGGCAGAATACACAGGAACACCCACGTGGCCTCCGGGGAGCCCTTCATCACTTCATTTACCTCTCTGGACTCCAGCCGTGCCTGGTGTCCCCGAAATATAAACCTCTGATCACCCTCATTCTCTCTGCCAGTGAGACCCAGTCTCGCGTCTCTGCCCCCCTTTCCTGATGCCTCTAATCAGCCCACCGGCCCTCCCCTGGCCTTTCCCCCATCATTTATCTCCTCGTTGAGATGGGACCGCTGGCCTCGGCGGCTGTGCTCAGGAGGAGGAGGAGTCGTTGATGTACAGAATGGATAATAATGCTTCTGCATCTCATGTCCACCCCTCACACAGCCCTGTGTCTGTGGCAGTTCCGACCACCGCCAGGCAGGGGGCAGATGGCAGATGTCTTCATGGAGCTGACCGTAATGACACCGGCTGGCCGTAGATCTGTCTCTCTCTGACCGCTCTCTCATTTGAACGCAGACATGGCCGTTAATTCAGAGGCTCTGGGCGTGTGCACAGCGTTTGAGTCTCAGCCTTCTGGGAAGCACCGCCTGGCCCGTCGGAGAAATTCCTGACGGTGGCTCTGGCCCCCGCAGCACTTGAACCCCAATTTGAGGGTCAATGTCTGATAAAAGAGGCCGCTCCACGCCCCCCGCCCCCCAGAAGCTGTTGGATTTCCAGGGCGGTAAGCCAGGGTTCCCAGAGGAGAGCAAGCTGATGCCTTGATGCGCAGGGCAGTGAGATGAAAGCCCGAGAAAATGCCCTCTTTCCTTCCCAGGGTGGAGGTCAGGGTTCAAGTCCCAGTCAGGGCACGTGCCCAGGTTGCAGGCTTCATCCCAAGTAGGGGGCATGCAGGAGGCAGCCGATCCATGATTCTCTCTCATCACGGATGTTTCTCTCTCTCCCTCTCCCTTCCTCTCTGACATCAACAAAAACATATTTTTAAAATATCTTTCTTTCCTCACAGGGACACTAGTCATTGGATTTAGGACCCACCTTCCACTGATATGACCTCATCTTAACTTACAGCTTCATTATATCTACACTGACCCTGTTTGCAAATAAGGCCACATGCTCGGGTCAAAGGGGTTAGGACTGGAACATGTCTTGTTGGAGGACACCGTTCAACCCACTGTTCTCTTTTCCAGTCTCTCCCTGGATGGGGAGGGTCCCATGGAGCCGGCCCACGCCCCGGGGAGGCCGGAGTCCCTAGGTGGGAGGAGCCTGGGTCCCTAAATGACTACAGGGAAGGCCTCCCTAGACACTCGGGACAGAATGGTGCCATGAGTGAGGACATAACGCATCAGTGTGACCAGCCACTGATTAGGATGGCAATAAAGGGAGCCCTTGCCAGTGTGCTCAGTGGTTAGAACATCAGCCTTAACACTGAAGAGTCACGAGTTTGATTCCTGGTCAAGGGCACATATCTGGGTTGCAGGTTCGATCTCCGGCACTGGTTGGGGCAAGTGCAGAAGGCAACAGTTGATGTGTCTCTCTCACATCTCTCTCTCTCCCTTCCTCTCTCCCTCCTTCTTGCCCCCTCCCTCTCTTCCACTCTCTCTAATAATCAATGGAAAAAAATATCCTCAGTGAGGGTTAACAAATTTAAAAAAGGAAAACATGAGGGAACAACCAGTCTATATTAGGCCTCAAGGCGGACCCTACGTGAACCTTGGAGAAGATGTGGCACAGGGGCAAGCGGACAGTGCGTTACCAGAAGATGTGGGTGCCCGTAAGGATAAATTATCAAGTAAAAAGGTACAGACTGCTCTTAGGCCCCTGAAAAGTGCAACACTGTTGCATTCATACCCAAACTCTCTTCCCGTTCCAAAAAGTACAATCGAGTTAGGATAAGTCATCATTAGGCAGAGCAGAGAGATGACTCAAATGCAACGTTTGACCCGGTTAACTGGCAATTTCTGTCACAACAAACCCGACGCATAAAATCTCCACTTCTGCCTGAGCCAGGGAGGAAATCTGATCGTCTGCTGTTTCCAAGCAAAATCACTTTACGAAATTATTTTCTGTTTCCCATAATTCTCCTGAAATGACTACAGTCCAAATAACCGATTGATTTGGAGCCATTTTTCACTCTGATGCAGAACACAGAGCGATTTCTCATGCCCATCCCAAAGCAAAAAGATGGTAAATCACACGCGCATTGCAGATAGAAGCATTTAACGACGGCTTCCCTGTTGCGTTTGTAAATAATTTTTCATTTCACGAAGGAGCCAAATATCTCAGTAGGTAAAATCAATAGCGGCCACCCGAGCGGGTGGGAAATTCTTCAGGCTTAATACGGTTTCATGCATGCCTGTCGGAGCTGAATGTCTTAAGGGAACAGAGAGCGAGTTCCCGCCTTACAAGCAATGTATGAATTAGAGCGTTTTCTTTTTTAAAATTAATCTGCTGTATATGGATCATTCATTTCACAAATATTTATTAAGCACTTATTGTAGGCTGCATACTACATCAAGGGTTTGGAAAACACAATAAACTAAAACTGGGGACCTATTCCAGAGGGAAGACTGTACAGGGAAATAAACTAATCTTTAAAGAGAGCTCACCGCGTTTCAAGCATTTGGCAAACGTCAATTCCTGACAAACCCTATGAGGTGATATTAATATGCTATTTTAGAGATGAGGAAACCAAGCCACAGACAGCCGAGAGCATGATTTCCAAGTGCCCAGCACAGGTAACTGTAGAGCCCAGGCAACCTGACTCCAGAAGGCACGCTTCTCTGACGCACAAAACCAATACGCAAGCGCTCACCTCACCAGTGGGAGCAGAGACAGACTCTCAGGACCCTGATGGCAAGATTTTGTCTCATTTGATGACAGTTTTTCCCAGTTCCTAACAGAATGACTGTCATGTGGCAGTCACCTTTAAAAAATTACTGAATGCAGAGCTAAGATGGAGCCATGGAGAACGTAATCTGGGGAACCCGCACAGGCAGCTCCGACCTGTGTCTGGGGAAATCATGAAAGGCTTCACAGAGGAGGTGACTTCTCAGCAAGGCGCTTCTGAAGAGATGTTGGGCATTGGATAGGTTACTCAGAGGAGGAAGGACATTCTAGAAAGCTCTCCCTGCTACCCCTCTGGACCGCACCTGTGCCTGTGGGCAGCTCCCACCCCCCCACACTGCCTTCCCCTGGGCAAAGCGTAGGCCCAGGCAGAATCTGGAAGAAACTGGTACCTTCTTATGTCACCAGCAACAACACTCCTGTCCCACCACCACACTTGGGGCCACCTGCTCACCTTGCCCCCAGGGACCACGGAAGTCTACCTTTGGGCCTTTGTTGCTCCTCCCCTTGGCCCGTTACATCTGTGCAAAGCCCTGTGTCTCACGTCACCAGCACGGAGCCATCCACCCTGCTGTGGGCAGGGACAGGTGTTTTCTCACAGGTAACGTCTCCTCCTCTCTGGCTGATGCCTGGTCCTAGAACTCAGAGCCTTATCCCTCCCTCCGCCAGTAATTCCAGGGCGACTGGTCTCCAGTCTCAATCCCTCCAGCCAAAGCTTTCCAAGTCTCACCAGCTCACTTGCTTTCTACCTGGAGCAAAGGGGAGACACTGCACATGGAAAGGAAGACTTGAGGCACCCTATGGTGACGGACAAACTCGTTGAGGAGGCTTTCAGGGGAACAAGAGTTTATTTTATTTTTTTAAAATATGTTTTTATTGATTTTTAGAGGGAGAAGAAGGAGAGGGAGAGGGAGAAACATCAATGATGAGAGAGAATCATTGATCGGCTGCCTCCTGGACACC